>FR989985.1:12458000-13682000 GCA_905404265.1 Fabriciana adippe
ATGATTGTTGATTATTGATGATTATTATATAATGCGAAATTTCATTTAAAATCTGCTAATACTATGTAATTGAATTACGTAATAACATAACTGGTCTGGTATATATTTTTTACTAAGCATAAAAAATGTCCTAAGTTTAATTTGATGCAATAAAAAAAAGTAAAAAATAAACAAACATCACCAACACAAGCAAAATAAACAACAAGAGAAGAAACATTCAAAAACTTGAATATGTCTTAATAAGTATTTCTTAATAATCAACCTTAATCTTGTGAGAATATAGTTTTTTATCCGCCATCAATTTATCTATCGTTAATTAACGACTCATCTTATGACAGCTAAAGTTAGGAATCCGTGGAATTTCGTTTTAGACGACCTTGCGATGCTCTGATTATAATAGATCACCGAATATTAATAGCACTTTTATTAACCAAACCACTAAACCAGACAGACAGGATATCAGAACAGCTGTTATATAAATTTTATTGCAGTCGTCGCTACATCGCGTTGCTAAGTCATTTATTATATTTTTTTAATATTATAAGTTTACATGCTTTTATGACGTAGAGAAGACTGTTTTTTCATGACTGATTTTCCATAGTTTTCAATAAGTTTACTCCAATCAACTCGTAAAATAGTTCAGAAAAATAACTTTAATGTACAACTTAACTATAATACTTAGTAGCTTATATAAGGATATTGTGATTGTAATTTTATTCATAATATATAATAAATGGGCTTATTTAAATTTTTTATTTGTACACCTACACCTAAAAGTGATTTACATTGTAAATTTCATATGAAAAATTTGATTTTGGCGTCCCGTGGATCAATTAGTCTGCGAGTGTGATATCTGATTATAATGAAATGAGAGAACGCATGCATAGCATAATATTATTTATATATTTTTATGAATAACTAATTTGAGAAATACGTGTTTTTTTGTTTAAAAATATTTTTAAATATATCGATTTATTCAATTTAAACCATTTATTGATTATACGTCATAGAAGACAAAAAAATTAAATGTAAAATGATTTTATTGTCATAAAATCATTAAAAACCTAAAATATATATTATACAAGTAAAAATAATGTATTATAAAAATAAAAAAACCCGACTGCATAAAAGCTAACTAAAATGACGAAAACAAGTTCATGAAGGAATATAGTATTATGCAGTCGGAGACATACATAGGAATATGTACATCTCGCGGCAAGGATGAAACGTGTATGTCTTCCACTGCATAATACTATATTCCTTCGTGAACTTGTTTTCGTCGTTTTAGTTAGCTTTTATGTAGTCGGTTTTTTTTTTATTTTTATATTATCTTTTTTTATTTATAGCTTTTTAGTCTTTGCCAATTAGACATTTGAAGTTATATTTAGCAATTTTTTATTCTAAATTACTTTTAAACATATAAGTTGTATATATTCTTATTTTTAAGTAAGAAAATTAGCGAGAATGGTTGTAAACCAACTTTAAATCATTATATATCCTAAACTGTCATTTAAAATGAAAAATGATGAAAGAAACCTAAAAATGAATTTTAATCAATAAATGTGGTTTTAATCATCATTATTTTAAGTAATACAAGGATGTTATATCTTTTTGGAATCCTTGTTATGAGCCCTTAATTTGATTCCCATATTGCAGAGAAAGAAGATTAAAAAACAATCACCTTAAACAATAGAATCTAGCAGCCCCCATATTTATTTATTTTTTCATGTCACCTATCTAAGAACTCTTGGACTGATAAGACGAATCTAACGATATCTTAGTTAAAGAAATCCATCGAGTGGTTTGGAAGATATAAGGGAATAAAGAATATTACAAACAAACATACAAACGAAAATCATAACCCTTTCCGTGCAGTCGGGTAAAAAAAAAGTACAAAATTTCTTTTTATTTGAGTATGTAGTCAATAATAAAAATATTATTAACCGTCACATGTAAAAATGTATTTAAATAAAAAAGTAACTTTTAAGTTGGTAAGTAGACATGGCCTCAATCCTACAGTACGAATTTCATGGTAGTGTGCCGAAATAAAAAGTAGCTTAACATGCCACTCTGTAACCCATAGACTACAAATACCTTTACGCAAGAAATCCCATTGGCCTATTGCGATCCTATAATATCCCCACAGACAGTGCCCTGCTGGTAATTTAAGTGAGTAAGAGTCTCACAGTTCTCTATCTAATATTGGAATTATATAAGCTTTGTTTTCCCACAGTTCAGTTCGAAAATTTGATCCGTTTCTATGTGATGAAGAACAAATAGATTTTCACATTTACATATTATATCACTCAGAACTATTTTTAACACACACAGATATACTAACACAGGTATACACGTTTAATCATCATCATTATCAGCAAGTGTAAAAGTAGAAATTATATCATTCTAAATTTATATTTTTTAAATCAGGAATTTAATTTTTTTATTGTGTTCACTTTTGTATTATGTAATTATTATCGTTATAAATTATTTTTACTTTATTACGTACTATTATAAATAATTATAAAAAATAAAGCAATAAGCGTATTAAACCTACGCGGATACAAAATCAAATCTAGTCTGAACACCATATAAAGGTTGGGTCTTAATGACAAAATCATTTTACATCAGAATTCCGCGTTTGAAAATGTAAATAATTGACTAATCAGAATTTTATAGAATGTTCTTTAATTAAACAACGAGTAATTTTAATATTTGAAACAGTTTGCATCTCATAGGTTTATTAAAAAATGTATGTGTTTATTTCGAATTTAAGGCTGAAACAAGAAAATCGGACAAGTGCTAGTTTGACTCGCATACTGAGGGTTCCGTAGCATTTAACATTAAATTTGTTTTGTCTTAACACCCTATTTTTTTTAAATCAAACTTAAAATAAAATATTTATCCATCTTTAATATTCATTTGATTGTTAGTACTAGCGACTCACCCTCGCTTCGCTCGGGTTCGTCCTTAGGGTTATTCTCAATATACACTTTCATCCCATTTTTCTCCATTAAGGGGTGATTTCTGAAGTAAAAAATATCTTATGTCCTTTCCAGGGTCTCAAACTGTCTTCTGATCAGACACACAGACAGACAGAGAGACAGATTTTATCTAAATCGGTCTAGTAGTTTTTGAGTTTATTCGTTACAAAGATACAAAAATACAAATCTTTTCTCTTTATAATAGTAGTGTAGAAGTGTAGATGTTTGTATTTCATACTATTACTATGAGAAACAAAGTTATTTTCGGCCAAACGTGTGAAATGGAAAATAATTATCATTGAAAGTATTTTGAAAACTCTATTATCTCAGTTTTTTTTTAAAGAATTTTTTGATCCGTACTTCTGACGATTACTATGTTAGAAGTACAAATATACATAAATCTACAACTATTGGATTGAACAAAAAAATCACCTTGAATCATGTATTAGAATTTTGAAAACTTATCTAAAAATACCTTATCATACTTATGGAGACATAAAGAAGCCACTTTTACTTTTTTGAATTGGCTACAGAATTGTTTAGCTTTACTTAAGACGTCTGCCTAATTTTCAGCAAGTAGCTTCAATAGTCTTCGAGTGAAATATTTGTAATATACTGACAGACGGAGATGATGAAATTATAAGGGTTCCATTCTAGCCATTTATCTACGGTACCCTAAAAACAGCTCGAAAGGTCTGCAAATTCTAAAATTATGCCAATAGGTAATTAATGTATTGGATGTTATAAGGAAATTGACGTCTCTCGTAACAATGTATATTTTATTATTCAGTTATTGATCCGTACATTTTATAATATAATAACTTTAACGGTCATCTTTAATTCTAATGAGGATAACTTGTTGTATTTTTCTTAACTGCCATATAAGGCTGTTAATAAAGATAAAAAACGACTTTAATTAAATTACATTTGTACAGAATAAGTCTGATGTCCGATGTCTGTGGTCTGGAAAGAGATGTGTATTTGTGTATGAAATCTTATATATGTATATTGTACATCTTTATATACGAGTTTGTAATTCTTCTATACGTGTGTATGCCACTGAACTCTTCCTAAACGGCTGGACCGATTTTGATCATTTTTTTGTGTGTGTTTGAGTAATTTCCTGGATGGTTTATGAATTCACAATTGGATCCCGTAAGTTGGGGTCGGGCTCTAGGATTTTTGTGAATGATATTCGGGTAGAACAACGTCTGTCGGGTCCGCTAGTGTGTAGTAATATTATAAACAGGAAAGATTTTTTGTTTGTTTGTACCGAGTAAGCTCCGAAACTACAGAACCGATTTAGATAAAATTTAATAAGAAGATAGTTTGAGACCCTAGGAAGGACATAGAATATTTTGTATCCCTGAAATCATCCCTTAAGGGGGTGAAAATGGGGATGAAGTTTTGTATAGGGAAGCAATCTAGGGACGAAGTGAAGCGAGTGTGAGTCGCTAGTATGTTATAAATAACAGAATTCACACTAAGAAAATAGAGAGTATCTTACTAATCGCTGTTTATTGATTTACTGAATATAAAATAGTATGTTACAAAAGTTAAAGTACTTTTATAACTAAATAAATTTGTTTTATCGCTAAATTTTAAATTGATAAATATTTTTAAGGTTGTAATCCTTCATAAAAAATATATTAAAATACGTATTTTATTTCGTTCCTTTACCTTATTATATTTATATTTGTTACAAATTATAAATAATAACAACTTAATTTTCAATACATAAAGAAAAGTAAATGAATAACATGGAAAATGTTTATAATAATTAGCGCAATATATCAATCAAAATGTCAATATATCCAGTCAAGCGTGAGATAAGTCCATATTGTATGTAAATTTCCTCATACGAAAGACACAATTCTTATAAATAACTCCAGTATTTGAAGATTTAGAGGTAATTGACGTATTTGTGGTACATAATCATAATTCTGGGATTCACTGTATCGTTTATAGCAATTCAATTACATATTTACATATAATTAAACTGCAACAACCATCCGGCACCGTAGCGGCCAACGAAGTTAATGAGTTCGAATTCTGCTGAGTAGAGTTTTTAGAGTTCCGTACCCAAAGGATAAAACGGGACCCTATTACTAAGACTTCGTTGCCCGTCCATCTGTCTGTCTGTCCGTCTGTCACCAGGCTGTATCTCATGAACCGTGATAGTGAGACAGTTCAAATTTTCACAGATGATGTATTTCTGTTGCCGCTATAACAACAAATAATAAAAAACAGAATAAAATCCCATATAACAAACGTGATTTTTTTGGTGGTTTTTGCTCGATATTGATAACGGCGACAGGTAGATGCTTGAAATATTCACAGAATATTTAGTTATATATTCACTTTAAAAATAAATAAATAAATTAAAATAAAACAAATATTTAAGGGGGACTCCCGTACAACACACATGATTTTTTTGCCGTTTTTATAGATAATAATACGGAACCCTTTGTGTGCGAATCCGACTCGCACTTGGCCGTTTTTTTTAACATACTTAGACCTATTGTACAATTTGAAATCTACATTTGGATTGATAACATACTCGTAGACTATTTTTATCGCAGGCGAAATATAATATCATTAAACTTCTTATATCTCGAATAAAAAATTGGGATACATTTTACCAACGTATCTATCTACCACGCAAGTGGAACCGCAGATCATAATTAGTCTATAGAGATTTTACCATCTCAAATTAAATTATATACTTATAGGTTAACAATACTCACTACAAAATGCCGGAATCCTTTGAAGAAATCAAAGCCACACAGGATAGCTGGTATATTAGCCAGAGTCGGATACGGTGTTAATTGGATATGTCAGATGCCACTGGCTTTCACGCCTAGAGATAGTTCCGCCTTGCATTTACAAGACATTAATTATTAGGGTCTAGTCTGTGAAGCGTAACGAGAATAACCACATTAAAATTGCACTGTTAGAGGCTGTTGATGGAATATATGAAAATGAAATTTTGAAGAAGAATTATATTCGTGGGATACTGTAACATCTTGGAAAATATAATTTTGGTTATTTTGCCCTGCGTTATGTTATCGAAAATATTCTTGATTGATCATTTTTAAATTTCGGGAAAATAATGAGAGTTTATGTAATATTCGCTCAATTAAGCTTAATGTTTTAAAGATATTAATTAAATACGTTAAGACAATAAGAAACGTAGCGTTTGAATATTTAATAATAGCTTAAAATTTAAGCAGAGTATGATTCAACTGTTTGAATAATATATGCATAAATTATACAAAAAAGTACTCATAATTATCTATGATAGAAAGAATAATGTTATTTATTAGTTCGCAAAATATAGAACCTCTAAGAAGTCCAAGTGATAATAATATTTATGTGTGAAAAAATATTCTTCACTGGATAAAAATATTTTTATTTGAGAAATAATAATATGCACATTACACTATAAAATAATGACTTAACATGCAAAAAAAAATGTTTTATGTTTTATTTTTCTTGTCGAAATATTCATTTGTCCTTACAAGGCTTTATGGCTAATAAAATTTGCAAAAATTATTGTCAGTGATTTATAGGAAGCTTAAATTGCGATCTAGTGAATTCTTTGAGAACAAAGAAGATATTTAACCCTTGACTGGAATCGTGGGTCAAAATGAACCCGAAAAAAACTAAAAAGTATCTGAAATGTAAACGTGAGGTTGTATACCTATTTAATCTGATGACTTAGTGTTTAACAAATATTTACTAAATACGTTAAGATCTTGAAACTTACTATCTTGAGATCACAGAATAGACTTTTTTACCTATTCCGTGCTTGAGATCATAGTGTCTTTAGATCAAAATTGCAAAACGCTTGTTCATTGTGTAAAGTAAAAAAAAAGAATATTTTTATCACGTTTACTATTATTCTATTAGGAAACTATTGTTTACAGAAAAAAACAAACATTTAGAGTTGATCAATGGAGAAATGAAAAATATGTAAGTTAAATTGTAAATTCGATAGAATAGATTTTCTAACTTTAATGCCTGAATATGAAGTAAAGTCGTCGGTCCTGCGCTTGATCTCTCACTGGTCGTGTTGTGAAATCGTCTCAACGAAGTATTATTGACATGAATAGAACACGATGTACTTCTATTGACTTGGCACTACAATATCTCCTACTCACAAATAACATATTATATAGCTTTATAAAATCTCTAGCTCTACATCAAATTATAACTTATATTTTTTAAAATTATTTAATTTTATGGGTCCAAATGGACCTAGGATTCTAGTTACCACTTTGCCAAAATAGTAATTTTGGTTAAGGGTTAAAAATGCTTAGACAAGTCAACTCTGCTATCCTTTTGTTCTAATTTGTTTTATACTTTAGATAACATCTGCCTACGGTTTAGCTGAGATATTTTTATTTAGTCCATAATCGCAAAACCTGATTTTCACGTTATAAAAGAGGTCATAGAAAAAGTAATAAAATTATTTATACCTAAAAAGATGCATCGAATATAATATTACTTTAAAAGTAATTATTTCACAGGTGGTGTTGGAATTTTGTGAAAAAAGGAATAATGAAAATGGGTTCATAATAATTGATGAATATTTATGATGAGAATTACTTGAAACTTGGTATTAATGCTCTTCAATACAATTAAATAAATACTTATTTTTTTTAAATAGCATTTTTCGTAATTTATCCTATAAGGGGGTAAAATAGGGAATGAAAGTTTGTATGAAATCTACCTTTTTAGAGGTTTTTTTGTAGTTTTAGCGCGAGCGAAGCCGCGGGTTTTACTAGTTAGATTATAAGATAATAGATTATATAAAATAAAAGCTTATAAAGTAAGTCTGTTTTAAACAAAAATCTAAAAACTTTAAATCGTCCCTTCCATAAGCTTAAAAATAATGAGCATTGAAAAATCTTCACCGTACAACTTTGTTTGCGTTATAAATCGAAGAAAATAAGTTTTATAAGACAATCGATTTTTTATAGTAGTTTTTGCCCACGGTTTTGCTCATGTGGTGGGCTAGTTATTAAAAAGTAACTGTTGTATTAAACAGCCTATTATCTCTATTCGACTTTTTTCTCAAATCTATCGAGGAGAGTCGTTACAACTAGAAAAAATAAAAGACACACAAAGTTACAAATTTTCACATTTGTAATATTAGTGCGATTCATAATATTATAAGTACCTTTTTAGATTTTTAAGCTAGTAAATGCAATGATAACCTACAATTATCTCTGTAATTCTATTTTTCGGTGGAGTTATTGGCCATTTCTCAATGGCGATAAGCTATTTTAATAAAAAGACCAAATAAAAGACGCACTCACTAAGTTACAAATTTTCACATTTATAATATTAGAGCGATTCATAATATTATAAGTACCTTTTCAGATTTTTAAGCTAGTAAATGCAATGCTAACCTACAATTATCATTGTAATTCTATTTTTCGGCTGAGTTATTCGCCATTTCTCAATGGCGATAGCCTATTTTAATAAAAAAGAGAAGCATTTGGTATGCGATAAGATATAATTTAATTTATATTTTCACTCCGTTCTCTTCGTAGCCCTTAGTCGTTTAGACTATTCCGCAATTATTATATACCTGGTTATCTTACCAAAATTATAAATGTGAAAGTTTAGATAGATGTTTAGATGTTTGTTACCTTAATACACCAGAACGGCTGAACGGATCTCAATAAAATTTGGAACAGAGACAGGTTATAGTCTGGTATAGCACGTGGACTACTTTTTATACTGGAAAAATGTACAGTACTCGCAGGGATAGATTCGTTTTTGATTATTCAGAGGTGAACCCGAGCGAAGCGAGGATGAGCCGCTAGTAGTACATATTTTACTTTAGTAGTTAAAGTTTCAAAATTAAATAATTTTTAGAATTTAATTATTAAGCCATTAATATTACACCACTTTTCAAAAAAATTCAATTCTTAAAAAATCTTCTAAATGTAATAGCTAAGTAATAGTCAAGTTAAACGTTAACGTCAAACTAAAGAAATAAAATTTTATCGCATAACTTTTGTGCAATTCTGTGAGCCATTTAAAAAGTTGATTCACATAAAACTTTGGAAGTTTCGTCAATTATGTACGTATTTGACCTTTTATAAATAAGACTTTATTGACTTTTTATAAATTACTAGAATTTAAAGAATGTGTCATTATATACATTTGTATGTAGTTGCTATGCATATTAAAGGAGTCACCTTCAAACATTCATTTTTACTGGAAATGAAAAAAAAAACATATACGCAAAAATTTTTTTTTGCATAATTTGTGACTAATTATTATTTAGAATTTGTGCTTCCTCTATATGATAATAGTATAATTTATACGTCATTTTTACACAATTTCCGGTTAAATTTGGTTTTTAGTTATAATTAAGACGTTAATTAATAATTCAAAATATTTTACAAAATAAATTTGAACAAAATTTAAAATTCCTACGTTATTTAAATTATTTATTTATGTAGGTACAAGTTGTTATTCAAATCATTATTGTAATTATCTATTTTTTAATTATCTTTGATTTCAGATAATAATTTTCTTAGGCGACAAGTTATTTCATATCAAATTCATCAAATTTTACTAACTTCTACTTTTATGTTGGATAAAATTTTTTTTTTCGTTATTTGGTAACATATAACCTAAATAAAAAGAACTACTGAGTTCTACTGTTCAATACTGATTGAAAATTTAAAATATTTGTATTTATGTGAACTTCGCACGTAATAAAGTTAATATAGAGTTTTTAAAATTATCATTCGTCTGTTTTAATTGCGCATCGCTTGAGAATGTCTGGACGTTTTCTATGGAGCATTATGTAATGTACGAGTAATATTTAGATTAATTAAAATGGTTTAAAAGGTACGGTTTCTACTCTTCATTCTGTGTGTATAGAATACAGGGATAACGTCTAGTGGATATAGAATATAGACTAAGTAGATACATATGTAGGCTAATCCTTACGCAGTAGTTGCTATATAAACAAACAAGTTTTTGCACGTGGCTCTTCGCCTAAGCATCTTAATGTGACGTTACATAGCTTATTTCCTCCCACAATAAATAGTCTATTAACTATAATTAATATTTTCTTACATTTAGACGAGTATTTGAGATGTTAATTGTTAAAGTATAACTTTGTACAATAATACTGACTGTAATAACTAATAACGTTTGAGTCGTCTAAAACCGTAACCTTCCCTAACCATGATTGCTATAAAGCATTCATAACGTCAGAAAATTCAAAATAAATTTGCGAAAAAATCCTAAAAATTAGTCTTATTTTGACTGTAATATGTTAAAAGAATCTTTCACATTTGACTACTCTCATTCACATTGGTAGTTTCAGAGGTTAGCGAGGTCAAACAAATGAAAAAAAAACAAACTGTGCAGCATTATGACATTAGGGTGACTTATTAATGAAAATAGAAATCTTTAATAGGAAAAATTGATTTTAATATAAAAATGTTTGTTTGGAATTTCGCAAACAATATTATTCGATAGGAAATTCCATTTTAAGGTTATCCGTGTAATCGGCTTTTGGTCACGTAGGCTCATACTTACTGTACAATCTACAGTTATACTTAGTTTAATAGTAAACTAATGCAAGTGTAGTAAGTGCTATAAGATACTTATTTATCTATTATTTATATAGAATAAGAAATAAAATCTATACTAATACATATGTATATATAGCTAACTTTATATTTTGTTTGTTTGTTTGATCGCACTAATCTGTGGATCTATTGGTCCGATTTGAAAAAATTTCTTATTATTTTATAAGCCTACGGAGTAATTCCAAAATTGAACGTGGCGGGCAGAGTCATGAGACAGTGTTACTATTGTGTAGTTATAGGTACCTACATAAAATTATATCATATCATATACAGATAAATATAATTGAAGTGACTATTTGTATTGTCAAAATAACAGCTTTTTACTAAATGTATATGAAGTTTTATACGGTACCTACTTATAAGAAAAACAATTTTTTATTTTTTTTGTCTGTCTGTCTGTTTTTTTCTCATAAATGTCACTCATATAATTTTCTTCCTATTTGATTTTAGGAAAATATTTCTTAGTGAAAATTTTAATCTGGGCGTGGATGAGTAAGTTAATAAGTCAGGACATATAATTTTATATGAGAGTTGATTTATTGATGTCTTATATTTTACACAACTCGCACATGCAGAGGTCCTGGGTTCGAGTCCTAGACGGGTCGGGGGAACTTATAATATCCCCTCTGATGGTTTATCATAGTAACTGAATATCACAGTGAAGAAATTGACCGTCGCGGCCGAAATTGGCCAGGACGTTATTCACTATATTTATATTATACTAGCAACTCACCCTCGCTCCGCTCGGGCTCGTCCCTAGTTACGTTTTAACGTTTAGCTCAGAGATGAGATATTTTCCCGCAGTAAAAAGTATCCTATATGTTGACCCGGGTAACCAGCTATCCTAATACCAAATTTCATCAAAACCTGTCCAGTGGTTTTCCCGTGATGCGGTAACAAACAGACAGATAGACAGACAGACAAAAATTCTAAAAACTATAGATTTGGCTTTTGTATCGATAATAAAGTTTATTTCAGTAAGATTTTCCAAAAAATATTTAATGTACAGATTCGGCTTAGTTACAATTTTATTATATTATGTATAGATTATATTTATCCAAGTCCTAGCAAATGCGATTATATAAAAATATTTTATCAAAAGTTTAAAATCCTAAAATTATTAATATATAGCGAATAAATCACTGTAACAACAACACGACGTTCACTCACGGAATCATTCAAAAAGGAAATGAACTTGGAAACTCCGCTATATCGTTCTAAAATGCTGAATGAGTTAATATTTCAAGCACATCTCAAAAAGATCTGATATAAAAGTAATTTTGTCGCTTAAGCGTACTGACTGGATTGATTGATGAAGATGGCGGTGCCAGAAAATCACTCGAAATAGGAAGCTTTTGCCAATTCTTATATTAGAAAATATCTAACTTGAGACCTGAAATTTCAACAGCTTGTTTCTATAACTGCATGATTACTATAAAGAAGGAATTTGTAAGTCAATCTGTGTAAGTGGTACGTTATTAGTACAATAAATATTATATATTGTAGTTGTCACACTAGGTACTGTAATAAATGCGAAATTTTCTGCATGTATAAATAAATATATTGGGTAAGTTACGAGGCTTGTGTTATGGATACCAGGTAGTTGATACACTACACATATAATTTACATTTAAATACATACATATTATAAGCATAAACACCCACGACTGGAATACAAAAATTCGCTCATCACACAAATGAAGGCCCCCAGCGGGACTCGAACCAACGACCTTTGGCACAGCAAGTAGGGTCACTAAAAACTGAGCCAAACGTGTCGTATATTTGTTACACCTTTAGCTGTAACGGCTGGATGGATTTGGTTAAATTTTAGTACACACATAGACTACAACTTGGACTAACACCTTGGATTTTTGACACTTCGGCTTCTAAAAGGGTAAAAAGTGATTGGAAGTTCGTCACTATTGACGTTTGAAAACAGATACACATATAGGTATTATATTATTTGTCCTTTAGACGGCAAGTTGAAGGTGCACTAGTCACTCACATATCTCAATATGTCAATAACGTTTGATTTGATGATTGAAAATGAAAAATTGAAATAATAAGTTACTCAATATCATACACTTACATCCAGAGCAATATTATAGTAAAAATGCGTGGATCATAATATTGCGTTAAAATTAATATTACGACATAAATAAATTATCACGACAGTAAAAATATAAATTTTCTTTTCTTAATTTTTAGCTTTTCAATTTCCTCATAAAATCATAAATATATACATGTGTCACATATTACACAAATTAAATGTTGTAGTTAAGATTGTAGATAAGTTTAAGATATATGGTTGTTAATAAATATTATTTATATTATACGTATTATGAAGACGCCCTTCCTGCTTCTTTGTAATGAATTCATTTTGTAATGTGAAGTTTATGCAAAGAAAGACACTGTACATTCCATATGAATTAGAAAAGATTTTTGTAGGACTATGTCATTATTTGAGTCACAAATAAGTTGAATAATATTTGCTTTAAAATATGCAATTTCCAGGATGTTTAGTTATAGTATTATAAAGAAACGTTAGTTTATATGCGATAAAATAAAGATATGATGGAATTGTGACCTCCTTCGCCGTAGATAACAGGTTCAATTTTCTCACGACATACTTATATTAATCATATTCCTTAAATTTTATTAAGTATCTCAATTATAGCGGAGATCGGAGACTATGCCTCGAAGATAAGACTAGGATAGTTAATGAAGATATAAGTAATTTATTAAAATTTATAAGCCTGTAATTATATGGTTTATTTTATAATACAAGTTATAATTTTATAATGGATTTGTAGCTAACTTGCAATTTGTATGACCCGTGCTATGACAGTATATATTATCATGATATAATTATAATACCATATACATTATATGGAATAAAAGAAAAAAATAACAAGTACAAATCGGCCTTGTATTAGCTTGAAAGGGTTTCCTACACATCATCATGATGATCGAAGAAACAAATAAACATGAACGTGTATGGAGTTATGGAACCCTAAAAAATAAGGAATTATGTCATAAATTAACACTTTAACGGTTTTTATATTTAGGCCGTACTCCATAATGGATCATTCAGTTCAAAAACGAAGAAAGCATTTATTATGGGATTCGATTTTGCGTTCAAATTGAGCAAGCAAAGTTATGTTTATTACATTACATTCTCTCCTTTATTGACCGAAATCTCAGGAACAGTTAATTTCGGCATTGTCAGGAAAAGTTATAAAGGTCTCATCTCAACCCGGATATGAATTCTTAAGCTCCGCGTAAAATGTGAACGGCTCATCCAATTGATTCATATGGAGGCCAAACTGATATTTGCGTGAAAGCTATAGTGTTCCTTCTCGTGTGAACGATTTGACTTGTTACCATTACTCTTTATAACTTCAACGAGTATTTTATGCACTAAAAACATAAATCACATATTTATTCCGTGAAGCACGGTTCGCTGTGGCCAGGCTACGTGCTTATCTGCTATTTGCAGTGGAACGCAGCGCTCTGCTAGCGGTTTCGGTAACATGTTGATAAATATTTGGGGAGATTTCCCCGTCCGCAGTAATGCGATGGTTCGAAGCATGTTAAGTCTTTATAAGTGTTATCGGTTTGCGGTACATCTTGATTAGTAGGCCGTTCGAATAAAGTTATTGCCGGACCGCCCTTCAGTATGTAATTGGTCCTGCATTTCGGCCTTTCCTTTTCATTTATTGGTAACTGTTTGTGTTTTTTTTTTCAATTCAATTTATATAACTGTTTAGATACATGCTTAATTGATTGTACTGTAAAAATATTTAGTGTTAATTTTTTTGATTTGTACATTATACAAAATTACAATTAATCTTCCATATATTATTTATTACTTATGTTAAATTATTATGAAATATATCTTTTAACATTTCCATAAAATCTTGCTAACAGGTTAAACCACGACACGTCAAAATAGCATAGTATCAGGTTATTTACTAAAGCGGAAGACATTGATAAATATAAATATATATATTTGATATTATATTTGATATTTAATATAATCCAAAATTCGTATTGGCAACAGCACGCAAATGTAATAATAAATGGAAGTCTGACCGGCTCAAACGCAATCAAAAGAGGAGTAAGTCAGGGATGCGTTTTGTCCCCTTCTGCTGTTTAATTTGTACTCGGAGAATATTATTAACGAAGCGCTAGAAGGTGTTGAAGAAGGAGTCCTCGACAGTGGTTGTCTAGTTAATATCTTGAGATATGCTGAGAACACTGTCCTTATTGCATATTCATAACAAAGTCTTTAAAAAATACTAGACCGCATATTTAAGTCCTTCAAAAGAACTTAAAGAAGAACTTAATATGAATGCATCAATGATCAAAATAATGGTAGTTTCGAGAGCGCCAAAGCAGTGCAGTTTACTTGTAGGGCAAGTTAGTCTCTAGCGAGTTCAGAAGTACCTTGGATCTTGGGTGAATGATTCTTGTGAGAGTGACACCGAGATACGAATTCCAATAGAAACTGCAAGAGCCTCATTCATGAGCATGAGCAAAGTAATTACCACAAGGAGACTATGTATTGAACTATGTAGAAGACTCCTGCAATGCTATATTTGGCCTGTCATACTTTACGGCTGCGAATGATGGACCATGAAAGAAGATCTCCGTAAGACACTTGAGACATTTGAAATATGGGCATATCGCTTTATGCTCCAAATAAATTAATCAGATAAAGTTACCGACATTGAGGTCCTCGGACGGATGTAACGAAGTAAACCCGTACTTGTCAAACCATCAAACAGAGAAAAGTTGCGTATCTAGGACACGGGCTAAGGCTCTGCTGCTGGTAGAAGAAAGATAGCCTGGCTCTGCAACACCTGGAAATAAACCGGGATAAACAGGGTTGAAGATCTGTTCAGACTAACCCTGAACAAAGAAAAAATTAGGAGGATAACTGCTGACCTTCAATAATGGAGAGGACATGAAGAAGAAAATTTGATATTTGCATATTTCTGTAAATATCCATAAAAAATGCATTAATTTTAAATACAGTTGTCCATTTTTCATGAATGATGACTGAAAGGAAAAATAATTAATCAATATAAAAAAAAAAAAAACATAAGTAACTGTACGTTAAGTTACCAACAACACCTGTCTTCATATTCCGTGTTTGTAATATTATATTTGTATTTAGTTTTAAATCACTTATCATCATACTTTTTTTATATAAAAACTTATGTAGCATCTAAAGTTACATCTAATCTAATAAAATTTTAACAGAGTCGAATCTGCACATTAAATATTATTTTTTTTGTCATTATTATCGAAACAGAAGCCGAATCTATAGTTTTTAGAATTTTTGTCTGTCTGTCTTTCTGTCTGTGACCGTATCACAAGAAAAGCACTGGAAAGATTTTGATGAAATTTAGTTTAATGATAGCTGGTTATCCGGGTCAACATAGACGATACTTTTTACTGCGAGAAAATATCTTATCTCTGAGAAATCTATACTAAACGTTAAAACTTAATTAGGGACGAACACGAGCGGAGCGAGGTTGAGTTGCTAGTAGTTTAAATAAAGTAATTTTATGTTTTAGTAATTTTCCCATATAGACATTTCGATACAAAATATATTTTATTCAAATATTATGTAGATTTTTATATAATTTAATAAGCACTTAGTAGTAAACTCAGTATCTATATAATTAGATAATTAGTATACAATGTCCCAATATAGCGTTCTTGTGGTCCGATGTTTATTTTTTAGGCACCAGTTTTCCACGTAATAAATTTGAAAACTTCGACTTTTCTTTTAGTAAATTTCAGAATATTCAGAATATCCCCATACATAATTTCATTAAACCTAAATTTCCATCCTACAAAAAATTGCCATAACATACAGTATACAGTATCGATTGTAACTACATTGAATTTATTACGATTACTATTTTATATTTATAGAGTACTATGATAGTGTACAAGTACACAAAACAAGTATGAACAGAGTGAGATCTCTAAACACCAACAAAGCATCCATCAAAGCGGCTTAATGGCTTATCAAAATCAATTAGAAACTCGAGGCGTTATTAGTTATTGTATATATTCTAGCAATATATTGAATCCGCTCGTAAGCTAATAATGTAAGCGATTTTAATGTAATCTTAATTATTTATTTAACCCGTAAAGCCTCGTAAATACCCATAGGTATCCGTCATCGTATCATCGTAATGTACTCCTATGAGTGCTACTAAATGGATTTTAGAGAGGTCAGATGAAATGTTAATATACTTTTAACTTTTTTATCTCAACCGTATTAATATTTGTTGGCCTGCAAAATATAGAAAAAGAACGATGAAAGGTTAGTTTATTAGTGTTAGTCATTTATTGCTGTTTCACAATACTCAGAAATGGTCATTTTAAATGTTTTGCAATTTAATGTCCAAACATGAGCATGTGTAACTAAATATAGAAACTAGTTACTAATTAATAACTATTAACTATTTACAAATTGTAATGTATGTTTGTATTCAGCCCTTTTTTAACACTGGCCACGGGTTTAGTATGAGGGGAATTAGGCTATAGTCCACCACGCTGGACAATTGATACGAGTTAGCGGACTTTACCTACATGTCTTTCGAAAACGTGATAGATTTTCTTAGACATGCAAGTTAAATCACGATGTTTTCCTTAACCGTAAGATAAGTGGTAATCATGTTAAATGATTCACACATGAAAATATTACAAATGTGAAACCCGGGATTCGAACCCGCTTTACTCAGTTTCCCAAGCGAGCGCGATATTACTGGGCTACCACTGGCTGATTATTATTTAATTACTCCTCCTGTATTTTCCCAATGTCATGTTGGTGTCAATATCATGTCACTTATGAAAAATGCCATGTAAAATGAAATGTTATGTAAAAATTTCATCGCCCGGACATCGAATTGACAACCAAAAGTACATTTGACATTATGATAATTTTATTATTATGAGAACCTTACATATTTCTCTATGTTAGACATGTAATTTTTGTATCGTGATTTCAATTATATGACTCAACGGTAAACCTATAATTAGAATTAAGACTATTCCAGATGATTAGAACAGATACGATCTAAATTTTAAACGTCAAGAAAGAACATTTATATTTGTAAAGACAAAATAATTATTTGGTATTAAGGTGCTTTGTGCTGACATTATAATTTTAGTATTAAAATATATTTGTTTAACTTCAGCTTATTGAAATGTTTACTCGAATTGGAATTGTTTTCTTTTATACTTATAAATTACTTTGTAATCTTTACAGTTGACCGGTCAAGTGTACAACCTTTATGAGCATAAGCACTGTCACTAAAATGCATTTTATTGTTGTTACTTTTATAAAATAAATCATATAAACGGTATTTTTCAATACTCAGAAACTTGGAGCTGCGATATTCAATAAAAAATGTACTATGCACCTATCAAATTAAACTGTGCCTGTTTGTGTACTTGTCGTTAGATTTGTCGTCTTGTTTAAAAGTTATTTTAATTCATTAAAAAAGTTTATAGTCTTTATGATATATTTCTATTATTATAATAGACATTTATGGAGCGACGAGAGAGAGAGAAGAGAGAGAGAGAGAGAGAGAGACGGAGAGTTCTCTTACTCATTACTATAGCGTTATGAGTAAGAGAACTCTCTGTCTAAAATTTATTATCTGTTCTAATCATTTGGAATAGTTTTACTTCTCCGTCGAGTATAGACTCTTACTCATTACTTTTTATGCCAAGGAATCAATAATTTATTATCTAAAATCATTTTATTTAGTATATACTTAGTACATAAATTAACACGACGGGCGCAGTTTAGGCTCGAGCCTCGAGCCTCGAGCTTCGCTCGAGCCTCGAGCAAAGCTCGAAATCCACTTATTTCTTTTTCATTTAACAATCAATATTTATATTAAAATAATTTATGAAAACATGCCTACTATGCGTATTTTCTTTGTGTTTTTTTACTATTGTTTTTGTATGTATTGTTTGTTCTTTTTCATGTTTTTTTTTTATATTTTATTATCGACATTCTTAGTAATTTTGCAAAACAATAAACTTTGAACAGTCTTTTAAGGTATTCAATTCAGTACTATGGAATATCCTAACCTCATTAGCTAAGACCACGGGGCTAACAGTAGAATAAGAGACCTGGCAGACTTCGTTAGAGCCTTAAAATAAAAAGGCTATAGCTATTCATTAAAAGAACAAAAGCTTCGGGTAGGTTAATGAGCTATAAAAAATAAATGCTTTTCTGTACAAATTATATTTTTATTCAGGTTGAAATTAAGTGGAATTATTCACATGGCAATATCTTTTGTGAAGTAATGCAAGGTTTTGACGTAAATATGGTATATTATTATATGTTATACACTTCATCGATATGAATCCTGAGCAGGCATTGTTAAGAATGATCAATTCAATCGGACTGCTATTATAAATATGAAAGTTTGTACGTATGTATGTGTTTTTTTTATTATTCCTTCACGCTGTAATGACTGGACAGTTTTGGATGTAATTTTGTGCTGAGATAGATTATGACCTGGAGTAACACAATGGCTACAATTCGGCAAACAGGTAACAGCACCCAAGCGAAGCGAGGGTACGTCATTTGTGTAATATATGATTAATATATAATATAAGATTAATCATTCCTAAACTTTTTTTAACTTATTTTTTTAACTCAAGACTAACAAAATAATATGAATATAAAAATGTATCTCTATTTTATGCATTGGAATAAAATCCAAATCTATACCTAGTTACCATTTTTAAATGTTCATATATCTTTATTTTAAAATGTTAAAACGAACGCCGTACGGCTATAGATGATATAATAGATATAAGCTATATAATACATCCGGCCTTCCTGGGTTTTGGGTTTTTCTGTTCAGACATTCTCAGTAACAGCCCAGAGTTGGGAATCTCAGTTGCCCGGAATTGGGAAGCTGGCGGTGTCTTCATCCGTTGCGGCAGAACAGATAAAGCTGTTGATTCTGAATCTGATCTCGCACCGGTTGTGCCGAACTGTCTTCCCTCTGAAGTTTAGGGCATTTCCATATACAAGATGACCTTGTATTAGTACGTATATTTGTACACGATAACAACACCTGCGCATCTATTCGTACTTGGATTGGCCGCTGTGATCGAAATCAGTCTGGAGGATTATACTTTATTTTATTTTAAGATTGGTTAATGAGATATCAAAGGTTTTTTACTAACAGGTAAAATAATATGAATTATTTAAAATATATAATATTTTAAGTAAATTAAAAGATTTTTTAACTCGATTCTTACCAAAGCATCCCAGCTTTGGTACATAATATATGTAGTAGCTTTTGGCTAATTAGAAGTAAACATGTGAGATGAGTCGTAACTTAACAAAAACAATAAATTGAAACAAAATTCATCCATTTAAAACATAAAATCCTATTAATTTAATTTGAATTAGATCTTTCCTACTTTATATTATCAATAAATATTATAAGATTTGCGTTTTCCCGCGAATCCTCTCGCGTTGTTCAATTATGTATTATATATTTATAAATTATAGCCTTTATGTTACTCTACACCGCTGAAATTTGAAAGCTACACCACTGTAAAACTCCATCAAAATCTATAGAGTAGTTTTGGCGTGAAAGAGTAATAATGTCCTCCTGACCGATTCCGGCCACGGCGGCCAATCTCATTGAGACTAGCCAACTGCGCAGGAGATATTATAGTGCACAAATGTACGCGCAGACACAAGTGCACTCTCTATTCCTGTCACTCTCATACTCCGGTGGGACGACTACTCGACACGACCGGTGAGGGTTAAGGCGCAGGACCGACGGCTTTACGTGCTCTCCGAGGCACGGGGGTGAAACACCGCCAACTTCCCAACTCCGGGCTGTTACTGAGGCTTACTATACAGAAAGACTCAATAACTAAACTTGGCCCGACCCGGGACTCGAACCCAGGACCTCAGGATGTGCAGCCGTACATGCTAGCCACTACACCACCGAGGCAGTTGAAAGAGTAACAAGCATACATCCATACATTCTCACAAACTTTTTTAATGTTAGTATCTTAATAAATCATAGCATTACTAGCGGCTCACCCTCGCTTCGCTCGGGTTCGCCTCTAGGAAAACAAAAACAAACCTATCCCACGGGAGCCGTACATTTTTCCGGGATAAAAAGTAGCCATGTGTTATTCCAGAGTATAATCTATCTCTATATCTAAATTTCATCCAGATCCGTTCAGTCGTTCTAGCGTGAAAGAGTAACAAACATCCATACTCAAAAATTTTCACATTTATAATATTAATACGGATATATATTACTCTAATGTAAAAGCTATATAACTGTAAAGTTTCATCAAAATCCGTTTAATAGTTTTTGTGTGTAATAGTAACAAACATACGTATCAACAGTCGCGTTTATAATATTTATAGGATATTAAATGTGCACAAATTAATTTTGAGTTCTGAATTCGTCCTTGTTTCAAATAGTTCTACATTACGATTTCCACCAAACAATAAAAAATCGATTTATTTAATAATACTAAGGACGGTATAAAATTAGCGATGCGAACTTAATTATTTTGCATGTATTAACAATTAATATTGCTGTCAAGATTGTAGTCAGACAAATAATGCTTTATTATAATTTAATAAAGAGATAATTTGCGCGTCTGTGATATTACAAGGACTTTAATAAATCAGTTTTCACAATTTATAGATAAATCCGAGTAATTTTGAAAATATTTAATTTTTATATATTTGTTTTCTAAGATAAAGGAACCATTTTTTTTAAATTAATCTATACATATAATAAAATTCTGAGTCAAATCTGTACATTAAATATTTTTAGGAAAATCTTATTGAAATAGTCATTATTATCGATACAGAGGCCGAATCTATAGTTTTTAGATTTTTTGTCTGTTTGTTTTGTTTGTCAGAAAACTACTGGACAGATTTTGATGAAATTTGGTATGATGATAGCTGGTTATCCCGGTTAACATTTAGGATACTTTTTACTGCGGGAAAATATCTTATCTCTGAGAAATCTATATTAAACGTTAAAACGTAACTTGGCATGAACCCGAGCGGAGAGAAGGTGAGTCGCTAGTACAAAAATAAATCGATTTTAATATAACATTTTAATTGGTACATATAACATATTTTTACTTTAACTGTAAGGCATGATATGTTTTTATTAATTTTTAACTATTCTTTTTTATGTAATATATAGATAGATAAACTACCAATATACGAGATTTTCAAAGATAAAAGAAAAGAATCATTATACTTAAAATAAATAAATTTAATTATTAAAATATACATATTATATACTACGCTGTAATTATAAAGGTAGAATACTTCGCTAGTATAACTACAATCCACGTTTTAATTAATCTATTTTAGCGTTTCACCGTATGTACCCGCCACATAAGTCGATCAAAACTATCTAACATTAGTGTCTTTTTGTTCTTGGAAAAGAAAAGGAATTGTGCGAGGCTACAAATAATTTAAGATTTTTGACGAATTTTCATCACTAATCCAAAATAAATAAACGAAATTAAAAAAAAACGTGTGCGTACTTGTGTATGCACCTAAGAAGTTATACTTCTTTGGCGTAACAGAACAAAAATAGCTAAAGATTTCATCCCGTATGTCACAACTCTGTGTTTGTAAAAGGAATGCAGCTAACTTCATCATGTCGCTTTTTGGCTGTCGGAATGCGCGCACATCGTAAAAATTTTATTTTCATATTTTTTTCTAAACGACATAAAAGAAGTATAACTTCAAAAAATTCTTTACGTTTTGCGCACCATAAAAGTTTCTCATATAGTTTTGTATAAGAAATATCTATTTTCAACAGTTTGTGGTCTGGACAGATGTATGCTCACAGGCGAAGCATGCATGCAGTAGGTATATATACGTATTGGAACATAATGTTTGTCTTTCTGTAATATACTCACACACTATCTCACTAACTGTCTGCATAACACAAATCACGAAAAATTTAATTGTAGGATGAATAGTAGGTATAACATATTACTATTCATTCAATTACAATGAAAGTTTAGTGAATTTTTTTATAGATGCGAGTTAGTATGACAGTTTGAGAGTCACTGCTTTGAATGCAACAAGTACATGTAGTCAATAAGTAATATAAGCAGTACTTCTATGCGAAGTCAGGGTGCGTCGCTATATTAGAAATATATACAAGTTCCAAGAGCACGATCGTGGCCAATGTTAAACGATATCCACGAAACCATCACAAAAGATAAAACATTCCATTAGAATGTCATTCTTAGAAAACGGAAGGTTTAAAGCGTAAATCGTTTCTGAATACCTCAACCTTCGATTTTGTTACTTTACATCCTGAATGTTTGGGGAAAATTACTGATTCACTATGACCTTACAATAAATACTTTTGTATAGCAGCGGACGTTATGAGTATCGCTCATTTTCTTTGTCAAAATATAATAAAATGCTTAATAAATGAATTTAATATGTTAATTCGATACGATTGATTCCACTAAGAAGTTTAATGAAATTCTTTTAAGGATATTAAATACAAATATCATCTACTAGCGACTCACCCTCGCTTCGCTCTGGTTCGCCCCTAGGTTGATTCCCAATACAAACTTTCATCCCCATCTTCACCCCCTTGAGGGATGATATTCGGAATAAAAAATATCCTATGTCCTTTCCAGGGTCTCAAGCTATCTTCTTAAGAAATTTCATCTAAATCGGTCCAGTAGTTTTTGAGTTTATTCGTTACAAACATTTAAATCTTTTCTCTTAGTAGTAGTGTAGTTATACATATAAATAGGCAAAGAAAACAGTTTTGTTCCTTTTTCTCCTCTGTTTGTCTCCTGATTTTCTTTTTTTATATAATACTATTAACGTGCTTTATTGTTATCTATCAATACAAACATTTTGATACAGATGTTATTTTTTTATAATTATGTTATTTGTTCTCTTTTCAATAATGATTATGGTCGGATTTCGACCATTAGGCGAACACTAGTCTATATATAAATAGAAAAAAAACAAAACAGTACAGTACTTTTTTCTCCTCTATTTGTCAAACGATTATCTTTTTTTTTTTTTTGTTTAGTTATTAACGATTTGTTTTTTTTTATGTAGATGTAAATTCTATTCCTATATTTGCCTCCAATAATAACGAGAGTTCAATCTCGACTACTGGGTGAAGACTAGTTATAGGAATTTTGATATTTTATTTATAACTAGCAACTCACCCTCGCTCCGCTCGGGTTCGTCCCTAGTTACGTTTTAACGTTTAGCTCAGAGTTGAGATATTTTTCCGAAATAAAAAGTATCCTATATGTTGACCCGGATAACCAGCTATCCTCATACCAAATTTCATCAAAATCTGTCCAGTGGTTTTCCCGTGATGCGGTAACAGACAGACAGACAGACAGACAAATTTCTAAAAACTATAGATTTGGCTTCTGTATCGATAATAAAATCTATTTCAATAAGATTTTCCAAAAAATATTTAATGTACAGATTCGACTTAGTTAGAATTTTATTATATGTATAGAAGTTTTTGTTGTGTATAAAAATCATATAGACAAAAGTAGCTATATTTTATTGTCTTTTATTATAAAATGTAGGTTATCTATTATCATTTTCCATATGAACTAGTCGTAATAAAATAAAGTTGTATAAAGTAAGTCGTCGTATAAAATAAGGGTTAATATGTGTATAGCCAACTCAGTATACCTAATTATTTTTTTATAATTTAGTATCTTCTTCGATTCTTCGTTCGTGTTCAATCCTCTTACGAAAAGTTTTCTGGTAGAGATAGCTTTCAGCAGTAGGACCATTGTTGAATACTTTATACATTCTTTTAGACAATACATGTATTATGTTTTAACTATTTATTTGTGCAATAGAGTTTAAAAATAAATATTGATCAGTTACACATGAAACATATTATAAGTACTTAAAAATTTAATCTTCAAAAGCCTTTAAAATATGTTGTCATTACACTGTGACCTTTTAGTGAGATAAAAAAAATAAGCTCATAAATACTGTCGTATCATAATATAATGAATTACTATGAAAATAAACAATGAACCGAACTAATGAGCCGGATTCGAGTTAATCTTTTAAATAAACACATACATTATATGTGTGATCTAATTTAGCTAAGAAAACATTTTTTGTTTATTATTTATTATAAATTTATTATAATATCTGCTCATTCAATCAGAGATTCTTCCTTGACCAATTTAAAAAAAAAACGAAATTGATATAAGGTACACAAAGACACCGACTTTGGATTAAATGAAGATCACATTAACCTATTGAGTAACCATCATAAAATTAGTTTTATAATATACTTTTTGATTAGAGTTGTTTTTTTTTAATAATTTTTAATATCGTAAATCTTCGATGTTATGAGTTTCCGTATTTATATAAATACTAGCGACTTACCCTCGCTTCGTTCCGATGTGTCCCTAGGTGCGTTTTTATTTTTTGAGCGGAACCCCAATTATTTTTCTAAAATTAAAGTAGTCTAAGTTAGTCCTTATAACATTAGCTATCTGCCAGTGAAAATCCCGTCGATATCAGTCCAGCTATTTTGAAGATTAGCTAGAACAAACGAACAGACAGAGAGACAAAAAGTAAAAAAAAAACTCATTATAGTAACTCATTATTTTTGCCGTACTCAATCCATACGAAATTACATGCAAATATGTCCAAGAAATAAAAAGTTTAATAGAAACTTTTATCCCCTATTTCACCCCATTGGGGGTTGAATTTTGAAAAATCCTTCAGTGGATGCCTTCGTCATATGAGAAATACGTGTGCGAAATTTCAATTTTCTAGCCTTAAGGGTTTGGCCTGTGCGTTGATACATCAGTCAATCACTTTTGCCTTTTATATATAAAGAATAAAGATAAAGATTATTATTATCTTTTACTTAACTTTATCAAGATTCAAAAGGATTTTGTCTTGTAGTAAACAAAATTGTTGGGTGACAAAATTTGCGGAATGGTGACAATAAAATGGCGTCCACGCATGAATATATTAACTTTGTTTTGTATATACCTACCTACTACTCCAATTTTCGTATTTTAAACAGTTACGTATTACTTAAGTATGATAATAAACTTGATCTAAATATTATTATAATAGAATTCTACAATAATATTTTGCTATTATAGCAAAGAAGATTGATATTTAAATTTTTATGTTCTTTTAATAAAATTAAAGTTTTACGTTGTAATATATCATTTTAATACAAAACATAAAGTTAAGCCAACTAAAACTTATGCATAATAATAAACCAATATGAATAAATAAATATGTTGGGACATTAACACACAGCACCGCCTAGTTGCATGGAAAGCTACGAGGCTCGTGTTATGGATTATAGTTGATACGCTTTAAATTCATACATATTATAAATATAACCACCCCCAACTGGAGTGCAACCATTCGTGCTGATCACACAAATGAATGCCCCCAGCGGGACTCGAACCCGCGACCGCTGGCACAGCAAGTGGGATCACTACAAACTGAGCCAAACTTGTCGTCAAATAAAATAATAATAATGTTAAGTCAATGTGTATAAAGATAAAAATAACTGGGTTTCTAGATCGTATCATAGACATAATAATCAATTTTATTAAGTTAAACCTTAGATGTGTCATGATTTCTATGTTTGATGTGAATCCATATAAGGCGAGGATCGTATTAGTATCAAAAATAATAAATATTCATATGTGTGCGTAGTTTCAAGAGAAAGCTAGATAATAATGTGAGTTAAAGTACTCGAACAGGTTAATCTAGATTTTTTCTTCTTCTTAAACCTAATATGAGGGTTTTTGTTAAAAACTTAAGCTGTCACAACTAAAAGAGAATTTTTAATTTCTGAATGGAAATGCTTAATTTCTGAATAAAAACATAGACTACTTTTATTGACGTACCAAGGTATCACGCGAGCGGAACCGTGGGCTCAAAATAGTATATAAAAGTTACATCCATTACTATCACACTATTGTAAATGTAATGTCTGTATGTTTACTAGTCTTTCACGCTTAAACGGCTGAACAGATTTGGATGAAATTTTGTACAAAATAGACTATAACTTGGAGTAACATAATATAGGCTAGGTACTCTTAGTAATATATTATGCTAAAAGGTTGCTCTACCTGTATATCCAAATCTATATTAATTCTACTAATATTATAAATGTGAAAGTATGTGAGGCTGGATGGATGTATGTTACTCTTTCGAGCCAGAACGGATGAACGGATCTGGATGAAATTTGGTTCAGAGATAGGTTAGAGTCTGCAGTAGCACATAGGTTACTTTTTATCCCGGAAAAATGTACGGTTCCTGTGGGATAAATTTAGATACCAAAGGCAACTAGAGATGCACCCAAGCGAAGCGAGGTTAATTCACTTTAGTGTATATATAAGTACTACTCACAAGTTGTTTTGCTTTGCAACTTCACGTGTATCTGAGGTCATCGGATTTTCGCGGCCTTGCGCGGTCGCCGACCAAAATGACACCAAGATTTTGAATTCCTCGCCTCGTAATCTAAATTATTAATAATGGCGCCATCAACATAATATATGACGTAGTTACAAATATTTAAGTATATTTTAAACAAAAACATGTTATATTTTAATGGTAGATGTGTGGTTTTCGCACGTCAATAAAGCTTAATTGGAGCGGAACATGACAAGTTCGAGAACTCCAAGTTTATTTAAATTTGACATTAACTTTACTGGATTTGAACTGGATTTTAAATAATTTGATTCACAAGATATATAAATATTGTTATTGATTCAATGAGCAATATTGAATTCTCTTATAGCGTTACAAAAAATTAATGTACTGTCTAATTAAATTTATTGATTATTTTCTTCTCAACCTACGGTTCACGATTGATATCTTAATTTCATTCAACGCTTACTATTAAAGTGTCTTTGAAGATTTAAGCGATTGCTATAACAGATTGCATATACCGTTGTCTAATAAAAAGTGTTTGGGTATTGAATTATAATGGCCGGTAATAAATTATTTTTAGCAGAAATTAATAATTGTTGCTTTAAAATTATTCTCTATGAGATATCAGAATATGTAATAAATCAAATTGATGCGTTTTACTTACATTACTAATAATGTCACTAGAGTTTACTTGACAATGGTATTCGGAGTTTATAGTCTTAGTTTATGGAAATACTAGCGATTCACTCTCGCTTCGCTCGGGTTCGTCCCTAAGTACATTTTAACGGTAAGTGTAAAATAGACTATATTATTTAGGGTTATTTAAAATGATAAGAATTAATACCGTATTTGTGTAAATAGCTTTTACATTACCGCATTATAAGTGCTAATTTTTTAAAGTATTAAATTGGATATAGTGTGTTTTCCTTAAGAGACAGAGATATGCCATCGCGGACTTTTCTGTAGACATATATAAGATACACAATTCCACCATACATTATTTTGTTATACCTATCTCAAAGGCAGCGTTTTCGTTGAAAGCTGCCAGACGGCTTATTTTTTTCCGACACCTCCAACAAATATCGTTATATTTTAGCCAATGTATACAAAAACTTAACAAATTTTATACTAAAACCTTCCTCGAGAAGCACTCTATCTATCAGTAAAAACAACATTAAAATCGGTGTAGTAGTTTTTGAGTTTATCGCAAACAGACAGACAGACGCGGCGGAGGACTTTGTTTTATTATATGTAGTGATACAAATAATACGTAATCATCTTTTATCTAGATACAGTTTCCTTAACATTTTTAAATTATAAGAATAATTTTAATGAGAGATACTATTTTAAGATAGTAGTAACCCAGTGGCAACGCGCTCGCTTGGGAAACCGAGTGAAGCGAGTTCAAATTCCGGGTCTCGCATCTCTGATATTTTAATGAGCGAATCATTTCCAACTAGATTATTACTTGTCTTACGTTAAAGGAAAACATCGTGAGTACAGGGTAGCAAGTTTTCGAAAGACATATTGTGAAGTCCGCCAACCCGCACTTGGCCAGCGTGGTGGACTATGGCCTGATCCCCCTCGTATTGAAATGTAGGTCCATCAAAACATGTGTGGGACATCAAAAAGGGCTGAATACGTACTACAACAAGTTCTTAATATAGTATTAAGGGTTCTTAACACATTTGAAGTCATCTTTGACATATTGATTGAAACAAAATACTCATAACACGGAGTATGCTCGATACATCAATTTGGATGACAAAGAGCTTTTAAACTCTTGTCAACAAAAAGGCGCTTCGATGGTTGGTTATCAATACCGTTATTAAAGGTCAATTTGAAGACCTTTCATCCTCTACTTATACAGTCGTGAAAAATCCGTTATACTATACTTGGTGTCGCCTTCACATACGTAGTAGTGTATCCGAATGCATCGTAATTATTATTATATTTAAATAAGGTTTCTAGTACACTAACATTTGAATTTAAAAGTTATAAGCTTTAAATTATTTTATAAATAATTTCAACATATGCAAACACTGAACAGCTAACTTACGAAAAATGCATTTATTTTTTTAATCATAAATGTAGTAGGTACTAACGGCGTATGTAGTATGTAGTACCGAGTACGTATATTGAATTTCAAGATAACATTGATTAAATTCTAGTAAAATAAAAAGGTTTATTACAGTTGTAAATTTATATTATTATGAAGAGGTATAATTACTCTCGTATAAAGTCAACACTCTTTACTACATGCTAAGAAAGAAAATATTTCAATGTGTTGAAACAAATTACTTATAGGGTTTCGTAACTTTACAGGTAAATATTAAGCATCGTTGCACGTATTACCAGTAATCGAACCTACAACCCTACATAACTGCAAACTAACCAGTTTCTCCGTATTTCAAAAAAAAACTAAAGGTTTTAAGGTCACATGTTTGTAAAAATACGAAAATATTTATTTGTTTACGTTATTTCATTATTCTGCCCATTTGAATACCCCCAATCGTTACAATATCACATAACATGTTTTGCGGGAGATAAAATGTATCTCAGGTAAAAGTGAATTTAGAAACCGGCGGAGATCGGTAGTCGCAGCTTGCAATATTCAATTTTCATATGCCTTTTTAGATTAAAAGATATTAATACTCTTTATAAGTATATAATTTGTTTATATTTGAGATATTGTATGTATACTATTTAATTTTATTATTTTTGAGTATTGGCGTAAACACCTACTTATCCTTAAAATTTAGTACTTATAAAAAAATAACTTAAGGCAATTTAAGTTGTATTGTAAACTCATAATTTTATAATAAATAATATCGAAGAGTCGTATTATTAAATTTCGTTGTCAAAATACGCCCATGACATCACAAACATTCATTGTTGAAGAATTTACGGAAAATCGACCTCCAAAGTAATTCCCGTCGAATAAAGACGTTACGAGATTTCCCTTGAAGTTGATACATATTTAACGATCGTCGAGTTTGTGCGCTGTTCTCAATAACCAAGTCGTTAAAACAAGAATCTATAGGAATGTGTGGAATGTACAAGCTATTAAACAAATTTGGCGGATGTCGCCGGCGTCGCGGTGGCGACTGCGCAGGCGCCGGCGCGGACGCGAGACTCGAGCATAAATATCATCGCATTGTTGCACCCTGTTCAAAAGTATGCACAATTTATGCAGATGTGGTATTTCGGTGACACACTTCATTAAATACCTATTGATCTGCTCCAGTATCGTCGATATTGTGCACACATGTAAAATATTTATTGTTTATCTGTATTTTTAATATGTAAATGATTATTGAGGTACCTTATTAGACATTGACATTTCTTATCTAAGAAAGAGGGAGATAGACAGATAAATCTATTATTACTACAATTTTTTTTTAATTAGGTATTGAAAAAAAAACCTTAATTACGAATACAGTCTATTAAAGGTTTTAGTTGTATATATGGTAATATCTATGCTGTTTTCTTAGTGTAATATTTATACTCATCTTGACGTATCCTCGTTTATATTTATAATATTTTCATCCCTCATGATGCATTGCATTAAAAATTCGAATACGGGAGGTTAAAGGCCGTTGGTGACGTTAATATTCTTTGTGCTAAAATAAATTAAGGTTACAGCAACAATACGGTTTAGTTCTCGTTAAATGGTACACTATAAAAATTATCGGACGTTTATGGTCGATTTTTTACTGTCCACAAGTTTTTGCAGCGATTTCTTTTATGTAAATGTTAATTTGTGGTGAATACAAAGCTTTCTCAACTTTAAGCTTACTTCAAAATTTACTTCTAAGTTTGATTCAAAGACGAAGAATAATACATAAGAATATGCAGTTGAAAGTTTTTCAACTTCTCAAATCTACATCAAATATACGAGTAAGTAAGTTACGAATATATGTGACGGTGGTAGCTTCATTACAGGCTGACAATATTGATATTTAATTTAAAAGTAATAATGCATTTGCTAGTAAAAGGTCTTATTTGGCTTTTGAATAAAGTATATAATTTTTCATTTGAAATAAAACTGAAGTGTCCGTGTTATTTCAAAATATCTTCCCCAAATTAAGCTGATATTGATCATTTACATTAAAACCCGTGCAGCGCAGCGTGCAGTGTAAAAAATAACTTTCTATTTGGACTTTAACGGCTAAATCAATTCTAACGCATCTTGCACGAATAAAAATTTGCGCCTATTTTGCGTGTGTGGGAATATTATTCTGTTATTCTTGCCACCCTAATTCCTCCAGGAAGTTCAGCTACTTCTTCATCCTACTTAAGACCTCCGCAAGTGTAGTTGAGGTGCCAAGATATTGAGCCCGGTACGCCGTTACTCTTGGACAATACAAAATTATATGTGCAGCGTACGTCGGGAACCAAAAATCAAAATAAATCCGTGAAAAAATCCGAAAAGATAGTTTTATTTAAAATGTCACGTAAATCTAAGAAAGTATTACAAGTACAGCTGTTTTCTCTGCCTGCATGCAGGCCCTGTACAAGGGGCTGTTAGTTATATCTATACCTATAGATGCTTATTATATGGTCCGTGGCTAGTTAGGGCTGCGGTTATCTGCTTAAGTTGAGATCTATTGACATTTATGAGGCGATTCGCCATTTTGGCATCAATAGTGGGAAGCGATTCCTTCGCCTGTCTACAGTCCTCAACTTTAAACCATAGACTATTGTGTTGGCGACAAGGCATGAGTTGCCGGATTAGCCTTGAGCCAAGCAAGAAGGAGCGACACGATGGGCTCTGGTCCTATCGCAGTCATGACCGACCCTCTTCTTGTTAGCTAAATGCCATATCATTACCGCATGAGTTACTGTGGCCTTTGATCCATTGCAGGGTGATCTCGTTCTAGTCACCTGTGTCAAAACAATGACATTTATAGATCATACCTGAAGTGGTAGCATTGCTATTTAATACCTGTAGTACTGACATACTGTCTGATAATATCCGAATGGAGAAGTCTTTGACGTTCCTTGTCGCATAAGTCTTATGACCAATGTGTTAGGGCATAAGGGTATTTTAGGTTTAAGGCCCAATTTCTTCCCTATCATCCTTCAGCATTGCCAGAAGGTAATACTGGCTTTGTCCAATTTATTATCTAAGTGTTTAGACCAATGTTGTTTACTGTCCAAGGTAGTACCTAAGTATTTTACCAGATATAGGCTTTTTATCATTGTTTCCCGAGAGCAAAGCCGCAGGAAGCTAGTAGTAAATATAATATACATTTTTAGAAAGTCGAAATAATTTTATTATCCTTAACTTGCTCTGAAGAGATCTTGAACTTTAGAAGTACAAGGCAATAACAAACCTCTTTTAACTTTTAATAAGAGCAACGTTATTCTAATACTGAATTCACAGTATTAACATTCTGTATCATAAATATGTATCATGTAATACACATTACTTCCAAATAACTTAGTTTTGAATCATACTCTCAAATATAGTTTATAAGGAAAAACTTAACAAAATAAAAAATAAACACTAAGCGTTTCTAATGATTTCATAACAAATCAATTAATTTTATATAAAGATAGTATAAAATTCTAACTAGAGGTCATTGATTGTGCTAGAAATTGCTTCACCGACATTGAGAGGTTACCGATACAGGAAGAGCGTACGTATGTAAAAACCTATTCAAAAACGACCTCGATCGTTCACATTCTTAACGGGATAAATTAGGATTAAAGCATAATGTAAGTATACATTCGTAAAGAATTCTTTAATCTCAATTAGTTATACAGTTTGTTTGTTAGTTCAGTTTAATTTACCTCTATTAAGTAAATGATTTATTTACTGATGATTAAACATATATAATAAAATAAATTTCAATGTGATTTGCTTGTTGCTAGATAAGTTATGGTACATTTAAAAACTATATAATATATGACAGTGAATGTATACGTTTTCTTATGATATATATTTTTTAAAGAGAAGACTGATTGTCATTACACTTTTACAAGTTATTATACGAATGTTTATGTATGTATGTATGCAAAGATTTAAAACAAATACCTTTAGTTTTACTTTTTAACCATCAGATATCTGATAGCAAAAACCTAAAGGTATTTGTACTAAAGGTATTTCAAAAGATTTAATAGTTTGAGTACTTAGTATGTATGGTACTTTGTGGCGCGCTTATAATTTAATTTCGATATATTCAAAATCCCCACTCTACGTGAGGTAGCAGTTTAAGTGTACAATTTTACGAGTAACATTTAATTTACCTAACCTATTTATTAGGAACATGACTATATTTTTTAAATTACAAGTACTTATACTATATGGAAATCATTTTTTTCATCCTTATACCCGTTCAACACATATTAGATTTAATAATAGCCAGATGGTCAGTCAGTAATGCAGGGACACACTAATGTTATGTAGTAACATTTACTATATTAAACTATTAAATCAATATGACATTTAACTATAGTTATAGTGCAATGTTATGTGCAATAATACTATAAATAACTAAGACTCAAAAGTGCAAGGTCTACACCACTATAAAAATTAAATTCTAAATATTGACCCAATATACATTGTACATACATACATACATACACACATACATACATACATACATACATACATACATACATACATACATACATACATACATACATACATACATACATACATACATACATACATACATACATACATATGTACGTCCAATGTTAACGTAGTCATAGTACTTCATAATACACAACACAAGTACAAGTTTGGCCATTTAAATTATCCAATGACGCGTAAAATCCATTTGATGTCCCAAAAAGATCATAACCAGAGCTATCACTGAACGCCCAACGGCATTATAAATATCATTAAAAAGTTACACGTTAAGTTGTGGGTACACTAACAAACGCTTAAAAAACGCAATACATTAAACTTTAGTGTGACCCTAGTGTAAGATAAACGAACAAAATTACAAGACGTTTTTGTTTTTGTATAATATATAAATTATTCCTACATAAAAATTAACATTTTAATCTTACATGTGTAAGTAATAACCAGTCTATCGATTTTATCATAAAAATACATAATCGGAGTATAGATAAGTTTAACAGTTTAAAAATTGTATCGCTACCATTTGTAATCCCCTTAATTGATATAATTTAGTTTATGTATAATTTTATTTTCTTGGGACAAAGCTTTGGCAATACTTCAAACTATATTGTTAAACTTACGTTACATTCAGTGTATCTAAAGTAAAAAAAAAAAGAAACAATAAAAATGAGAGATTAACTTAAAACAATAAAAAACAGGGACGCGTTTAAAATATTAAAGTACTTTTTTAGTTTGTTTACTAGCTCATTTGATATTCAATTTATTAGAATAAAAATATTGTATTAATTAAATACATTGGTGAATAAATACGTTTTTTTGTATGTATGTTTATTATGGATAAACTAAAAATCCGCTGAACCGATTTATGGTATAAAGATAGTTTGAGATCTTGAAAAGGATATAATATAGTTTTTATCTCGGAAATCATCTCTTAAGGGGGTGGAAAGGGGGATGAAAGTTTGGATGGGAAATTAATCATTTCTCAAGTAAGAGTAAAGGGTAGGTATATATAATATATGTGGACCAACCTGAGCAAAGATAGGGTGAGTCGCTAGTACTATTATAAAATTAATATGCGCTTAGAATATGCTGAATATAGTACTCGTACTAACTCAAAAAAATTACTTGCTATCTAAAGCAGATGGGTAATAAAAATTCTACATCAGTGATAAATGAAATCATCATTAATTACAAACAAAACGAAACAAGACGAATCATTTCAACCAAAAACATCAATTACAGATCAATTTAGCAATATGCTCACAATAAATAACCCCAGTTCACTTGATAAAGGCAACACCTTTATCTGTTTATAGAACCGAAGGCAAATATTGGAGTAGTGGTCAAAAACTTTCACATCCATTTTTAAGTACAATTAATAATTGATACCAGTAAGTAATAATCATCTATCTTATTGAGACATGTTTTCAGATATTTACGTCTTTTACAATGGAATCGCGTGGAACAGTCAACACAAAAAAGATGGACGCAAGCGAAATGTCATGGTTGGTGGGCGAGACGACACTGCCAAAATATGTATGTCGAGTAAGGACGAATGAAGGCCGCATTCTAGCCTACAATAGGATGTATTGAAACCCTTTGTTTAAACTCGTGAAAGGAATATTAAATATAGGATATTGGTATAATTTTATCACTCGCCTTTTCTAATAAATTGGGTAATACTTAAATATCTTCAAAATAAAACAGATTTTACAGAATGTCATAGGTCAAAATATTATTTTGAAGAATATTGTTGACAAAAGTATATTGTCATATTGCTGAAGGTTTTGTTCCATGTACCGATTTATTTACAGAGAGAATAAAAAATAAGTGATTTGATTTAACGACTTTTAAAATTAGAAATAACAGCTAGTCTAAAATAATACATATTTTAATTCACACTGATTATATCGGTCCATCTAAATAAAGTTATTACTTTTATATTGATTTGTTGCGTAAAGAGAACGAATGACAAGAATCTAGTTGGTCAGATATAAAGATTATTCCACAGTGTACTAATAAATAACAGTGGGCTATCGCCTTTGATGTTTGAAGAAAAGCCGACACCGCGTAGCGTACTTCGCATTACGCAGGGTTGTTACAGTTATTTTTTGTAATTTAATTAAAATATAATATTATTATTTAGTTATTTATCGAAGTTCTTCATAGCAAAGAATACAAAAAGGCATTTCGCGGAGGCAAATTCAAATAGAGTTTTACAAAATCTCATATAATAATAATAATAAGCCTTTTATTTCTTTAATAAAAAATAAAATATACAATTGGTTTAACAATTATTTGATTTGATTGAATGAATATTTTTATGTGACATTATAATTAATTTAATGAATAACTAGATAATTAAATGAAATAAATTAAGTTATAATAAAAATAAATTAAATCTAGCAAATTATATTACATAAGTCAAATTGAATTTAGTTATATATAAATTTATATTATATTTTCAATTTTTTAGCAAAGTTAGTTTTATATGATATAATGTAATTAATAGATTTCCAAATCACCTATCATAAATGGGCAACGGACAAATATTTTCGGTTTCTAGATTTACTGGATTTGAAATTTCTGTTATTAAACTTAATTATGTAAAAATTCCTCACCCTAATAAATAATTTTAGCAAAAAATATATAATATAGCACAGGTAGTATGAACCATTTTAATTGCTTACAAATTAAAATAAACGCGCGACAGCCCTTAAAGTCGTGTCCCGAGCTGCTAACTAATTCGGGCGGCAGAAATGTATGCAGCTCGGGCTCGCCTACCCGCGTCTCACCTCTCACACCCCGCACGATTGCCCTGTCTAGACGGCTTCGTTGAATGACTGTATAGACTGTGATTATTCTATCTATACTAATATTAAAAGAGCTAAAGATTGTGAGTTTGTGAGGTTGTCTCTGGACCTACTGTACCGATTTAGGTGAAATTTGGTAAGAAGATAGTTTAAGACCCTGGGAAGGACATAGGATACTTTTTATCCTAGAAATCATCCCTTAAAGGGGTGAAAATGGGGATGAAAATTTGTATTGGGAAGCAAGCTAGGGACGAACCCGAGCGAAGCGAGGGTGAGTCGCTAGTTATATATAAAATTCATTTACCAATCAATTGTTACAAATAAATCATATTGAAAGTTTTGTTGAAACATAAAAATGTAACTAAATGATTATTGAAATTATTTTTCAATGCTTTTATTTAAGTCTAACGACTTAACCCCGCTTCGCTCGGATGGGTCCGTTTAATTTTTTTGGGCGGAACCCTAATTGTTTTTCTAAAATAAAAGTAGCCTTAGTTACTCCTTGTAACATCAGCTATCTGCCAGTAAGTCCCGTTAAAATCGGTTCAGCTATACATACGGTACATAATATGTATATATAAAATATGTATGATTGTAAAATTTGTAATTCTTTTTAAGTGCTTCCTGTCTTCTAAATGAGTATTATGGATTTGATCTGATCATAGGGCTCGATAGTAGCAACGAATACTCTTTTTAAGAAATTACATAGCATAGCTTCACCGTATAAAGACCCATTTCTCTGAAAAAACATTATAGACGTATGGTGTGCGTATAATCTGATGGTGGTTAAATAAATGTCTGAATTATATAAGATGGTATCACCATGGATGAGGTCTTTGGAAATGTCTCGGCATCTGCTGTAACTTTAAATTATAAGAAGACTTGAATTTGAATTAATTTTTTGAAATTTCAGTACATATGTAGCAAAAACAGATATAAACGATAATAATTGCAGAAGTTCAATTGTGTCGCAATTATTAACACCCTCAACCAGCAAAATTATGTTCAGAGTCTGTCGAAGGCACATGAAATACGCACATTAAACAAATGTTAAAAAATATAATATATTTTTTACATATTTGGGTCGAGAATAAAATAATAAATAACAAATATCTCTGTTCTTTAATACGTCTCGTGCTATCGATTTCAAATCGTGTATTATTTAAAAAGACGAATTACGAAATACCTTACCCATAGAAAGATCGACATAGAAAGTCATATCATATTACCTTCACGTACGCGTTCCCAATTAATTCGCGATGATAAATAGAGTTCTTGTAGCAATCCTATTGAATATACATATATAACATTAATTTAGGTAGAACTTGAATTAGTAACAAATGTCAAAATGATAACGTCAAATATTATACATAATTTAGTAATTTACAATCGCTAAGTAACATTTTGCCATATGATAGGTAAAGCACCAGGATACAAATCAATATATCAATTTATTGATGCACGTGATACTTTATCTTTTATATTGTTCACTAACGATAAGGATGTTTATAAGTTACTAGCGGCTCACCCTCATTTCGCTCGGGTTCGCCTCTAGACAAACAGAAACAAATCTATCCCACGGGAACCGTATATTTTTCCGAGATAAAAAGTAGCTTATTTATTATTCTGTTGTATGAACTATATTATTGTAAAGTTTCATTAAAATCCAATAAGTAGTTTTTGTGTACTAAGCTGTATAAGTTACTATAGTTTTTTAACTATCCCACGGGAATACTTTAATTTTCCGGAATAAAAAGTATCTAAGATGTTGACCGGGGATATAAGGTATCACCATACAAAATTTTATTTAAATCGGTCCAACAGTTTCGGAGATTAGCCCGTACAAACAGATAAACAGACAGAGAAACAAAAAAAAATGAAAAAAATCTGGATTTGTTCTATTTCTCATCTTACATCCCCTTGATTCGGTTTTTAGCATTTTTTTCTATGTACAGACATCGACCTCTACAGTTTTATTATATGTATAGATATTAAGCCTATACTTGCACAAGACCGCAAAACTTGGAAACCTAGAGCCTGCCCGGTCTTTGCCCAGCAATGGGATGCTTTAGGCTAGCTTTAACTGAAATTGATGAGATTTTTTTATATAAATATAATGTATATTTCTGTTAATACAATAACATATTAATACGTGATTTTATTGTTCGATATTGTGTGAGATTTTTTTAATATGATATTTTTTGAACGTGCATGTATAAAGGTTTTCTATTCATTTGACTCACACGTTTGGCTCAGTTTGTTTGTACTTGCTGTACCAGCGGTCACGGGTTCGAGTCCCGCTGGCGGGCATTCATTTTTATTATGAGCATGAATGTTTGTACTCCAGTCATGGATGTTTATATTTACAATATGATGTGTTTAAAGTTATATATGCGTAGTGTATCAACTATCTGGTATCCATAACCCAAGCCTCGTAGCTTACCATGGAACTAGATGGGGCTGTGTGTTAATGTCCCAATATATACCTACTATAATCTTCAGATTTTTCTAACACTTAGTAACTTAGTAGACTAAGATAAAAGGTCCTAGCTCGCTTCTGCGACATTCGTTTGAATTATTACGTGAGTGAATGTAAAAGCTATATTTTATATTTTAAACCGCCTTTATTATATCCAATTTTAACTATTTGTATGATCAATATTGATCACGTAAATATAATTTTATAATTTGTATGTTTATCTCAATAAATATTTTATTTATCCAACAGCGATTTTTTCTTTTTGTGTCTTGTTTATGTGTTTTTTTTTAATATTCGATTCGCCAGTGAAAGTGTCATCAATGTTAGATTAGCCATTTAGGAAGTTAGCGGAATGGATATGGATTTTATAAGTTTCGTAATCTTCAAGGTTTTAGGCTATAATTATACTATATATATCAAAATTCAAACGGCCCCAATTATGTAAAGTTCAAAGGACGCTTCCCTCTCTTACGGTCAGAATCGACTCAACCGTTTTAGTATAGATCCCTCAAAACAATATTAATATTGAAATTATACATTTTGGTTTATATCCAGAACATTTCACTAAAACGCACAGCATTAATTTTTCATGTATTACGTATATCAATACATATAATAAAATTGTAACTAAGACGAATCTGTACGTAAAAATATTTTTTGGAAAATCTTATTGAAATAGACGACATTATTATCGATACAGAGGTTGAATCTATAGTTTTTAAAATTTTTGTCTGTCTGTCTCTCTGTTGCCGCATCACGAGAAAACCACTGGATAGATTTTGATGAAATTTGGTACGCTGATAGCTCCCGGGTCAACATATAGAATACTTTTAACTGCGGGAAAATATCTCATCTTTGAGAAATTTAAACTAAACGTTAAAACGTAGCTAAGGACGAACCCGCGCGGAGTGAGGATGAGTTGCTAGTGTATTATATGCGTAAATTAATATGGTTTACATATTTAAAAATGGCTAATTTTCATATTATTTCAATACATTATAGGAGAAGCGACAATAATAAACAACACTTCCTGCATTATATTGTATATATTAGCAACTGGTGTAGTTCGTATGTTAATTAGGAAATTTATGAGTTCGAAACAAACGATTGAACATATCGATGCGCGTTCGACTAAAGTTCCAGTACGTGAATTTCGCCTGAGGAATTTGTATCCGTGAAATAAATTAAGCCGCATCTAACTTTGGTAGTACCATTAACAGATTTATTGTTGCTTCGTTCTAAAATATCATAATTTGGAATATAATTGTGAAATCAAATAATAATATCGCATCAAAAATATATAAATAAATAAACAAATATGTTGGGACATTAACACACAGCACCATCTAGTTCCATGGTAAGCTACGAGGCCTGTGTTATGGACACTAGATAGTTGATATACTACACATATATTACTTTAAATACATACCTACATATTTTAAATATAAACACCCATGACTGGAGTGCAAACATTCGTGTTCATAACACAAATGAATGCTCAGCGGGACTCGAACCCGCGACCGCCGGCACAGCAAGTAGGGTCACTAGAAACGGAGCCAAACGTGTCGTCAAAATATGATTATATGAATAGCTAGATAAAAAGTATCGCAGTATATTATTTATCATCCATTATTTAGAATATTTATATATCGTTATTTTATTTAGTTTACTAACGTTTTGATTTTTTCTTACTTATTTGAAAATCAAGCTTAAAGTAAATAAAATTATTAAAAAGATTGATAGCGTTTACTGAACTAACTATTTAAATGGCTGAGCGATTTTTTTTAATTAAGTACATACTATTTTTTTGTGCTTTCAAAATGGTAACTTAACGATCTTTTTCGATAACAGATGATTAATCAAACATTCAGCTATGTCATTAACGTCTCTAAAAACAGACAATGAATGTTGCGATGAAGTATACTCGTAATAGTATTGAGGTAATTAATATATAAATCTTATTTATATACAGTACGGAATATGTAAAATAAAGTTGAGATAGTCGAATGTACATAATATGTATACTGAAGTTCTCTCAACCCGAACATATTTAAATTTTTTGCTTTAAGTAAATAAAGTAAAAGTTAAAAAAAAAAACTGCATATTTATTTATTTATTTATTTATTTATTTCATTTATTTATTTACTATAAAAATTAAAAATATTGTATTCAACCCTTTTTGACGTCTCACTGCTGGGGCACAGGCCTCCCTTCATATGTCATATGGCCATAGTCATGGCCATTGTCCACCACGCTGGCCAAGTGCAGGTTGGCACTGGTTGCACTAAGAACATTATTTAAGCATTTAATAACATAAACAGTTAACTGCATTAGTTAGACAACTAAGCCGCAGTTATTAACGCGCACCTCTCAACAGACTTCAATTATATATACTAAATTACTAGTATATATTACATTTAACTTATTAGCAATAAAAATTATATACTATATATTACATTTAACTTATTAGCAATAAATAAATAAATTGTGTAATAGGAAGCTAGAGTCTATCTACTAGCGTCTATAGGCTAGCGTCTGAGATATAGGCTCGGCTTAGTTCAGACGTTAGTGTACCTAAAAAAAGATTGTACTAATTATATAGTTTTTAAAAAATGTCTTGTAACACTTTTGGATTCAAGTCAATAAAGGTATATTATTATTATTATTATAAATTGTATCAGTACAATTATAAACAAAAAATAACAAATACCAAAAATTACAGAAAAACAAATAAGTTATATATTTGGTAAAAAAAATATGTAAATAATGAATAATATCATTTTATGACACATAAAACACTTAAATAATAATGAAATCAAAATTTTACAATTATTGAAATAAAAATATATAACCGAGAAAATTTTTAATTCTTAAAATGATAATATCGATTGATGCAGATTGCTACCTAAGTATTTAACAAATTGTTATTACCCTCATAAATAAATTAGTCATTTACACGAGATAAAGCCTTTTGCTTAAAATTAATCAGTATTGGTTCTTTCATATTACTCACGACAAAATGAATTGTAAAGATAAAATTTGTCGATAAATTTTACGATTACTATAAATTAATAAATTTTATTAAAATTTTGCTGCCGTTACTTTATTCGGGTTAAGTAACCGTATTGTGATTGACTCCCATATTTCTCAGCATCTTTTGATGTTTATAGAATTTAATTTACCAAAGTGCCAAAAACATTTTGATCAAATATTACAAGGGAAAGTTAGAGGAAGACGAGAATGGGAGACTTCTGAAGAGTATTTATTTATATTTAAGTATTTGTTTTATTACATTTGTTTATGCGGTCAAAAGTATAAAGTTGTATGACAGGCAATACTAAATACAATGTATGCAGCAGCGAAATTGAATCCGGTTATGTTCAGCTATAAAAAATAACAAAATCAATTAAGAATTTAAGTACATTTAATTATATATATATATATATATATATATATATATATATGTATGTATATATATATATATATATATATATATATATATATATATATATATATATACGTATTTACTAGACGGAAGACTTTTAGGAATTTTTATTGTTGTTATTCTAAATGGAAAATAATTGCCAGCAAAAATATCAAAGTCACAAAAATAATTAAATATATTTCATTATGTACATATATGAAAAATATGTGTGGGAGTATAATATTATGCTATTTTAATATCTAATAGGAATTAATGAAAGGAAGTATTTTAGTTCTTTAGCAAATAATAATTACTAATTAAGAAAGCAGTACTCTTTTAATATTGGATCTTATGGAAAAGCTGTTGATTTTTAAAAGCTTGCTTTATTTTAAATTTTATTGCTTGTCAGGTTTCTGATAATACGCTATAAAGTCGTAATAAAATTATAAAACTACAGATTACAGTGTTTACAGAAAATAACGAGTAATTATATTACTGACTTATATCGAGTCTAAAAAATAAACTTATGATGATGATGTCCTCCTGACCGATTCCGGCCACGGCGGCCAATCTCATTGAGACTAGCCAACTGCGCAGGAGATATTATAATGCACAAGTGTACGCACAGACACAAGTGCACTCTCTATTCCTGTCACTCTCATACTCCGATGGGACGATTATTCGACACGACCGGTGAGAGTTAAGGCGTAGGACCGACGCGGGGCACGGGGGTGAAACACCGCCAACTTCCCAACTCCGGGCTGCTACTGAGGCTTACTAGACAGAAAGACTCAATAACTAAACTTGGCCCGACCCGGGACTCGAACCCAGGACCTCTAGGTGTGCAGCCGTACATGCTAGCCACTACACCACCGAGGCAGTTAAAATAAACTTATAGGTATCTACTCAATAAAACTTTAACACTAGCTGGATGATAGATAACACGAAGCCTTAATCGATGGGCCAAAAAATATAAAACTTTGCACAAGAGAAAGGTATAACGAGTATAATATAAAGAAATTGAGCGTTAATCCTTCATTCAGAAAATACGATAAACAGAGCATGTAAGTTAGTATGGTAATGGTATTGTTTGGATATAATATTAATTATATTGACGTTTTTAAATGCCATCGTGTTCATTGCTTGTATTTAATAAGTTAATATATTATGCAGAATAGCCTATAGGAATAATGACTTGTAATCTTTGGGGTTTTTTAATTAGTAATTTAAAAATATTAAATTATAATCAATAATATTTTTCATATACTTCATGCTATAAACTAGTAACTTACGCTCGCTTCGCTCGGGTGCATCCCTAGGTACGTTTTAATTTTTTTGAGTGGAACCCTAATGCTTTTTTTCTAAAATAAAAGTAGCCTAACTTACTCCTTATAACATCAGCTATCTGCCAATGAAAGTCTCTTCAAAACCGGTCCAGCCGTTTCGGAGATTAGCCGGAACAAACAGACAGACACACAGACAGACAGACAGAAAGAAAAGAAAAAATTAAAAATTGTATTTTTCTTATAAGTATCGTATATAATTTCATATTATACTGTATATTTAGTAAAAAGCTGTTATTTCGACATTACAAACAGACACTTCAATTTTATTTATCTGTATAGATTAATATGGAACGGTTTTACTACTAACATGACAAAGAACTGCACACAGAGTTTTAATGTAATTTCTGTTATAGCTTTTGCCGATATTCTGACTAACCGTGTTAAAGTTACCTTAGCGAATGTTTACGACACTTATCCATATTGGTATTTAGGTAATGCATTGAAATACGTGGGCGCTTGTATAAAAGGGTTCCGTATATCTGATTTGAAATACTAGACACATTCTTTAGCAATATTTATGATTAGACTAATTCTTAAATGAACGTTATTATAATTTAGGTATATAAGATATATGTATGTATCTTTATTCCGAGATAAAGGTACACCTGAATTGTGTATATATTTTTCTATTCTTTTTTTTTAAGTTTAAAAAGCTGATATTTTGTTTTTTTTTTTAAATAAAAGAAGTATAAATACTGAGAGAAGTAAATTTTCGGTGACAATTCTCCTGGGTCGTGTTTGTTAATATGTTTTAAGGGTCAAAAAAGAAATTCGTCTGGAAAAAGAGTGAGAGGTCCACCAAATAAATTGGTATCTCCTACTATATAATTAGATGATACGCTAGTTTTTACGAGAGTGATTGATTTTGATGTCTCGGATAGACAGTGAAAAAACCGTCACATATGTATACTATATATGTATATCTATACATATATATTATAAATAGGTAAAGTTTCTGAGTTTGTGAGTTTGTCATATTGTAGGAGATATTCTCTGGATCTACTGAACCGATTTAGATGAAATTTGGTAAGAAGATAGTTTGAGACCCTGGGAAGGACATAAGATACTTTTTATCTCGGAAATCGGTGAGGGGGTGAAAATGTAAGGGGGTGAAAATAGGGATGAAAGTTTGTATGGGGAACAAAGGGACGAACTCGAGCGAAGCGAGGGTGAATCGCTAGTGTTACATATTTTAATTTAATATTTATATTTTGTTATATATATAATATATTTTTATACGACATACCTACCTTTTTTATTATTTTTTACTCAAACTAGAGAAAAAATACTCTTTCCACCAAATATACTGGCTCTTGAAAAGGAAACAAATGAGCCTAAACTCAATGATTTTATTAGTAGCTATCGACGATTCCATTATCCTTCTCGATTCGGCTCTATCTTCAGGTAGAGTCATCGTCCAGATGTTCCATAATTATAAAATTTCAATTCGTTATTACGGTTAGACTAGGTAAAAATCAACGATCGATGCTAATAAAAGCGTGCTAAAATTATGCGTCATAAAGTAATAGGTCGAGGGAACGATTAGATTTTTTATTGCATAGTAAAAAAAGTTGTTATTTTTTTATTTTAAGTTTGAGATTACATCATATTTTAAACAACGATATTATTATTATTATTATATTATCATTCTTATTAAAAGTTAGCGACAAAATCTCTCATCGATTCGCTCCCTTACTAGTAAAATGCCTCATATAAATTAATTAATAAAAAAATAAAATAAATTTCGCTCTTTAGAAAGGGAATCGACTAAACTCATTTAATATTGATTTTATCTTTTGGTAAATACATAATATAAAAAATAATAATACGTATAAAAAATAATCTTAACACTGAGTTGCCATAGTGTTATTTACCTACAGGTGTCAGTCAGAGCTGATTATAGTACCTACGGCGGAACTAAAAGGGTAAAAGTCGTTTAAAAAGGAACGTAATCTTTACGCATTGGCTTTGTTCTTATATTATTTTGATAACTTTATTACTGTAAGTAGTCTTTATGAAGGTTGAATTATGACTAGCGGCTAGCGGCTCGCCTCTAGGAAAACAAAAACAAACCTATCCCACGGGAATCGTACTTTTTCCGGAATAAAAAGGAGCCTATGTATTATTCCAGACTATAATCTATCTCTGTGTCAAATTTTATCCCGATCCGTTCAGCTGTTCTGGCGTGTAAGAGTAACAAACATCCATACATCCATACTCACAAACTTACATATTTATAATATTAGTATAGATTTCGAATCAATTTACTCATAGCTGAATCACCCCTTCTTTGAGGGTTCATATTTCACGTTTCTTAGGGTGAATCATGTACGAACATTCACATTTTATTTACATTTTATTACTCTACTACTAGAGAAAAATTGTATGAGCAGCACTAAACCAATACATTTGAATATATTTCAATTCTAAGTAACACCGGACTTGATAATTTTATAGATAGAGATTTCTATATTAGCATTTGGGACAGGGTACAAGGATGTAGTTGGCTTGAATGCTGGTAAAGACTAAATTAACCCTTTGAAATTACGCTTTTGATAGTTTGAAATACACATAGAATAACAGTATTTAGGTACAATAAATATCGATTTAGGCTGAAATAAATGGCTCACTTCCTGAAGATGACGAGGTTTATGAGTGAAATAGCAGCGGACTCTTCAAATACCCTGTATATGGTAAATAATATACAAGCTGAGAACTAATCAGCTAAGAATACGGAAAGGAGAGAACGAAGCTCAGGGATTAACGTATGAGTAACTAGTAAATGTCCATTTGAAGGCAATATCTCAAAAGACGAGGAGGCAATAAAAACGCTGGCATTCAACACCAACCGAGTCAGCGCCACACACCCGAAAAAGCCCTCTAGCGAATCGTCACTTACTTAGAACTAACACTTAAAGTCAGAAAAATAACGCAAGATTGTAACTTAAACAATAAAAAAAAGAAAAAAAAGATACAGAAATTATCGTGTATTGGAATCTATATAAACACGCATAAGCTATAAAGGTATAAGAATGATTACTACTATTTTTGTTTGTAAAATTTTAAAGCCTACACTAAAGTAAAAAATATATGTATACACCTAGACGTGATCTATATTTCAGAAACGGCTAATTTGTATCCAAATTAGTTAAAATGTCTCATCAAATACAAGTTACACAAATAGATAGAGTAGTAAGGAATACGGAAATTGTTTGATCAGATTTTCAACAACGACAAACTTTTTATAATAACTGTTTCTTGTTTAGTAATGAAAATGTAGAAAGACAAATTAGAACCAACTCTCACACTTCAAAATGTATGGAAACCTTCCTCAGGTGATGTCAAGTTGGTCTTGAAACGCTTTGTTTTTTTTTGTATCTTGTTTCATACATTTTTGCTCATAGAGTAGAGGAAATTATTAGACAGACAGCTTACTAGTTAAAAATGAGATTATCTGTTTTAATAAACTACTTCTAGAACATAGTATACATAACCATTTTGATAAAAGTCCAAAAAGCTTTGTGGCAATTTCATATTACCGACACGTGTGCCGTTTTGGGCTAGCCGCAACGCGTTGCGGTCGATTATTTCTCTCATTGAACAATTTTGATTTTTAAGCTTTAACAAAAGTTTTGCGATTGAAAATTGTTTTTAATTTTATTATATTTTGATAAAAAAATTAATAAATTAATATAAAATAGCCTTTAATTAATAAAACATTCAAAAATAAAAAAAATATATTTTAACATTATGAATAAATCTCCAGTTCTCTAAATGAATTGTAAATAAACTTTATTAAATTAGACTTATACAAGCACTTTCGAAAAAAATATATGTGAAGTTCATCAATTCGCACTTGACCAACGTGGCCAAGCCCGTAAGCGAGGTCTGTGCCTAGCAGTGGGATGTTAATAAGGCTATAGAATGAAGTGTATTGATAAAAAAATATCTTAATACATATTGATGTCTGCAGACATATTATTATACACAGGTTTTAAATATTTTAAAGAAATTTGTATAGGTGTAAAATGCTACTCGTAGCATATAGAAGAAGCATAATTAAAATTTTGATCTGAAAGCTCGCGTTTTTTTTAACGAGAGCAAATGTCTCGGATACTGTCACTCAAGAAACTCCAGTCACGTTTAATACAGTAACTGTAATCTTTTTCAATTATGTTTAAGTTTATACGATTAAATAACTTTAAAATAAAATTTTAATGGCAGTTAATGAACACGACGTTCATTTGGCTTAATTGACACATTGGCGTATTAGTAAGGATTATCCAAGGAACTTTATAGCTATTAGCCGAACAAAGCTGACGCTTCGTTTTGGATTTGACACTAAACAAAGGTTTCTCAAACAATCATATACATATTTATTTGTGTAATTTTCATTAATTCATGATTCATTATATACATTAGTAACCAATTAATGCAAACCAACAAAGACATCTTTACTAATAAAATAATATAGTACCTACCTGGGCGACCGTTGTTGGTTAAAAGTACATTTTGGGGATTTGAACACATCTAGTGATAGTCAACCTCGCGCCTTGGCCGCTTGATCACGATGCTTAAACACAACTGTGCGAAATTATTAACATATTTTGTGTAAAGTAACGCTAAACAAAATCGCATGAAAACTCGAATTTACGCATTTTCCCAGACATATGATTAATCTAGATCGTTTTTTTTGCCCCCGAGAGCCCCCACGTACCAAATTTCAGCGAAATTGTTAGAGCCGTTTCCGAGATCGCCGGTATAAATAAATAAAGATATAAATATACAAGAATTGCTCGTTTAAATATATTAAATAATATATAGATAACATAAATCTGTATTTTAATGAACTGATTAAAAAATAACTAACAAACATTTTTTATAACTGAAAAATAAGCTGTAAGTTATAACAAGAATTATATAACGACATATAATTTATCAAATTAGGTGAGCAATTTAGTACGAGTAGTTACATGGAAACTTTTGATTGTACTATATATGTACAATGTACATACATGCAGGTCAAACACATAACCCTCCTTTGAGGCTACGCCATAGTCTTGGAAAAGTTCTTTGACCATTTTAACACCAAACACCCAGGGCCGGATTTAGGGGTGTGGAGGCCCCGGGGCAACAAAGAAGTGGAGGCCCCTAATTATTTTCCGAATAAAATGAACATTTTTTTTAGTCAAGTGATTTAAGTATTTATTGCGAAACAAATTAAATTATTTCAATAAACTTATGTAGATATAGTCAAATACAAGAATTATTCAAAATTAAATTACAACGTTAATGAATGCAACCTTGCGAACTTTTTTCGACGAAAAATAGTTGATGATTTCGAACGTTAATGCTTTTTTATTATGGATAGAAGTCTTAAAATACCCATATAAATACAATGACCATAATATAAATTATAGACTTAATATAAGTATAAGTAATCTATGATAAAGTTACTTTTTAAGTAAAAGAATATACTTACATTATTTTAATAAAATAAAATATGTGATCAATAAATAATTTAAAACTATGTTTTAATTCCATCAGTTGATTAGATGAAGCCGGAGAGCTATTTCTTTATATTGGTATAGACACAAATAATTTTCAGATGTGGATAAGTACTGTTTTACTAAAACTACAGAGATTTTTGATGGACATTACACACCACCACTCCAGATTTTTTTTTCAAAAATAAAAAAAAACTGACTGTATAAAGAGCGACCTAAAAAGAAGAGAACAAGTTGATGAAGGGACATAATTTTATTATTATTTTGTAGTCGGAGACATACACACACGCAGCTATTCTAAAACACGTAGGTACATAGTATATGTTTGCCTCCGACTACATAATACAATGTTCCTTCGTAAATTTGTTCTCTTCTTTTTAGGTGAATTACACATTTTTAGTTTTATTTAACAATTTCTTATCCTAAATTGCTTTTGAACATATAAGTTGTAAATATTTCTGTAATGGGCTCTTAATTTGTAACTTGTATTTCGATAACCCACTCGATTTATTCGGACGATTTTTTTTTTCAATATACATAAATTGACACCTAGAATCCGCCATTTTGACTCATAATAATATCTATATAGCCTATGATACTCGCATTATCAAGACGAATCGAATTACGTATGAATCATCAAAACCGGTTAAGCCATTTAGTGATTACGAACGAACATAGAATCAGACATACATACAGGTTAAACACATAACCCTGTTTCGCCACAGTCGAGTAAAAAGCCAACATCTATATTATATAATATCAGCAATAACATATAAATGAACCTTATTCACTTGTTTTAACATGATATACCATATGGAAACTTTTAAATTTAAATATAGTGGACTGCATTTAAGGGTTTCAAAATGAATTTCTCGTTGGTTGATTCTTCATTAGCTTTTCTTGCTAGTTGCCTCTTCTATGGCTATCCGACGAATGGTACAAAATGAACAAAACCTCGTTTTTTTATTTCTAATTAACAAACTTATTAGATAAGCTACTGTGAGTTTAATCTTTTAGATATGCTCCTATGAGGCTAAATTCTTATTGTATTTTACACTTAAGCTAGATTCTGCCGTCGCCTAGACTCGTCGTCCGTAACATAGGTACATCATCAATTTAAATATTATATTGTATATGAATTTGTATAAGTCTAAATCAATTTTAGTTATGTTTTGATCGTGTTTGATTGTGGGTGAATTCAATAAAAAATGCAGTTATATTTTTATCTATACCTACAAATAAATAAAATTTATATATCTATTTGTAATGTTAAAATAATAGTTTTTTTTTACTAAATGCATATGAAATGCATATACGGTTTAAATTTTTAAAATTTTTGTCTGTTTGTCCGGCTAATCTCCGAAACGGCTAGGACTGATTATGACGAAACTTTCACTAGAAGATAGCTGATGTCATAAGGAGTAACTAAGGCTACACTTATTTTAGAAAAAACTCAGGGTTCCGCGCAAAAAATTAAAACCCATGAAATTGTGAATAAAATCCGCGTACCTAGGGACACACCCGAGCAAAGCGAGAGTAAGTCGCTACTTAACAATATGTGTTAAAATTTTTATAATAAAAGGTAAAATCCCCATGAGCTCTTTGTTTCCTTTACTTAACTACCTTAACCTTTGGAGTAGATATAGTAATGTGCATGCACTCAAAAATACAAAACACAAAAATAGAAAAGGATCGAAGAAAATTTCTTTCGGATTAACAAACTTGAATTTACCTATAAAACATTGGCATTTGATGATAATATTGCAGACCTAAAAATTATAAAATAAATAGACTCACGCGAAACAAAAAAAAGCATGATAATTAATTAATCATAACCGCTTTGTAACTTCTTTTTACCCGATTGCGATGAACTGCGATGGACGAATATGGATAAATTGTTTTTAATATTTAAGAACAATTATATATAATCAGTCATATTTGTTAAAAATAAAAACGAAAAAGTTGTCGACCAGTCAGAATTTGGTTTTTTTTTTCAAATATCTTTTGTGGGGGCCCCTCTCTTGTGGAGGCCCCGGGGCTGCAGCCCCGCTTGCCCTCCCTTAAATCCGGCCCTGCAAACACCTATATATATTTAAATACTACATAATATTATTATAAATTTTAATTATTAACAACATATTTGAAAAGAGAAATGGAAGCGAGAAATTTCATTTGCGTTACTTATTTTAACAAATATATTTGAATAACGCCATATTCCAGAAAAAAAATAGCTTATAAATTACATTTTACTTTAAAAGAAGGTTATTTTTGTTCGTATTTTCGCGACATCAATAAAACAAAATTCTTTTTACACATAAGACAAAGTAAACACTCTTAATTAAATGAAACGATAACATCTTGATAAGGGTGAGTTGTTATATCCGAATTTTGTAACAGGATTTTATAAAAATACTATAAAATGCGTAAACAAACGCGCAAAATAATCTTTAAGTATATTATAATGTAATTTATAGTTAATGTATTCACGTGTTGGAATGTGCCTTTTCCCTTGAGCGAGATGTATATTTTACTTTTCTTATTTTTTTTCTATTAAAAATACAAATATATTATACATTTTTAGGAACGAATAAATACAATTAGGAAAAAATAACATTACCGTATCTAGGGAATGAATTTGGAAGTTCTGACTTAGTAGTAGTAGCACTAATCCTCGAAATAAAAGATACTTATTACGCATAAAATAGTTATCTGTATTAATTAACTATTAATTTAATCGATTTTTTTTTCAACTTCATTTAAATTATTATTATAATTACCTGTTTAATGGAGTATAATTTATGACGTATGTACTTACAATATATCTAAACTTATGCGTCAATAATTAAAAAGGAATCTCTTCCTCTAAATTAAAAAAAAAGACTAGTTTGATGACAAATACACGTTCAGAGTGACGTAGATATGACGCATTCGCACACCCATGTCCACCTTAACATTTCCGACAAGTCCGACGATCAATGGACTTGATGAAACATTTTTATGTGAATAAATCAATGATCAAGTTGAATTCCTCATTTGATTCATTTTAACTAAGCCCACTAAGGGTGGGGGTGAGAAACATATTACATCACATATAAAATTAGGGCAAAAATAAATATTTATTCTAAGCGGGTATAGAACCTGTGACCTTCAGAGTAGAGTCAGGCCATTATACCAGGTGGTCGTCAAATAATAAAAAGTAAAGCAGGATATATCACTAGTTCTAGATTTTACTACTTAATTAATTAAACTCATAAACTGATACATATCTATAGAATAACAATTTGGTTTGCTAATGCTTAAATAACTCTTATTTAACATAATATTGGTAACAAAATTAATATTAATGTAGAATATTAAAATTACTTGTTGTAGAAACATTTAAAAATTTTTTTTTAGGCAATATTGGCCTAATTGGCATATTTTAAACTTTTTTAATCATTTCTATACTAAACACTGGAAATTCTGATAATAATTCTTTTTTAACCGACTTCCAAAAAGGAGTAGATTTTGTGTTTATCGTTCATATAGATGTATGTTTTTTTTTTGTATGTTTACTGATTTTTGGAAATGGATCGATTTTGCTAGTTTAAATTGTTATCTATTAAAGTAGAACTCGAGCGGTCTTTGTTTTCGAGAAAATCAGAAAAATATTACAAAATTTTAAGTAGGTATACACCAAGAAAATCTAGTAAATCCCTTTTACTTGAAATTTTGGAAGTACATGCATATCTATTTCCGATGACAGTACAATAATTCGGTATTATCGAGCTTATCTTACGGTGAAGCCAGAGGATAGTAGACCTCTTCAACAGCTACTAGTAAATACTTTGAACTTGGGCTTATTAACAAAAAATTTTCCTCTACTAGGGATGGAGATTTTCGTGAATTTTATGTGGGACCTTTAAAATTTGACTTAGTAACCAAAACAAACACCGAATAAAGTATGTATTTTTTTGAAGACGGTACAGTATTTCGATATATATATATATATATATATATATATATATATATATATATATATATAGTTTCCATTCGATTACAAGTGCCTAAATAAAGACGCCATCAATTAATATTACCGTAAGAATATTTTATTGCCATGGCGTATGATAGTTCGGTTATTAAGTTTCAGATAATATTTTAGGGTCTTGTTACCTAGGGGTTGGATTACGACCCTATTAATAAGGGTTGAAGTGTAAGCGTCCAACAGCGCGACTATAGGGTTAGTAAGTAAGAATTTCAATGACGGCCGGCAGGAGTCCCAAGACGTATCGCCCTAGCACATAAGAGTGTTATAGAAATTTATAATTTTACTAGCGACTCACCCTCGCTCCTCTCGGGTTCGTCCCTAGGTTCACTTTAACGGTTTCTCAGAAATAAAAAATTTTCCCGCAGTAAAAAGTATTTTATACGTTGACCCGGATAACCAACAATCATCACACCAAATTTCATCAAAATCTGTCCTATGGTTTTCTCTATGGTCCTATGGGTTTCAGACAAGCAGACAAGCAAAAATTATAAAAGCTAATTAAATAGATTTGGCCTTTGTATCGATAATAATATCTATTTCAATACGATTTTCCAAAAAATATGTTATATATAGATTCGACTTAGAATTTTATTATAATCATATGTAATTTAAAGAATGAGATGAAAGAATTTTGGTCTCGCAAAATTTTTTTTACCAATTTTTTTCAGGATTGAGGTTTTTTTTACCAATTGGTGGCAGGATATAATATTAAGTGAAAATAATAATAATTTATGCTAAATAAAAAAAAAATATATAAAAAAATTAAAATACCTTATTACTGTTACATACTTAACAAAAATACATCATATTATGTATGGATTACAAGGTGTGCGAATCCGATACGCGATGGCCGAAATTTATTTTTATTCTATTCGCAAATTAAGATCTATTCATATTACGTCCTAAATCAATCAATAACGTTTATGAACTATCGGCAAAAAGTACAACGGTAATGTCAAGAGAACTGATGATTTACAGTAGGTCACTTTAATTGTAGAGTGATCCGATCAAGTTTTTTTTGACCGCCACAGCTATTGTATTTTAATAGGCTTTTATTGAATATATTTTAATTATATGAGACAATTAAAAAAATATAAGAAAATAATAAGGAGATTTTTTTAAAGCATATATATAAACAAGTCTTTGGTAAGTTGATTGGTGATTAAATGGGACTGGAAAAAAAATACCATAAAAATTATAGAGTATTCAAGTTATGTTATATACGATATCTGTTGCTTTAGTTCAAAATTTGTGTTTTTTATAGGTGTCTATGTTAGAAGTAGGATTTTGTATGAAATTTAGGAGTGGCATTTGATATAAAAAAACCCAAATATTATTTATTCGGTCGCACGTTTCATAATCTGATCGACTTCTATTTACTAAGCACAAGATACAACAATGAAAAAGCTTTCAGCTCTATAAATAACGGTTCAAAATAGAGAAATGCATAGTCAGTTTGATTTATTTAAAACCAGTAATTTGTTTTCGCTTCGCTCAGCCTTTATACATAACCTTCGTGACCTTTTATAGATTTAATTACAAACAAAAACTAATATCTCATAGTGCACGGGGAAATAATAACCCTGTCTCTCTCAAACAATATCGAATCCTCTAGGTTAAGAATATACCTAAAACACTCGTTTGTATTTGTTTACAATATATTGGGAATTCAGATGGGAATATCCGGCTTTAACATCATTAGAAATTCTTTTATACAACTCATACGCATTTGATTCAAGAATTCCAGGTATAGTTTGCCATAATGCTTTCATTTACGTTATAATAAACTATAATATTTAATGTTTATCACCGCGTCCGCAAGGAGGCGCCGACGTGATGCGTCACAATAAATTCGCAATATGGAAACTTCCTAGAAATTAAAAATATTTATTTCAATTTAAGCTATTTAGTGACAAATAAACATATAATATCGGAATTCTAAATAATATTATATTTGCCTAATAAACCCAAAGTGATTCATTAATATTCCTTGTATAATGAACTATAGATAAGCGTTTAGAATAAATACGCAAAACGGTAGCGGATACTATTTTATCAAATTTAAACATAATTTATTGTTATGATAATAATTGTTTGTCTTCGTTAATTGGTTAATGATAATTTCCTTAATTCACAAAAACAATAATGTAACCGAAACAATAAAACGATAAAAATATTTACATATACAGAGTGGATTTTTGAGACAGGACAGCAAGGGCAGGTGCCTTTACTGCTATAGTTACAGGAAAACGTTCCTAGGAGACTATCCATAACTTTTTGAGATATTCCGAACTGTATTCACAGATTTTGGAAAAAAATATACAGTTAGCGAAAAAAATGCTAAAATACCAAAAAAAATATTTTATGTCAATCGATCCTATTTCATATAGGCTCTATGGGGCCATTTAAGGTATAAAAAAATTAAAAAAATAAATTAATTAATTAAAGATAAAAAAAATGGAAAATCATGTGGCTGATTAATGGAGTTAAGGTACTTAATATTGATTTAAAAAATATTTATACATTTTGACGCCGCAAATTTTAAAGGGCACATACGTAGATGTTATTTAACTAAAATTATCAATTAATAGTATAAATATGTCATTAGTAAGGTAATAAAAATAATGAGCAAATTATGCGATAGCAATCTGATATCTACTGTATGGAAAGCAAATAAAAGTTTTTCTATACATATAATAAAACTGTAGAGATCGAATGTCTGTAAAAGGAAAAAAAATGCTAAAAACCGAGTCAGGGGGATGTAAGAAGAGAAATAGAACAAATCCCGTTTTTTTTTCAAATTTTTTGTTTCTCTGTCTGTTTGTCTCTTTGTACGGGCTAATCTCCGAAACTGTTGGACCTATTTAAATGAAATTTTGTATGGTGATACCTTATATTCCTGATCAATATCTTAAATACTTTTCATCCCGGAAAATTAAAGAGTTCCCGTGGGATAGTTAAAAACTATAGTAACTTATGCAGCTTAGTACACAAAAACGACTGATTTGATTTTAATGAAACTTTACAATAATATAGTTCATACATCAGAATAACAAATAGGCTACTTTTTATTCTGGAAAAATGTATGGTTCCCGTGGGATAGACTTGTTTTTGTTTGTCTAGAGGTGAACCCGAGCGAAGCGAGGGTGAGTCCCTAGTAAAGCATACCTATAGTCATTAAGAGGAGGTTTGCCAATAATTTGCCATATTACATGGTAAATCCCAACTATTAGGATAAATCGAAGTTCCTTCTCAATGTTAAACGTATAATATCATCTTGTATATGAAATTTTGCAAGGTCAATCCATAGAAGAGTTCAGAAAGCATTTAAGAGAGTTGTAATAAAATTTATTGGTTCCATAAAATGTGCGATTTTAACAGCTTTTTACTACACGATTATTATATTTGTCACATTATAGAAAATTTCTCCATGACTAACTTGCTTCGGATCTTAAGCGACTTTTATTACGTGGTTAAAATAAAATATATTTTTGAAAGTCCTTTCTTAATATGTAAAATATTACTGTAAATTTATAACTATATGACTAAAATTAGCGACTCACCCTCTTCGCTTGGATCCGTCCCTAGATACATTTTAATGGTTAGTATAGATTTCTCGGAGATGAGATATTTTCCCGCAGTAAAAAATATCCTATATGTTGACCCGGATAACCAGCTATCATCATACCAAATTTTATTAAAATCCATCCAGTGGTTTTCTCGTGATGCGTTCCCAGACAAACAGACAGATAAAAATTCTAAAAACTATAAATTCTGTATCGATAATAATGACTATTTCAATAAGATTTTTGAAAAAATATTTATTGTACAGATTCGGCTCAGTTAAAATTTTATTATATTATGTATAGACTATAGATGTATATCCTATAATATACATGAATTCCTTTGCATCAAAAATATGATAATTTCGAGTAAAAATTCCGTAAACAATAAATAAAAAGATCATATTTGTGTTTCCAAAAATACAATGATCTGTGAGAGGCTATCGTAAATAAGCAGGAATGCGTGGTTGGAAGGTAACCACACCCCCACAAACAGAAATAATAACACCTTATTATGGTATCATGTACTCCATATGACACCAATACACCTATAAAGTTATGTACAACAATGGTATGCAGATAAAGTATAGGTGTTGAATGGATGTGTGCGTGCGTGTATGACAAGGATGGCACGCGTGTGTGTGTGAGCTCTCGCGAAGAGATGAGCTGATGTAGCAAATGTATAAAAGCGAACGTCGATTTCGAAATCAACATAATGTTTTGAAATCCTCTAAGGAGAATACGAGTGGATAGATTTCCGCATAGTGATCCCAAGTTGCAGTGCAGTGATTGATCTATTACGTCAAAGTGTTTATTTCTCTGGAATTTTAGTGCATTCAGGATGAAGTCTTTTGCGGTATTATTTTTATTTTTTTTATTTTACACATTAATTTTAAATAGGCATTTTTTTTTTGTATTCTATTTAATTTTTATATATATATTTTTTATTATAAATATATTGTGTTTATATTTAGTTCACCTAATAAATATTTTTTCAATGTTTTTTTTTAAATGACCCAATATAAGTATGAAATTTGACACATTCTTTTATGAAATTTAAAAATAATTTATGTTATTATTATTGTTACAGATCGTCATTGCATTCTGCGTATGCGCAGCTATCGCCTCACCTATAGAAGACGGCAGATGGCATCCCTATAAATATGGAGATGACGGCAAGTAAGTAAATATCACCTGTTTATTAATGCCCTTTAGGTATTATAATTAATGTTAAATGTTCTCACAAGAACTTCCATGTTTATACATTCCATGCTAATAATACATATTAATATAATTAAATATAGTAAATATTGCAAAACCGTTGTTACAGGACAATGAAATTGAATTCATTTGTACATATAATGCATTTTTAGTAATTAAAATATTTATTTATTAACTAAAACTATACCTACATTTACTTTAAAAGTAACCGTAGGTTGACTGTGCTTTGTATACTTAAGCTATTCGTCATATAAACAACCATGAAATACGTGTCAGAAGTACATACAAATAAAAAAATTTGCACTCCAATTTAAAATATCCAAGATTTACATAGCATAAAAAAACATTAAAATAATTTTTAACGTTTTTTTTATTCCAAACTTAACGTTTTATGACTTTTTTATTTAAATCAATTGGAGTTATTTTACCAAATTTTACTATAATACACATAATAATAATTAAATTTATTGGTTAATAAATTTAGCACTATTTAAAAAGTCTAAAAGAAACATGAGATTTTAAAGAAAGTATTGCATTGTTTATTTAGCGCTATTCTCGTAGGACTTAAGGAGATGCATAGTAAAATTTTAATGAATAATATTTGTAAGAAATCTTATACTAAGTAGCAAAATTAATAAAAAGCAAAAAGATAGAGCGTATTATATTTTAAATCCATTATCGATACTTGAATAAGGATAACTATATCTATTGATTAAAAAAAAAACATTTTACTTAGCACGAGAAACTTACTTAATGTTAGCTATAATATTACTGCATTAGAATAAATAAGTGAACCACTTTAGTCATTTATCTCTAGTAATGAATACTAATATAAGGCAAATTATTCATTTTTTTTATTTTCAGATATATACCGACAGACGAAGGCAAATATATACATATACCAAATCCATACATCCATTTAGACAACCCCTATGATGGAGGATATGGGCCTTATTCACACGATTACGAGCCTTACGTAGAAGCAGCTTCGCAAGATGTATACAAGCATGTGCTGAAGCCGCCACAGGAATACAATCCTTTCTACAAAGATGGATATTATAAGAACAATGGAATCAAGATTCTTAACCAGAAACACCATTACGATGAGGATAAATATGATTTTGTGTAAGTAAAACCTAATATTGGTGATACTATTATAAATGCGAATATTTGTATGTGTGTGCATGCTTGTTACTCATTGATGCTAAACGGCTGGACTGATTTGGATGAAATTTAAAACGGCGATTAGAGTAACAAATATATTAGGCAACTAAGTCGCTAGTAAACGATATATATTTAAAAAAAAAACGTGTGTGTGTACTTATGTAGGTACGCACATAAGAAGTTATACTTCTTTGGCGTAACAGAATAAAAATAGCTAAAGATTTCATCCCGTATGTCACAACTCTCTGTTTGTAAAAAGAATGCAGCTAACTTCATTGGCTGTCGGTGTGCGCGCGCATCGTAAAAGTTTACTCTAATATTTTTTTCCTAACGTCCCAAAAGAAGCATAACTTCAAAAATATAAACACAAAGCAAAATTCCCAAGCATGACTTAAATATCTGATAACAGTTGTATAAAAAGTAAGTCATGATGAGCTTTATGATACAAAAGACGACAAAAAATGCTCGCATAACTGGAAATCTTGTACTTCCTTATGACCTGCCATGACGTGTGACATTTAGAAGATGTAAATCCATTGACACCATGACTAAATAGTTACAGATAAAGTGTATAATATATAAGAATAATATATAACACGCCGCCGCCTAAACAATGTCGGCCTTGCATAGATAAATTGGACTTATCCATGATATTTGCATATAAGATAGCTGAGATGAGCCGTTATGCTAATTCTTCTCTTGGAATTTGACAGTTAGCCAAAATTAATGATTTCAGTAAAGCAGAAGTGACTTAAAATTATGACAGTTGTCTTTCAAGGACGATATTAAATTAGCATTGTCTAATTAATCTATGATCAGCGCTTTCTTGTCATTTACATTAATAAAACTTTCATAAAGTACTTAATAATTCTAATAATAGCCAAGTGAATTATAGAATATTGCTATCGTTTTAACAAGAAATCTAGCCTTGACCACTTTACAATTTTGACACTTGCAATATCGCGGTCAGAGTTCAAACTATATTTATTGATTTAATTCTTTTATTGACATAGCATGCATATTATTACTCTAAATTATCTACATATATTAATAGATAGTAAGCATCCTATAGTGGTAATATATAATCGATATTTAAAATGACGATAAATTAATATAATTTTATTTTGTTCTAGTTTCGAAACTGAAAACAAAATTCGTGCGAAGGAGAACGCCGTACTGAAGAACCCAAATACAATCGACGAAGGAATAGCATCAGAAGGATTCTATGAATACATCGGACCTGATGGTTTTATGTACAGAGTGGACTACACCGCCGATGAAAACGGTTTCCGTCCAAAAGTGAGGAGGTTAGAGACTCCTTACTCCGGAAAATGGGTACTAGAAAAGGTCAACTAGAAAAATTTCCACTCATAGAAACTCATGAAACATTTCCTAACAATTTCCTCATACAAATCAGTATTTTGAAATAAGTAGACGATAAATACTCGTAAAGCGACGCGACAAACTTATGTATAACAGTAACGCATAAGTCACGAATAAAAGTCTGTCACGACTATGATATTTCAATATGGTTTTACCTAAATTATTTTGGAAAATTATTTTGAACATCCGTTAATTCTACTTTGAAGGACAAAATTATTATTCATTAACTATTTTAGACTCGAATCTTTGTACAAACTTGGATAACAAGACAGAAATGTAGGTTCTCTTTTCAAAGGAATCTCGTGTCTCATTTAGAATAAAATGTTAATTTATACTTTAGTTTTAAGTACTTAGATGAATCGAATTTAGAAAGTTATTTATGAATTGTGATAATAAATTTATGTTTCTTTAAAATGATTTTAGTTTTATTTAATTAATAAAATGGAGGCCAACTCGTATGTGGAAATAAATTTTTTTAAACATCTATTTATAAATGCACAAAGTGCAAATGGCTTTGAGAATAAAATTAATTAATTAAAAATTTAAATTTAAATATGTTTTGATCAATTTACTGAAATAAATTCAAATATTGTTCAGATTTAATTAATTTTATTAAAATATTGCAGAGGATATAGTGTATTTTTTTATTTGTTTAATAATTTCAAAGATTATTTATTACATAAAATAAGAAAAAATAAATAAATAATATAGTCAAAATAATTATAGACAAATTTAAAAAGCTTACAAGACTATACTGACTTTGTTACAATATATTAAATAACAAAGATTAAATTTATATTTAAGTAACATATAGCTCTCATTTGATCTGACATCGTTACAATTACCAAAACGCATTTAATTCCACTAAAATATAAACAGATCTCAATAAAATTAAGTGTTAAACGAGATCACAGGAAGATTGTAAATGTGTATTGGGGCAATGGCAAGAAATTTGGTAAAATTGTTTTGGCTCAAGCTTTTGGAGGCTTTTATGGTAGCGAGGACGTTGACCGAGAGCGCTGCCAAGTCGACGGCGCCGCCTTGCCCGACGCAATGCGATCCCGCCTGCTGCACTGCGTAGAGCCTTATCTCCTTTGCCTCTTTTCCTCACCCAAATAACTTACGACTGTTACGATATATTCTATTGCCAAATAGGTCTACAGTTATTATTATCCCTATAAGCATTCCGGGACTTTTGAACTGCAACGAAAAATATATTATGAAATTAAGCGCCATCTCCGTTGTTAGTTTTGGAGCATTGACCCGATATTTTTTCACAGAAGGTCATACGGGAATTATCGTAAAGGTTGTATGGGAGTATGTTACTAAATTATAATCTCGATACAAGAGCTAAAGATATCTGAACGCAAATCAAGTTCGGTTATATCAGACAACTTGAGAACAGCTGTAAGCTACTTCGTTACGCGTACGTTATACCGTGAACATATTTTTCTTTTTGCATTTGTAAAAGGTATTCTTAAAATTATTACCAATAAAAAAAATATTGTTAAGTACCTATAATTTTTTTTATATGCAAAAATAATATCGTTAAATTGATGACTGGAAAGAAATATGAAATTTTAATGTGACACGTTGCAAAATTCTAGGAAAATATGTGGATGTTCTAGAAATAAATCTTGTTTTTACAGTAATTGTTTTATTATTGTTAATAGCCAGGAAGATGGCACGATAACTAAGCTTAGCTCAACAAAGCTTGGGAGAAAACGATTTAACGGTGGCGAACGCAGGAAGAGCGGACGTCGGCGCCTGTTGGCTTAATTGGCCTCCGACCAACTTTCTAAAAAGAACCTTTACAGGGACGTGACGCGGTTAAACGAGAAAGGATAGAGAGGGAAACTACATAATTTTCGGCACTGTTTTTTTATCCGCCAATTCGTGGTCGAATACTTTTGGGCATATCTGGCTCACGTACAGAATAGTTTGTGCTAACTTTTTATTATTATATTTATCGCTTCTTTTATACTAAGATTATTTGATGCCTATAGAAAAAAGTACTTTTAATATTAAAATGCTCGATGTTTAATTTTATATATATTCTAGCTGACCAATCAGATGCAGTCCAGTCTAAAATTTCAATACAGTAGATGGGACAAATTAGTATAGCGTAAAGACCCAATAGGACCACATATGAAAATTACCTTTATAAGCAGATTTCGACTTCTTCAAACCTTGGAAAAAATCTTATTTCTTGCAGATGATTTCAGAATTATTTTTTGTTATTACCTATATATGTATAGAAAATCGTTGAGTTTTGTCTTTTTCTATTACATTCCTGAAGATAGGTAGGAATGAAAATACAAATACAAATCGCGTCCTATTTTGAAGTTTGAGTCCATCCATATCAATATTATAAAGAGGTAAAATTCGTAATATGTTTATCAGGAAACTACTGGTCCAATCCTAATTTTTTTTTTCACTAATAGGAAGCTCCATTACCATCGAGCTATAGGCAATTTTTTATTGCGATAAAAATGTGTTTAGTGTCAGAAATCATAATAACTTTAAATAAAGTCAACCAATTTAGGTTACATACAAAAGGACGGACCCGAGCAAAGCGAGCAAGGTTCCTAGTAAAAGTTATTTTTTTTAATTAAAAATTAAATATATATACTTATTTATTTTATATTTGTTTATTCCTACCTAAGAGGATGTCCGGCTACCAGACCCTTAGAGCACGAAATCGAAAGAAACCGATTATAAGGAAAAAAAAATTTAGATTTATTTTAAATTCAATAAACCTATTATATTACTTTTCAACGTAGTCCATTGTCTCAATATCAACGGGAACAATTCCGATAACTATGCATTAAGCCGTAGTTAAAACTGAGACCTCTGGTTCATAAAACTTAACGAAAGTATATATAGCATTCACAAAAGTATACACTTGTAATAACTTTTTATAACACAACAAAATCTGATCCACTAAATTTACCTGCAAATCGGTCATAGAAAAACAATTCTTCCACTTCAACCACATTGAAATAACATAAAAGTTTACCCCCGAGTCTGGAGCGATTCCAAATAAGGTAACTGTCGTCGACATCCGCCGGGGCAAGTATATACAAATACGTGAACTTAGTGCTGTTAATGTAATATTTATGTCCAAGCCATAAGGCTGAAAATGGCCTATTAAGATAGTTGAAAGGTAAGGTGTGACCAACTGCTCAATTCCGGAATCACTGGCTACTCTCGAATTTTATAGGTAATGGATTAAATTTGTAAGTGATTATTTGAAATATTTCTGACACATTAAACTAAACACTTATATGTTTTAAAAGTTTTCGATGTCATTTTTGTCGCGTTCACATCTAATCTATCTAATATACCTATTTAAACGAGCAATTCTTGTATATTTATTTAACGATTTCGCTGAAATTTGGTATGTGGAGGTTTTCGGGGGTGAAAAATCGATCTAGATTAGTCTTATGTCTGGGAAAACGCATGTTTTCGAGTTTTCATGCGGTTTTTTTCACATTATTCCACGCAGAATATAAACAATGTGGTCAAGCGACCTAAGTGCAAGAATAACTGTCACAGGTGTCCGAGTTTGAATCTCGATCGGATACAAAGTTTTTACTTTTTTTTTGTATTTATTGAAGTTTTTAGTTTTTTTTAATCTAAAAACTACGATATAACAAAAAAGAACTCCGAGCGAAGCTCGGTTACCCAGGTAGTTTAATTTAAATGTTTATAAATAAAATTGAAATACATATAATGTCTTTGATTTCGGGACAATAATTTTCTGTTTAGCTCATTCTATTACTAGTTAAAAAACTGAACATCACTAGCTCAAGTTATTCTTCGGAGTTACTTTTATCTGACTGCGGCGAAGTCCAAAGGAGGGTTCTGTATTTGACCTTTTGTGTTTTTGGTCATGTGTGTCTCACTCTATGTTCCCTCGTAATTACTAAACGGTTAACCGACCGTCAAGTTGTTCTCATCTTTTTAGTTCGCTTTTTGCGCACTCGGGTTTTTATTTTTGTAAATTATTTTTTGTTTCGCCACAGTAGGCGCTTGATGGCACATACACAGACACTAATAATAGTATAAAGAAAGTGACGTTTATAAGTTGAAATTTAGGAGGTACTTTTTGAAACTAATGTAACAATACTTTTAGCATTAGAAACTAAGTATATACTCGTAAAATATGCAATTGTTCAGCAGTGGACGGCGATAAGCTGATTGATTGATATAAAATATTAATTACTAGCGGCTCACCCTCGCTTCGCTCGGGTTCGCCTCTAGGAAGACAAAAACAAATCTATCCCACGGGAACCGTACATTTTTCCGGTATACGGTATCAGCATGCCAAATTTTACTAAATTAGGTGCGGAAGTTGTTGTGTACTAAGGTGTATAAGTTACTATACTTTTTTAACTATCCTACGGTAACTCCTTAATTTTCGGGATGAAAAGTGTCTAAAATGTTGACTGGGGATATAAGGTACCACCATGCGAAATTTCATTTAAATCAGTCCCACAGTTTTGGAGATTAGCCCGTACCTACAAACAGACAGACAGAGAAACAAAAAATTAAAAAAAAAACTGAATTTGTTCTATTTCTCTTCTTACATCCCCCTGAATAGGTTTTCAGCATTTTTTTTCTATGTACAGATTTACGACCTCTACAGTTTTATTATATGTATAGATTTAATAACTTTAAATTATATTAAAACCAAGCAATACTTATTATATATCATGATGAAATGCATTTAATTTTTATATTGCTCCTAATTGTTTAGAAATAAAACTATTTCGAAGTATTTATTTTAAATTATTTGACAAAAAGCGCTTTTTGCTCAATGAAACATATTTAGTATAATATTGAAAAAAATGTTTTACGTTCAACATCTGTAAATATTTTTCATTTGTTTTAAGATAATTAAGTAGCATTTTTTTTAGCGATCGCAAAATAAATCATTGTAGACTTTTGCAACCTGCATTACATGTTTGTGTTCACTTAAAGGAGAGCCTTCGAAAATAAGATTTGACGACACGTTTGGCTCAGTTTGTAGTGACCCTACTTGCTGTGTCAGCGGTTGCGGGTTCGAGTCCCGCTGGGGGCATTCATCTGTGTGATAAGCACGAATGTTTGTACTCCAGTCATAGCTGTTTATATTTATAATATGTATGTATTTAAAGTTATATATGCGTCGTTTATTAACTATCTGGTATCCATAACACAATCATCGTAGCTTAGCATGGAACTAGATGATGCTATGTGTTAATGTCCCAACATATTTATTTATAACATATTTAAATATAAATAAATAAAATAAAAAAGGACACTGACTTCAACATAACTCAAAATTAATTAAACCTTTAACGGTGGATGTATTTGAAATTTATATGAGTGCCCAAAGAATAATTAAAATCGATTCATAACTAATGTAAACATCGCGTACCTCATATACAAAAAAAATAAAATTGATTACCTCCTTTTTTTAACCAATCCAAAATACTGGCACTAAAATTACGAACCAGGGTACAATAAAATGAATTATTAAGCAAGCCCTATCTATGAAGGTCGAAATTGTGAATCTACTGTTCAGATACATAAAATCTTATTATATTTAGAGCTAAATATTGACATTAAAAATTGAATGATATCACTAATATTACAATTTACCTTTAACCGCATCCAAAAAAAGTAAGAATGTGTTTCGTATTATTCTCATTCACTTATTATTATACTCATAGTAGACCTGGTCCACAAAAAGGTCGCTCAGCGAGCAATAGAACGCCTGAACGCCTAACACCCAGTATTATTCTTTGGCTGATACAATTCGAAATGAAATCATTCGTCAAGAGCTAAAGTAACCTGATATTGTAGTGTGTTACACTGAACTGACAGTGCGCTGGCCGCATCTCCAGACAGACATGTGTCAAAGTGAAAACCGCCTATTAAGACTCTACATCACGATGAACAGCAACAGATGGATGCGAGCTGCCCAAGACTACGACGTTTGGCACTCACTGGGGCAGGATGTTCAGCAGTGGACAGCTGATAAAATAATTCCATATTATTTTGCTTTTTTTTTGGGTCTCTAGTAAGAAACGTTATATAGTTTAAGAAAATTGTTACAGGTCATTATGAAGACGTTTAAGGATGCCTAGAAACCATATATTATCTACTGTTTAGAATTTATATCTGCTTGTCTGTTTAATGAGGCTTTGCTCGACAGTAACTAGTATATGAATTTTAAAGGGGCTTACTGAATATCATTTTTATACGAAACGGGGAAAATGTTAACTAGGTAAGTCAAAATATACAGCCGTAGAACTACGTGCAGTTTCTATTTAAGGTAGTTTGTAATGTTCTAGTAAAAGTTGTGTAACAAATTCATTCACATTGTATCATATATTGCAAATAGACCTTCACAATCTTCTACCGAGAGGATAACTTATTAAATTATGTATTATTCAATTAAAGCTTATATGGAAGCTCGCGAGGATTCAGCCTACGCAAAGATTTTTCTGTAATCCAAAATATAATTTTTTATTCTTAAAATCATTGTGCATACTATGAATCAGAACTTGTTTTTAAAAGCGATTTATCTTTTTTGGTCACAAGTGATATTCTTGGATATAAACATTAAATATAATATGTGCTTTATAAGAAACCGAATATTTAAATTTTATATATATATATATATATATATATATATATATATATATATATATATATATATATATATTTTTAATTTTTCTGTGTCTATTTTGAAGTATAGTTAAGTTTTAATATTTAATATATCCGGAAAAAATATCCTATGGCCCCCATCTAAGTATATTATTATTATTATACTCATAAAATCAGCATACCGTTTCTGGTGTGATAGAAGGTTAAACCAAGGAACAAAATTTACTATTATTAATATAACATGAGTTAAGAACTTAACAATATTGCGAGGTCCAAGCAAAAAAGTTTGTATATTTTGCGATTCTAAATGTTGACATGTTTAACTTATTTTCTAAACGATCTTGAATTTGCTGGACAGGTTGAAGTTAAACTTTAATATAAAAAATTGATAAACTTAATAGATTGGTGAATGGCAAAGTTACATTAAATGGTTATTGATAGTAAGTAAATGAAGGATTGACTAAATTAATTATACATGATGTAGATGCATATAAAATTGCAGACAAAAGTAGAACTAATAGATTTTAAAAAAACTTTTTAAAAAAAAGTAAAAACCGACTTCCAGGCACTGAAAACTAAAAAATAATTAAACGGGGGCTTTCATTTAGAATAGATACCTAATCAGATATTTTCGAAGTCGGTGTGCTTTAATTTGTATTGGCTGGCACCGACTTCGAAAATATCTGATAGTAGCTACAATATAATATTATTATATTCCTCTGTTTTATTGGAAATATAAATAAAATAATTTCATTGAATTATTATACGCCTTTTAATGTCCAATGTTTTTTTCATCTGACACAAATATTATTTATAAAAAAAAGGTTAATAAAAAGGTCTTACTATAAAACGTACAAGTATAAAAAAGGATGTGTATATACATATATATATATATATATATATATATATATATATATATATATATATATATATATATGTATATGTGTATGTACATTTGTGTGTGCCTACATCAACTACGGCGAAATCCAAAGAGGGTTATGATTTACCTGTATGATTATATGTACGTATGTGTAACCGCATCAAAAAAAAAAAAGTAAGAATGTGTTCCATATTATTCTCACTCATTATTATTATTATACTTTCTGTAGATCTGGTGCAAAAATTTAAGCTCGCTCAGTGAGCAATGGCGCTTGGTGTTTCTCTACTTGATAGAATTTGAAATGAAGTCATTCGGATACATTTATAGTTCATCTCGAAGATAAAACATGTATTTATGTTTCCAACTAGATAATACTATGTTCCTCAGTCAACTTATTCGCATATTTTTTGTTCCCTTTTTACGTTTAGGTTTTTTAATAGCTTATACTACAACATATTTTTAAGTCTTGGTCAGACTAAAAATCTAACAACTATTTTAGAATTTTATACTGTGCAACTAAAACTTTCACTACGCAAACTGTAGCAAAGTTAATATATTTAAAGCTTCTTTAATGTCCATGAGATACATTTAAAAATCATAAATTTTATTTTTAAATTAGTAATACTTTGAATGTGGTGTAAATTTTTACTTGCTTTTATTACTGTTATAAACTTATTTTTATCTTTTATATAATATTATAAATATTAAAACGGCATTTTATAATTAAAATATTTTATAATCTAAATTAGTTATATACAAATTTGTCCCGCCGTTGTTATGGCCGCTAAACGATCAGACTAGGACTTGAGATAAGGGATGACTTTACTAGCTCTCAAAGGGCTTGAGAAATCGCAATTCGTAGCTATGCTCGGCTATAGATCCAAGACGCCAGACCAATAAAGCAGTAAACCAACAAACACAAAATAAACCAAAAGAAAATATACTATTGATTCTAAGAAGCGCAAAGCATAAAGTAAATATAAACAAGTACAATCTTGTAAATCAATTCACTTATTGTAAGAGCCCAACACATTCACAACAGACGAGTGTCGCAAGGAAACCGCTCCCCTAAACTACAATCGTAAAGCTGATCTAACTCCCGTCTTGAGGGTAGCGTATGCTAAAAAATGCAAACAGGAAAAATTAATGGCACGTGAAGTATTCCAGCTAGCAGTAAAAGTAGATTCCCGGGATTGCCTCCCATATATTGTAGCGTAACCACCGTTTATATTACAATGTACCCAAAGTTTTGTAGTTATCTTATTTTTTTTTTAACTAGTCTGAGCATGAGGTTTTTCCCATGTTAATCCATTTATTCGATAATTAGCAGTTGTTACTGACGTAGATAAATAAATATGTTATAATTTTAATTTATTAGTGGTATTTTAATGTATTAATATACCTATGTGGAAATTTGATTGGTTTTAGGATTACTTTTATATGTTTTATATTCTAAGTATTTATTTTACAATATTATTGAAAAGGAAATAAATAAATAAATATTGCACATATTCTTTATATATCTTTCCTTAGTATATTTACTGTACAATAAATCTATCCGTGGGTTTGCTCGCGTGGCAGAATTAGCATAATACGAGTATGTATTAATACAGGATATAAGCTATTTTCGTACTCAAATATTTTGACACGTCTATGTGTCAGTGCTCGATATTAGTAAGAATTACCAAACATATTTCACATGACCATGATTGCTGTAAAGCATTCGAAACGTCGGGATTAAAAAATCAAAATAAATCCGCGAAAAAATCCGAAAAGATAGTTTTATTCAAATTCACAGCTAAACTTTTAGTATTATCCTTTTAGTTATTTAAGCCAAAATAATATCAAAGAATGATTGAGTTGTACAAGTTCAAGTAAAATCGTTATATGGAGGTTATAGGTTAAATTGTGAAATATTTTCTGATCAACTGGAATATGTCCAACTTCGCTAAACTATGAGGGCAAGACTACATATTTTCAACTCGAACTGAACTCGTATTGAACAAAATATTTTTATTTAAAATCGAGATTTAGATGAAAAATAAACCAATGGTTGTGCCATAGGGACTATTATATACAGTCCTTGAATATTACTTACTATCACTTATTATTCTAAGCTATTGACTCGACATGAAAATTGCGTTTAGTTGTGTTTATGTAGGGGAAAATGTGAAGATAGATGTCGCGTTTTGTAAGGGTGTGAGTAACTAAACATTATATTTTCTTATGCAGAATTCATTTAGTAAATAAAATATTCTGATGATGAATGATGATATCTGTGTTGAAGTCGAGTACTAGCCGGATAGTAGGGAGTTCGATTTCTATGCCGGAAATTCTTTATAACTGTAAATAATTTTGTTTTCGTTCGATTCAGATTTCAGACAAAACTGTCATGAAATAGTATAACTATAATGGCGAAAACTGGAAATTGAAATGTGAATTGCCTATACGTAATATGTTCATTATATTTTTTATATCTTTTAAGAGCAAGAGGGAGAATAAAGTTAAAACGCTATATGTTTCTTTCGTATTAGAAAATTAAAAAAAAATATATACATAATATGGTGATAGAAGCGTTGCTTATTCATAAATGGCTATAAAAAATAAAAAAAATAACATGCTTTCCTAGCGTACTCTCGAATGTAATGGGAAAACTATCCCGAGACTACTTGACCCATTAGCCATAAAAGGTTCTAGACCAAAGAGAAAATAGGTCTCATTTAAATTTCTATTGCAATACTTGAAAATAATTAATAAACACAAAACACAGTACGACAAGGAGGCTCTTTTGTCGGACACGCTGTTAGGTGAGTGTCACTTCAGTATTTAATTAAAGTAAAGCGAAAAAGAAACTGAGAAGGTAGGGTAATTTGTCAAAATTAATTAAAAAGAAAACGAAGGAACTGACGAATTACCGTTTGTCTAACAAGATGACGGGATCTAAAGTATTTGCTAACTTGCCAACGTTTGTTTTTCGTCTAATTACATTGTTTGATGAAACTCTGACGACTTTTGAGAACGATAAATTGTCAAACAGGTAGGTATAGATGTGTGCTGAACTTGAGAAGTTAGGGCAAAGTTTCTTGGCTTACATTCAACTTTTAATGAAGTTATAAGTTCACTTTCTATAGCAAAGCAAAACTTTAATTCCTACTCATAGTATTTGTTTATTTACATTAATGCAGTATGGTATGCAGTAATTACCAATTATATTTTCATATAATAAAAATCTATTACATCTATCTATACATCTGTACATATAATAAAATTAATATGGAAGATATTTGAGAAAGACTATTATTAGGGATCTTTATTAATGCAATAGAAAAACAATGATTTTTAGTTTTATTGTCTGTTTGTCTGTTTGTCTGTGCGTTTGTGCGCGCTAACCTTAGAAACGGCTTAACCGATTTGGGTGCGATTTTCACTATTGTATTGTGGTAAGCTTCACTTAACATTTAGTATTTGTTTTATTTCAATAGGTTCCTAAATAAAAAAGTTATGCCAATTAAAAGAATCATCTAGAGTATATACGTTAGTATAAAAAATATTTTTAATGATCATCATGTTATACTAAGATAAGCTATTAAGAGTAGGTTAAGATTAAGTAATTCCAATAATAAAAGATATATAGATCTGTATAAGGAATTTGATAAATCTATGGGTTGGGTTCCAGCTTCCGGGAGCGGTTTGTACACAAAAGACCGAATTGCCTTCTATGATTGAATTATGTCTCCCCTTTCCGCTCTAGATGGTCGCTGACTTGTGATGTATTTGTGTTAAACTATATAGCAGCAAGGGTTTTATTTTCAAAGAAAAATTATATTCCTATTAGCTTTTTGACCGACCTTAAAACAGGAGGGAACTTTAATAAATTCTGATGATTTGTGTGTTTGTGTAATAAAAAAAATACTTTAGTTTTGTAGTTTATTTAAGATTTTATAAGATTCCTCATATCATATCAATAATATAATAATCATTTTGGTTATTGGAATGCGTGCCCGCTTAAGTCGTGACATAAGTGTGGGTATTATAATTGCCATGAAGCATTTCGATAGCCAATTATGTATAGTTTGAACTATTTTTCGGTCACTTTTTTGTAAAGTATTCGTGCTTACTGATTTTACGCTAAATTCTTGTTAAAATAAAATATATTATATTTGTCAAAACAGTGATTCTAAGAAATCAAAGGCATTTTATTTCCGGGGTATAAGATGGTTGTTACCAAAAAAACACTTCAACACCTATAAAGTTAAATATAGTATATTTAAGTAAGTTAAAGAAGTATAATGATTAATTAAGCAAAGCTATAAAAATAACTGTATATTATATTACAAAGCCAATCCTACTTGAGACAAAATTTGAAAGACACTCCAACGCTTCGAAACGCACAAATTAAATTATTACAGTGGGAAAAGTGGATTTAGAAGGGTCGCAAATGTAAATAAAAATCGGGGTTAGTCAAAGGCGTTTCATAGACAAAAACTGAAAAAAAAATCTTAATAAAAGAAGAAAGAAACTCGTCACCAATGTGTCGACCCCGAAATCAATTGAATTTCAAAGCTGACAAGCGCCGCCACAAAATTTATTCAAAGAATAAATCTGAAAATTTGTAGATCTAAAGGCATAAAAGCAAAATGGGTGCCGACGAGTCGACACAAAGGAATTTCTAAATTTCACGGCTTCCGCCTCGAGTGTTTGTATTTATGTGAGAAGGCAGTGTAAGAAATGACAAACGACTTTGGGGAAATAACGAAAACTGCAGGAGGAGACACAAGCAGCCAATGTCACACGTCGCCTCTGCGGGGGCTTTACCGGTATATATTTATGTCTCCATGCATTCGTGCATTGTAGATTACTTTGAATCTCAAACTTCATCTTACCTAAAGCTACTAACTTCTTGTCCAAAACCTTACATTGTTTATAACTAAAATCATTTTTAGTATAAAAATTTAAATAATGATATATGTGCCCAAGGAGACTAAAAGTTACTCTAAAGAATCTGCACGTCCTAGACAAAAAGGCTAATATAGCAGCTTTAAAACATATTTTAGCTTTTACATTTATTAGTTAATACTCGTACAATTAATAAAGCTTGTCTAATTTAATGATAAATGCCTCGTACATGTGGCATGATACTATTTTCTAGAACTTTGTGAATCAAGTGAAACCCGGATTGGCCGATATTACTTTTCATGTGAAGGATTGATTAAGACAGCGTAATCCTGTAATATTTCTGTAATTCCTGTTATATATAATTATAATTTCTAACATGACCTGTTTCCAACATGAACATTACCACTTATCTTACGGTGAAGGAAAACATCGTAAGAAAACCTGCATGTCTGAAAGAACCTAGCAAGTTTTCGAAAGACATGTGAAGTCCGCCAACCCGCACTTGGCTAGCGTGGTGGACTATGGCTTGATCCCTCCTTGTATAGAAGGAAGGCCCATGCCCAGAAGTGGGACGATAAAAAGGGCTGAATATAACAATCCTGTAATGGCATAGAAAACTTTAAAGAAATGATTTTTACAAATGGATTGTATAATTTCTATAGAAAATAATAGTATTCTGGCTTTGTACTTAAAACTTATATAAAGCGATACTTAACGTTCTTTGAGACAACTTGATTATTGAAAAAGGTATTTGTTTCGTTATTTTAAATTCAATTCAAATTTAGGGGACAAAGGAAATTACAAAATTTGATACTTTAAATAGATACGAGCGACTTACCCTCGCTTCGCTTGAGTGTGTCTAGATTCCTTACATAACCTATGTGTCTGTAGGCCATAGTCTATCTGTATTCTAAATTTCATCCAATCTATCCATCCGCCGTTTTGGCGCTAAGAAGTAACAAATGTACTCACAAACTTTACGTTTTTATAATGGTAGTCAGATTTCTATGAAGACATAATATTTATCATAATATTTTATCATATATTTTTAACAGTGAACGCTTCAGCACGTGCATGGTGAAGTTAAGATAATGCAATATATCAATTACATATTATGTATATCAGCGGGATGGAAAATGCCGGCAATTTAAGCATTTTATCATTATATGTTAATATCTTCATTATTTTATTCATTGGTAATTTTATTCAGAATACTGGATCAAATTCGGACATTATTTGATTTATATGATCGTAATCAGGAATATTTTATTTAAAACTAGCATTTCCCGCGGCTCCGCCCGCGTTCAGATGATCAAAAACCAAATTCTTAGGTTTTACACATTAGTATACTCTTACATTATACATTACTTTCATTGCGCACAGCATGATTGGTAAATAATGGCAGAGATTGACAATGCCACAAAGGTTCCTCCGTTAAATTGAACTTTTTGTTTTAGCAATAACATTTATGTATGTCTATACTTCTGTTTTGTATGTTTTTTTTAGTTTTTCACGATAAACTTTCAAACTACGGAATTAATTTTAAACATTTTTTACTAATAGACAGCTATAGATTAATTTAATATATAGCTGATTATTTAAATTACATAATGATAACTTTTCTTAATTAGCGCTAGTTAGTAATATTTTCCAAAACGATTTTCAAAAGAAAGTGTAAGTAAATAATTCTAAGCGAATACATTTTTTTATTTCATATGGCTCTGCTAATATGATTAAAGTCGTAAGCATTTTATTGTGTCCTTTAAGCCTTTACCTTCCAAGAAAAGGTGTCAAGAAAAAGTGAAAAATTTGAGATATAACAGTTCCTAAAATACTTTTTCATAGTTTTTGAGATATGAAATATTTTTAGTTACCCGCTTTGGCAGTTTAACAGCCATAAACTTGTTTTCCATAAAATATTATAAAATAATATAAATTGAACTTATTTTTACGGTGCAAAAATGAGTAGGTATTGTGGAAACGTAAATATTATTTGTATTTATTTTAGTGTTAACCATACAAAACACGGAAGTAAGAAAAACAAAATAGCATTTTGCTATACGAAACCTAAAATGCGCAAGTTGGATTTACATTTGCCCAATTTTTACATTAAAAGATTAAAAAACATTAACATTATTTACTAAACAATAAAAATTTACAAATATTCTCATTTGAAAATTGTTTCGGCCAACAAAATATTACTAATATGTTACTAATTTATGAAGCTAAAAAGTTTGTTTTATTAAAAATTTAAGCACGGGCAGGGCCGCGGGTAATTTAGTAGTAGGGGAGACCGGGGCTAGTTGACTATAGGGGTAGGTTGACTAACTATCAAAAACTCGTCCGAGGCAATAGCCTTCAGCTAACCAGTGAGACACGAAAGACCGTCACCTCCCCCCGCTTCGCCACCGGGAACGCGGCGTCGCGCACGCACGTCGTTTGAGAGAAGGAACGTAATATTGAAAAACAACACACGTAAGTAATTTTTTTTGTCGTAATATTATTTGTAATAACGCCTATTTATTCATGGTTATTGATTGTTAAAGAGTTTATAACGAATGTTTGATTCATGTTCTTTCTTTTATGTATTATTTTATTTGATTTCGTCGCAGTTTTGAGGTTATGGAATGTGGTTAAAAGTTAAAAAGTGGTTCGGGGCTAGTAGACTAATGTATAAGGGGGTTGGTTGACCACCTGGTCAACCAGCAACATGATATTATGGATATTGTTTCAGGACCATGCGAACATACAAAAGAAAGACTAATAGAGGGAGTACATCCAAAGATGTAATAGAAAAGTGATGTGGATGAAACATTTTGTATGGAGTGCACTGAATCTTATCGCTCCAGTATTTTTGGAGAAGAATGGGTTCAGTGCACTGTGTGCAAGTCGCGAGCATACACAAAATTTGTAAACGGGAACATATTGTTCTATGAATGCAAAAATTGCACCTCCGATTTAGAAGACTAATTGGATAGTATGATCTCAAAATAATTTATTTTATTAATAAAATAATATACCTATAACATATACACAAATATATATATATTTATATATATGTTAGAATATATATTAGATAGATATGATAATTTGTTACCAAATGGTTAAAGTTTGCAAGAAATTATTTCATTTTGTTTTAAATACTTAATGAGAAAGTATTTTGTGTTTTGTGAAAAAACTTTGTTTATTTTTAGGTACTCAAATTGCCTAATGTTTAAATGTCTGATTGTTTATTCTTATAATTTGAATTTTATTGTGTTTAATTGATATGGCGGAAGATCGCCTTGGTTTCAATAAAAAAAATGAGTAATACATTTTTTGTGTCTTTTATCCTATTTCCTCGTAGATTTTGCCCTTACAACTTCATAGGTCAACTTACCCCAGGTGAATAGTCAACCTACCCCAAGCATGGGGTAGGTTGACCAGTTTTTCCTATTCTACAAAAACTGGCCTGTACTCTAAATCATAATGAATAACGTGCTTTTTGCAACTTTTTTGCAAAGCTTAATAGTTAATCTATGAACTGAACCCGTTTTTAAATTAATATACTCTAAAGAAATAGAAATAGAAACCTTTAAGCTGAAACTTGGTCAACCAGCCCCGGTCTCCCCTAATTATAGTAAAGTCATAGAAAGGTTATATCTGTACATTTTTTTTTGGATAAAACTACATACTTCAAAAACACATGGCGACATCTATTGTCAAATAGCTAAATAACACATAAATAAATTTTCATTAAAATAACTATTTTAATGAATAAAATAGCGCTGTTAATATTTCTTTTAAGATAAGTTTTTTAATAGTTTTAACATAATATATAAGTAAGTTACCTTGCTAAAATATTAATAGCATCATCGTGCTTTTACTTTAACCAGTTTTTGTATTTTTACTCAGAAATGAGATATTTTCCTGCGGTAAAAAGAATCCTATGTGTTGACCCGAATAACCTGCTATTACCATACCAAATTTCATAAAAATCCCTCTAGTGGTTTTTCTGTGATGCGGTCACATACAGACAGACAGAAAAAATTCTAAAAACTATAGATTCGGGCTCTATATTACTAAAAATGAATATTTCAATAAGATTTTCCGAAAAAATATTGAATTTAGGGGTTCGGCTTAGTTACAATTTTATTGTATGTATAGTTACTAATTTATGAAGCGAAAAAGTTTGCTTTACTGATAATTTAAACACGGGCGGAGCCGCGGGTGATTTAGTAGTAATTCTAATAAAATCGAAAAAAGTTCATATCTGTACATTAATTTTTTTGGGATTTAAAACTATGTATTTTAAAAACACATGGCGACATCTATTGTCGAATATCTAAATAACACATAAATAAATATTAATTAAAATAACTATTTTAATGGATAAAATAGCGCTTTTGATAATTTGATTTTTAAGATAAGCTATTTTTATAGTTTTTACCATATTTTGTAAGTTACCTTGCTAAACTGTTTACAAATAGTATCGTCGTGGTTTTGTTCCTACCAGTTTTTGTATTTTTTTTCAGAAATGAGATATTTTCTCGCGGTAAAAAGTATCCTATATGTTGACCCGGATAACCAGCTATCATCATACCAAATTTCATCAAAATCCCTCCAGTGGTTTTTCTGTGATGCGGTAACAGACAGACAGACAGACAGACAGACAGACAGACAGACAGACAGACAGACAGACAGACAAAAATTCTAAAAACTATAGATTCGGCCTCTGCATCGATAATAATGTCTATTTCAATAAGATTTTCCAAAAAATATTTAATGTACAGATTCGGCTTAGTTAGAATTTTATAATATGTATAGATTTACGTCCTATACTATTAGTCATGAGGCAATGATAGCCCAGTGGTAACGCGCTCTCTTAGGAAATCAAGTGATGCGGGTTCAAAGCCCGGGTCTCGCACCTTTAATATTTTCATGTGGGAATCATTTCCAACATGATCACCACTTCTCTTTCGGAGAAGGAAAACATCGTGAGGAAACCTACATATCTGAGAGAACCTAGCAAGTTTTCCAAAGACTCCCCCTAAAGATCCCCCTCGTATTGGGAGGCCCGTGCCCAGCAGTGGGACGTTAAAAGGGGTTAAATAAGTCATAATACTATTATTTTGTAAGTAACAGGACCCCACTTCGTCAGGCTGTTTTATTTAAAACTTGAAACTTCTATAAAACACTCAGTGCTTAGTAAATTGTGTCGAAGAATTGTAACAAAGTTTTAGAAAATACTATCGTGCCACATGTACGAGTATCTCTTTATAGATGAAGCTGTAAACAAATCAGTCTATCTAGTTATAACACTGTAAGATTTAGCTATTAAGCTATATCTGAGTATTGACAGTTTTTCATATAACGGAACATATAAAATACTAGCGACACACCCTCGCTTCGCTCGGGTTCATCTCTAGGTTGCTTCCCAAAACAAAATTAATTAATTTGGTTTTAATTTTTTTTTGTGGGACCCTATTTTTTCTAAAATAAAAGTAGCCTAAGTTACTCCTTATTACATGAGTTGTAGTTACTGCCAGTGAAAGTCCCGTCAAAATCCATCCAGCCATTTCAGAAATTAGCCGGAACAAACAGACCGATAGACAGACAGACAAACAAAAATTGTAAAAAATGTTGTTTTGGTATATGTACCATGTATACATCCATATGCATTTAGGAAAAAGCGTTTATTTTAATATTACAGACAGACACTCCAATTTTATTTATCTGTGTAGATGTATAGATAATGGAACTCCCATGTGATTGTAATTTCCATACTGTACGTTTAGGCCTTCTAGGTTAGTTACTTCAAATAAATTTGAATATTGTTTTCAGCATACAATACACAGGTTCGGTAATATTTTAATAAATTTGACGCTATTTACTGCAACCTAGCAACCTGCCCCGACTTCGGCTGGTTGCTGGTTTTGACACCCTAAAATTGATTGTATAATAGACTTTGTTTCTTCTTTCTTATCTCCTTAGGATTCAAATTTCAAAATATTCTTTCTTTGCGTCCAGTTATATGTTAATGTATAATAATTATATCCGTAGGTAATAGCTTCCTCAGCACAAATTTAGAGTAGGCTATATCTATATTTCCTAGAGTTTGAAGTATTTTTATAGAAATTCCATAAAATCGAATGAGCTTTTTAACAATGGTAACCAAACAGATAGACAAACACAGTTACTTTGGAATATAAAACACATTTTTATACAAATAAATAAATATTACAAAATGCGTATATAAGCATATCATGCAATGCTTTTCTTTTAGAGACAATAAAGCCTTTCATATAAGTACTAAATTCTCTAGGAATTTATTCCGATCAATAATAAAGATACAAGGGACTTAAAAGTTTCCTGAATTGCTTTACTAAAAGTATGGTAGGCTTAGTTATAGGCTTACACGTATAGCTTCAGTTTATAGTGTTCCGTTCACATTAAATTTAAAAGAATCTTTATAATATAAGCTGTCTATGAGAAAAAAAAAATACAAAAGAAGCGTTTACAGACATTACAATAATAATATACTCGTGGTTCATACATCAGAATAACAAATAGGCTACTTTTTATCTCGGAAAAATGTACGGTTCCCGTGGGATAGGTTTGTTTTGGTTTGTCTAAAGGCGAACCCGAGCGAAGCGTGGGTGAGCCGCTAGTATATAATATATCAAGGATTTTTTTGAAGTATAAACATAATCCTTACATATCGTTTAAAAATGCATAATACACGTACGTAGTAAATATTAATAACGGAAGGTCTAGTTTTTTTCCAGTTTTTTTTTGTATGTGCATTATGCAGTAGGTACGTAGTATTTGAATCGACTAAAGATCCAAATTTATTCATTCAGAATTTAATATATTTTTTTAATGTTTTATTATAAAATTGTGTCACTTTTTAACGTTAATTAAAAGTTATTGTATGTACCTATATTCATAATTAATGTAAAACACTTTATTAAAACGTTCATTTATAAAAATAAAAAAAAAAAAATTCGTAATAACATTTGTACTAAATTGTAATTTCGAGACTCTTACGAAGAAGATAAGGTTAAGTGGCATTTGGACTTCGCTACACAAAATACTTTGGGATAAAGCATGAAAGTTGACAATTTACGTCAAATAATAATTAATAAATTTCTATCATATTTTTTTTGTATATTATTATCCCTATTTATAAATCCAAAATTTGTGAAAGTAACGTAATATTAGGTATATATAGGTTATAATATTGACATGCTTTATAAACACTAAGTTCTTTGAGATGATGCGTAGGTACAATTGAATAAAATTTTCTAGCGCAAGGCTTAGAATTCGAGACTATGATGTCTTCCGTAATAACAAATGCCTGTCAAACCAAAACACTGCGTAACTGATGAGCGCCACAGATACATATGTACTCGTACATTAATACATTTTTTTATTCAAGGCAATACTCCAAAGGTTTTATGTACAGAACCTGAATTAAATTTATTTCATTTTATAAGCATTTATTTTACAAAACTTTTAATTAACAAAATCGTCTTTTCTATTTATTTATGTTTAAGTTCCGTTATAAATAGCGTTGAAACGTCTACGAACTATTTTCAGGTGCAAACGCCTAGCACTTTACAAAGAGCAAAGTATTATTCTCCCAGATAAAGTTCACCGTGCTGTTAGGAACAAGTTTTACTTACACTTGCATCCGAAAATGTGTTTTACCATTTTCTTCTGTTATTATTTTATATGTTAAATTATATAGCAGCTTTTTATACCATATAAAATGCTTTTGTAACAGATTGACAGACAGACGTTTTACCCTTGAGAATAGAAAAGGCGAAAAAGTGTAAGACGTAACTTTTGATTTGACGTTTTTAGCTTGAAATCTTTCTTTGTTTCCCTTAAGTATTCGAAATATTCATATAAAATGTTAAATTAAATATTTGAATATTATTATATAACTATACTAGCTCGCTTAGCTCCGGTTCGCCTCTAGAAAAACAAAAGCGAATCTATCCTACAAAACTGTGTATTTATCCGGGAAAAAGTAGCTTATTTGCTATTCTAGACTACAATTTATCTCTGTGCCAAATTTCATCCAGATCCGTTCAGCCGTTTTGGCGTGATTGAGTAACAAACATTTAAACACCCATGTAAACTTTCACATTTATAATATTAGTCAGATGTAGGTATCTACCTATGTACATTTCCAAAACAATTACTATGTATTGATGTATGTATTAATGTTAAACTACTCACAAGTCATTTAACTCAATTTAACTAGCTTTTACTAATATTGTAAATGTCATAATGTGCTTGGTTTATCTTTCTAGCCACAGCTATGAATTAAAAGATTGACGTATTTTTTATAGATATAATAGTTAAGGTACCTTACCTATTATATCATAAAGTAAGGCATAAAAATGTCTACAGTATCTCGAATCTTCGAACTGTCGATCAATTGATATACGTACTAAGATTATATATATTGTCATTTTTCTAAAGTAAATTTAAATATTTGTAAAAAAAAAAAGAAATCACAAAAAAAAAAAAAAAACAATTAAAAACTTAAAGCTTTTAAAAAAGCAACGGTATTAGAAACATTATATTGCATTTATTTTATATAGGAGTTTAGATGTGTGTAAGAATATTCAACAAAAGTGTTTTAGAGGCGTTTTGCTCCTTTGTTTTTGCTTTACAAAGCTCTTGCTAACCACCAGTTTTAAGTATCGCAGTAACACTACACTATTGAATATTGTCTGCAACATTCTAAGTAAATTGTTCGCAATTGCTTTGAGGCTAGTAAACGTTTAATATCCAAGTAAAGGGTATCCTGGAAATATCATCACGTTACAGCGGTTGCACGCTGTGAACGACATAGTTACGCTCTTTTGTAGATACTATTTTAATAGAAGGTACTGACCATTTAGTTTTTTAAAGAGCAAAAGGTCAATATAATTTGCCACTGCACAAAATTCGGTATGTTTTCAAACGCTCTCATGTTTGTAAAATTTAGAGGGTAAATCGATGATGCTTCTAAACTAAATTCATTTTGCCGCAAAATCTATTACATATAATAAAACTATAGAGGTCGAATGTCTGTACATAGAAAAAAAATGCTAAAAACCGAGTCAGAGGGATGTAAGAAATAGAACAAATCCAGATTTTCTTCAAATTTTTTGTTTCTCTGTTTGTCTAATTGTATGGGCTAATCTCCGAAATTATTGGACCGACTTAAATGAAATCTTGAATGGTGGTACCTTATATCCCCAGTCAATATTTTAGATACTTTTCATCCCGAAAAAGTTCCCGTGGGATAGTTAAAAAACTATAGTAACTTATACAGCTTGGTACACAACAACTTATGCACCTAATTTAGCAAAATTTGGCATGCTGATACCTTATACCAAAAAATGTACGGTTCCCGTGGGATAGATTTGTCTTTGTTTAAAATATATAAACCATAATTTAAAAATGAATAAAATATTATATACTGCTATTAGTACCTAGCAGCTTTGTTACAAATCATCTATAGTGAGTCGTAATCAAAAGAGTCCAGTAGAGTGCTTCTCAATTAGATTTTCTGTAAATATAACTAAAGAGGTAAAGTACTTCATTAGTGAATAAATTATTTCAATGTGTCTGCTAACTTCAAAAGAAGCATTAAGATTTATAGTCCTTTATTAATTTATTTAATTATTGATACATTTAGGTTCTTAAATCGCAAAACTCTCGTTAATTAAATTAATAGATTGTTAATAGTAATTTAAAGTTTTAAATTAAATAATTAAACTTCCTCATTGGTAGAGCAAAATTAACTTTAAATTATTCTCACGATTGGTGGATAGTTTATACCATGTAGGTCATGAGATTTATATTATCAACTGCCTTAGTGGTGTAGTGGCTAGCACGTACGGCTGCACATCGAGTGGTACTGCGTTCGAGTCCCGGGCAGTGACAAGAATAGAGAGTGCACTTGTGTACAGATACAAGTGCACTCTCCATTCTTGTCACTCTCATAGTCCGGTGCAACGACTACTCGATACGACCTGTGAGAGTTAAGGCGCAGCACCGGCGGCTTTACGTGCACTCCGAGGCACGTGGGTGAAACACCGCCAACTTCCCAACTCCGGGCTGTTACTTAATAACTAAACTTGGCCTGACCCGCGACTCGAATTCAGGACCTCTCGATGTGCAGCCGTACTTGCCAGCCACTACACCACCGAGGCGGTTGTTTGGTTGGTGAGATGAATAGACTATGGAGAACGTTTAACTCTCTGTTTAAAAGTATTATACCTAGTCTATTTCATATCATTATATTTTCCTTTTTGAAATAATAAGAACTATTTATATAAGTTTGGTTACTTAAAGCACAAAGCGGAAGTTGTTTGTTGCAATACTTCAATAGCATGAAGTCTTAGCAACGTTCAAATTCTTTGTTCATCGAATCTGTATTATTTTAAAAACAATACTAAATATTTGGGGATTGCTGAAATAAAATATTTTGAAATGAATAACATGAATAATTTCATTGAAATATTGTTCTAACGTTTTTCACCGACTTCAAAAGGAAGAGGTACTAAGCATAGTAAAGGATTATATAGACGGAGTCTGCCAAAAAAAAGTCAAATTAGTAAATTGATTTTGCTGTTTAGGCTATTATTCTCAATTTTGTCATACAGTCAGTAACTTTCTTAAAGAATAATGAAAATGTTACATAAATTGCAAATTTGTTGTTATTGCTAATAGGGAATATGCGTGATTTTTTTTTCTATACAATAGCTAACGTTATATAATGGTACAAAAAATATCCAGCTCCAAAAAACTAAAATTTAGTATAAAAAAATATCATACCGATATGGATACTTTAAACGCCCGCCATTTCACACAAAAAGGTGACAGATATACACAGAAATATGACAAATCAATTTGAAGCGACAAAATCGCTAATCGCTCTTTTATGATGATACTTTTACGAATCGATTTATCGATCTGACCAAATCTGACATGCGTTACAACACTTTGATTTTCCCACTTATATTGGCATTTTTCAATAATTATTTTCTTAATCAAAAAGAAATTACATTAAAAATATTCACATAGACTTAATTGAAAAACAATAAAGATTATAAAAAAATCACCTTTATTTGCGCATATTCCCTATTTGTAATATTTTAAGCATTTATTCTTTCCCCGTTAAAAGAGAGATAGCATAATGTTAGCTTTTTTATTTATTAACATTTATTTACTCTTCACAGTAATGAGTATTTTATTAATATTTGTATATTGTTTGTAAGCATTAATGTTGGTTAATGCCGTAAACATTGTTGCTTCTTGTTTAGTTCTACGAGTTCTCATATGACACTCTGCCTATATCATTCTTAAGTACTAAATTAGGGTGTACGTTACGCAATGTTTGATGCCAACTTAAAATTACTTTTAAATTGGTTTTCAAGTGTATTTTTTTAGTTAAAAATCAATTAATTAAATACTAAAACTATTAAATGTCAATCAGTTTTGTGTAGTGACACTAGTACATTATAGTATATTAGTATTCTTCAACAAAATATTATATTACGTCCTTTTGAAATTATGCTCTGGGCTAATTCATTAACTAAGTTAAATTATTCAGTTGAAAAGAGAACGTTAAGTAAAAACGAAGAGAAAAAATTAAGACGAAATATCACACAAAGTTGCCGCAGCGGTGGAAAATCCGCGAATAATAGAATCAACTTAGTTTGAACAAAATTTTCTGTACCTAAATTTCACGCTTTCGTCTGGCTGGTGCTCATCTAGTGTAAGGGAGATTCTTACAGCTTCAACCCAGCGCAGATTTTTAATTTCTTTCTTTAAATTAAAATCCCGCGCTCAGTGAATACGTAATTTTGAGTAATTGAATCATAATGCATATTAAAAGTAGAAAATTAATGAGAATTTTTGCTTTTACTTAAAAATTAAACCTTCTTATAACTTACAATAGTTAGATCTAAAGTACTTCCATATTGTATTTACAGTACAATATTTATAAAACAAAATTCACAGTTAAGTTAAATACAGCTAACTAAACTGAGCGTCTGAGAGAAAACTCGATTAACGAGAAGGAATAAAAGTTTGGAAACAATACAAAATGAATTTACTGAACATTAACCATCGAAGGCAAACGAAGCTTGGAAAAAATAAAGAATATGTCGAGAGCAGAACACAGTTTTTGCACGTGTATAGCAAACAGAGGCATAACAACTTAAAACAATTTACGGGAAGCTCCACTTGACTGTATTTGGAATAGGTAAAAAGCGTCAAGTGGTACATCCAAATTGACTGAAACAAACAAAACTCATCGACACGATTCTATCTGTAGACTTTAAGAACAATTTTTCTCTTAAAGCCAAACAAATGAGACACCATTAGATGGAGAGAGGGCTTAATCTATTTCTGACGAGTTCAGTGACGCGGACAAAGACAAATCGACATTAGCCTACCCACACGGCGCAAAGGCGTTCCAATTCTGTTTCAATTCCACTTTTATTTGCGGATTAACTTCTTATTAGTCATTGTGCCGCGATGAGGCCCGCGCCTGATATCACAAGCCTTATGAATGGCTCAATTATTTTGCAAACGCAGTACGTATCCATCTAGGGAATTTAAGTACACTCGCAGGAAATGAGTCAATTATTTGCACGCCATTGAATGCCCTTTTTTTATTTTTTAACTCATTGAAAATTACGTAGTCGTCAATCGTTACTAAAATTAAGATTAAATAAACGTTCAGTTAACTCTTTAAGTAGCAATATGTATAAACAAATTCACTAGCAGCATTCAATTTTACTAGTGGAAAATAATTGAAATACTATGTGATTATTTTTCGCAAAATTATATGTCAAACCATTATTTTACCACAATTTTAAACTCAAAGAAACAAAGTAAAATAAAGTTAAAATTTAACTTCCCAATAGTTCCCAAAGAAGCTTTAAAAAATTAAGAAAACCGCTATTTAATGACGCTAAAATAAAAAGGTCCTGCATATGTATATTATACGCAGTAAATTGAATAAACGCTAATTTGTTGGTTAACCCAAAGCAACCACATTAGCTCGCTCCAAAATATCACACGGTGAATACGTCTGTTCTAATTAAATTCGATTGTGTTTTGTTAAGTATAAATAAAACTAAATTGAAAGCACACTATATTTACTCCTAAGTATGTTACTTAGAATTGATATTTGCGTGACAAAATAAATGTTTCAAACGGTTTCTAAATAGTAATAGTGAAAATAAATAACGAAGTGAAGAGCGTATTTCAGAAGAATAAGTTGAAAAATGTAGATATGTGTCATCTGTCAGTTAACGTTTAAAGCGATATGTTATGCTTTAGAATGTAGGTGGCTACTTCTGTCTCACGTCATGGAACAGCTGTCTAATTGGAAAGATTGGATGTGCTCTGTAAATGAACTTTTGAAATTTACATTATTATCTCTAATGTTTTAAATATAATAGTTTGAAAATAAGCTTAAAAAAAGAAAATCTTTAAAAGTTGGTATTTTCATTATTTATTTACTTATAGTAATTTCAGGAATTACTCAATGTAACAAGGTAAATAGAAGTCTACGTATATCATTCTATATACTTCGCAAGATTTCTACCTAGTATAGTAGTCTACTAATCTGCTAATAGTTGAGTCTATTTGTTGATCTATAAATAAAAGACTTTTAAGACTTGTAGTCAAGCGTGATTTATAATTATCTATACTACTAAAATATGTACCTACTATAAAGAGAAAAAATTGTTTTTTTTTTGTAATTTTGTGTGTTTGTATGTTGGTGTGTTTGTTTGTAGTGGATAAAATAAAAATCTGCTGATCCGATTTAGATGGGTAAGAAGATAGTTTGAGACCCTGGAATATATATATATATATATATATATATATATATATATATATATAATAGTCTATTTGTTCCATATTAAGGGAGGGAGTTTACGATGTTTTGACCACTGAGAGGAAAGCTCGTTGGTAACGATATTTTAGTAAAATTTGAGCAAGTTGGAATTATAAAATTATACGGTTTATCTATTAATAAATAATACAATTTAATTTTGAGTGAAATATTATACCAGGAAATTGATATATAATGTATGGACTTCAAGGGACTTCTTTAATTTTTGCTGCAAATAAAATCGGTTTACAAATGATGAAGAGATCAGAATCGGTTTACAACAATCATGTGATATATAAATGTAAAAAATAGTTACTGAAAATCTCCTTTTCTAAGTGATTAAAAGCAAGGCTAAAAATTTGTTTAATTCGGTGGCTAACTCCCTTATAAAGAGAGAGTAATTTTTGCGGTTAAAGACAAAACACAAGCAAGCAAAACTACAGGTTAAAGCTAGTATGTAATCATATCCGAAATTCCGATTACCAAGGGAATATAATAAAACTGCACTTTGTATTTAAGTACCTACCGAGCAAAATCGAACTAAACTTCAAAAGCATCCACAATTAGTGTAAACTGACTATTTAGCACATTTCACTGTCTGCTTGATCAATGTAATTCAAATTTCAAAGTTTAAATAGATTTGGTAAATAAAAATTATCAGTGGTCGCCCAGTGGTAGCATGTTCACTTGGAAAACCAAATTAAAAGGGTTCGAAGTTCGATTTTTACAGTTCTGAAATTTTCAATAAGCGAATCATTTCCAACAAGGACCAATTGCTACTCTGATTAAAGAATAACCGCGTGGAAATCTTCATATCTGAGAGAACCTAACTAATAATGGATGAATAAAAGGTAATTGTTTTGTATATAAACTAATAAAAGTTGAATTAAATATTTCAGTTTTATTATTAAACTAGCGACTCACCCTCGCTCCCCTCGGGTTCGTCCCTTATTACGTTTTGACGTTTAATATAGATTTCTTAGAGATGAGACATTTTTCCACATTAAAAAGTAGCCTATATGTTTACCCGGATAACCAGCTATCATCATACCAAATTTCACCAAAATCTGTCCAGTGGTTTTCTCGTGATGCGGTCACATACAGACAGAAAAAAATTTAAAAACCTAAAATATGGCCTCTATAACGATAATAATGACTATTTCAAAAAGATTTTCCGAAAAATATTTAATGTACATATTCGACTCAGAATTTTATTATATGTATAGATAACATTATCATCTTTACCAGCGACAACAGAGCTGGTTTTTTTCCGTCCAAAGAAACGGGATCGCAATTTAGCGGATAAATACAGCTAACATTCTTGTAACAATCCACTCAGACATGACTGTAGAAGTAATTATTAAGTACATATTTATCTATACAGATAAATAAAATTGGAGTGTCTGTTTGTAATATTAAAATAACCGCTTTTTACTAAATGCATATGGTACATATACCAAAACAACATTTTTTACAATTTTTGTCTGTCTGTCTGTCTGTCCGTTTGTTCCGGCTAATCTCCGAAACAGCTGGACCGATTTTGACGGGACTTTCACTGGCAGATAGCTGATGTTATAAGGAGTAACTTAGGCTACTTTTATTTTAGAAAAAGAATCAGGGTTCTGCGAAAAAAAATTAAAACCCATGAAATTGTGAACAAAATCCGCATAGGGCGTACGCACCCGAGCAAAGCGAGGGTAAATCTCTATATAATTTAAATAAATATCTTAGTAGTAGCAAGCTACTATTTATGCATAAACATAGCTAACCGTGAAAACGTACCTAGGGACGAACGCGAGCGAAGCCAGCGTGAGTTTAGTATATAATATTTCTAATTTTAGATTTAGTTACATTATAATATTTTTCTTGTAAATGAAGTAATTATTACTGTAATACTTAGTATTTAATATAAATTTCTATAAGCAAATGAAAAAGGTAAACTACGTTAAATTACTAGCAATTAATGAATTCCTCAGCGTCCCAGCTCTCTTATTGAACATTTCAACCAACTATTTAGCCCTAGTGACACCTTGACACGGGTAAAACGATGTCGGCTTCTACCTAAAAAAGAATATATTTTCCTTTGTTTTTCCTTGATAGATACAAGATTTGTTCACGTCTAACAATTTCAAGTTTATCTTTTCGTGAATCTATACATTTTGTAGTAACATAATTAAAAAATTAACGATTGTAATATTTTTATTTGTGTAGGTACAATTTTCGTCCTTATGATTCTTTTAAAAGAGTTAGAACTTATAATAAGAATAAATATGATAATAAATAAATATGTTGGGACATTGACACACAGCACCATCTAGTTCCATGGTAAGCTACGAGGCCTGTGTTATGGATACCAGATAGTTGATACACTACACATATTATGTAACTTTAAATACTGTCACTCTAAATACTGTCAATCACTGGAGTACAAATATTTGTGCTCATCACACAAATGAATGCCCCCAGCGGAACTCGAACCCGCGACCCCTGGCACAGCAAGTAGGGTTACTACAAACTGAGCCAAACGTGTCGTCTTCCGTTTTTACTTATATGCATAAATTTTCTTACATTTCATTTGCTTTCATACTAATTAATACTAGCTATAGAATTAAAAATTTTGTATTGAGATTCTACTTTGATTCAGAGACAAAAAATCTAAAAACTTGAGGTTTGTGTCATCCTAAAGAATGAAGATTATTTAAATTTTGAATACATAATATATACATATATGAAAGCAATATCCATTATACATATACATGAATATGTATACGTATTACAGTTTTATTATATTTCCATATATTATAAAAGGTTACACATTGCAAAAAATTTAGTACAATAGTTAAACCGTACAAACAGAATTTATTTGCATGCGGTCGGCTACCGTAATTATAATTAAATAATTTTAGCAATGAGCCGAAATTTGATTGAAGCCTATTTTACGTTCAAATCCATTGACGTATAATTAATATATTGGAGAATACAATTAACCAATTAACAGTTTTGAAATAGTTCGTGTCGTATCGTATATTATATTTGTTTGAAAAATTGCAGCAGCAAATTATGTTATACTATCATAATCTTATTAGCGACCTAGGTAGGGATTACGTGTATACATTGCCTACTAAACTAGAATAGCAAGTTCGATTCCTGCGTGGGGTAATTTTTTTCTAACATAAAGTAAATGCGATGTTCGTGAGGCGCACCCAGCACACGTTAACCTAATGTTAATAGAAAGTTTTAATACAATTTTTTTGGATTGTTAAACGTTAACAAATGTAAAACAGTAAAACTACATACAATATACATATATTATGTAGGTACTTCGATGTAAGTATATTTAATTTATAAGCTACTCTTATATATGCTTCAAGAAACTAAATAAGTTTTTATCAAGCTGAATAGGATGTAAAGGAAAAGAGAAAGCCAAGAGTTAGTCCTATCGAGCCTGTCCCTGTCAGTGGTCGAAGTTCAGGATTTCAACTATTTATTGCGATCCTTTAGGATCTGAGAATTTACGCGTTGAAAGATAAAAGAACTTGGCTCCGGGCTAAGGCTTATACTTCATATAGTTCAAATTTCAGCATTTTTAATTGGTACGTTATATATATTTTCTTTTAATGTATTACCCATATAGTTTTGTTCTTACCAAAACAGAAGGACTTAAAAAGTCCCAGAAGTTCTAAATTAAAAAAAGCAATATTTAGTTAAGTTTAAGATAGAATTCTCACTTTTTTTTTATTTATTAATTTTAAATGATTTTTTATTTTTTAATTTTAAATTATCAAATTCGCTAACTAAACTTTACATTTTACTACTAGACTGACAATACAAATTAAATTCAGCGTTTAAGTCGCATACTGTGTACGCCGCCTGTTACCTATCTTAATGTTATCATAGGAATAGGCCAAGTAGTATACCAAACTCTAGAATTAGAAAAACTGATTACATTTTCCCTTGTTAGCGTTAATTTATGATCATACTAAAGGATTTGGCCGTCACATAAAAGACATTTAAATGGTTAATTTTTTTTATACTTATAGGAAATGATAAGAATGACTTTTATCTTACACTAGCAGAACCCGCGGCTTCGCTCGCGCTAAAACTACAAAAAAATCTTTGAAAATGTAGGTTTCATACAAACTTTTATCCCCTATTTCACCCCCTTGAGGGTTGAATTTTGAAAAATCCTTCCTTAGTGGATGCCTTTGTCATATGAGGAATACGTGTGCGAAATTTTAATTTTCTAGCCTTAAGGGTTTGGCCTGTGCGTTGATACGTCAGTCAATCACTTTTGCCTTTTATACTCGTATATATAGATTAGCAGTACCCGCGGCTTTGCCCGCGTTTAAACTTTCAATATAAACATCAGTTTTACAATAATGTATGGAGGTCTGCCCTGATTACTGCTCCGCTCCCTTGGGTAGCATCATTATGATATATAGCCTATAGTCCTCAATAAACGGGCAATCTAATCCCAGATTTTTTCAAATTGGATTGGTAGTTCCTTAGATTAGCACGTTCAAACAAACAAACTCTGTCTCTTTATAATATTAAGTAATACAGATTAAGTAATATAGATTACGTAATGCAGAGAAAAAGTTAATATAAAAATATAATACCATTTATTCCTACCTACCTGATCCCGCAGACGTTGTTCTGTCCAAATTTAAATCATTTAAAAATTAACTTAAATTTAAAAATCCTACAGAAAAACCTCTTAAAGTTTTAGCTCAAAAATTAGCCAAATCACTCCAGCCATTCTTAAGTGGTTACCAAAGTAATTTATATCAATTTTAATATACTTATTGTAAATTTTATACTATTTATTTGAGAAATCAGTCTATAAGTAAATTTTTGCATTAGATTATTCTTTATTGCTTTGTCAAGGTAGCTAATCTTAATAAGACCATGAGAGATACGAGGTCTGCTGTCTATTAATCTGTATAATCTGTTCTTTGTCATTATCTGAATGCTTCCTGTAACCTATAGGTAACCTATAAATACCATACTCCATTCTATTCTACCAGCCCGGAATCAAACCCAAACTCTTGTGCAGTCGTATAAGTTAACCACTTTACCATAAATAGCCTAATAAATATAACAGAAATTTGAAAAAAATATGTTTATGTTGAATATAAACTGTTATGTACTGTTATGTAACGTTTAACTCGATAATATAAAATTATTCATATTTCAGTCCCCTTATTGTTACAACCTCATAATAAATATTTTATTTTAAAAAGTTAACCCTACGCTATGTTGACTTATCAGAACGAATGCTAATTTTCCATACACTGTTGTTCAAATACAATTTAAAACAAAAGCAAAGTATGCATAATGGTACATAAATAAAAAGCACGCGTTACGGGTAAGAATGTTATGATTTCATTATTACAGGGGTTGAAATAATTAAATGAAAATCCACAATGTTTGCTTAGCATACAAAACGGTAGAGCGGGCTAGCCAATAAATCACGTGCCACGCGTCTGCCTTCTGCCCCAAACAATAGTGATGAACAAAATGCACGTCAGCACTGTGTTGCTACGACAAGCTAAGTAGGTAAACAGTTTGTATAATATGAGTTTCATATTAAGATATTATGAACGTATACAAATATTTCATTTGCTTTTAAGTTTGAAAATGATAATATTTACCATGCACTCATTGGTGATTAAAAAAAACTTTGTGGTGAGGTTTTTGGGTAGTAAGTTTACTTTGGGGATCGCCGGTTCAATTAACAAAAAATAATTATTATGTGGTTTCAGATACAGACCGAAAATTGAGAATTTTCAAATACTCGACGATAAAACATTCAAATAGAGAAAGCTACCTACTTGGGGCAGATTACAGATACATTTATTATTGATAAAAACTAACTACTATTTTTTTTAAAAAAATTTTTTCTTTTGTTATTTTAAAATGCAATTTCAATAAAAAATATGATTTAAAAATAATGTCTTCTTCAACATATTCTACAGAATATCTCTGCATGACATCATTTAATTTTAAATACCGTAATAGTCTGGACATATATCATTTTAAGAGACATTAAATTAAAAAAAAAAAACAAAGTACTCATTAAAACATAAAGAAGTGCATTCTGCGGCTATTATTGCACAGCGCTTTGTACTTCAAAGAAGGACTTTTGTTTGTAATCACAAATTACGTTCTGGCGACAAAAGGATTACACAGCTTAGCGGGATGCGTTGAACCAAAAAATACGTTTTAACAAGAGACCAACTGAGAAGGTACATCGTTACAAAAATAAGATGAATTAGAAGTATACGTACAAGTAAAGTTCTCACCACACAAGCCATACTTTTGAAGTGAAAAGTTCTATAGGCAGGTTTGGATGGGGAGTAAATTCATGTAAGTCGTCATCGACATGATCACGTGACGTGTTAACGCTAACACTCAGAGTGCTGATAGATGTGAACTAGATAAATGTAAACAGTTTGAATTTACAAATTTTAATTTAAGATCAAACAATTAATTTGTATATCCAAAATAACAACTGTTTGTTTATAGTTTTAAGTTTTCACTTCTGCCGGCAGTCGTCATGACGGCTTTTTTTTAATTAGTTGACTGTATGCCGCTTTACCCTTATTGAATTTGAGTTTTAGTTATAAAATAATATTTTGTATGCAGAAAAAAATAGCTTCTATCACTCTCCGGAATATAGATCACCTCTTTTCAAAATATTATCATTTCTAAATAAAAAATATAGCACACACTCGAAATTATAATTTTAAAAGAGTATAAGATAAAAAGGATGTCTGAAATAATCAAAAGATGGAAACCATAAAGCGAAATATTTTAATGTGCGAATGCGTAATTAATACGTCGATAGTCTCCAACTTAATCGGTCTAACTGAAAATAAGGGAAAAGTGTAGTTTTTACTGTACTTTTATTTTCATCGTTCGTAACCGTCCATTACACAATGTTCGAAGAGAAGAATTTTTTTTGCCTTTGCCACAAAAAAATCATATGACTTTAATATAAATATGAATACGAGTATAAAATAATAAAGTTTGAATAAAATGTAGTACCTATTTATTGTTCCCATTTATCTATACTACATACACTAATATTATAAATGTGAGGATGGATAGATGGATGTTTTTCACGCCAGAACGGCTGAACGGATCTGGATGAAAGTTAGTACACAGATTGATTATAGTCTGGAATAGCACGTAGGTTAATTTTTTCTCCTGGAACATTGTACGGTTCCCGTGGGATATATTTATTTTTGTCTCCGGACAAACCCGAAGCGAAACGAGGGTGAGCCACTAGTTTACTTATAAAATTAAATTTGCTAACTGGAAACTGACTTTTGTTAATTACTATACGCCAGTATAAATAAAGTATCAGAGAACAATGCATGGCGAGTGCCGGCTGAGTAAATAATTTTAGCCCAGAATACCATAGTCACGACTAATATATGGCGCAGGGAAGTAAATTAATTGAGGAAGCGACATGAATGCGATTTTGTTAGAGCGAGCAAAGAAAAGGAATTTGAGTTTATGTTACTTTTAATACAACAGACTGAAATATTTATTTTAAAAAATTCTATCCATTTTTATCACAAAATCGTGTAATAGAACGCAAATAGTCTAAATTTTTAAAAGCTAAAAACGTATAGTGGTTTTAGTTTAGATTTCAAATAAATTGAACTATCTGTTATTTCAATATTTGATTACAATTTTTTTTGACACGCTAGAATATCCCTCTCAGTTTTTGTAAGCCAAATATGAGGCCTATACATTATACATACATATACAAAAGATCGCCTTATCTGTTTCGCTTCCAGTTTATTTTTTGAATCTTTCACTGTGCAATATCTTTGTCAGCCTCAGGGGAAATAACACACTGTCACGCAGAATATACCGTTCGCTACAATTAGAGATAGCCAGAATTTGTGTAATTAGACCTCTAATCGATCTTGCATGGTCGTGAATGCTACCCTCTTTGTAATCGCTTATTTCTAATTTTAGATATCGCATTGTAGTCTATGACAGGAAAAGTGAGCTCAAATTATTGCCTTTGTTAATAGCTTTTTCATTATATCCGCCAAATCATATATTTTATTTGACAGTTTTATTACCTATACTTGTATTGTGAAGTTACAATATATGTATACCACAAAAATATTATGCCATAAAGATTAAGTGATCTGCTTTGACTTGCAAAATAGTTTAGATAAAATACAAAATTATATTATCAGCTATTACAGAAAGTCCTAAAGGAAACATTTTTTCTACGACCCTCAATTTTAACACCCCAATTTTGTACTTACACATATTTTCTTGGGCCAGGCCGAGCATTGTCATTCGTAATGGCTTGCGTCCACTTTTTTGTCAACACATTTACTAACCGCAGTTAGATGATCATGGGTAAGAGTAATGATCACAAATGGCAGGAAATTACTGAGGCACCTTATCGTCCGATTCAATAAGACCAATGGACGAGGGAGAGAATAATGAAAGTGCAACTAAAGCTGCTATTCGCTTTATGTCCCTTTAGTGCGCCATCAATGGAGGTAATTGCCGATTATTCGAATCTTTCCACGTGGTCGCCGATTCGGGCATTATTCTATTTTATTAGTAACAAAAATTAGACTTTAATAGTTTTATATAGTTGTCTCTTTTACGAGTTATCTAATTATGAGTAAATTCAGTATCATATATGGTAGGCTTCCTTAGAGGTGTTTATACAGAATCTATGTATAGGTAGTAATATAATAATATTGTCCTCCCGACCGATTTTGGATACGGCGGCCATTCCCAATGAGACTAGCCAGCTGCGTAGGAGATATTATAATGCAAGTTGTACACACACATACAAGCGCACTCTCTATTCCAGTCACTCTCATACTCTGGTGGAACGAATACTCGACACGATCAGTGAGAGTTAAAGCGCAGGACCGACGGCTTTTTTTTTTTTTTATAGGACTAAGGGGGCAAACGAGCAGGAGGCTCACCTGATGGAAAGTGATTACCGCCGCCCATGGACATCTGCAACACCGCAAGGCTTGCAAATGCGTTGCCGGCCTTTCAGGAAAGAGTACGCTCTCTTCTTGAAGGTCGCCAGGTCGTAACGGTTCGGAAAGACCGCCGGCGATAGCTGGTTCCACAGAGTGGTTGTGCGGGGCAGAAAATGTCTTAAGAATCGCACTGTTGTGGAACGCTGGACATCGAGGTGGTGTGGATGGAATTTACTGTTTTGGCGCGATGTCCGATGGTGAAATTCAGCGGCCGGGATCAGTCCGAACAATTCCTCGGAACATTCCCCATGATAAATGCGGTAGAAGATGCAGAGTGATCCCACATCTCTACGCAGGGCTAAAGAATCAAGCCGATCGGAAAGAGCTTGATCGTCGATAACTCGAGCCGCCCTACGTTGAATGCGGTCAAATGGGAGTACCTGGTACTGGGGAGCCCCCGCCCAGAGATGAGAACAGTACTCCATGTGCGGCCGAATTTGCGCTTTATAAAGATTAAGGCGCTGACGCGACGTGATGTACTGTCTCGCCTTACTGAGCACACCAAGCTTCTTTGAGGCCAGTTTGGCCTTATCTTCCAATTGACCACGGAACTGGACGTTGCTCGAGATATCGACACCAAGTATTCCGATACTGGCTGTGGCAGACAGGGGAGTGTCCGCAAAATGAGAAGTTACGACAAACGGTGACTTTTTAGCGGTTAACGCGCAGACTTGTGTCTTTTTGGGGTTGAATTGGACTAGGTTTAGTCGACCCCAATCGGAGACTTTCGTTAACGAAGATTCGACTTCAGACACAAGTTTGTTTCGGCACTGGTCGACGTATTCCCGAGAAATATTAGCGCGGCCAGTGTACAGGGCATCCACAGTGCTATCGTCCGCATAGCAATGAATGTTGCTGATTTGCAACATGTCATTGATATGCAGAAGAAACAGAGTAGGAGACAGTACGCAGCCTTGTAAAACACCAGCATTAACAAATTTTGGATCAGAGCAAGCACCGTCGACAACGACCTTAATGCTCCGATCTGCCAAAAAGCTGGTGATCCAGTTGCATAATTTCTCGGGGAGCCCATAGGAAGGTAGCTTCGAAAGAAGCGCTTTGTGCCATACCCGATCAAAGGCCTTCGCTATGTCCAGACTGGCTGCAAGCGCCTCCCCCTTGGTCTCGACTGCTTCTGCCCATCTATGTGTCAGGTAAACTAGAAGATCACCGGCTGAGCGACCTCGACGAAAGCCGTACTGGCGGTCACTGATCAGCCGGTGCTCCTCTAGGTACCGCAGGAGCTGGCAGTTGATAATGGACTCCATTATCTTTGAGAACAAGGTGGTAATGGCTATAGGCCTGTAATTGGACGGATCCGAGCGGTTGCCCTTTTTTGGGATCGGGTGCACTAAAGCGGCCTTCCAAGATTTCGGGACTACGCCTAATGAATAGGAGTGCCGGAAAAGACGCGTTAAGACCGGTGCCAACTCCGGAGCACATGTCTTCAGCACGATCGGAGGGACGCCATCGGGCCCACTCGATTTATGAATGTCCAAGGAAAGAAGTGCTTTGCGAACTGCACTTTGCCGGAACTGAACTTCCGGCATCGTAGTATGGCACCGCGGGATTGTCGGTGGTGAGTTTCCTTGGTCGTCCAGAGTTGAGTTGGACGCGAAGAGAGAGCCCAGTAGATCAGCTTTCTCCTTCGCGGCATGAGCCAGCGAGTCATCCTCCGTGTGCAGAGGTGGAAAAGAAGGCTGACAGAAGTTCCCTAAAACAGCTTTGGCGAGAGACCAAAACGCACGTGTTCCTGAAGGGAGACGCCCCAATCTCTCGCCAATTCTGCCGATGTGCTTCGACTTCGCATTAGCAATAACACTTTTGAAGGACCTGGAGGCAAAGTTATACTCCTTTTTAAGGTTGCTAGTATTTACATCACTAGACGCCGACGCGTCAGCCCAGGCTTGGTAGCATGCCAGCTTTCGGCGCGATGCCGTCTTGCAGGAGCCACCAAACCAAGGCTGGGATTTGCCTCCGATGGGCACTGCAGAAAACGGAATAAACAGTTCCATACCCTGAAGTACCACATCTGTGACAGAGTCAGCAACGACGTCTGGATCATCTGGCGAGAAGCAAATCTGCCCCCATGGGTAGGACGCAAAGAATGACCGCATCCCGTCCCAATCCGCTGACCTGTAGTGCCAAACACGGCGACAGCCCGCAAAGCGAGGACGTGTTGAGCGCGTAACTGGCACTGTACTCCGGACAAGACAGTGGTCCGACGAACCAAGAGGAGGATCGACGGAAATCAGGTAGCCGTCCGGATGAGAGGTCAACAGAAGGTCCAACAGGGAAGGTGTATGATCTTCCACATCAGGGATTCGCGTTGGTGAGGTGACCAGTTGTGTCAGATCATATGCTAATGCGAAATCGTGAACAGATCTCCCCGCATGATCGGTAGTGCGTGATTTAAGCCATTCGGAGTGATGGGCGTTAAAGTCGCCGAGAATCACGATCTCTGCGGATGGGATCTGCTGCAGCACGGAATCTGTAGCCATTTGCATGTGCTCAACGAGTCGGTCAGTTTCGGCATTTCCGCTATGGGACCTATACAGGCATGCGTAGATTCGCGGATGGTCGTCGCAGTCTACACGTAGCCAGAGGACCGTGCTGTTTTTTTTGCAGCTTTACGTGCTGTCCGAAGCACGTGGGTGAAACACCGCCAACTTCTACCAAAACTTACCTAATATATTCGTAAATACCAGGTTGATTTAAAATCAAAGTAATTTAAAAAAATGTAAAAAAGAAATTAAATCTATGTTCTAATCAGATAAGCCCTTTTATTGTTTAAAATATTATGTGTTTTTTTTTTCTTTTAAAAACATAATAATTTATATAAATTGAATTTAGGTTGTTTCTACACATAGGTAGGTATAGTGCCGAACGAATTTATCGGAGCATTTTAGGTTGTCTTCACTTTCGCAAAATTATTTAGAGGTCGTGTAGTGAACACTCGGTACCTACGGTAAAGTCGACATCGTTATCTGAATATTAACAATATGCATGTAGGTGGATGTGGTATTACCCAAAGATATGGAATTACCGCTAATTTCATGCTTGTGCTTTCTTAATAACTGTCTAACAATCGCTTTAAATCTATACTAATCTATACTAATATTATAAAGAGGTAAAGTTTTTAAGTTTCTGTTGTTGTAGGAGGTAATCTCTGGATCTAATAAACCGATTTAGATGAAAGGACATAGGATACTTTTTATCCTGGAAATCATCCCTTAATGGGGTGAAAATGGGGATGAAAGTTTGTATGTGGAATTAACCTAGGGACGAACCCGAGCGAAGCGAGGGTTAGTTGCTAGTAATATTGTAAAGAGGTAAAGTTTGTGAGTTTGTGAGGTTGTAGGTGGTAATCTCTGGATTTACTTAACCGATTTAAATGAATTTTGGTAAGATAGTTTGAGACCCTGGGAAGGACATGGGATACTTTTTATCCCAGAAATCATCCCTTAAGGGGGTGAAAATGGGGATGGAAGTTTGTATTGGGAAGCAAGCTAGGGACGAACCCGAGCGAAATAAGGGTGAGTATTTTTTTTAAACAAGCTTTTATTTAAATGCTCTAAAAAGAAGACAAAATTAAATCCACCAATTTATTACATTATATAATTGATGTAATATTAAAGTTTATTGTTTATCTACACCGGTTAAAATAGCAATTTACCATTTCAACATCAACCGGAAATGACAAATCGCTATTTTGCGGCAGCCGCCATATTGGATTAAAAAAAACGGCATTTAGATAATCGTACATTGTATCGGGAGCTAAACTATTGTGCAAAATTTCAGCTTAATCGAACACTGGGAAGTGGGTTAAATTTACTTGCAAAATTCCATTACACAAATCCGAACAAATGAAAATAAATAAAAGCTTGTAATAATTAAAAATAACAAAAAAATAACAAACACCTATCTATCTATATTCGTGAGTCAAACACATCCAATTATAGGGGATTATAAACAAAAATAATAAAAGTGTAAGCAAGTATATAGTTCTTTCTTAGATTTACGTGAATATTTGACATCTATACATATAATAAAATTGTAACTAAGCCGAATCTGCACATTAAATATTTTTTGGAAAATCTTATTGAAATAGACATTATTATCGAAACAGAGGCCGAATCAATAGTTTTTAGAATTTTTGTCTGTCTGTCGTCTGTCTGTCTGTCTGTCTGTCTGTCTGTCTGTTACCGCATCACGGAAAAACCACTGGACAGATTTTGATGAAATTTGGTATGATGATAGCTGGTTATATGGGTCGACATATAGAATAATTTTTACTGGGGGAAAATATCTCACCTTTGAGAAATCTATACTAAACGCTAAAATGCAAGTAGGGGCGAACCGGAGCGGAGCAAAGGTGAGTCACTAGTTTTAAATAAAACTATCTTTTCGGATTTTTTCGCGGATTTAACAACTATATAATACCTTTGAGACATCTAACACCTTAGTCTCTCCCGTGACCATGATCGCTGTAAAGCATTCGAAACGTCGGGAACCAAAAATCAAAATAAATCCGCGAAAAAATCCGAAAACATAGTTTTATTTAAAAGTATATAGTTACTTTATTCTAATTTCCTAATCAAATTATATATAATATTAGAAACTTTCTTAGATATAGTTTTGCAATGTACAATAAGAAATTAGTTTATAAAATAACCGTACTATTCCCAGTAATTATGTTAAAATTACCCGTTTGTATAACGCCAGTGTAATTGCATACGCATTACAGAACACAACAAATGGAGTAGGCACATACCAAAAAATAAAATTTAATTAAAATTAGTTCATATTTTTTTTTTTATAATTACTTACTGCTTAGTAACTGGATAATCATCAATAACATACTAATATTATAAGTTGGAATTGCATTTAGTTAAATCATATAGATTAGACTGAAATATAGTATAATTTATTTCGACATTTTTATTCCGGACAAAGTAGTCGGACAATTGTAATATAATTAAACAGTAATATTCTTATTAGATACTAGTAACTTACCCTCGCTTCGCTTGGTTCTGACCTAGATACGTTTTAAACAAATTAGAATAGATAGATATTTGCTGTTGCGGACTTTTCTGTAGACCTTTTTAAAACCTACAATTTTCTAGTAGATTGTTTTAATGAATCTCTTAAGATTTAGCCAGCTTTAACTATGTAAATTTCTAAGGATGACTCGACAGAACCAGTTAGTACTGTGTTTTCCCGTGGGAATTAAAGATTTTCCTGTAGTAAAAGGTCTGACATTTAGGATCCGACTAATAAGTTACCACACAAAATTAAGTTCAAATCGCTTCAGTACTTTTTACATGAAATGCTTATAGATATACAGACAAACTACTATATTATTTACTCAATACAATTACAGTGATTATTTTTAAAAAGTATTTAATGTAAAGACTTCGCGTTATTACTACTTTATTATATGTATATATAACGGACATACAGCAATAGAATTTATATATACATGTTCGAAACTCACTCAAATGGCATATCTAATACGCTCTGATTACACATCCATATAGATATAACAGTCTAGTATAAACTGTACACTACGCACTATGCTCTACGCACGTTAGATTGCTTACGGCTGTTTGCATCACACACAAACCATTAACGCGTTACACCTGTACAACTCGAATAAAAGTCGATATATGAATGTCAGGAACGAATTTAACCTTCAATAAAACGTGCACAGAATAAGTAAGCCACGTCTAAGGGCAACATTTGTTCGTAAAATGCGTGACGAAATTGTTGGTGCGGGACAAATTTTTCCGATCACTCTTGTACTCGAGTCGACACTTAGCATCCCTTTTTCGACAATTTCACGAGCCTTTTACATCAATTCGAACGGTATTATAAATTGCGACGCTGTTTTATTTTAAAGTGGAAGGGAATTTTCTTCTGTTAAAGTGTATTATTGATTTACTTTTCAGATTTTTTGTTGTGAACAAATAAGATTATTCGGTGATGCGAGACGATTGCTAAAAATATTTCCCTTAGATTAGCTTTATAATATTGTAATATTTTAGACAACTTTTATTGTATATGTAATGACATAAACAGGTGCCAAGAGACTGACTTGCCTTCATGATATTTTACTCCTCCACTCAACATGAGCTGAATTTTAAACGAAAAATTATCGCTTGACAAATTCAAGCACGCTCATCTGAATTTGATCTTCTGAATTAGTTTATGGTCATAATTTTATAAAAAAGTGCATAACTATTATATATTATTTTTCAAATTATATTTATTAAATCATAATTGTATCGTTCGTTAATATTGCAATACACAAATGCCCGGTGTCAAGTTTAATTCGTGTAACTTTTCTTTTACAAGTAAAGCTGTGTGAACCTGAAACATACTATAATATTTTGTATTATTAATTGTGTCTACAGCTCTCCTTTCTTCTTAAATATAGGGATAAAGGGATATAGGGATAGGGAGGGGATAAGTGGGATACATTTATACGTTACAGTGTTTGTTACACACACTCACTCGTTCACTCACCAACACTCATATTAATAAGTGTATACTTATGAAGCTTCAAACTGTGTGTAATGAATTACTTTATCTTATAATAAACTTCTCATAATCTGTTTAATAAAATGTTGTTTCGCAGCTTAAAGGTAATATTGCCACTAAACGTCGTGTGTCAGAACTAACAGCTACCAAAGGAGCGTCGGTTGATTAGGTCGGGGCTGAAATGGTTGCGCTCGCTATAAAGATTTTTGGGTAAACGCAATATCATGTCGTTACGGTAATAGAAAGGTCTAAACAGTGCCGCTATTGCATCGTTTTTTATTTTAGTGTGTATCATGGTATAATAATTTAGGGAAAGCTATTAAGTATTAGAGTCAATGAAATATTTATGTATTCAAAACTAGGTTTTGCTTGCAGATTTTTCTAGTATGTTGTGTTTATTGTTGTGTATGTTTCACTATATCTTTACCAATTATTGAATAGACCTTTAAAATTTCATTTTATTTTATGATTGGATAGATTATACGTATACAAAGTTAAGACATTACTAGTGTATTAAAATTACTTTTAAGGATGGACCTTAGTAGTGGTCATTAGTGACGTCGGAGATCTTTTAAGTTAGCAGTAGGTAATATTATTTTTAACTTAATTTCGTTTAAAATATCTATCTTTCTTTGAAGAAATTTAATTTTGTAGGCTAAACAAATATAAAAGCGTTGGCATTTAAGTCACAAATAATACAAATTCGTTAAGACGGCAGCTTAATGAAGTCTCTAGTTAGCTTATTAAGCGACCGTATTTGAATAGTTTGACTAATTAAAATAGTCGTCAGTCAAATAGCACATTACGTTTTATTTCTTGTAATACAGATATTAAAAGTAACTCTAAATAAGGTCCTAAAAAATTAAAACAGTCTGTTTCCATCAACTTGAAAATGCCCTCAAACCTTCAACCTTCAAATTCTCTTTTGAAATAATAGTACTTTATATGTACATGTATCATTAATATATGACGTAGAGTTACACATAATCAGAATTAAAATAACCTACCATTAAATTCATAAATTACTTCAAGCAGTGCAATATTTTTTTGCTTCCCATTTAACAGAATATCTATACAATAAATTATAAAAATTGTCTCTGCAGCAAAATTAGGGCAAATTTATTCAAATTAACTTAGTTACTTTTGTTTCTCCACGACTCTCGCTGATCTTCAATACTACTTAAGAACTTATCTTAGTGGTAAATCTAAATTGAATCGTGAGGGGTACTCACTCCATAAAATACCCCAATGCAAGTAAAGTATCGGAACGTACCATATCTTTACCCTAAGATCCTAATAAAAGATAAAGATAAGGATTTAGTCATCTGATTTAAATCTACAGAATAAAGCTTTTTCTTATATTTATTTTATACTATATAGTGAACACTATAAAAATTGTATATAATAATATATGTATATTATATACACTATTCAGGCAGTGGTAGCACAGGGGTAACGCGCTCGCTTAGGAAACAAGTGAAGCGGGTTCAAATCCTGGGTCTCGCACCTCTGATATTCTCATGTGCGAATTATTTCTAACACGATTATTACTTGCCTTACGGTGAAGGAAAACATCGTGAGGAAACCTGCATGTCTGAGACAACGTAACAAGTTTTCGAAAGGCATGTGAAGTCCGCTAATCCACAATTAGACCGCGTGGTGGACTATGGCCTGATGTCCCTCGTATTAAAGTGATGCCCACCCCCAGCAGTGGGACGTTAAAAAGGACTGAAAAGAAGTAGGTGGAAGTAGACACTATGTGTATTCAGCCCTTTTTTAACGTCCCACTGCTGGGCACGGGCCTCCTTTCAATACTATTTCTACTTCTATTGAAGAAATAGACACTATTCAGCACCAGTTACTCCATGTGATTTCAGCAGTAGGTATGTGTATCAAGATCACAACTAATAAGCGTGACCTTCCTTTTATAATACATATACATATGTACTCGTACAATGCTCTAGCTATATCTTTGTTTCACTTAAATATGGTTTTGATCTTTTAAATTGGTCATTTTAACTACGTCCAATATATCCCACAAATAGGTATTTTCGAAAATTAAGTTAGTGTTTTATTAATTTCTATTTTTCGTTATAACTTTATGTTGATAACTAGTATTTATCCACAGCTCCACTTACATAGTTTATTTATATTGATAATTTTACTATAAATAAAACATGAAATACACAAAGTATTTAAAATCTCACCATACACTAACGGCTAACAAATCAAATCTCACCAGTCACCACTAGACACTTCAGTTTTCTTTTAATTTTACTATAGATGTATAGGTAACTAATATGTAATAATTACGATCATCGTTAAGGATTACAGTTAGTTTAGATAAATCACGGGATTGGCTATTGCAATATAATGCGTAGTTTACGAAAATTTATTTTCTGAAAATGGAGTAGGTACGACGGCTTAATATTCCTACTTCTCACGCAAGAAAAAGAGCATTAAAATAAATCGATTTCATCTGTAGAACGGTTATTGTAATACGATTTTGTTTAAATCTTAAGCTTACTGTCCTGCACACTGTATTTAAACAAATAATCATTAAATTATCCGACACGACTCGTGTGCCAACTATTGTATATTGAATGTTGATGGTTCTATTTCAAAATCTTTTGTAGAACGTCTTGGACTTAATTGTTTCACCGTAATCTATTTAATAATTAACTAGCGACTCACCCTCGCTCCGCTCGGGTTCGTCCCTACTTATGTTTTACCGTTTAGTACAGATTTCTCAGAGATGAGATATTTTCGCGCAGTAAAAATTATCCTATATGTTGACCCGGATAACCAGCTATCATCATACCAAATTTTTTCCGTGATGCGGTAACAGACGGACAGACGGACAGACAGACAAAAATTTAAAAAAACTATAGATTCGCCCTCTGTATCGATAATACAGTCTATTTCAATAAGATTTTCCAAAAAATATTTAATGTACAGATTCGGCTTAGTTACGATTTTATTATATGTATAGATATATGTAACAACGAATACAAACAGAAATGTTAATATTAAAATAGAAAAATACTTTTAGCATAGATATATCTAATAATGTAGAATAAAATGGCGACTTAGTAGAAATAAGAGTCATATCATGTAACGCTACTGGTGTAAGAACATTACAAGCGAGACCAATACAAAGCTCAGCATCCGTCCCTCATCATTTGTTACAGTCATCGCGTAAGATGAAAGCTCGATACAAAATGTAGCGCTTCACGACTCACTTGCTAATACTGGTAGTTTATGTACAGTTAGAATAAAAATATTTATAAGTAATTTATTTAAGTATACTAAATAGCTTCTAGTAATTAATTATTACTCAGTTGACAATAGTATCAATAATGTGTTAGTGTTTTTCAAAATATTTACACCTCTCTATCTTTACGGCAGATAAAACGAGTAGATGTTTTATATTGAAACTTTTAGACAATGTTAAATGGCTGTTACTTGCATTATTCAGGAATGATAATAACAAAAAGTTCAAACCTGCGACTTGTGTTGTGACCACCATAACTTAGCACATACATTTTGATGAAGGAGAAAATCTCAGTACCATTATAGGTAAAGTAAGTAAAATAAAATTAATATTAATATAAAAAGATTATTTTATTTTCTAGTTACATTCAAATTATAGAATAACATCAAATTTTTTATCATGTTTTTTTTTACTAAGAATATGGTATAGCAATTCGATTAAAAACAATTTTCAGCTTTTCGATTATTTATAATCTATTAAAATTATAAAAAACATATAACATATATTATGCAGTATTATATAAAAATAATATACAAAATATTAATATTAACTAAATTATACGTTTCTTTCAACTCAATGATAACATTTTTGCGGTAACTGTCCCCGCGACTATCGATATGTCGTATCGATATCCGTTCCATTATTGTCCGGATAAAACTTAGATTTGATTCCGAAGTTGTGTGGTATAACAAAAGACTCCATTTGCTACTTTATGGTTAAACTTCGCAAAGAAGCTGATGAAGTAACTTTTTAATAACTTTAACGTTTTCTATTTTTACTTTTGAAGTAAGTTTTTTTGCAAGAGTAAACAGAATTGACAGTTACATTTGATAAGTGGAAATAACTACTAGAAGTACATGCCTTTTACAATTTTAATTTTTAAGTTTAAAAATTTGTTCTGGCGGATTGAGATATATATGTGAAAATTAGCACCTAATTTTTTGAACGAGTTGAGTTGAGAATTAGTTGGACGAGTTCGATTCCTGTTCCTGTACAGAGTTGTGAGTGAGTTCGTAAGAGAGAGTGTAATTGTTCATTTCTCATGTAGGTAAATATAACGAAACGAATAAGAAGAAAATACGTAGTCTAGTAATAACTAAACAATATAAGAGAATAACTTTTAATTTGAAATCTTGTAATACCATCTGTAGACATTGCAACAACAACTAAGTCTAGCAGTTTAAGCAAATAGAGCAATTAGCAGAATTAGTCCACATGCCATTTTGGAACCACCTATAGAAGCCCATCTTCCACAAATAGTGCAAGTGAGTAAGAATAATTTGAAATAATAATACATGTAATAATACGGCTTCCTATATTATGGACTAGCGACTCACCCTCACTGCGCTTCGGGTTCGTCCCTAGGCAAAAACAAATCTATCCCACGGGAACCGTACATTTTTCCGAGATCATATAGCCTAAAGCCTTCCTCGATAAATGGACTATCGGACAACACAAAAAGAATTTTTCAATTCCAACCAGTAGTTCCTGAGATTAGCGCGTTCAACCAAACAAACAAACAAACTCTTCAGCTTTATAATATTAGTATAGATTGACGATTTCCGCTTAGTAGCTAGCAGTTGAACAGGAGAAATTGAAAATCGGTCATTGTAGCAAACTATATGAAAGGTTTTATTATTTTTAACTATTTAAAGGTGGAATAAAGCAATTTCATGATAATGATGATGTTGATCAATATCTATTTAGATTCAGTTGAAGCTGTCTAAAACAAGCTGATCTACTCTTTTCTGATCTGATTTTTGTTTTAATATTTGTATTTAATTACACAATACCGCAATACATATCGTAAAAAACAGAAAAATATATTATATGACTTTAATTAGTAATCATAGACATTTATTATACGAATGGGGAGAGCATTATAAATAAGCGTTACAATTTTTGAGATAAGAGCCTATTTATGTCCCATAATGGCGGAAGTTTATGATGGCGATTACTTCACTCAATTGAAATTTATGGCAAATACAATGTGGATATTATTGGAATATACACTACATATTAATATCGTTAAGAGTTAATTTTATTAATGTTTTTTATAGTAGTCAAATGGCAAGCTTAACCTATTTCACTTATTATGATGACTTGTCTTAGAGTCTTAGTCGGGGCAAAAGTGTTTCAGATTTATTTAAAAAGAAATCACGATCACCATCCTGAAGTTGACAAGTTGTTTGTCTTATACCCCAGAGAGTTCAAAATTCTGTCAGTACTCAGTACTACACCAAATCCCTCGCTGATCATGATAATCTCCCGTCTTAACGGAGTACAACAGTGATGGAAATAGGCTGTAAACTTGTACCTATTTTCGCACATATTTGTGTAGTGTTTTCCCCATAGATGGTAGTTTGGTGATTATGACAATTCCTAACGTTGGGTTTGCGGAATCCGCTGGCTGCAGTTGCTAGGTACCAGGAATATGATATATTGCGCCACAGCTAATTTCAATACATTAAATAATTAAAATATATCAAACGATAATTTCATTGAAATTAATTACTTTTTAATAAATAATTATTTATAGTACGTACCATATTGACTTCAAAGAAATCAATCAAAAGTCTGCCTTATGGGTACAACTTGGATGCCTTATACATACATAAATAATTTATTAAAAAATGTATATATGTAAATTGATTTATAATTCGCGGTATCGCGTAACATACAGACAAATACAACAGTCAAATTATGCGAAGTCTGTCAAAAGTTTTATTATAATACAAAAAATAATGTAGTAGGTATAATAAAAATAATCTATCAAAATTATTTTTATAATGAGTACCTATACTTGAGTCTAGTAACACCTTGCTAGCAAAGCGTATATTACATACCGTACCTTATATTACGTGTTATAAAAATAATCCTGTAAATCTCGCCTAGTATTTATTGAAATAGACCTTAATACCTTTAGTAATACAAAACATATTTTACAAACATTGTTAGGGATTTCGTTCTGTCGCACCGGAGGGAAGATGGAATAAAGCCTTTTTTATTTAAACTTTAGGTTTTTTATCGCACTTTTGGGAACAATGTCGTGACTTCCCCTAGGAAATAACAATCAATCAATATTCGTTTGCTTTTTCATTTGTTTTCTAATATAATTTGAATGTATATAATTTATTATATACGTATGTATGTACCTACATAATATATATGACTGAAAATAATCGTAGTGCGGCAAATCTGCTAATTGTTCCATCTACTGTGCCTAGTCACAGAACCTAATATATTTTTTTTTGTATAAAGTAATTTAATATATAAACAATGTGTGGCAAATTTTAAACTGCCATCTAGTGTTGTGTCAAAATAACCAGAAAACCGAGAAATGATTGAGATGTTAGCTAAGGATAATGTCAATTTGTATATAGGGCAGAGCGGGGCTAAAAGGTCCGCGGGTAGAAAGGTCCACCACTACTATTTTCTTAAATAATGTTTTATCAGAGATATTTGAGTATCGTCACAAGAGGGTCTTAGGGGAGGGGGACGTACCCAGTGATGCCTAGTGACCTCTGGATCACCGTTTGGACTGCACGCGCTTGCTGCTCAAAAAATTGACGTAGGTAAAATTTTTCGAATGTTTTATTTTTAGTCTGAGAATTACGTTTGTAACATTACAAAGTTATTTTTTTTTTTCAATTTATATAGTTTATAATATAAGGTTTTATGTACATCATTTGTTTTTTTTTCTTAATGTATAGCATAGATTTTTGTGCATAGCCTTAAATCCAACTCGTGGCTCGTTGGGGTAAAAAGGTCCATATGGAGTTTTTAGTTTCATACAGTTAATGGATTAAATTTTGTATTTATCCAATAATTATAATTCCAGGGACACGGCAAACAACAAAAATAGCGGGGACAGATCGGATGACAGGGTTTATGGCGAAAAAGTCATGGATCGTTACAAAAGAGTTTTAGTCGTCTATACGGAATGTTGATGAAACTGACGTTACAACTGTCACTTAACCTTTAAACATAATTGCGGTTAAAGGAAAAAGAAATGTTGAATCTGTAGCATCAGTTGAAAGGGGAACCAATGTAACTTTGCTAGTAGCTGTTCCAGCAACTAGAGCTTCTGTACCGCCGTAATTTTATTTCCAAGAAAGAAATATCAAGACCATTTCGTGCAAGATAGGCCGACAAAATGCATTATAGTGTAGGTCTTGGACTAAATATAAAACTAAAGACTTAATAACATTAAGACTAAAATGCTGTGCCATGGTTTTAAACTTAGTACAAATGTGATAAATGTGGTTAATAGTCTATATCTGTTACTTTTTGATAAAGAACGTTATTTTTTTGTAATAAATATAAAGAACCTATTGATTCGACTGAATTTTATTCTATTTATTTTCTTTTATCTACTAAAATCGGTTGTTTATTCATACTGGTCCTTTTAACCCAATCACTGGTCCTTTTTGCCCCTATAGTTTTGCCCTTATAGTATAGTGGGGCTTAAAGGACCACTAGAATTGCTTCTCTAAATCTTCGATATCTAGCGAATAATCATAAACTAATCATATTCTTTAGTAATTATGTTGTAGTAGTATGTAAAAAGGAAGAACTGCGCTACTCAATGGTATTTAAATCTTTCCGAAATCCTTATAGTTAAATAGTTACGAGGCAATATTGCTAAATTGGACCCTTCGGCCCCGCCCTACCCTAAATGTGATATGCACGAGTACGAGTATAATAAAAATTAATAGTACCCGGTACCGAGATATTAAAAACGTGCAATTTTACAGAGATGCAAGTGAAAATTCTTAAATCTGTTTATGAGGCTTCTATTGCGCCCCAAACATCCAATCACAATTTTATTATAAGTAATGTATGTACATATATTATTTTATTAATAATAATGGCGATGCGATAGTTATGTATGTATGTTTATTATATTGGATTAGTTGATAATTATGAGTAGGTACTGGCATTTCGTGTTCATATTATAATAATTATAATATAAATAAGTACTAACCAATGCAGATTACATCTATTTTACTGAACATAGTAAAGTTATAATAAAACCGTAATTTTACATGAAATAGAAGGGAATCAGAAGTAATTTTTCGCCACGAAAGGTATTAAATAAATATTTTAGTACAGATAAATTATGATCAAGACAACTTATATGGGGGTTCGTTCGGTTAAGACATTTTTTTGTTTAACCTTTCATCCAAATAAATCTGATATTAATTGGATGTACACAATATGTAGTTCTTAATACTTTGTTGGTTTACACAAGTTTGCTTACAACATCTGTCATAAATAATACAGGGTGTCCAGGTTCGAGTTATAAAAGAGCGGTGATAATACGATACATTACGCGAAGCATACAATCAAAAATTATTTTACATTATGTTTTGTAGGTAAATGAATCTCATAATTCACTTGAATTTAAGTTAATTGTAAGCATCTGCGATGTTGCGATTTATTTACGTATTTGTATAATATGTATATCATCGTGTTTGATACAAAATACTTCTTAGACCTAAGCAGATGGGTCAAAGACAACCTCCTCTCAGATCTTAGACTATATAATGCCACTATCTCTATAAAATAGCGATAATAATATTTCATTGAACAGTTTGCACTGAGAAGTCAATCGTAAAAATAATAAGTTTGGTTACAGTTCATTCTTGCTAATACATCTATTTAACTTTTTATTACTTGTATCCAGTGACTAGACATTTTTATTTAAAATTTTCTGAAACGTATATTTACATTAAAAGAGAGATATAAAAATCTATTTATTTACATTTTGGAGATAAAAATTAATTATAATAAAAATCTTGTAACAAAAGGACTATTAAATGTCTGTCAAATAAAATATTTCGTTTGAAAAAAAAAACAAATAATTAAATACGTCTAAAAAGCATTATTGTTTGAAACAAAGACAGATATTTAAAAATCAAATACCCCTTTGTTGGTACAAGCGTAAGATAAAGTAATATTTTCTTTTAAATAATAATAAACTTTTTGCCTTTACTTAAGTTCAAGGGCCCCTGACCTTAATGTTAGAGTCGCGATACAAAAATTTTATCCTCATTTTTATAGCGACTGGTATTCATTTTGCTTCTTTTAAAATTTACTACTTTAAATTTAATATTACATACAACTGGACCTTTTTCTGATTTGCCTGTGTATACGAAATTTAATTTATTTAGAATTAGCGTTTGCCCGCGGTCCTGCATGTTTTTTATTTTTTATTTATGTATATTTTTTTTCGATTCTAAGGGTTAAAGCGCGATATTACATTAAATAGGGTGTAATATCTGAAAAGAGTTTTTCAGATCGGAGAGGTAGTTCCAGAGATTAGTATATTCAAACAAATAAACTATTTAAATTTATATATTAGTATACGAGTAGATTAGAAATTACATAGTATTTCGTACTAATGTCGACAAATATTTAGTTTCTTTAGTAAAATTCTAAAAACCTTCTCATGTACATTATACCTTTATTAATGTACTAGCGACTCACCCTCGCTTCGCTTCGGGTTCGTCTCTAGACAAAAACAACTCTATCCCACGGGAACCGTACATTTTTCCGGGATGATATATAACCTAAAGCCTTCCTCGATAAATGGACTATCCAACACAAAAAGAATTTTTCAATTCCATTTAGTAGTTCTGAGATTAGCGCGTTCAACCAAACAAACAAACAAACAAACAATCAAACAAACTCTTCAGCTTTATAATATTAGTATAGATTCAATTAATTAATTATTTCAACCCTTGGACTTGTTACGCATTCATATAAATCGATATAATCAATTCCATTTTAAGGAGTCTGCCCACTACACCGTCTCATACCATGACCGTGCTATGAACGTATCAGGCACGGAAACGAGCATGGCACGGACTACTATGCCCACTAGAACGTCAATCAAATCAACAACGTATCATACCCGTACATAACGGTTTTAGTGCTGTGTATGCTCACCATTGCGCCGCCTACGCGCACCGGTCCCGTAACGTCGCGTGCCAGGCACGCAGCGTACCGACACCGGCAAAATATTCTCGATGACATTTGTTAACGTTCCGTGCACGGCACGCGACGGTGCCGGTCGGTGACGGAACGGTCTAGTGGGCAGAGTCTCATACATTTCAATACAAAGAATATTTTTTTGCCTGACACGCTCCTAGCACGGTCATGGTATGAGACGGGGTAGTGGGCAGACTCCTTTATACAATAAATGGTAAGGTTCTCTTCGAAATTGTTTCAATATTCTTGTTTCTTGTTATTTAGAAGTGCCTTAAAATACTTAAATATTATTTAAAAAAAATTAAAACTATTTTACATATCAAAATCAATTTGTAAGAAGATTTGATTTAATTAGTAAGAAGCTGTACCATATTTGCTTTGCACACCAATTGTAAGTATTAAACCCCAGGTCTTGCAATTGTGACAGTTTCATGCACGAGTTACAGAATGAATACCGCTTACTTTAAGCTAAAGAAAAATATTGTAAGGAAACTAATATATCTGGAAGAATATAGGTAGAGCGAAAAAAAAATGTTTCTTAGATTGGGTGTAGAAATAAAAATGTTGACTCAAAATTTTGAGGTGGCCCACTAATTTTAAAAATAATTAATTTAAATTTTTAATTTGAATGATTTTTTTTCCATTCATGACCGAGCGGAATTGTCGCAAAAATGCTAGGTGCATTACTCTGTTGAATGGCGATTCTTTGGGCGAAAAACGAGCCAGCTCTCTTGTCACCAGTAAAGGCGATAAGACGGTACTACGTTTTTTAAGAAGGGTTTGTATTCAGCCCTTTTTAATGTCCCACTGCTGGGCACGGGCCCCCCTTCAATGGCACGTTGACAGCGGTATTTTATCACTATTTATGCTCATTGTACAGAGCTATCACTTTCATATGATGTATCTTTTGACAGCAAATTGAGAATGTCGTATTTACTGAGTCACGATTATTTATTGGAAACATTGAAGTTATATAAGTGTTTGTAAAATAGTAATATTATGCCTTATTATTCTCACATTGCATCATTTTACTTAACACCGACTAAAGGAAAATATATTTTTCTTAAAGATTGGATAAATTTTAACTGAACTTCAACATTCTTTACTCAATTAAGTAGCGTACAAAATTGCTAACAGCATTACTCAAGTACAGTGTTAGCTTAAGCAATTTACAAAACTGGAGCTAGTTTACATTATTCGGGTGTTCCATTTTAATAAAAACAGCTGCGAAATAAAATTCATTCATTCATAACACGGAGCCACAAGTCACTCACAAAGAATTTCAGGTTATTTTTCTCATTTCAAATTCTCGGTAGACGACTAGAATCGTAAAAAGAGGATTATACTCGGTGCTCGCGTGGCGGATAGAATTCGTGAGATAGAGCCGAGTTCGCAATATGCTTGCTTTATTTACTCGTAGCCACTAAGCTGCATATAATGAAAACGCACTGTCGTGTTGGGCGTCAGGCGTCAAGTAAAAATTGAACGGCTATAATAAAGTGTTTTGATACTTGTATATTTAATTATTATATAATTAATTTAATTTTATTGGTTATTGTATCAATTAATCTAGCTTATCCCAGTATATTGTAGTTGCGTATGCATGTGCCTCAATAATTTCCTAAATACAATTGTTTTATTTAGACCAAAAACAATCTATAGCGCTAATAACATATTACAAAAGTAATTATAATCCGATGAACATATAAGAATGAATAGAACATGTACTAGTAAACAAAAAAACAGGCTGTACTTTATAAGGAAAAAAACCCTTATAAAAAGTGTGTTTGTCTGTGTGTCAGAGCTTTCTTTCTCCTTTTCTGAAACATACCTATAATATATTCGGAGTAAAAATTATAAATTATTATAAGTGATTAGGTTGAATGAATATGTACAAAATAAAAGGATTCGTTTTAAGACATATCAAAATATTTTTGAACCAATTTAAAATAACATCGCTTTTAAAGAAACTACTAAGTTACAAAATTAGCGTATCGACAAATATATGGAATAACGTTTCATCCATAACTTTCAGATTAAATCTTGAGTTTATAAATTTTCATAATTCAGAACCATCGTTTATTTATATTGATACTTTACTCAGGATAAAACAAAACGTGCCATTATGTGGATATCCTCATAATCAAAAGTGACCTAAAGTAATCTAGATCCCTACGTATACTACATGCATCTAATATGATGTGACATAAATTATGATCGCGGATTTAGCTTTCAAGTTACATAAAAGTTCTTACATAGTAGCTCTACTGATTAGAGATATTATGGGAGCGATATTTTAGTACTCAGCTCTTGCAGACAGGTCCTTTTTACATGAATGGCGAGGAAGAGATATGTGTAAATCTTTTCAGTTTTCCAGAATAAAAAAAACAAATTAAGTATATATAACGTATAGTATCGAAGTTACTCTTTTATTTACTTTAAATAATGAGTTTAATCTTACAATAACTGTATAATTTTAACTTAATTGATAAATAAGTATATTTTTTTAACTAGATTATCTAGGACTAGATAACCCACTCATTAAGCATGAGAGAAAGAAAAATTCAAGACACCAATGTGTGCCTGATATCCATCGTTTATGATCTCCATATTATGCCTTTCGCCTTATCAAAACGTATCTAAAGACGTATCATAAAAATCGATTTAAGTCATTTAGTAACTACTAGGGAACATACGACACATACACATACATATATACTCGTACATACATAAAGTTCAAATACATAACCCTCATTTGGGCTTCGCCGAAATCGGGTAACAAAGAAGCTCATATCTTTCTCCGGTTGATAAAAAAACTTTTACAAATAACATGATGAAAAGTTATTTTTGCGCAAAAAATCAAACCAACAAGCATACTTCACATTGATGATATTAAGTAAGGATTTCACGTGCTGTTTATTAAATGATTTTTTTTTATTGTTTTTTACACAGTCCGTCAGAACTAAATTGAATTTTATATCCAATTCATACTTTACGTGATTGCAATTATGACAAATTCAGTTATCAATTATTTATGTTTCAAAGAATTAATGTTTTTTGTGTTTCATATTTTCATCACCCTTCTTTTTCATAACAATATTATTTCGCTCAGAAATATTGAATATGATTTTACTACTTCATTATAAAATTACAGTGAAATTCGTCTCTTTACATCTATACAGCTAAATAAAATTGGAGTATCTGTTTGTAATATTGAAATACCCGCTTTTTACTAAATGCATATGGATGTATACACGGTACGTATACCAAAATAACATTTTTTACATTTTTTTTTTCTGTTTGTCTGTCTTTCTGTTTGTTCCGGCTAATCTCTGAAATGGCTGGACAGATTTTGACGGGACTTTCACTGGCAGATAGTTGATGTAATAAGTAGTAACTTAGGCTACTTTGTTTGTAGAAAAAAAATAGGGTCTCACGAAAAAAAATTAAAACCAAATTAATTAATTTTGTTCTGGGAAGCAACCTAGGGACGAGCCCGAGCGAAGCGAGGGTGAGTCGCTAGTCTATACATATAATTCATATTATGTTATTTCAAAATTACACGACACTAAAGTACTAGTATTTAATATTCTTATTTACATATGTATATATATACCAATTAAATGTCCCTTATTTATTTGCTTATGAAGTTACTCCAAATGTAATATGTATATAAATTGGTATTGACATTAATATACTGTTTATACCAAATTATTAATTATTACTATGTGATTAAGGTCTATAATTGAAAGCGCGTGACAATATGTAATATATTAAATTTGCTTCGCAATTGTGCGTGTGGATTGTTTGGCTAAGTAATTGTAGTAAATGCATAATTCTCATCCTCATTTGAACTAAAACTTGTTAGTGGCATATGCAATATAAATTATAATAATAATAATGGATTTAACTTCATTAATATTATCTTTGACGGCACGTTTGGCTGGCTTTGGCTTTGTAGGGTCCCTACTTTCTGCGCCAAGGGTCGCAGGTTCGAGTCCCGCTGGGGGCATTCATTTGTGTGATGAGCACGAATGTTTGTACTCCAGTCATGGGTGTTTATATTTATAATATGTATGTATTTAAAGTTATATTATGTGTTATGTATGAACTATCTGGTATCCATAACACAGGCTTCGTAGCTTACCATGGAACTAGATGGTGTTGTGTGTCAATGTACCAACATAGTTATTATTATTATCTTATTTTCATAAACTGAAACTAACGTATGTTCAAAGTTTATGTTAATTATGAAGCTTTTTCATAAGCTTTGGCTTATTAGTTTTAATTTATTCTAAATTACTTAGTACCTACAACTTGCCAATTAAACGTGTAGTAGTTTTTGCATAAATGAATAATTTTCTCTTACTAAGGATATTTTGCTAATAAAAAGTTAAACATTTTATACGTTTAGTAATTAATTTTTTTTTAATTACCTAGCAAATAAATAAATAAATATGTTGGGACATTAACACACAACACCATCTAGCTACATGGTAAGCTACGAGGCCTGTGTTATGGACTCCAGATAGTTGATACACTACACATATATAACGTTAAATACATTTGTACATAATATTAATATAAACACCCATGACTGGAGTACAAACATTCGTGCTCATCACACAAATGAATGCCCCCAGTGGGATTCGAACCCGCGACGGCAGGCACAGCAAGTAGGGCACTGCAAACTGAGCCAAACGTGTCATCATATATGCAAGTAATAAGAAACAAATATTTTTACGAATATCTTACAGTCTAATTTAAGTATTTATTAACTCATTAAGAAAATGGCAATCTAATTAAATATTCATTAATTTATTATCTTCAAATATCAAATTTATCCGACCGCTGTACACGCCAGTCTAACGTTGCTTATCCGTACACGTCTTGTCACCCGTCACGCGATCTCTCCCCAGTTCGGGAATCCTGCCGCTTTTCCCGTTTCTATTCAAAATCTTCCTTACATACTTCCTAATTGAATTAAACGATATTGCAATACAACTTGAATATTAATACAGATACCATCATTTCCAATGGTTTTTATTTTTAGTCGTTTACTATTGAATAATATCCACTGTATACTGTGTAGTGTATACATACATATAATAAAATAGTAACGAAATGAAACTTTACATTAAATACTTAATGAAAACTATATTTAAGAAAGTTATTTCTAATGAAATGGTGTTTTTAATGGTGTTAATTTATTTGCCTTTTCTCTTGATAGCTTAAAAATATTAATTCTTATTAAATGATGAAATACTTTCTTTTTTTTAATTTTTCAGTAATATGAATATAACTTCAATACTTTTGTCAAGTTAACTTTTTATTTTGCTTCTGCTTTTTTGAAAGCTTAATGGTTTTGTTTTCCTATTTGTTTATTGCAAAAAATAATTAAATTTAAGCTATATAGCACTGTCTTGAGAATTTTCAACTGTAGATCTTATTTTATTATATTGTTACGGCTGGATATATTCGATCGTGATTTTCATGTATTTAACGTATAGTATTAAATTAAAAACAACTGTGTTTTTTTTAATGTACAAAGATACTAATAATATAATATACATACATACATACCTATATACTCTATATATTTGCTTTCAAATAGAAGATTGCTATTCATGAAAGTTTTATTTGCCAACCTATACATATATATCATAACATATTATAACGTATGACTAGCACTAAAGTGAGTGGCAATACAATTTTATGCTAGACAGTAAATCGGTTGTTCTTATTTCGGAAGACAGCTTGGAGGCAACTATTTCGGGGTATCGGCTCATATCTGTAGCTATAAAAATGTTTTATGTTAGTGGCTAATAAATGACATCAGCAAATTCAGTAAGACAATATGAGAGGCGCTCTATGCATCCGCTTCCTTCTTTTATTTCCTCCCCTCACAATCATTGTTTCGTTTGAAAACGAGGGCGCCAAGCCGTCGCGATCGCATTGGCAGACGCTTCCTATAACATTCCCTTGTTTTTGTTAAGATTTGCCTTTGTTTATACCGTAAATGTATTCTTAATTGGATTGGGTCATTTAAACAACGATATAACGTTTGAAATTGTTACTATTATTCGGCATAACGCAATCAGTTCCGTGCAAACTTTTCATCCATCTCCGTGACTGTGCCCGATTGTTTCTCTGCGATGTTTCAAATCTACCCATTGTTTGAATTTTCCTTTGTGAGCTCACGCGAGATTGGTTTTACTCTTTTACGCCACCTAAAGTTATTGTTCTAAGGCCACATGCCATTACTCAAAGTTATATATCACACTAATGCAAGCACTTACTACGATGGGGTGGACCTAAGTGTTTGCCGTCAAATCGATTCTCTTTCTGACTGTCATAATTTTGTGTGAAGTTTTCATTAAAATCTAAATAATTTTTTCGATTCTTAATATTATATCAATTTATTTATAATCAATAAATATATTTGTCAATAACGTATTTTATAAGTGTTGAGTTTAATTTTTATTGCCAGTTTTCAGGACAGTACCAAACTACTTAAATGAAACAATAATAATTCTATATATACGAAAGCTTACTAGTATTTAAAATAGTAATAAAAATAAAATATATTTAGTGCTAGTGACTCACTTTTGCTTCGCTCGGGTTCATCCCTAGGTTGCTTTCCCATACAAACTTTCATCTCCATTTTCACTCCCTTAAGAGATAATTTCATTCCTTCCCAGGATCTCAAACTATTTTCTTACCAAATTTCATCTAAATCGGTTCAGTAGTTTCGGAGCTTATTCGGTGCAAGCAAACAAACAAGCAAACAAAAATGTCATTCCTCTTTATAATATTAGCATAGAAAAATATCTTATTGTAATGGGTATATACCGCGTTTTCTTCCATTTGAGTTTTTGATACCATTTTTTTAGTAACATTGAAATAAAATAATTATGTTACAATGTTAAGAATATAAATACACATTTTATTTTACTCTAGACATCATTTTATAATTACTAATAAAACTTTTTTCTTTCTTTTACAAGTAACAAGAAATTTCAGTTTAATATTCTTTTAAGTCATAAAAATTCATCACATGGAATCTAAGAAAGAAAATATCCCTAATTTCTTCCCCGATGTTTGCTCACGGTGGTTAAGCTGCATCTAATGAAATCCCCTGTCAGTATATCCTTGCACTATCATACTAAATCTAACCTATCTTGATATTTGCTAATAATGCATTAAAAAATAATAAATTGTTATAGTTATCAAAATCTCGTCAGTATAGAACAATCCAGTAGACGTGCCTCTTTTGAGTGAAAGTAACTTAAAAAATTAAATTTTATCTTGTTTTAATTTCTAAGGTATCAGTAGTATTTATTAATATTTAAACAATAAGTCAATTTTATTTTTTAAATTTTATTATAACATTTTAAAAATTGTAATAAATCAAGACTCTAAACGAGTAGATCTAAGTACATTTCGTTGATAGAAACATGTGGATTTGAGTAGGTATTTGGTTCTATATTTGGTCTCAGCTACTTGCAAAGTGTTATTCCGATCACGAACGTAAGAATCTCGTTTATTAAAAACAATTTCTAATAATAATGGTCACGTTAAATATCTATCATTTAGCTTTAATTATACAAGCTACACAGAACGTACTTATAGGGATATGACATGACAAAATTACAGAACATAAAAAAGGCAAAGTATTTTAATATCTTTTTCTAGTTACAAACGACAAAGAAATAAATTACTCAAACATTTTGACAAAACAATGTTTCAAACGTTTCTAACAGACTCAAGCAAATATATTGCGAATGTAATCTAGAGTAATGTGGAAGCAAGACTTACAAAAGATTTATTATAATATACTTATTCATAAGAGAGTTATTTGAGTTTTTCAATTAAGAACGATAATTGTAAAAGTTGTTATATTTTATATATAATATATAGTAGCTTGCTCGGACTTGACTTCGTTAGTCTTTCTTTTGATTGAGCCCCTGTCTTGGCTCCTGTGAAGTTATACATTAATTTAACTTTAAAACATGATGAAATATATCCTATATCACAAATATATTACGCCATTAAAAATATTAGCAATTAAGCAGGCCAGAATCATTATTACCAATATTTCTTTTCTATCTAAAAAGTGGTTCATCAATGCTCTTAAAATCGTATGAAATTATCGAACACTACTCACTACTCACTACTATCTTTGTGGACCCCACCGAACAATGGGACGTTTCAACCTAGTGGACATCTAACGCTTGACCAATTTTCTTTTGTGAATGCCTACGATTGACGAATAGAGGTATTCAGAAGGTTTTGATTGAGCCACTTTTTGGGAAATGCATTGATTTCATACACTTCACTGAACCTTAGGGGAAGTGTTGTAAGGTTTGTATATTGTATGATATATAAATGGGGTTCTTTTATGTTATACTAGTGGCCTGCCCGCCATATTATGCCCGTTGTAGAATATAAAATGTATTAAAAGATTTTCTAAGTTTTACAAGGAAATTACTACGTCTTATATGTATATATGAAGAGGTTTGGTCCATTTTAGCATTGTATGTATTCAGCCCTTTTTAACGTCTCACTGCTGAATACAAGCCTTCTTTCAATACAAGGGGGATCAGACCATAGTCCACCGTGCTGGCCAAGTGCGGGTTGGTGGACTTCACGTGTTTCTTGAAAACTTCCTAAGTTCTTTCAAACATGCAGGTTGCCTCGCGCTATTTTTCTTCACCGTGAGACAAGTGGTAATCATGTTGGAGATAATTTGCACGTAAAAATAACAGAGGTGCGAGACCCGGGATTTGAATCCGCTTCACTCGGCTTACCAAGCGAACGCGTTACTACTGGGCTAGCACGGCCTTAATATAGCATTATATTTGTTCCTTAAATATTACTATAATGATATTTTTGCCTTGAATATTATTAAAATAATATATGCCTTATCGTGAATAACTAAACTACAACTACGAACTATTAACAAATGAAAATGAATGTAAATATGACTTCAAGTTGTTCAGAAATGATACAATTAATTCTAATAAAATAATATGTTAATATATTAAAGTTATGTTTAATTTTCTATTATTAAAATTCATACGGAACGGCATATATGTAGTGATAGTGATATGTGACCGTGGGAGCAACCCCTTGGTGTGTGGTCTGCTTCGGCAGACCTGCCGTCGCGTCGGGACGTCGTGGTTGAGTACGTAAGCGATCCTGCGATGCCTCCTTAAAACGGGGGAGGTTCTGTTGGGTTTTAGTAGCTAGTACTGGATTTTCTAGCCAGTGAGTCTCACATATGTATGTTTAAAGTTTAAAAAGTTTAATAAGAGTTTAAAGTTTTAAAAAAAAGTTTTTAAAGACAATAAATATGAATATAATAAATTAAATGTAATATTTGTATTTCACGAATTTGCACGTTTTTATTATGCAAATATTGAAATATTATTCTGAGAATTTTGGATTCGTAGTTATTAAATTCTAGTAAGTTGAAAACTATTATGATATGATATGATATAATATGATACTACTAAGTATATTTTAGTGAAATTGTATTCCACAATACATTAAATAAACGGAGGTTTCTATTAATTACTTTAAAGAAAATGTTGAAATTTAATAACAAATTCTTAGATATTATAATAAATACGGATTAAAAGGGTAAATGGATGAGTATAAAACAAATTGAGTTAAATATGTAGTACAAGGAAGGAAGTCTAATTTTCCAGTAATGTAAGCTTGTATATTTACTTTCATGGCTTTGTTCTTCTATCCGCGAATTAAGCGCGATACACCAAATGATTTATACCACGCTCATCCTCGTTTATTTATGACCCGTTCCGTAGAATAATTACATGGCCGTATAAATGCTTGTAAATGTAAAAAGGGATTACCCTATAACGATTGTGGTTGCTAATTGCAAGGAGAATGGAAGCGCCTCGCAAACTTAATTTAAGGCTGAGAAGAATAAAAGTGTTTATTTAATTTAGCTTTTTATTATATTTTACGTAGTGAAAAGAGACATAATATTTATTATTCGTCTTTCCATTTTGCAACTTACGTGTACATGAAAGCAGTTTGTTTTTTGTAACTATTTCGAAAGAAGTATTACATCTTACTAATATTATATAAGTGAAAATTTAGATGTTTGAATGGATGTTTGTCACTCAATCACGCCAGAACGGTTGAACGATCTGGATGATATTTGTCACAGAGATAGATTATATTCTGGAATAATAATAAATTATAATAAATAATAATCTCGCACAAAATCACTATTTCACTATTTGATTTATGTAACGATTGTGAAATTATGTAACGAGAATAAGTTGCCATTATACCTAAAGCGAACTGCATATTATAATAACGGAATTTGTTGTGAACAATATCTCATCCCAAAAGTAATTAAGTGTATAGTAACAACTTAATTCGAAATGTACTGAAAATTCACATTGTAATTGCATTCGGAATAACCCATCCTATTACCTGCAAACTAGTTAACATAATCTAATTTATTAACATCGTGATAGTATGAGCACTTATTATTATTAAAGACTACTTTTTACCTCTTATTCTGTCTGGCTTTCCTTGCTTTTATTCACATTTTCAATTTTCAGGATAGAACTTCAATTGTTTGAAGTTTGTAAAATATTTCTAAGGCGACCTCTGTTATAGCCTTCGCAGAATTTTCTCGTTAAATTCAATCACCGATTTCTAAACAAACCTGAACAGACAGAAATAAACAAAAATGTTGAAGCAGGCATCCAATTTTTATTTTTCAAACCCTCACTCAGTAACTATTAATGAAAATCAATCTCAATATATATTTTCTAGAGTATTTACCTACCAATTATAAACATGTTATAATAAAAAATAATTCAAAGAACATTTCAGATCAGATTTACAATCATTTTCCCCAAATAACGTTTCACCTGCGCGCATATAATATACGGAACGGTATCGTTAAACAAACAATTTCTTTTCCTACCAGCAAAAACAATAGAAAGGGAAACGCAAATATTTTGGCTTATGTTTTCAAAAAATCCTTTGGCCGTATTCAGCCGAGTGTTGTTGCCGATCAGAGCCTATTCACGGCCCACTGAACAAACGGGTCTCGAAAACATTGAAATTAGACCATTGTGAGTTTTTATTCACCAAGTTTTGATGATACCACGAATTTCATAACGGATGAGAACCAATTATTTTCGGATGTAACCTTACTGATATTATAAAAGAAAATGTTTGTTGAATTGTCTTTCTTTAATGCAAGTACGGGCTAATGCAGTTGCCTCATTTTTATGGATATACATATGTAGTTATGTAAATTATATATGTATATGTAGATCAGAATTTAAAAAAGGTACACTTGGTTCAAAATCCTTTAAAAGTAGTTTTTCTATACTTAGAAGTGGATTTTTTATTTGAAATTTATATAAAACTACCCCTCATTAATGAAAGATAACGAAAATCTCAGACAAACATATTACAATACTAGCGACTCACCCTTGCTTCGCTCGGGTTCGTCCCTAGGTGATTAATAACTCTAAATGGTAAAAAATTAAGTAAGGCTTACCAAAATATATGAAGACCGCAACCAAATCAGTTAAGCTGTTTTTTGAGATTAGCGCACACAAACGCACAAACAAACAGACAAAAAATTTAAATTTAAATTTCCATGTACAGACAGCGACCAGTTATAACTTTATTATATGTACAGAATAGATAACATTACACCAATTTCAATATTCATAAAAACAGAATTGAATAGAAATGAATTTATATTTCGTAATATTCTTATGAATAGCACGTTTTATTTATCTATTGGGACAAATTCTTGCAGTTTGCAATTCATAGCGAGCGTAGAGTGCATTAGCTCTCACAACTCGAGGCGGGTTTGTAATCGTATTTGCATTATAAATTTGTTCCTACACCTAATGGGCTTCTGAAACCACGGGCAAATATGTAAAAACCTTCGGCACGTGGAAACGAGACTCGGAACAAGTATTTTTAACTATATTTAGATTTTAAATGTATAAGAAGGGTTGACATTCGATCGTAAGTCTCGACAATGTTCTACCATATTAGGGATGGCTTGCCTTGTGAGTTAAAGTATATACAATTTGTTTATTTCCTATTTCTAAAAGTTTGTTAACCTGTGAAAGTTTTTTATTGTTTTTTAGTCTACTTATTAGTCAAGAGGATAAGGTACTACCGATAAAGAAAGACATGCGTGAACTTCAATTCTTTATTATACTCCCATTACGAGTAATATTATACTCGTAAATGCGAAAGTTTGGATGGATGTTTGTTTCTCAATCACACCAGAACGGCTGAACGGGTCTGGATGAAATTTGGCGTAAAGATAGATTATAGTCTGAAATAGCACCTTGATTACTTTTTATCCCGGAAAAATGTAAGGTTCTCGTGGGATAGATTTGTTTTGTTTTTCACTAGGGACGAAGCGGAGCGAGGATGAGTTACTAGTTTATATTAATTTGATAGACTTTTATGATAAATCCTATAAATGGACTTATCATTAAATAAACTATAATAATATTATGAATATAACCATCTTTTTCTTTTTTTTATTAATAAAAAATTAAGTAGGTATTAAAAAACTCAAGGTATATTTTTTTAAATTAAAACATGTTTGGTTGAAAAAGATTCTTTAAAGAATTAAAAATAGTTTTAAATTTCCATATAATATTTTCAAAGAAGCAAGTTTATAATATCACTGATCTATCCATTGACTTTAAAACTCACCTAGGTACACAAGAACTTTATATTATAGAACGAATAAATAATTTTATTCGTAGACATTATAGAGGTAGACCCATCTCCATGTCACTCGCATAGCTGAGAATGTTGTCCCAAAGCGGGCTGCGGTTATAACTAGACCAGCAGCCATTTTACAAAGTATTAGAAGCTTAGATCACTAAAATGGAAAGTATCCAATTATACAGAATTAAAATTGATAACTAACCAAGTTATTTGTTTATACAAAAATATTTATTTTATAAACCAAAAAAAAATATTCAATTTATTTTATAAAACCAGTAAAGCCCCTTAGGTCGTAGTTTTTTGTCCTTGTTTCTCATTTCTTTCTCCTACATTCTCTGTCTCTTTCTTCCTTTTCTTTCAAATGGATTCGAACCCATGACTTCTGGTAGCTCCTAAAGAGCCATATAACTATAATATCATAGTTTTCGTAGTATATACATTGTACGTTATATATAGTTGGGATATTTGAAAGCAATTATAGTTCTGTACGAGACTAATACTATACCGTATCTAAAATAGTACTTCAAGGACGTTATCATAAGGTTATCCTTAGAATACAGGATTGCGCATCGCATAATTAATATTGTTACGCTTAAAGACGGCCTTTGTAATCCCTGGATATTACTAGGGTCAAAGAGGGATGGATTAATAAAGACAAGTTTTGTCCCGTTACAGTACAGCTATAATATTATGTACCTTAAGAATAGATTTGTTTAACGTTTATTAATGAATATTTACTATCTTCTAATCTAAGTATCACAAAATCATAAAAGAACATAATATTATTTATGTCTACCTTTTAATAATATCTTTCATTTGTTATGTTGTGACGTATTTGACATTTTTTTAATTTGTACTTTATCTATAGATGTATATAAAAAAATCAATTGCTGTTCGTTAGTCTCGCTAAAACTCAAAAACGGCTAGACTGATTTGAATAATTCTTCTTTTTGTTTTGTTGGGGGTGTGTCAGGGGTGATTTAAGTATAAAAAAACCCATAAGAACAGCTGGAAAATCGAAACGTTCAGAACTCTTTATTTTGTATGGGAATCACTACTTTGGATTACTTTTAATAGTAGCGGACTAACCATCTACAAATATATAATATATAGTTTATCTATTCCATACTAACCGTAAAAATTACCTAGGGATGAACCCGAACGAAGGGTGAGTCGCTAGTTCTTCAATAAAATTCGTCAAACTCAAAATATATTTAATTGTACGAGTACATCATTAAGTGTTCACCTAATCGTCTTTAGGTCAAATAATTCTATTGGTGTATGTACTTAATTACCCCATTCTTATTTCAATATAGGCTACGCGAATATCTACGCAAATGATTCTTCCCGATGAAGAGTTTATACATTGTATGAAATAAAAATTTTGTTTTCAGTTTCAAAAGTCGGATAAAAAATCCTTTAAGTGTATACAAGTGTTTATATGAAGCCAGAGGCGAAAGGTCATTAATGCACCCTCGCACGACCCCCCACATTCAGATAAGTAAGTAAAACAACTTTATTTGATGTTGCGTCTATGCACGGAAACTGTCATGACACCAAGGGAAACACGAAGCGTAGAAAATGTTATATATTTTCTTTAGTAACAGAATTCAATTGTCGGCTTGTGATTTACCATTTTTTTTTAATCTTATTGAAGGATGTTTTTTTCATAATAAGTATCTATATTTTTATTGTTGGCATGTGCCTATGATGATTTATGTAAAACTTTCATTTTAAATTCACATTATCTATCTATATAAGAGTGTAGTTAATTGTCTTAACTATTTATTCATAACCATTCAAAATGTCGCCCAGTATGCTAGATCTAGCTGGCTGAAATTTTGACAGTAATTTAACATTTTCAAAGATTTTTTTGTAGTAAAACTTCTTTAGGCGCGCCGCGAGAGGGAAAAACGGATTGGCGTTACGATTTTTGTTACGGAAATGGTTACGTTACAGAAGTGAAACATGAGCGATGGAATCATATCAAATGAATTATTATTTACTTAACATATTTTTTATACATTATAATTTTTTTTTCACAAAAAAATTTGCATTCTGTGTTACTAAATCGATAAAAAAATATTTTTATGCTAATTATTTTAAATATAAACTGAATTTCATAAAAAGTTTTGATAACCTACAGAAGTATCACTTCTTGCACGTGTATATATTGATGCACGCACTCTTTTTTTTTTAATTCCACACCCAAAAGATTAAAAAAGATTGCAAACCTGGAGCAGGCGGCAGTTTAATATAAATAAATTATTGGTTAATATTTTGCATAGTCTGGTGTAAACTATATTGTTATGAACATCGTCTGGATGAACAAAGACAAAAATATTATGAATTTTCCGTGTATTAGAAAAAAATGAAGCGATAGAAGTAAAAATAATGGTATTATGAGCAAGCTCGGTTCAAATGCTATCTCTTTTATTTTTTGGTAATAAAGACATGTGCTAGGCCACCTTTTGAATCATGAAATAAAAACTATTCTATTTAAATTTTACAACATGCTTTAAGATTTTTTCCTTAATTGTTTGACAATCGCATAGGAAGTGAATCTTTTACAAATTTTAGTTTTCCGATAACAATTAATTTACATTATAATCTACTAGCAGAACCCGCGACTTCGCTCGCCCTAAAATTACAAAAAAAAAAAACAAAAAAGTAGGTTTCATACAAACCTTCATCCCCTATTATACCTCTTTGTGGGATGAATTTCGAAAAATGCTAATACATGTATTTGTAAAATTGTATTGAAGAGCATACCAAGTTTCATGTAATTCTGATCATACATATTTTTTGGAATGCATTATAACGTGTTTTCCAGAGGGAATGAGAAAATCTCTCCCACTAAAAAGTATATCACCCTCTAGCCCTCCGTCACTCTGTTTCGGCGTGAAAGAAGGACAAACAAACAAACACACTTTCACATTCATAATATTAATATGGATTTATTCTGTATTTTTTTATATTTTCAAATTAATCAAAACAGACATAGTTTGGTTTTAGTATTGCAAAATAAATTTTAGTCCAGAATTTTCTCTCCTAACATAAACTTTATTTCATATGGATAGCCTCGTCGCTTTTGCATATTCCGTCAACAATTTGCAGTCTTTGACCGCACGCTACATGCAACTCTTTCCCTAATGGAACTCCTTCATACTCTTACAAATGTATACCTCGATAGCCTATTTTCATCTAAAACTATGAACGCTGCACATAGACAATTGTCCTTTACGTCAGTCGTTTAAAACGTTCCACTTTACACACAAAGAAAGTTTTATGAATGTACTTCATCAAGTAGCGGCTGCATCATTTATGGAGATAGCTGAATATGCAACTTGCAAATGAATATGCGGTGCTGGTAGAAAAATATCATGTCATTGTATTTAGAATTATCTGGGGTATTAGACATATGATAATGAAAGGTATACCAATTTCAAGACTTAAATAAGAAGTATTTGTCGCACCCTCAGGAGATGGAAATATTCTTCAAAATATCTGATAATTTATTAATTAAGAAAATCATGAAAAATGGTTAACAATTGGTGAAGATATCCCGTAACTTACATAAAAAGGGTGAAAAAACATGCACTCGAATTAATTATCTTTATTTTGAAGCCAGTTAAAAAATAGTCGGAATATATCAAACTTGTGTTTCTATTACTTTTCAAATCAAATCAAATCAATCGATTAACAACACCGTTTGTAGAAATTCTGAGGGCTAGTACTGACGTAAGAGTTTTAATTACAAAACTGATTAGAAGCCTTGAAAAGCAGCTCGGGGATTAAAGTAAACTTAACGATTTTAAAACTTGTACGGTCTTGCTTATTCATCACATAGTATCCTTTTCCAATGAAACACCGACAGTACTCGCCAGATGGTAAATTAAATCCTTCGCAATTCAGGTTAATTTCTATTTTGAAATATTGACTGTACATTCAAGCCTAAAATAAAAATGAAAGAAAACTAAAATATAAAACTTTAAAATACATAGGTATATTTAAAAGTATTGGAATATCAAAAACTATAAAAACATGGAATAAAGTGGTTGAACGTCGTCGGTATCAAGTTCTGATTTAACTCCTAAGATCTTGAGTCCCGGGTGGGGCCAAGTATTGGGAAGTATAAGGAAATTGGCGATGTTACACCTCCGTGCTATGGAGAAATGTGACCTCTCACCGGTCGTGTCAAATTTTTGGTGGTAAACTGACTTAATTATAATAATTTAATTATTTGTTTTAAAAGTAAATTAATATTCTTTACAGTTCGTTATTATTCGAAAATATTTACCGTACCGTACAGGGAATAGAACCTATGGCCTTTTTTCACTTTGATGCAGGTCACTAGTTTTCCGAATATTATATTATTATATTGTAAGACAATTGAATAAGATAGTGAATATAATAATTATCATTAACGATTAAACGTAAGAGGTTAGTAAATTACTATCTTTATTAATAAGATTCCTTAGATAGATATATTTTTTACGTGAATATAACATCAAGTAGAGTAAAGTCGTATTTTAATGAGCCGTATGGGTGTCACAGATGTGCGGCAAATCCTCGGTAAACCAGGACTTAGTACAGCACGCCCTGTAATCGCAACGATTTTCACTTGAATTATTGTCCACTCTGACAATTGTTTCAATTTCACTCTATTATGTTGACGTGACCAACCTATGTTATATAATTAAGTTATAGGAAAATTCCACAATATTTACACATATGGTGTCGACAATTTGTATTATAAAATATTTTTCTATTGAAATAGTTAGTAAAACGTTTTCTGTTTTGCATTTTAAAATGTCATGCTATGCGTGTTTTATTATTTATACACTAGTAAATATAAAAACGTATAGTACTTATAATAACAGATAGCGCACTAAAATAAAAACTTTTTAAGAAAAAAAAATAAAAACCGACTTCAAAAAAAAGCACTAAAAAGTAAAAAATAACTGATTGGTAGTTTTCATTTACTATAGATACCTAATCAGATATTTTCAAAGTCGGTGTGCTTTGATTCGTATCGGCTGGTGTAATTACTCAATTAAAGATAAACCGGTTATGTCTAGAAGTGAAGGTGAATAAATAGACTTGCTTTTTTGTTACGATTTTGTATTATCCCACATCACTTCTCTTCATTCTAAAGCCCCTTTGTAACACAAAATATGATAAATTAAATTACATTTCAATATGTAGAGCCATTGATGTTTGTTTATGTTGATAGAAACATCGGATGCATTAGCTCTCGAATTCTAAGATGTCCCTCATACAGAAAGAATCACCCTCTTTCATGAATATTTGAACAGCTCTTACGAAACTCAAAGCTGCTAGCTATACCATAAAACTAGAGACGGTCTTATGTTTTGGACATTGGCTATTAATTTCAAAGGGTATCAGCAATACCGCGAACCAATCCTTTCCCCTGTGTGTTTTTATTTATAGGTATATTTTAGTTAAGATTATTTGTAAAAACTAGTATTCGCTTCGTAATCGAAATTCTACCATAATAATTATTGAAAATGATAGAATTTATCTATGTATATAAAAAACTAACCGTCTTGAATTTTTTTATTGATAGCACTAAAGCTTGTCAATAGCTATTAAACTAAAAAAATAATTGACAAACAGAGGAGAAGGTAATACGGTGTGTTTTCTCCATTCTACGTGACATTGGCGAAGTAGTCTGTGCTCAACTGGCAAGAGAATTGAATTGAATTGACCTGGACTGGACTGAAACTGAAACTGTACTGAACTGAGCTGAACTGGTTGAACTGAATTGTATTGAGTTGAACTGAATTAAACTGAATTGAAGGTACAAAGATACTAACTGTTTTGTATTCGACTATTTATATTATACTAGCAACTCACCCTCGCTCCGCTCGGGTTCGTCCCTAGTTATGTTTTAACGGTTAGCTCAGAGATGAGATATTTTCCCGCAGTATAAAGTATCCTATATGTTGACCCGGATAACCAGCTATTATCATACCAAATTTCATTAAAATCTGTCCAGTAGTTTTCCTGTGATGCGGTAACAGACAGACAGACAGACAGATAGATAGACAGACAGACAAAAATTCTTAAAACTATAGATTTGGCTTCTGTATCCATAATAAAGTCGATTTCAATAAGATTTTCCAAAAAATATTTAATGTACAGATTCGGCTTAGTTACAATTTTATAATATGTATAGATAGATAAATATTCATAGTGACAATTACTGTAAACTGTGTACATGAGAATACCTATTATATCTAGATATAAGCTGTCGAGCAGAATCTGAAAATATGTGCCATATGGTTAGTGCAGACCATAAATTTGGAACTAGATACCAAACTTACTGCGCCTGAGCTCATGTAATTGCAAGTAGTTGTATCCGATATCTTTTTTCTGTCAAGAAATTTTTACTAGCAACCCGGACTTGGGAAGTTATCAGTGCTACACCCCAGGGCCTCATAAAAGCACGTAAAGGTGCCGGTTATATTATGTTGTAAAAATCTCAAAGAACCTCATTAAGTTATATACTATGCTTACTACTATGTATTACTATACTATACTAGTCTATTCACGCTGCTCAACTCGCATGGTAAAAGCCCGCCGTATTTAAGGTAACTTATATGTCTTTTTCCAAAAATTCAGAAAAACAAGAATATTTTTTAATTTTGTATATTTTATATAAAGGCAATGGTAGCCCAGTGGGAACGTACTCACTTGGAAAACCGAGTGAAGCGGTTTCAAATCCCGGGTCTCGCACCTCTGATATTTTTATGTGCAAATCATTTCTAACAGAACACTTCTAACACCCAAGGGAGACCCTGTTGTGGTAGTAGCCAAGTGCACAAGAATAATGCTGGACGACAGGATGCTCGAGATGGCACAATCCATCTCGTGCGATCCTGGGGTCGGAGCCGTTCTTGTGGACTGGAAACTGCCAAAAATAACGTGGACAAATGGGGTACCTGGATGCGGTAAAACAACTCACATCATCAGGCACTTCGATGAGGACAACGAAGTAATAGCCACCACTACAGTCGAGGGCGCTAGAGACCTAAGGGAGAAGCTAGTGGGACGCTTTGGCGATAAAGCCAAATCAAAGGTGCGCACCATGGCCTCCATACTGGTCAATGGCTTCCCAGAGGGCACGAAGTGCAACCGCCTAACGGTTGATGAACCCCTCATGAACCACTTTGGGGCCATAATTATGGCAGCCCGACTGTCAGGAGCAGAAGAAGTGGCCCTCATCGGAGATATAAACCAGCTGCCTTATATCGACAGAGAAAATCTGTTTGAGCTAAAGTATTGCTGGCCAACCCTGGTGACAAACATCACATGTGAGTTGTCTTGCACGCATAGGAACCCCAAGGATGTCGCATATGCCATCAGCGAGGTATACGGAAACATCTACTCATCAAATCCAGCCGTCCACTCCCTCAACATGGAAAGGTACACAGACGCCCAAATACCATCTACCCGAAACGGAATCCTATATCTGGTCCATACTCAGGAGGAAAAGAAGCTCTTGATGAACCAGGGATACGGAACTGGTGAAGGGTCGCGCGTCATGACTATCCATGAAGCCCAAGGCCAAACCTACGGAGAGGTCATCATCGTCCGGACAAAGAGCATGAGGCTCCGACTTCACGACAGTGTGCCACACGCGGTAGTCGCGGTGACTAGACACACTAAAACCTGTGTCTATTACACCGACGACGGTGACGATGCGATCGGTAGGTTTATTGGACGAGCGAGGGGGGCCTCAACCAAAACCATCCTGGAACACAATCTTAAAATGTCCATCCTGAAACGTGACACTAAAGTCACCGAGGCGGTGCTAGCCCAAATGCGGAGTGGGGCAGGATCCTCGGGAAACTAACACAAAAAAAAGGGAAAAAAGAACAAAAAAAAAGTTCATTAATTAATGCCAGTCAGTGTCGGACCACGTCCTTCAATGTATAGCCTTAAGTACCGCTAGTTCTAAGTATAAAAAAAAAAAAAAAGTGTAATCGCCAATCATAAAAACAATGTTATAAAAAGAGCACGGGCAATTAAAGCCTGTGGATGTAATAAATTGAAAAAAAAAAAAAAACATTTCTAACATGATTACCACTTGCCTTACGGTGAAAGAAAACATCGTGAGGAAACCTGCATGTCTGAGAGAACCTAGCAAGTTTTCGAAAGACATGTGAAGTCCGCTAACCCGCACTTGGCCAGCGTGGTGGGCAATGGCCTGATCCCCCTCGTATTGAAGGGAGGCCCGTGCTCAGCAGTGGGACGTTAAAAGGGCTGAATACATATATTTTATACAATATAATATACATAAGTATGAATTTATCTCAGTCAAATAAACCAAACAATGTCAGAGCGGCTTTTTCCTCGAATTCTTATACTTTACGTTATTCAATAAACTGTCTGTACCTTGTTACTAAAATAAAATTATGATTGTATCAGCTGTTATCACTATGACAAGCTGATAAATATTTATATTACGAATGTATTCCACTTTCGTTCGATAACATCTGGTATTATTTCTAACCAAGTCATGTAGAAAATATTAAACTACTTAAAACTTATATAAAAAAATTATATACTAAATAAATATTATTAAAATATTATTATTATAAATAATTAGATGTAATATTGATATTTTACGTAGAAAAGCGGAAATTTTATGCGAAGTTCTAATAAAGCTTCTATTACAAATTACACTGTAAATTCGTGCAGGATTTTATAACTTTTAACCTATATTATAAAAACTTTATTACACACAGTTTTCCTTCCTTTAATGCCTCTTTATCTACTGATATACTAATTTACACTATGAATCTCTTATTCATTGTATATCATATATAAGCTACCATTAATTAGGACACCGCTAATCACTAGGTACATAGTATACAACAAAGTCGCTTCCCGATGTCTGTCCATATACATGCTTAGATCTTTAAAACTACGCAACGGATTTTAATGCGGTTTTTTTAATAGATAGAGTGATTCAAAAGGAAGGTTTATATGTTTATAAATATTTTATATATATTCTAGTACATGCATAATATAGTAGAGAAACACTGATAATTTTAGAGGTTTCTAATGTGATGCCGTAAATAAACACTTTTTTTGCGCTTACATTGCAAACGCTGGCTGAACCCTACGAGATAGATCAAAATAATGTGCTACAGTATTGTACACCTTCAAAAGGTCTACAAAAAAGTCCGCGATGGCATATGTCTATCTCTTAAGAATAACATACTATATCCATTTTACTACATCCAGGCTAGGGACGAATCCAAGCGAAGCGAGGGTGAGTCGCTAGTATATTACAAAAAAGATTATGATATCATGTATCAAAAGTTTATTTCTATAAGTGAAACTGAAGTAATATGAGCTGTATAGATAAAACTTTCGTTCAGCAGAACAAAATATGAGGGTCGCGCTGTTATTTATGCGTTCGAATAAAATGTATTGGACCACATTCTTATATACTTACAGATATTAGTTTTATGTTAACTACAGGATTAAGTATGTTGTTGCTATATTCATTTAATTTAGTGAACAGCTAGTTTATCGTTGCAAAGAGAAAATTGCAGACAATTGTAGCGAAATAAATCGGCTGTAGTATGAAAACAGTCTAGAGATACGGGTATGTTGCAATAACACTGTGCTACGAGATATTTGAGAAATGAACTGGTGAACGGACAATTCCTCTGTAAAATTTGAATTAATTGAAATTTGATTCTCAGGTTTATTTATAATTTGCAGTTCCATTGAAAGAAGGTAATGGTGTCATTATACCATAGTTATCTATTTATATGTAAGTACAATATTATTTTTTAATATTGACCTAAAAACAATTTCAGCTAAATCACGTACACACTACAAGATCTACGAGAGCAAAATGTTACAAGTACGCCAGAAACAAAGTCATATGTCAAAAAATAGATAGCACAGTACAATACCGTAATTCTGTTGCCAGAGATAAGTGCGGATGCTAGCGGCAATGGTGACAAACGATATGCGGGCGAGACGTGTAATTCGGAATTTTGTATCCCTTATCTAGGTAGCGAAGACGCAGATTTTACCCGTCGTGACAGTGTAACAAAAGAAAGCTTTAATTTAAGAATTAAATAATACAAGTGACTTACCCCGTGTTTGCTCAGTTACGTTTCTATGTGTTAAACAGCCTATATGTTACTCCTGTTGTAGTTTATCCGTGTACAAAATTTCATCCAAATCCGTTCTGTCGTTTTAGCATAAAAAGTAACACACGCACATACTCATAAAATCTTTCCCATTTATACTAGAAGTCTGATTGAAAAATACGTATATATAATAGAAACAAGTGATTATTATATCTATATTTTTTACTGTAAAATATGTATAAAAAATATCATACAGATTTTTATATAAAATTTCATTGACAAAGGATTTAGTTCTAAAAATCTTTTGTAAAAATATTATTCAATAGTGTGGGGCTACATCTGTCAGTATTAACCTTGATCTGCAAGCACTAAAGCCGCTTAATAGAAACAAGCAGAACGGGGAATACAAGCTGTATTTTTCTACTATGTAGCCAAACTGTTATAACGTTTCGTAATTTAGTTAGACAATTTATTGAAGTAAAACTTCTTTACGCACGCTTGACTTGAGGGGTAAGCTGGTGAATGCGTTACGAAAAAAAACGTTATTGTCTGACAAATGATTGACAAATTGATATTCTATAAATATTTGATTGTAATATGACTAATATCCGTTATTTTTAGTATCTCACCTATCCTAATTATTTAAAACATAAATTGAATTTCATAAAGAGTACCGACAAACTACCGAAGTTATATTTCTTGCGCGTGTACACATTCATACACGCACCCTTTAATTTTTTTTTATTCAATTACTAGCGACTCACGTTCGCTTCGCTCGCGTTCGTCCCTAGGTACGTTTTTACGGTTAGATATTTTTATACATAAATGCTTGTACTCTGCTTGTAGCTTGCTACTCCTAAGATATTCATTTAAATTATATAGCGATAAGTACACCGTACGCGGATTTTGTTCACAATTTCATGGGTTTTAATTTTATTTCGCGGAACCCTGATTCTTTTTCTAAAATAAAAGTGGCCTAAGTTACTTCTTGTAACATCAGCTGTCTGCCAGTGAAAGTCCCGTCAAAATCGGTTCAGCCGTTTCGGAGATTAGCCGGAACAAACAGACAGACAGACAGAGAGACAGACAGACAAAAATTATAAAAAATGTTGTTTTGGTATATGTATCGTGTATACATCCATATGCATTTAGTAAAAAGCGGTTATTTTAATATTACAAACAGACACTCCAATTTTATTTATCTGTATAGATTTGTTAATTTTTTTAATTTATCTTTTTACTTACATTTTTACTTCAAATACCTACGAGTATGAATGATGAACCAAAACAAAAGAGAGGAAAAAATATTTTGGAGAAATGTAAATATATGTATATTATATATAAAAATCAATTGCTGTACGTTAGTCTCGCTAAAACTCAAAATCGGCTGGACCGATTTGAATAATTCTTTTTTTGTTTTGTTGGGGGTGTATCTGGGGTGGTTAACTGCCTCGGTGGTGTAGTGGCTAGCATGTACGGCTGCACATCCTGAGGTCCTGGGTTCGAGTCCCGGGTCGGGCCAAGTTTAGTTATTGAGTCTTTCTGTATAGTAAGCCTCAGTAACAGCCCGGAGTTGGGAAGTTGGCGGTGTTTCACCCCCGTGCCTCGGAGAGCACGTAAAGCCGTCGGTCCTGCGCCTTAACTCTCACCGGTCGTGTCGAGTAGTCGTCCCACCGGAGTATGAGAGTGACAGGAATAGAGAGTGCTCTTGTGTCTGCGCGTACACTTGTGCACTATAATATCTCCTGCGCAGTTGGCTAGTCTCAATGAGATTGGCCGCCGTGGCCGGAATCGGTCAGGAGAACCTTATATCTGGGGTGGTTTAAATATAAAAAAGATTTGGCGAAAACAAAAAAAAAACAGCTGGAAAATCAAAAAGTTCTGAACTGTTTATTTTGTATGGGAATCACTAACCGTTAAAACGTACCTAGGGGCGAACCCGAGGGAAGCGAGGGTGAGTCGCTTGTTCATATATATATTTTCCATAAATTTTCAATAATTATTATATATGGTTGAGTTTTGACTACTGGACGAACACTAGTCTGCATCTTCATAATTTTAGATGATTGAGACGTACTGTCCATAAACTTAATCTATGTTCTAAGCCTATTTAAGTATTTATGCTGTCTTGGCAATAACTTATCAGGATCTATACATAAAAAAAATAGTTAGATATAATTTTTAATTCAGGCAATTACTCATTCAGCCATCATTGAGTGAATTTATTAAATAGTCAAAAAAAAAAGAAAATTTAGCTCCTACTATTCCCTATATATGTACATATGTATGTATATAATATGAAAAATGTGTAAAACATATCATTTTAATATAATATAGGTTCTCATATATTACATATGGAAAAATAACTTAATTTGTTAATATAATAAGACCAGCAATGGTCATTGACTAAGATTATACCTAGTTGCAAAGCATGGATTCCATTTTCTCACGTATGCGAATACTTGTATTAGCAATATAGATAATGATCTTTAATTTTACCAAATGTGTCTGTATTTGGTTAAACTAAAACAATAATAAATCTAGGTTTTATCTTTTTTTATGGATTGTCTCAAATTAAGCTATTTATCACTACTTTATATGTTTCCGATATAGTAGAGTCAACAAGTGTCTTTTAAGTCAACTTTTTTCAGCAGTCTCAGAAAAATATGACCGAGGTGTCATTCGATTCGAAATGGCTTGTAAATGATTTAAAAAAAAAACAAATTCCGCTTGCAATAATTCTAAAAATTACAAACACTTAACTAAAAATAAAAAGGGGGTTTAGTGTTTTTGCAAATATTTCAAAAACTAATTCAGATTTTTCAAATCTAAAAATTTCTTGACAATTTTTGACTAGACTAATAGATATTGTGGAACAATGATGATATGTATTAAAAGTAACTATTAAAAACTTCTTAATTAATTTAACTCCATCTTATTCGACTTTTTCGTTAAAATTTAAAATCTAAACAATTTATTTATATACTTGATCAATTTATAACATTGAAAAGAAGAATCTTTATCAATTTCACGAAATCTAGCTTCTTGGCTCAGTCCTGAGAAACGGTTAGCTACGCTGTTAATCTCCAGCTAGCATTTATTGCTTCAAGGGCTCTCAGCGCTGTCTCTAAGAATAATGTACTCAATTATAGCATAACTTAGATAGGAATCTTTAATTTTGAACTGATTAAGATAGCATAGATCTATTCAGTGAAATAAAATCGAATGCAACTGTCGAAATACCTATTAATTATATAATAAAACTGCCTCAGTGGTATAGTGGCTAGCAAGTACGGCTGCACATCGAGAGGTCCTGGGTTCGAATTCCGGTCGGGCCATGTTTAGTCATTGATTTTTTCTGTTTAGTTAGTCTCAGTAACAGCTCGGAGTTAGGAAGTTGGCGGTGTTTCACCCCCCTGCCTCGGAGAGCACACTTGTGCACTATAATATCTCCTGCACAGATAGCTAGTCTCAATGAGACTGGCCGCCGCAGCCGAAGTCGGTCGGGATGTCATTATTATTAATAATAATAATGTCCTCCTGACCGATTCCGGCCACGGTGGCCAATCTCAATTGAGACTAGCCAACTGCGCAGGAGATATTATAGTGCACAAATGTACGCGCAGACACAAGTGCACTCTCTATTCCTGTCACTCTCATACTCCGGTGGGACGACTACTCGACACGACCGGTGAGAGTTAAGGCCGCCATTATTATTATATACCTAATAAAAGTATAATTTACAAACTTGTATGTATGTATTCAGCCCTTTTCAACGTCCCACTGCTGGGCACGGGCCTCCCTTCAATACGAGGGGATCAGGCCATAGTCCACCACGCTGGCCAAGTGCGGGTTGGCGGACTTCACATGTCTTTCGAAAACTTGCTAGGTTCTTTCAGACATGCAGGTTTCCTCACGATGTTTACCTTCACCGTAAGGCAAGTGGTAATCATGTTAGAAATGATTCGTACATGAAAATATCAGTGGTGCTAGACCCGGGATTTGAACCTGCTTCACTCGGTTACCCAAGCGAGCGCGTTACACTGGGCTACCATTGCCCTTATAAACTTGTACCGTGACAAAAGTGCGTAGTAAAAATAGTAATTATGCTAAAATTAATATGAATTCGTCATAAGTCGTAAACTTCTAAATGATAATAGTACATAAAAGGGAGCTTTTACGATTCCGCTAAGAATTTTTTAATTAAAATTTTACCTGAATATACCTGCTATAAAGAAAATTATTCCAGAATAGTGTTGTGCAAATACTTAGTAATTATTAAGGTTAGATGTAATATGTGAGATATGTAAAATGGGAAACAGGAAAGGAAGAGGGAAATAATTGTAAAGTAAGACTGGGTTCACACGATTGAATACACAAGTTTTTTAGAATTGCCGGATAAACTATATAAACGTAGAAACAGAGAGATGCCTTTTATACAAAATTTTCTAAAAAAAGTGAAAAAAAGCATAAACTTAAGTACAAAATATACATTTTATATGTTTCTTAATAAAAGAAATGCCATATATGTTACATACACATAAAAAAACTACTTAAGAAATAACTATAAAAAGATATGTGTAATATACTAACGACTCACCCTCGCTTCCGTGCCTAGGTACGTTTTAAAGGTTAATATAGATTTCTCAGAGATAAGATATTTTCCCCACAATATAAAGTATCCTATATATTGACCCGAATAACCAGCTATCATAATACCTTCATCAAAATCCTTCCAGTGATTTTCTCGTGATGCGTTTCCAAACAGATTGACAGGTAGGTATATAAAAATTCTAAAAACTATAGATTCGATTTCATACCGATAATAATGACTTTTTCCAAAAAATATTTAATGTACAGTTTCGACTCAGTTACAATTTTATTATGTGTATAGATAAGTAGGAATTAATGTAACTTATATTATCACTTGATACATATTATGTATTCATTCGTCGTACAAATAGTCGCAGTGACAGCAACTACCTCAAGTAGACGAAATTCATTGATATTGATATGTAAATTAGTACACTGATTGACTATGATATGGACGACACCTAGGGACGCACCCCAGCGAAGACAAGGCACAGGAGTGTAACGCCGCGCCGTCACCTTTTCAACTTCGATATTCTACTGACATTTGGCGTTAAGACCAGGGTCGAAAATTTTTGAAACCAAAAACAATAATAGTAGGATGGTTTCCATTAGAAAAGAAATATAACAAAAATGAAAGGAAAAATACTTTACGAGCGATCTAAGGTCGGGAAGTGGAAGAAGGTAAGTGTTTAAGGGTACAAAACGGTTTATATTCTCTTCGTTTTCTAATGCGTTTCATCCTATTTTTTTTTTTCACTTTTTACCATTTTCAAAGGCTTCAGCCCTGGTCTAGTTGAACTTTTTTGACACAAAATTACAATAAATATAGGTACAGCTCGACCCGTGACACGACCTCAATCTTTAGCAAGTCACTACATCAACGATTATGAGCCATTATTAACTAACTCTTAAACCTACTTAACGTCCAATGCTTACGTACAAATAATGAATATCAAACTTTGGAAAGCTTCGATAATTTTATGAACTTAATACAGGCTTAAAACCTCCAACTTAAACCCTCTCTGATAGCAGAGTGGACTGTTGGAGCAAACCCCTGGTTGTTGTGGTCTGCTTTGACAGACCTGCTGTTAGAGCGCTGTGGTTGAGTGCGTAAGCGATCTTGCGACGCCCCATTAGGATGGTAGGTGTCCTGATGGGTTTTAGTGGGTAGTAGTGGCTCCTCTAGCCGATGAGTCCCACATAACCACCTATATCTATGTAGGTGATATGCGTAAATGTATTTCCCAACATTAAAAAAAACGGCTTAAAACGCTGCTTAGATTTTAATTTTAAAACTTTAGTCATAAGTGGTATAAAAAACATCTAACCCTATTTAAATTCATAAATACTAATGAAGTTATTAGAAGAAATGTATTGCGCAAATGAGCCTTTGGTTTTTATAGTTAAGTTTTTGTTTATAAAACATTTTTTGCTGTATTTTATTTGAACTTTAAAAGCCTTTTAATATGAGCATAATTCTCTTACTAACATTAATAAAGTCTATATAGTTTTGCTTGCGTTAGCTTTTTTCCGCTTATTCAAGAGAAAAAAATATGATTTTTGCGTATTTCTTTATACTTTATCTCTGTGCATAGCTGAAATTTTTATTCTTTATCAATTCAATTTTATCATTTATATTTAACTATATTTTTTTATTCATTACTGAATAAAATAACAAAAGGGTAGAAAGTTTATTTATGGTTAATTATTTTGGTGAGCACGGGCCTCCCTTCAATACGAGAGGGATCAGGCCATAGTCCACCATACTGGCCAAGTTCGTGTTGGCAGACTGCACATGTCTTTCAAAAACTTGCTAGTGGCTAGCTTCTCTCAGATATGCAGATTTTCTCACGATATTTCCTTCACCGTAAGACTTTATATTATACCCAAGTTATCTATATATACATAAAATGCTTTGTCCTGACTGACTGATCGATCAACGCACAGCCTAAACCGCTGGTCGTAGAAACGTGAAATTTGGAGGACATATTTTTTATACAATGTAGGCATCCGCTAAGAAAGGATTTTTCGAAATTCATCCCCTAAGGGGGTAAAATAGGTGATATAAGATTGTATGAAACTCTGTTATTCTTAACGCGAAATGCACAGAAAGTGGTATTTAGCTTTTAGATGAAAAATTAGAAATATATGTATTAGATTTTTTTCGGAATTCTTCCCTTAAGAGGGTAAAAGGGGGTGATAAAGTTTATATGGGCAAACAATTATTTATGATCAGAATTACTTGAAACTTGGTATTAATGCTCTTCAATACAATTAAATAAATACGTATTTTAAAAATTTTTGAAATTCATCGTATAAGGCTGTCAAATAGAGGATGAAAGTTTGTATGAAACTCTGTAATTAATGCACGGAAAATGGTATTTACCTTTAAAATGACAACTAAAACAATACAAATATCATTTTTTTTCGAAATTCATCCCTTGAAAGGGTAAAAGGGGGTTGTGCCGTTTATATAAGGAAAAAGTTGTTTATGATCAGAATTACATGAAACTTGGTATTAATGCTCTTCAATACAATTAAATAAATATGGATTGTAATTTTTTTTTTAAACTCAGTCCTCCGTAAGTGCACACGTACTGTGTGGGATATAAAGCAGAGAACAGAAATTATTCCGAATCCAAAGGAAAATTATGTGCAACTTTTCAGCTGGCCACAGCAGCTACAGCAAAATAAGAATGGCAATTTATATATGTAACTTAAAAAAAGGAGAAGGAGGGAGACTGTAAGCTTCAGGTGTGCATAGCATTGGGTCTTTAAAAATAACGTGGATTTTAGCCTATTAGTATGTTTGTTAAAAAAACCCATATCGGGTAACATGACTCTAAAACCGTAAACATTGTATGCGATTGTATCATTGTATTCTCTTCCTCTAACTTTGGAGAGATAGAGAGTAGAAAAATGTGCAAAAAATACAGGTAGTGGAGCTTGCTAAATATACGCGTAACATCTTTTAAAATACTGGATATTTTGAGTTACGATCGCTAAAATGAAATTTGTTTTCCTTATTTTTGCAAGTAATAAAGTTTGATCGCGGGCGAAGCCGCGGGTTCTGCTAGTATTACATAAAATAGTTGCTTTATCTCTATTTCGTAAACCTCATTGACGTATGTACACGGTGTATCGAATGTCAAGTCTAGGGAAGCCCTGGCAAGGGGAACGCAAATGAAAGTTGTGAGCAACACAATTCCATGATTATCATGGTATAGAATAATTTATTGACCATCTTTCTGCTTTAGTGAAGATTAATTGGTGTTACATTCTATATCACAAGTTCTAATCTGAATATTTTTATTTGATTCCAAATAGAATAACGTCTACAGCATATATGCCTTAATATTTTTTCTTATATACTAATTTAAATTAACATTATCTTGTTCATACATTGTATACGAACACTTTTAATTATAACGATTGTGTATGCTCTTGTCGAACACTTTAAACCCTCGTAATCTAAATTGTTAAGCAATTTTGCGTGAAAACGGAGGGAAGTCAATAGGTCTATAGATGATAAGGCAAACAAGTACGACGAAAGAACAACGTCGTGATAAATGACGTTCAGGTGACACGCTCCCTATTATCTGTACGACGCAGTATCTTTAACTTTAGGGTTTGAAATATGAATTTATACGACATTGGCGAAGTAATCTGTGCCCAACTGGCACGCTTAAAAACCATTACAAAAGATTGGATTTGAAATCTGATTAATAACCCTGTAATTTATATACATCAAGTAAAATGTATGCTAGTTCATTTGTCTGTTTGTAGCATGTAATGATATACATTTTTATACTATTCATCCTAAATGTCTGACTAAATTCAAATGTGATAAAATCTGTTTTTTTTTATGGGTAGGTATATAAAGACTAAAGCTTATAATACTGCTCCATTAACGTAGAAAAGATGGCGAACCACACGTACCTATTATGTACATATATACCGAAAATAATTGAGTATTCGCGATGCTCAATTATTTTATGATAAATTGTACATCCATACTAATATCTATATATAATACTAATATCTATACTAATATTATAAATGTGAAACTGTGTTGTTTGTTTGTTTGTCCTTCTTTCAAATAGAGATAATTGGAGGGCTGGAGAAGGAAATAGGCTACTTTTTAGCGCGGGGGGTTATATCATTCCCACGGGAAAACACGTTACAACACAACCCACAACAACTCATCATACCTATGTATACATTTAATATAGTCTATGTATTTCATACTAAACGTTAAAACGTATCAAGGGACGAACCTGAGCGAAGCGAGGGTGAGCCGCTAGTATGATATGTATATTAAATATTCTATATATGTATATGAGTATATGCAGCATATCTTTACTAAATTTTAAAGTTATGCCATTTTTCTTTTGACAGTGTATAAAGACAGCAATTTTTTGTGTTTTGGAATAGCATAAAATGAAAGTGCACTTATCTTTTCATACACTTGCTATAGCCAGAATCGAATAAGAGTATTATTATAATATTTTATTGCCATGTATATGAGCTAGCCTTAACAGCGGAAATCGAATTCCCTACCTGTCCAGTCGTGTCGTCGTCCGTGTCGTGTCCTGTATGCTATACAACAGTGCTCTATTTTTACCCGACTACGCGACGAAAAGGAGGGTACTGTGTTTATCAGTTTATGTACATATGTATGTATGTATATATGTGTGTATGTATGTATGTATGTATGTACGTATATTTGTTCCTATGTGGCGTTCTAGAGACCAAACGCATGAGCCGATTTTGATGATTCATTCGTCGTTAGATTCGTCTTGCCGACGGCTGCATAATACTATATTCCTTTATCAACTTGTTTTCATATTATTAGTTAGCTTTTATGCAGTCGGGTTTTTTATTTTTATAATATATTTTTTAACATTAAGAAATTTTGGAGCACATACGTTGATGTATACTAATTAATTATGCATCTCATTATTTAAGTTTTACGTCGCCTTTGTGAATGTGGGAGGAGTGCACATCCGATAGCCTAGTTTACTACGAACTTCAGTGCTCGAGAAGTTTTAGAGTATATGTCGTCCCAAGTTAATACTTCACAATTGTTTGTCTTAGATAATGTTAGTTTAAATTGTTGAGGGTGTCGCGGTCGGTCATTGTGGTTATGGGAAGAGATTTTGCGGGAAATTTTAATTTGTCATAGTAAAGTATAATTATTTATTTTATAAAAAATATTGAGTAATCATTACTTTTTTAATTTAAGTACACTCGTCAATGGAAAAATATACTTGCTCATATATCTATCCACATTTTCATGTACCTATATAAAAGCAGGTGATACTAGATAAAATAGATCTTTAAAGAAGTTTTCGTAATTATTGATTTCCTCGAATCGATTGCCTCTGTGTCCTATTAATTTGAATAAATAATGAATACTGATGTTCTGTTTTACTTAAAAATATCTACTTTTAAAATATGGTAATACGCATACAAAAACTAGTTTAAAATTAAAAAAATTGGTCAAGTGCGAGTCTGATTCGCCAAGACACCGAGGGTTCCGTAGCATGAAATATTAAAATAAGTTCATAATCGCATAAAACTTTTTTTATAAACATAACGAAATGGGTTATAAGGATTGCTTTTTTCTTTTTGAAGAACAGAACCCTTATAATGAATATTCGTATGTTTTTCTTCTATGCGTTCCTAAACCATTGAATTGAACCATGAAACCATGAAACTCTGGTGGGATTTTCTGTTTACGCCTGCGAAGGTTCCTTTTTTTTGACGTTTGTCTTTTATGCGTTTCTAAAGCATTCAAGCTTAGGGACGCAACCGAATGAGGCGAGGATAAGCCGCTAGTCCATACTAATATTATAAATGTGAAAGTGTGTTTATTTGTTTGCTTGTTTGTTTGATTGACCTTCTTTCACGTCGAAACAGAGTGACGGATTGGCGTGATTAGGTGTAGAGAAAATTAGAAGGCTGGAGAACGACATAGGCTACTTTTTACCGCAGGAAATTATCTTATTTCCACGGGAAAACACGACAAAACGCACCTAGAGACGAACCCGAGCGAAACGAGGATGAGTCGGCTATTTTTATATAAAATTAAGAGATGTGAGTTTAAAAATTTTTCGTTTAATACATAATATATAGGCTTTAAAACATTTTTCAACATTTTAGATACAGCATAAATATTTTACAATCCATCTATCTACGTTTACCGGGCCATTTGGAGCAAGCCAACAATTTAAGCCAATTATGCGCGAATATTGAGTGTTTTAAAACGCTATAATAAAAATCTTAGATTAAAATAAAATAAAATAAAAATATCGATTTTCCTTTCACTGCATGAAAAAGGAATGTGACATGGTTAACCATATGTGTTTAATTATTTATAAATTATTGTAGTTAATTTTGCTACTTTACCATTATAATGATGAAAAAAATATTTTTTAAGTAAAAAAAAATACTAATAAGTAATAAGTAAAAGTGGATGCAGTAGTAGCCCAGTGGTAGCGCGCTCGCTTGGGAAACCGAGTGAAACGGGTTCCCGGGTCTCGCACCTCTGATATTTTTACATGCGAATCATTTCCAACATGATTACCACTTCTACATCTCACGGTGAAGGTAAACATTGTGAGAAAACCGCTTGTCTGAAAGTTTCGAAAGACATGTGAAGTCCGCCAACCCACACTTTGCGAGACGGCGTTAAAAAGGGCTGAGTAGAAAGTACAAGTAAAAACTTATTAAAGACCACTGCTATAGCTGCAAGCTACTACATGCTAGTAATAAAATAATAATAAATATATTTTTTATAAAACGCAAAATTAATGAAAAGTATTAATTGGCAAAGAGGGGGATGGAGGGGGAATGAATTAGAAACCGCACAATCACCACTTTCGCTTGGAATACATATTAAAAACATATTCACAATGGGAGTAATCGAGACAACGTACAATTTATAAAACAATATGACAAGCAAAATTCTAGTTCTAACTGTGTAGGGATACCTATTGTATGTTGAAACTTAAATTACTGTAGCATTCTAACTCCCAATTATACGATAACCCTCGTAAACCTTTAATTGTATGTGAACGTTGCGAGAATAATAAAGGTTAAATGTTACATTTTCCTTTTAATTTTGCGTCATGTGTTGCTACTAATAGTACCGAACCGATTATTTATTTTAAAATAATCAATTTTATTATTTTGTATGAGGGAATTTGTTATTTTTCAGAAAATATTTTTGTGATTTAAGCAAAAATGTTTTTAAATAAAATAAATACAATTTTTAGTGGATATTGTTTTTTTATGCTGCTTAAGCTCAGCGGTTGGAAGTGAAGTATGCTGAGGATTGTGTATTCGATTCCCATACATGGTTAATTGTACTAACTATATAATTTATGCTGGTATTGTAGAGATAAAACATATTAGATTCAATAGGTTGGTCTCAAATGAAAGAAATATTACTTTATAGTCTCCTACGAGTGAGTAATAGTGAAATTTTAAAAATTTTAAAAATAACATAACATATTATTATGTTTGTGTTCGATATTTATAAATAAAATTGGAGTGTCTGTCTAGTTTTCGTTTAATTTCAAAATCATAACCAAATATTAAACCTAAATACTGAATGTTGAACTAATTATTATTGTATATAAATATACCTGATTACGGCTAATTTATCAAACTATATTTTAGTAAAACAATACTGAGAGCAAAGAGGCCCTTTGCATTAATATTTATTTAAATATATAGCAAATATTTGACTAACTTTAAAAAGAAGAGGTATTCAATGGGTGTAGGCAGGATTTTTTTACGTTATCTTCACTAATCATGGACCGATGTGCAAGGTTTATTTTCAATGACTAGATTCCCTTATTTAACTACCATATTCAATAGCCCCTTATAAATTTTAAGAAAAAAGTTTACTGCAAAACAACTGTACTTTGTTATTTACAAAGTAATTATGATCAATTAAATAAAACTGTCTTTTAGGATTATTTCGCGGATTTATTTTAATTTTTGGTTCCCAAAAATTTTGTTGATTGGTTTGGAACCAAATATCGAAATAAATCCGCGAAATAATCCGAAATGATAGTTTTATTTAAAATGTCAAATATTTACGTAAATCTAAGAAAGTATTTTAAGTATCAATTAGTCTACTATACTCCATGCTACTAATTAAAGGGAAATTTCGAGACCATCGATTAAAGTCTAAACAGAGAATGAACATTAAGGTAAAGCTACAGGTGTCATTTAATTTAAATAATATACATATACCAATATTTACTGGTAATTATAAATAAAATATGATGAGTGAAATGAAGAGAAAAAAAAAATCATACTGAAATATTTTACATAGCAATTTTTGAATGCTTTATTCATTATTTAATTCGCAAAAATGAGTTGGTGGAAAATTTTAAAGCGATGACAAAGGCAATGTACTGAAAATGTCAGGCGACCGCAACGGCAAACCAATTAAGCGTATCTCTGGCAATAATTCTCTCCACTAGTGAACAATGGTGGAAAATATGGCAAAAATCGCACCAGGAACCAGACGACAGTAATTCGATTGTCGCCGGTCAGAATTGATCAGTGTTAGGCAGATTAACGTGAAATTTGATATTTGGTGGGGACCGGCAATTTCCTTGCTTTCATAATGGAAAGAGAGGGTGACCAATGCTAATAGAATACCATTGTAGTTAACGAGACGAATGTGACTAGTAAGATGAAACTGATGTATAGGCTGTATAAGAAAACAGTGTGTATTATTTTCTATACATATAATAAAATTCTAACTGAATCGAATCTGTACATACATTAAATATTTTTTGGGAAATCTTAGTGGAATAGTCATTATCATCGATAAAGAGGCCAAATTTCTAGTTTTTAGAATTTTTGTCTGTCTGTCCGTCTATCTGTCTGTCTGTCTGGGAACGCTTCATGAGAAAACTACTGGACAGATTTTGATGAAATTTGTTATGATGATAGGTTGTTATATAGGTCAACATTTAGGTTAGTTTTTACTGAGGAAAATATCTCATCTCTGAGAAATCTATACTAACCGTTAAAACATACCAAGGGATGAACCTTAGCAGAACGAGGTAAGTAGCTAGTATTATCATATATTTTTTAAATAATAATAATTTATATTATAATAATTATAGCACAATATAGTCCAAACTAAAATCAAAAACTATCTTTGAATCTAATTTCAATACACAAACAATTCTTTTTAAAATTAAATTAAATATAAAAAATTCTTGTAATGCATTATTTCTACTTTACCATATTTTGGATTTACTATGGCTTGCTAAGTGGTCATGACAAGCCAACATCATGTCGGAAAGTTCTCTGATGCGTGCAAATTGAATTCTAGTTCCAGCCACGCACTGATTCCTATCGACAACTGGACAAGTAACATCATAGCATTCAAAGACAATATCTAGTATGAAATGTTATTTGTTTTAAGGTTTATTGTTAGGAATGTCGTCTGTAGATAATTTATAGTAACAATAAGATATAAAGTTGAAAAGTTTGTTTGTTGTATCAGTCCGATTTGGAAAATTCTTTTTCTATTTTATAGCTCATTTATTGTTTAACGTTATAGATTATCTAACGACACTTTACGACTTTTTGTACTGAATTAATAATATAACATGAAATCACGTAAGTAGAGCCGCAATCAGAAGCTAGTATAGATTTCTTAAGTTAGGACACTAGTGTTGTTAATAAAAGATATATTAGAGTAAAAAGAACAGCAACAATATGGATTGCTATTTTTTATAGTTTATATCAATCCAGCATTATGTCTATAGTAGGTATACGAGTATATAAATTAACTTTATACCTCATTATTTTCATTTCTAACTTTTATTATTGAAGAAGAATTTAGTAATATTTAATTCTAAGATCATTTGAAACAATTTGGTGAATTACCAATCGTAAGCTCGCGTAATAAACGATATACATTGATATACAATAACTCAAGATACACTCAAGATACACTCAGATAATAATAATTAAAATAATAATTTAAACAAACTTTCAATATATAATTTAAATAAATTAAATTAATTTAAAATAAACATAAATTAGTCGGTGAATCGAAAAGCTCAAAATCAAGCTTAAAGTGACATTCCTCTAACTACCTAGTTAAAATGAATCTAACACGATCGGCAAGCGACATAAGTCAACAGTTTGGCTGAGATTGTAGGGCGAACTTTGATGCTATTCCACTGATCAAATTAATACTTTACCTGTGGAACTCTAACTCAGCTTTCTATGAAGACATGTGTTCTTAATTTAATTTTTAATTTATTCCTACTACTACCAATTTCTTAGAAAATTCACGAAAATATAAAGAAATGATCTATATTTTTCGCAACAAAACAGAAATTACATCTCATAATGACATAATCAAAGTTTAATTTGAATATTTCTGTTAGTAAATTATATTTCAATTCAGTGTGTATCTATACAGATAAATAAAATTGAAGTGTCTGTTTGTAATGTCAAAATAATAGCTCTATACTAAATGCATATGGAATTATATACGATACTTATAAGAAAAACACAATTTTTAAAATTTTTGTCTGTCTGTCTGTTTGTTCCGGCTACTCTCCAAAACGGCTGGACCAATTTTAACGGGACTTTCACTGGGAGATAGCTGATATAATAAGGAGTAACTTAGGATACTTTTATTTTAGAAAATGAATTAGGGTTTCGCTCAAAAAAATTAAAACGTACCTAAGGACGCACACGAGCGAAGTGAGGGTAAGTCGCTAGTTGTAAATATTACTAGGATGTTTAACGGGATATTTCATGGAGGAAGATTTTGTCTTTCACTTACTTTGGATAGTTTCCGATATTTCAGCACTGTTACAAGTGCTATGTTCACGGGTATGACTCATACCCGTTATAATATTGTCAGTCACATAAAAATGAAATTTTAAAGACTAAAATATTGTAAATATTTAATGAAAATAGTATTTACTGCTTTATCAAACTCTGACGCTTAAACATCTTCATTCTTAGAAGTCTTTGCTTTATGGTACAAATTAATGTATTTTATTATTATAAAAAGATGAACAGACAGGTTATTAGCGTGTGGTTAAACTATTCCTCTGTCTCATTCGCGTTGTAAATAAAGAATTTGAGTTTAACTTTAGAGGTAGTAGATTCGTTCTGCATATGATAAATAAGTATTGGTTGGAGCGGCCAACGTTACATTATTATGTCGGGCATGACCATACCCTCTATGGTTTATTTTATTTAAGCAATTTAAATAATTGACATAATATGTATGAAAAACCTCATAAAATGTACCTTTTACTCGCGATATAGTGGAACGTAGCTCTTGAATTTCAGAGCTGTTAATAGTTTAAACAGGAGTTTCGAGAAATAATCTTGTTAGGTAACAACCTGCGGGAGAAGGGCTCTCGACTAAGTTAGGATACTTCCCTTTACTTGGAACTAGTTCGCGCCCAACACCTCACTATATTGAAGCTATGATGGTATTATTATGCAGTACCAACAGCGAACAACTCTAGATAGTTTATGCAATAAAGCTCAAGTTGCATACAGCAATGCTGATATGAAACATATTGAATTCGACTTAATAGTTTCTTGTTACATTTGAGCTGAGAGCAACAATATATTTTCATAAGTTATATTCATCATTTCAATTTCATCAGTCAATCATTCATCTTAATAATATAATCTGTACCTAATATTGTAGATGATAAAATGAGTTTGTAGGTACTGAAATCGTAGAGTTACAAAATATATGTACAATGATTGTTTCGAAACAGCAACTAAGGGCATTATGAAATATATATCAACCTATGTACATTTAAAACCTAATTATTTTATATTTTAAAAACAAAACTAAGAAATGAAAAAGCTCATCTATACATCTATACAGATAAATAAAATTGGAGTGTCTGTTTGTAATATTAAAATAACCGCTTTTTACCACATGCATATGGACGAATACACGGTACATATACCAGAACAATATTTTTATAATTTTTGTCTGTCTCTCTATCTGTTTGTTCCGGCTAATCTCTGAAATGGCTGGACCGATTTTGATTTCACTGGCAGATAGCTGATGTAATAAGAAGTAACTTAGGCTACTTTTATTTTAGAAAAATATTAGGTCCCACAAAAAAAATTAAAACCAAATTAATTAATTAATTTTGTTTCAAGAAGCACCTGAGGGACGAACCTGAGTGAAGCGAGGGTGAGTCGCTAGTCTAATATAAAATATTATGGACAAAAATCTTATTATAATATACTCTTTTTATAAATATAGATATCGTCGACTTTATACATTTATGTACCTATGTATACGTAACAAAAATATCTTAAAATTTATAACAAACTCGAAATAATTCCGTAACTAAAAGCTATTTTCAATTAAAAACTGAGCAGTACGTCATTCAAACTAGTTGTTATAACATATTTTAGTGCAGGAAAACTTTTCAATTGGCATAAAGTTGCGCGTGCCGAGCGTCTGATCAAATTATTATCACGTTACGCTGTAACTGCTGTGCTGGCATTAGATATGAAGCTTTTTTAATAGCCCTGCATACATTTGCAGCTTTATATATTTTATACATTAGTCAGTAAATTTTCGCTTATCAAGAAAGATTTTGTGCTGTGTAATTATTTATGTAAGTTTTAGCAAATAGCGCTAGTACTTATGAAAAGTTACTGTCTCATATATAAGTACTAACCTTTCCCCCTTCAATCCCTAAGATTTGTAACCTCAAAATCTTTAACAAATTCCTTCATCTTACCAAATAATTAGCGACTCACCCCACCCTCACTTCGCTCAGATTCGTCCCTAGGTTGATTCCTCATACAAATTTTGATCCCCATTTTCAGCCCCTTAAAGAATGATTTCCTGGATAAAAACTATCCTACATCCTTTCCAGGGTCTCAAACTGTCTTCTTACCTAATTTCATCTAAATCGATTCAGTAGTTTCGGAGCCTATTCAGTACAAACAAACAAAAAATCTAATCTTTCCTCTTTATAATATCAGTATAGATATCACATTACGATCTACGAATACTGTGCCAGAATTAGATATGATTTTATAGTGCTGTATTTTGTAGTATTTGGATATTTGGATTTTACTCATGGGCTGAAGATTTTATGCGTGATTTACTTCATAGTAAGCAGATGGAGTAAAAAAACCTATGCACATTGCACAATGCTAGTTAAAGTTTTAAGTGCGGAACATTAAAGTTTCTACTTAAAGTAATGGATGTTGGGTAGTGGACGCTTTTCTTTAAAGAAAATTGATAACTAGTGGTGAAGTGGCTTGTAGGTATCTATGCTGTTGAAACCGAATTTGATTCTTGCATAGGTTAAATATTTACATTAACCAGAATATGAAATTTTTAGTTAATAAGCTCAAAACCCGACATTTAGTGAAAACTCTAAGTCAAATTTGATACGACATGCCATAAAGAGGCTGTTTCGTCATTTATTTAAAACGTATAGCAAAATTAAAAATCTCTGTATTAATGCTCAATCTGCCAGAGACGTGTGATGATTATTAAGAAATTAAAAACCCCGGCTTATAAAATCAGTAATTCCTACATAATATATATGGAAACATAACACATATTCTTTGATAAAAATAATTAAAAAAAAACAACTGTTAACTCAAACAACAATAACGTTCAAGTGTTAGAAATAAACAAAAAAAAACAGTTTTCATTTTCCCGTGTGGAGTACAATCGCGGCATTTTCTCGGCTAGCAACGGGTCATCAGTCAAGCGGAGTGGATGCCACTCGACTGCGCAGACACAAGGGGATTGTGGCCCTCAATGCACTTTTACTTTATGAATTTATAGTTCGCCACGTTTCGTTTCTCGCCCCCATTTGTCATACCACTGTCACAATGTTGAGAGATTTGAATTCGAATCGGCATCACATTATTCTTTGGAATTCATCTTTAGCTACAGAAAGCTGTGCCATTCTTGTTATGAAAAATATGTATATTATTCTTAGAATTGTGATATCGCTTTAATCTTTGACAAACGTTCATAAGTAAAAATATTGCTCGATTTTCTAGAATACATTACATATACATTTTATAATATAATAATTGTTGTTTTTGTCCATACTTTAGGCAAGGTACTTTTTTGTATGTACATACATACATACAAGTTATTTATATTCATAATTCTTATGATTCAAAATTTTCATAAACGCAGCGCGTTTCAATATAAATTTAGATTTCTTACTATTTCAAAAGCCAAATGAAACTTTTTAACATAATAACTTTAATGAAATGCCCTATATTTTTCTTATTTTTCATAAGTACGCTTCCACGAGACTGAAACATGGCCACTATAAGAGACTTGAGTTGAAGGCGAAATTTTTCCCCGAGGCGGGTCATCAGTCAGGTAGAGTGCTGAGCTCTGATAAAGAGACAGTAGAATCCATTTCATAGCTGGTGTGTTGATAAGCTTAGTTCTTTAGTAGAGCTAGTTCATTTAAAAGGATGCCATTATTTTTACGTCTAACTGCAATCAGTACGCTAGCGTTAAGTAAAGGATGGTACAATTACAGATATTTTCTACTTAAAAGGATTTAGTAATTGAAAGTTTAACTACTTTTTGCTTAATTATGAGTATAATACAATACTTATTTGTTTTAAATATGTAAAATAAATTAGTATAATATTTCACATCTTCGTATAGGATACGTAGATATGATAAATTTACATCGTTGTGTGAGACAAATATCCAGACAAAGATATAATTATGTATGTACTTGTAGTTATATCTACCATTCAGTATAAATATATAGTCTATTTTATAGTTAGCAACAAGAAGTAAATAAATCTAATTACTTAAGAAATATGCTAAATTAAATAAACAAAAATGGCTTCAAGCAAATAATAACGAAAAAATGTTATTTCATCGTCATTAAGCACGATTACATTAAGATGTTTTAATGTAGTACACCCAATAGTATTTTCTTCTCCTCTCAGGCATGTTTTCATAAAATAAATTCCTTATAATATACCTTATTATTGTAACCAACATCTCGAAAGCGCTGTTTGGAAAGTAAGGATATGTTCCAATTATAAGAAATAATGTGGCGAGAAAATGAGACCGTGTACGTTCTCGCAAAATATTTAAAAGCTTTCTTTGTCTAACTTATAGTACTGTAAATGGTTTATGGATGGGATTTTGAGTGTAATTATCCATTACTATATCTATATATACATAAAATGCTTTGTCCTGACTGACTGATCGATCAACGCACAGCCTAAACCGCTGGTCGTAGAGACGTGAAATTTAGAGGACATATTCCTTATACAATGTAGGCATCCGCTAAGAAAGGATTTTTCGAAATTCATCCACTGAGGGGGTAAAATAAGTGATATAAGTTTGTATGAAACTCTGCCATTCTTAACGCGAAATGCACAGAAAGTGGTATTTAGCTTTTAGATGAAAAATTGGAAATATATGTATTAGATTTTTTTTTAAATGCTTCCCATAAGAGGGTAAAGGGGGGTGATAAAGTTTATATGGGCAAACAATTATTTATGATCAGAATTACTTGAAACTTGGTATTAATGCTCTTCAATACAATTGAATAAATACGTATTTTAATTTTTTTGAAATTCATCCTATAAGGCTGTCAAATAAGGGATGTAAGTTTGTATGAAACTCTGTAATTGACGCACGGAAAATGGTATTTACCTTTAAAATGACATCTAAAATAATACAAATATATTTTTTTTTCGAAATTCATCCCTTAAAAGGGTAAAAGAGGGGTTGCGCTGTTTATATGAGGAAAAAAATGTTTATGATCAGAAATACATTAAACTTGGTATTAATGCTCTTCAATACAATTAAATAAATATGTATTGATTTTTTTTAAATTCAGCCTCTAAGTGGGTAAAATAGGGCGGTGAAGTTGGAGTTGTTGAATATATTTAAATAGAGTAATATGACTCAAGTTCTCCGTAAGTGCACACTTACTGTGTGGGATATAAAGTAAAGAACGGAAATTATTCCGAATCCAAAGGAAATTTATGTATAACTTTTCGGCTGGCCACAGCAGCGACAACTATGTATAACAGACCTAGAGCGCGAGAGAGAGAACCTAGCTAGAGAGTATCCTGCTATCTATACATCCTTCTGAAGGTTGGCACAACTGCAATAAAAAAATCGCCTAAGATATGTAACGGGATTAGACTGTGAATAATTCATTAATCATTATAGTGGCCACTGTGTTTGCTGGATGTGCTCGGGAGCAATTAGAATTCATACCTCGAATACCACTGATAACTTCTGACTACGCCTTTGAGTTTAATCTATTGTAATTCCTTCTTAAATTTTGCTATGCAATGACCTTTTATATATCTCAGGGCCAGTCCTTAAAAGTAGCAGGCGTAGACTTAAAAGAGGATTGCTTCTCACAGGTACATTTTAGCAGAACCCAGAACTAGACAAAACATCCATCTACGAGTATGTGGTATATTTGTGGTTAGTTTTTTAGTGTAGAACTTAAGTAAATCTAGAGTTTTACTCTAGACATAATATTACAAATTCGATACGACAACAAATAAATCAATGGAAATTAAAACTGAGCAAATTTTTTAGTCCACGCACATGGCAATTTATATATGTAATTTAAAAAAAAAGAAGAAGGAGGAAGACTGTAAGCTTCAGGTGTACATTGAATTGGTCTTTAAAAATAATGTAGATGTTAGCCTGTCAGTATGTCAGTTAAAAAACTCATATTAGCTGAGTTACATGATTCTAAAGTCGTAAACATTTTATGCGATTGTATCATTGTATTCTCTTCATCTAACTTTGGAAAGATAGAGAGTAGAAAAATGTGCATAAAATACAGGTAGTGGAGCTTGCTAAATACCTAAAGTGTAAATTTATTTACAGAATATACGCGTAACATGTTTTAAGATAGATATTTTGAGTTACGATCGCTAAAATGAAATTTGTTTTCCTTATTATAGGAAAGATTTATAAAGATTAATAAAGTTTAATCGCGGGCGAAGCCGCGGGTTCTGCTAGTATATAATAAAATTGTAAGCCGAATCGGTACATTATATATTTTTTGGAAAATCTTTTTGAAATAGACAATATTATCGATACAGAGGCCGAATCTATAGTATTTAGAATTTTTGTCTGTCTGTCTGTCTGTAACCGCATTATGAAAAAACCACTGGAGGGATTTTGATAAAATTTGATATGATGATAGGAGATTATCCGGGTCAACATATAGGATACTTTTTACTGCGGGAAAATGTCTCATGTCTGAGAAATCTATACTAAATGTTAAAACGTAACTAAGGATGAACTCGAGCGGAGCGAGGGTGAGTCGCTAGTTAAGATATAAGATTACTAGCGACTTACCTTTGCATCGCTCGGGTGTGTATTCACCTGTCTATAGTAACCTATGTGTAGTTCAATTAAATAAAGTCATAGTCTATCTGTGAACTTAACTTCATCCAAACTTGTTCAGTCGTTTTAGCGTGAAGAAATAACAAACTCGTTAAGTTTTCCTCTTTTCACCAGTATCAATGGTGTTGTGTTGTGTCTACTCAAAAATTTTAATAAATTTTGTTATAATATATATTGTTTAAAAAAATGTTGTAATATTTCATGCAAACAATATAAATACAAATATTTTAAAGTGAACACAATTAGTTCTATGCGGAAATCGAATACCTAACCTCCTAGTTAATAGACAACGCTGTTCCTAATAGTATTAATTAAGTTCAAATTTATAGTTAAATGATTATGAAAAAGAGGAATATGTAAATATGGACCTATGTCTGAAGGAAAATAAATAAATAAATAAAAAAAAAACAATACTCCACCAGAAATGACAACCTGACAGTGAAAACTTGCACATTTTTCCCTTTCTTTATATTACAATATTTTGTGCGACCATATTCATATGTATAATAAATGGTTAATAACGTGACCAAAATGTTAAGGGCCGTACTTGCAGGCTCTTTTATCTCTCTTGTGAGATGTAAAATTGAGTTTAACCGTCTGAAAATAAAGATGTCCTTTTTAGATAAAATGTACGGCGGATGGGAAAATACTTTTCTAGCTTCATTCGCAACGTCGACGGCGCCCGGCTTGGACGTCGACGGGTGACAATAAAATTAGATAAGTGCTGGCTTGTCATGTTCCGGTCTATCGTCCGTTTTGCGGATGGAAATCAATCGCAGTAAAACATTGTACATTGTTACTGATAAACAATTTCTTAATATGTTGGTAGCTAATACATTACATTGTCTAGTATTGATATATATTATACATACTATATAGAATTATTGTATGTATAATTTCAATGGAGAGAAAATGTCGTCACCTGATTTCACTTAAACATTGAGTACAAATATAGTAATCAGATATTATTTTCGAAGTCGGTGTGCTTTAATTTGTATCGGCTGGCACTGACTTCGAAAATATCTGATTAGGTATCTATTCTAAATGAAAACCCCTGTTTATTTATTTTTACTTTTTAGTACCTGGAAGTCGGTTTTTTTTTTATTTTTCTATTTTTAGTGTAGACGAACAAGCAGGTAATTTGTAAGAAGAAAGTTTTTTAATAACATATTCGATTAAGCCATTTACTTAAAAATAATTTATTGTTGATTTTTTAAAAACCGCTCGACCGATTTCGATAAAATTTAAATAGAACCACTTGGGAAGTTATACCCTTTAAAACAAAAAAAAATTCAAATCGATTTAAGCGTCTTCGAGTAATCAGTGAACATAAAAAGAAAAAAGATTCCGACGAATTGTGAACTAGTGTTGCCGAAATATCGATAGTTTCACTATTGATAGTTTTCATCTAACAAAGCCCTACTATCGATAGCTACACCGATACAATCAATATTTACCTATATACTAAAAACCACTAAAATAATCATAAAATCTAAACTACGTTACAAAAAATTGTTTTGTGTAACTTACCTTCAGTATATTTGTACTTTACTCCTAAACTATCGTTATACATATAAAATAAATTTTACAAACATATTAATTATGATATCAAGACAAAATTTTACAATTCTAATAACAGCTATTTCCTATAAAATAACACAATGTACTAAAAATAATATATTAATTGAAATCTTAAAATGTGAACATACATTAGTTATCCTTATTTACAAGGCTTTGAAACAGTGCCCTTTTTTCATGTTTAAAATTCGATAAAGTAAATAATTTTATTTCTCATGAAATTGACGACACTGGGAGAGTTGAGTGTATTTCTTTAAGTGATTCTAAACAATGCCCACACATACTCAAAACAGATAGCAACAATAGAGACTCATTATCCATAATAACTGTTAACATAAGAAGTATAAAACGTAACTTAGATCTCTTCCTGGCTTTTCTAACAGCAATAAATATACAACTAGACATAATTGTGCTAACTGAGTGCTGGACAAATATAAATAGTCCTCCGCCCTCTTTGAACGGCTATAACATGTTTTGGACCAAGAAATCGCTCAACCAAAATGATGGTGTGGTGGCGTATATTCGCAAAGAACTCAGCGTCTCCTCATGTGAACCAGAATTTTCAGAAGGCAACTGTCTTACAATTACATTAAGCACTAAATACACATTAGTATGTTCATACCGTCCACCGAGCTTCAGAAAAACCAACGAGTATCTCAACTCACTGGAATAAGTTATACGCAATATAAAAACACAAAATATAATTTTTACTGGGGATATTAACATAGACATCCTTAATGATAATTCAACAGGTTCAACTCATGATTATCTTAATTTAATGGCAATGTATGGGTTAAGACAAGGAGTTAATCTGCCTACCAGAAATAATACCTGTTTAGACCATTTTATGGTGAAATGTTGTAATGCCTGGAAAACAGTTGTCTTTGAACAGCAGATCACAGATCACTCACCAATACTATTATACATAAGCAAGGCAAGAGTAAGTAAAAATGACATAACATATCAAAAATTAAAGATAGACCATGAAGCTATTAAAAACAGTCTAAATGATGAGAGCTGGAAAAATCTTCATAGAACCGCTGACTTAAATATTGCATGTGAAATCCTTATAAATAAACTCCTATCACTCATCGAAGATAACACATCATCAAGAAAAGTCTCAAAACGAAATCGTCCACTTAAACCATGGATAACATACGGTGTAGTAAAATGTATAAAAAAAACGAGATAGACTACATAAAAGAGCTAAAAAGTTTCCTAATGACACTGACCTAAAACAAAAATATACCACAAGGAATACATATGTCTTAAAGCTAAATATTATGAAGAAAAGCTGATTAATGATGCTGGTAATATTAAAAAACAGTGGCAAACAATAAAAGAAGTATGCAACATTAACCAGAACAAGGTATCTTCCGAGGAGCTTCTTAGTATTAATGATTCCCCCACAGAATCTCTTATAACGGTTAATACTTACTTTACTTCAATAGGAGGTACACTTGCCAAGGGTATTCTCGATCGATTGAACACTAATGAAAATGAATTGGCACGGCTTGCTAGAATATCATCTGGGCCATTGAGTTCAATGTCTTTTATTCCAACAGACCCACATGAGGTAAGAAATATTGTTTTGGGACTCAGATCGCATAGTGCCCCAGGATGGGACAATATCACCACAAACATCCTTAAACAAAACATCACGTCACTTGCTGAGCCTATAACACAATTGTGCAATCTGAGTCTGGAGACAGGTATTTTCCCTGATAAATTTAAAACAGCTGTTGTATGCCCAATCTATAAGTCTGGTGACAAATATAATCCTACCAACTATAGACCGATATCTCTCCTGTCAACTCTATCAAAAATTCTAGAAAAAATAGTTAACAAAAGACTTACCAGTTATCTAGAAAAAAATGGACTCCTTAATTATAACCAATATGGCTTTAGGATAGGAAAATCGACAGAAGACGCAGTTCTAGCGCTTACGACGACATTGATGAAACAGCTTGATAAAAGTAATAAATGCATAGGAGTTTTCCTGGATCTACAGAAGGCTTTTGACACAGTCTCCGCGCCCATCTTGCTCAGCAGAATGGAGAATGTTGGGATAAGAGGAGTTGCCCTGGACTGGTTTAGGGACTACTTATCTGGTAGAACACAATGTGTACGTATTGGTGAATATCAAAGTGACAATGCCACATGCAGATACGGAATCCCTCAGGGCAGTACGCTTGGGCCGACTCTTTTTCTTATTTATATCAACGAATTATGCAGTACTGTCTTGCCAGGACTTGATATAACCATGTTTGCAGATGACACAGTGCTGGTGTTCCGTGGTAGCACTTGAGAAGAGGTTTTCCATCTAGCAGAACTCGGCCTTGCTAAAGTAACTGAGTGGCTGGAAAATAGTCTTTTATCTATTAATAACAACAAAACCAAATACGTTTGCTTCAGTAAATCAGTTTTAGATAATCCCGGAGATAGATTGGAACTTAAAATACACGGATTCCCGTGTAACCGTGCAAAGAACTTCAGCACTTGCAACTGTGCAACTCTATCTCGTGTTACCAACATCAAATATCTTGGAGTCATTTTGGATGAAAGGCTTTCCTGGAATATCCACATAGCATCGCTGGCGACCAGGATCAGGAAAACAATTTATATATTTAAAAATTTACGTACAGTAGCCAAAAAACACCTACTTATCCTAACCTACAAAGCGCTGGTTGAATGTATTATTAGATATTGCATAAGTGCCTGGGGCTGTGCGAGCAAAACTTACCTTATCGCGGCTGAACGGGCTCAGCGAGCTGTACTTAAGGTGTTAATGTACCTGCCTTTTAGGCATCCAACCGCCTCCGTATATGAGAAAGCTGGTGTACTATCTGTACGACAATTGTTTATTTATGAAACAATCCGGAGATATCATAAAAAAGTGGTGCCAACTTTACAGGACGACTCTAAAAGGATAGATCGCTGTCCGGTTCCACGTGTTAAAACCTCCTTTGCTAAGAAGCACTTCACTGTTGTGGCTCCCCGTATTTATAATATTTTTAATAATAAATACAAAGTTAAGAAGCATCCTAACAATAAATTGAAAAAAATTTTACTTACCTGGCTGAAAAGTTTAGATTATGATGCGACAGAAGAAGTTATAAAATATGCTGTATAATATCTACATAACACACACACACACACACATGCACACACACACACACATGCACACACACACACACACACACACACACACACACATACACACACACACACACACACGCACAAACACACACATACGTTTTTTTTTTCTTTCTATTTATGTTTTTTGTTGTTTATTCATTTTTCTTTCTATTACTATTGTGTTGGCATAAATCTGTGATTAATTATATGGGGAGGACACTAGCTCCTGCAACACAGTTTTTAACGAGCGCAGGGGCTAGGGAAATCATTAACACTTTTGCATGTATAAAATATGTCAATAAAGAAAAAAAAATAGTATCGATACTATCGATAGATGGAAATGTGACAATACTATTGACAGACCACAATACTATCGATAGTATTGGTGCTCACAAATCATAAACTATTGATAGTATCGATACTATTGATACTATTGAAGTTTCGAAATAAAATAATATCGATGCTATCGTTAGTTTCAGCTATCGATAGTAGCTCAATTCGATAGTATTAGACTTACCTAAGTAAGTTTTAAAAGCAATGTAATTAGACAAAAGTCAGTATAAAAAGTCAATTTGTTTACTGCCACCTTCGTCTTTCCATTTCCTCTTTCTTTTTTAACTATGCTATTGAAAAATGAGCTATTATCGATACTAATAATAGATACTATCGATAGTATCGATACACTCGATAGTATCGGTAATATTGATAGCACTATCGATATTCTAACTGTGGTCACTATCGATTAACTATCGATATGTTATCGATAGTCGACTATCGATGGTCAACACTATTGTGAACCTCGTTTTTGAAGAAGTCGGTTGATAAATAAGTTTTTCATAAAAACAAGTTAAAATTTTCAAACATAGTTTCATAATAAAAAAAAAATCAATTCTAATAACTACCACTATAATGCACGTGTCAAAAATGAAATTGATTTCACCCTCGCATCCTGCGTGCCGTATCAGCCTGCTTCAAGTGGCGAGGGAGGCTGCGCTAATAACTAGGGAAGCCAGATGTTTATTTAATGGTACCCACAGACACTCTAATGGAGATTCGCACCATGCGTATCTATCGACAACATGAAAATTATTTAGCTACGCCATCTAAAATTTTCATATAATTTATAGCAAACAGGTCGCATTCATTAACGGATTGTCGCGGGTAGTTCAAAATATACTGGATAATCTTACTGCTTGCAAAAATATACGGTATATTTTCTTTGATCTCCCACGATTTAATTAAAAAATTTTCGTGTTTCAAATGGAATATACATTAAATTCAAAACGAGAAACTTCAGTACTCCAGATTTTGATGTCATCGGATTGGAACTTATTTATAATGAAAAATACTTAAACAAGGGAAACAAAGCCTAAGTTCTTCGAAAAAATCACGATATTTGTATAATTATTCCTACATTATAAAAATGTACTGTAAAGTATATTATGTTACCAAGAAAAATATTTTCTTTGAGTAAGAATTGAGGTTGCGTATCGGATGTTAAAGTATGTATAGGTAAATACATATAATGTTAAAGTAGGTACATATATACTTTATTACTTTGACCATTTCGGCCGTAACTAATTAGCAGCAAACATTCTTTTTTCCTTTGAGTAGCCGGTTTTTTACATTCTGAAAGGTTAAAGGACGATTATATATTATTTTGTATTATATAATCTTTTGTTAGCAAAAATGTAAAATTGAATTTTCAGGAGTAATAATTCAGTTCTATCAAGATTAGATATATAATAAATATTATTACATTATCTAATATATTTAAACGAGCAATTCTTGTTTATTTATTTATTTATTTATACCGGCGATCTCGGAAACGGCTATAACGATTTCACTGAAATTTGTTATGTGGGAGTTTTTGAAGGCGAAAAATCGATCTAGATTAGTCTTATGTCTGGGAGAACGCGTGTTTTCGAGTTTTCATGAGGTTTTCTTTCGCATTATTCCACACACAATATGTTCTATATTTCTTACCGTGTGCTCAAGTGACCAAGCCGCAAGATTGACAATTATAGGTGCCCGGGCTCGAATCCCGGTCGGATATAAAAAAATAGTTTTGTTTTTTTTGTATTTATTCAAGGTTTTAGTTTTTTTTTTTTAAAGAAAATTACACTTTTGGCCAAAACCTCCGAGCGAAGCTCGGTCGCCCAGGTATTCTAAATAATTTATGTACCTCTATACTAATAATACCTTTGACGGTTTATTTTAAGTTAAGAAAAGTGGCTTAATTTGTAGTATATTATTATTTATTTTTTTAAGTTTGCAAGGTAGTCCAAATAAATATTGATTAGCTATTATTTTAGACTAAGTAATTTAGAATTTAAAAACATAAGATGTTTCTTGCATTTTGCTTTACTAAAAATATTCTCACAGCCTTATCTTTGTTGTAAATAAAGATACTTGTACCTGAAATCATAATGGACCATATCGTTTATCTACATAAAAGGATAAGTTAAATCAAGGCAAGTCTGCATACGGGGTTGTCAGGTAATTCCCCTAAATCAAGCTAATGTGACGTTTCAACGTCGGCTCGTTTATTACTACACGAATAATCGCAAGGCGTATGGCGGGATTATCTTTTGAATGTGCCCTTAGACGATTGTAGGATTCGTGACATTGGTACAATTGTATTCAGTCCATGGAAAATTGCGGAAATTACCAATGTTCTGATTCTCAACGGTATAAACTTTTTCAGTAAATCTTTTCTTCTATTTCAATTATTTCTAATATTATCTTAATATTTCTATTATTCGTTTGTAGTTTTCGTGTTAGTAGTATGTACTTCATTCGTATTTTTAGTTTATTACATAAAATAAAGTATCTAACTTTGTTCTATAGTAATACAGTATGTGGAATTATAATCACCACACATCACAATCTAATAATCACATCAAAATTTATAATAAAATTCTGAGTCGAATCTGTACATTAAATATTTTTTGGAAAATCTTATAGAAATAGTCATTATTATCGAAACCGGATCTTTGGTTTTTAGAATTTTTGTCTGTCTGTCTGTCTATGACCGCATCACAAGAAAACCGCTGGACAGATTTTGATGAAATTTGGTATGATGATAGCTGGTTATCCGGGTTAATATATAGGATACTTTTTACTGCGGGAAAATACCTTATCTCTAAGAAATCTATACTAAACGTTAACACGTAACTAGGGACGAACCCAAGCGGAGCGAATTAAATTTTGTATGTATATGTGCGCGTGCGTATACGTAGGTGTGTATGTGTGGATGTGTGCATATGTTACTCATTCACACTATGTCTATGACAAATTATAATTACACGCACCCGAGTAAAGTAAGGGTAAGTGACTAGTGTTGAAATAAAATTATTTATATTAAAGACACTATTAAATTCGAAGTGATTTTTTTTCTATTTTTATAGACTGCAATATCACAACGAGTAAATATTTTCACAAGTCATCGTCACGTAATTATTTGGAGGGGAAAGTATTCCCATGTTTTAATATCCATAAAACAAGCTGGAAAAAGATAAAGCACGAACTTTATTGTTAACGGAAAAGATGAAATCTGATATACCTGGTTTTAAGTAATATTAATTTAAATAGTTCAATATAAAAAATACGCTTTTATAATATTAAAATTAAAGATTTAGTTTTATAATATTAAAGATTTAGTTGTACCGTATAAGTGGCTAGCATGTACGGCTGCACATCCTGAGGTCCTGGGTTCGAGTCCCGGGTCGGGCCAAGTTTAGTTATTGAGTCTTTCTGTATAGTAAGCCTCAGTAACAGCCCGGAGTTGGGAAGTTGGCGGTGTTTCACCCCCGAGCCTCGGAGAGCACGTAAAGCCGTCGGTCCTGCGCCTTAAATCTCACCGGTCGTGTCGAGTAGTCGTCCCACCGACGTATGAGAGTGACAGGAATAGAGAGTGCACTTGTGTCTGCGCGGACACTTGTGCACTATAATATCTCCTGCGCAGTTGGCTAGTCTCAATGAGATTGGCCGCCGTGGCCGGAATCGGTCAGGAGGACATTATTATTATTATTACTGTCTAGATAGAATTACTACCGTTGGGGTACGTTTTAAACATAAAAATAGTTAAATAATAAAAAAAATATAATTAAAATTACAAGCTGCTATTCAATCGTTATTTTATTATATATATATATATATATATATATATATATATATATATATATATATATATATATATATAATTCGTTATTTGAATTAGATTTTGGCCACAATTTAATGGGTTGTATTTTTTTGCGCAGAACCCTAATATATTTTTTTAAAATAAGAGTAGCCATGTTACTTTTCATAAGATCAGCTATCTGACAGTGAATGTACGGAAGTATAACCAGATAGACAGACAAACATTTTTAAAATTGTTTTTTTTTTTTCTTATAAGTAGGTACCAAATCTATATACTCTCATATACATTTAATGAAATGCTGTTATTTTGACAATACAACAGACACTTTAATTTTGTTTATTTACATAGGTTGTGAAATTGGGAATAGAGTGCATATTCACTACTAAAACAGAGAACGAAAATTTATATAAACAAAAGAATATACACAAAAGATAAACTCTTATATACTTACAAAATACACAGCAAATACATTAGCATGCAAATAGGATTTTTTTCTAGTGTTCAGGTCCTCGCAAGTCCCAATACGTCGTTTCAAAGTAATGTAAATATCGTCCACTGTTTCTTGTGGCCCTTGAGGAAACTGGAGGAATTCAAAGCAAATGATCAAGTAATGAACTTCTGTGCTTAGTATAAATTAAACATTGTACGTCTATTCTTGTTTTAATTGCCAATCTTATCAAAAACCTATTGCAAATATGTTTTGACTCTATATTATTTATTATGGATTAAAAGTTAAGTAGGAAAATGTTTTTGTTAATAAAGCATTTATTTTAGCCATAATTTATTTCGTCCACGGTTTTTAAGATCGACAATACGCCTACATAAATTAGAATAAATTATTTTAATACTAACGACTTACCCTCGCTTCGCACCCGAGTGCATCCATAGGTAGGTACTTTTCTATTTTTTTGAGCGGAACTCTAATTCTTTTTCTAAAATAAAAATAGCCTAAGTTACTCCTTATAACATCAGCTATTTATCAGTGAAAGTCTTGTTAAAATCAGTTCATCCGTTTCGGAAATTAGCCGGAACAAACAGACAGACAGATATTTTTTTTTAAATTGATTTTTTCCTTTAAGTACCGTATATAATTTCATATGCATTTAGTAAAAAGCTGTCATTTTGACATTATAAACAGACACTTTAATTGTATTTATCTATAGATATTTTATAACTTTATTCTTTGAATTTTATTATTACATATTTTTATAGAAAAATATAACCATCTTCTAAATAAAACATATTAATTGAAAGTACTTAATTATCATTTTAATTTCTAATCGTACCAAATAATCATAATATTAAGTATTAACTATTATTAAATTCTGTATAATTAATGAATATAATATTAATTTATATAATATTACAATAAAAAATAAGCATAGTGCGAGAAATTATTTGAGAAAGGGCTAATGCTATTGTACGGCGCTAGGGGCCGTAGTTTCATAACAAACATAAATAAGCTGACATGATCCGCTTACTCGCAGAGATTAAATATCTACAGTGGAGCTTGAATGATTTCTGTAGAAAATGCAATTGTTTTAAATGACTTAATTGGGGCGGGCCTGTATCTATGCTTTCGCGGTTCCCACACGGCATGCTTTGCATGGTAGTATAGGCGCAGGCCTACCCTACTGTCTCCTTCAGAGACGGTAGGGGGGCGTTGGTCTTGGGGGAGAGTGACGCGTTAAGTTGCGAAGATCCCCAAGGCAAGTTCGGTGGACTATCCTACACGAGGTTGCCAGCCCTGTTACTTTGTCTAGTTCACTAGGAAATAGACAAAACCAAAACCACCGAGCGCTTTTGCTTTATTAAATATATGTATCGTATAAGTAATTTATTAGGATACCATATTGTGTTTGTATTATATGCTTATTTGTGTTCTGTATATATATATATATATATATATATATATATATATATATATATATATATATATGTATGTATGTATGTATGTATATATATATATATATATATATATATATATGTGTATGTATGTGTGTGTTTACATGTATGTCTATCAAATATAAATACCTGTCTATGTTCTATCATCATTTATTTATTTAGTCTATCATTTATACAACAAAACCCAATCCAAGGTGTGACTCGAACCGTGCCGAGGGATGCGTGGCTGGGGGGGAGCCCAGTCGCTAACGGTGGCTACCCGACACCTGGACGAATCGGGTAGTATTTTTGTCCTCCCATCGACATGCGGGGCTCTGTCGGTGGGTACTTTTATTTCCCTAGCTACTCGTGGGACGTATATGGAGGAAGAAAATAAACAAAAGCAAACACCCAAACCTTTATCTCCAACAGGAGATCCTCTTTCTCCTCTTTTAGGAGAAACCATAACTTTGATGGAGGAGGTTCTACTAGCCTCTCCGTCAAAGGAATCTAATCCGAAGGCTGAAGGGAACAATCCGACCAAGGAAGGAGGCTCTAGTGTCTCCAACCTAGGGACGGAAGAGTCCTCGAACCCTCGGATTAGATTAAACGGGGCTGCTCGGAAGAGACTCCGAAGGCTTTTGGCGGCTAATGTGAAGGTCGATGAGGCCCGCGCCTTAGCCGTTATGCCTTGGAAGGACATTCCGATCGCAAACATTCCTCCTGATCCGAAGGCCAAGAAAAGGCCTAGATCGGAGGAAGAATCGCCGGGGATGCAAACCAAAAAAGCCCCCCGGGCGGAGGGTAAGGTGGCACAACCCAGCTTCAGCAGGGTCGTGGAGCAATCGCGCGTGGGAATTAAGAATTTAGTTCCCATGAGTGGAGAACAGATGAAGTTGGTGCACCGATCCCTAACTCTTGCGATGCTTAAAATCGCCGACAAGGGTGAAGGTCCGAGATTCACTGGCTTTACCCACAGGCCAGGGTATATAGTGATCACCTGTGAGGATCAGGCCAGTCTCCAGTGGCTGTCCGAAAAGGTCCCCACCCTAAAACCCTGGAATGAGGCGGCGCTCTCAATTATCCCTGAGAGTGAACTACCGAAGCCTGCAGTAGGAACCTTATTTATCCCCAACTCTGAGGCGGAGTCGCTTGAGGAAGCCACCCAGCTGTTGGGGATACAGAACAGAGGGCTCAACACTGAGCTATGGAGGGTTGCGCACAGCAGGGCCGAGGGAAATGGACACGTTGTGTCTTTCTTCCTGGACGACCCTTCTGTCGCAGCACTCCGGGCTATGAATATGGAGGTCGTTCTTGGATTTAAGAAACTAGTTTTTAAAATCAAGAACGACCCCATGGTTGGCCCCTCAAGCTCAGAACCTACCGAACGGATTCAGGAGACACAGGCTTCCTCATCCAGGGGCTCCGAGAGGCAAGACAGGGTGAACCTTGGCTCGCGACAAGTCGCAGCTGGGGTGATGCCCAAGTCTCAATCTCGAAGCGGTAAGGATAACACAACAGAGCCACAGCCCTCAACGTCAAGAGGTATCCAAATGCCTCATGGCCAGGGCACAGGTACCGCTAACCCGAGAGCCGGTGCCACCAGAGGACCACAGGGGCCCTCACACAGGCAAAGGGGAGGCCTGGCAGGCACAGCTCTCAGAGGTGGAAGAGGCGACGCTTGGTGTACGAGCAGGGGACGACCGCGTCCGAAGCTTGTACGGACAAAGCAGGGGGGAAACGCCTAGGTGCTACTCAGGGGGGGGTGGTGAGGGTCCTGCAAGCAAACCTCCACCATGCCGCGGCAGCCACTGCGGTAATGGAGCAATGCTTTGCTGAGGACAAGGCAAGCCTTGCCCTAATCCAGGAACCTTGGGTAGCAAATACTCAGGTTCGGGGACTCAACAATGCCGGTAAGGTCCTAAGCAATAACACTGGTAAGAGACCCAGAGCTTGTATTCTATTTAATAAATGTGTTGATTTCTTGCCAATTTCAGAAGTTTGCAACGACGACTTGGCTGCAGCCTTTGTCAAACTCAAAGGGTGGGATGGTGCGAGAGTAATAATTTGCTCTGCCTATCTGCCTGGAGAGAGAGACAATCCAACGGAAGACTTAGCGAGAGTGGTAGAGTATGCCGCACAACACAACGCAGAGCTTCTGATAGGATGTGATGCAAATGCGCATCACCCATCGTGGGGAAGTAGTAATACGAACAAAAGAGGTGAGCTACTTTTTGATTTTCTAATAACTAATAACCTTATAACGCTAAACTCAGGTTGCGAACCAACCTTCGTCACTCGGGTTAGGCAGGAAGTTTTAGATATTACAATCTCTACACATAACCTAGCCAGACACATAATGAACTGGCATGTCAGCAACGAGAACGCAATGTCGGACCATCGACATATAATCTTTGAGGTTAAGGCCACGCTGGAAGCCGTAACCACAACTTATAGGGACCCAAGAGCAACCAACTGGAACGAATTCAAGGACCGGTTAAGGACGAACTTGGCCACCCTTCCAAAAACAGTCAGAACAATTGAGAGTCTAGACCTTGCAGTGGAAGGCCTCACAAAAGGCATCATCTCAGCCTTTGAAGAGAGCTGTCCTCTCAAAATAAAGACCTCAACTAGAAAAGCACCTTGGTGGAACTCAAAGTTGAAAAAGCTTAGAGACAAAACAAGGAAATTATTCAATAGAGCTAAAAAGACTCACGTCTGGGAGATCTATAGTAAAGCTCTAACTGAGTACAACAAAGAGATAAGGAGGGCTAAAAGAGAATCGTGGAGGAAGCTCTGTGAGGAAATTAAAAGCCTTCCACAAGTAGCAAGACTCCACAAACTTCTCTCTAAAGCCAGGCCTAATCCAATTGGACTACTTAAGAAAGGAGATGGCTCCTTCACAACTACAGAAAAGGAGACCTTAGAGTTGCTGGCCACGGCTCACTTTCCCGGATGCCTCTTTGGGAACCTTGGCAGTCAGCAGGAAGGACAGCATAGACCTCACAGCGAGGACTGGCGCAAAGCTGCCAAAATCATAAAACCTAACCATGTTCAGTGGGCCGTTGACTCTTTTAAGCCTCACAAGGCGGGAGGGGAAGACGGGATAACACCAATTTTACTACAGCAAGGGTCGAACATCCTCCTTCCCCACCTAATCAAAATCTTCAGAGCGAGCTTCGCCTGGGGTTATGTACCAGAAAAATGGACTCTTGTCAGGGTCATATTTATACCTAAAACTGGTAAAAAAGACTATAGCCAGCCAAAGTCTTTTAGACCAATAAGCCTTTCCTCATTCTTACTTAAAGCAATGGAGAAGGTGCTTGATAGGTATATACGAGATGTAGCCTTGACCAAAAATCCAATTCATTTCAACCAACACGCATATCGCAAGGGTAAATCAACTGAAACTGCCCTTACAAGTCTTATAGACAAAATAGAAAAAGCGTTAGAAGACAAGGAAATAGCACTCTGTGCATTTCTAGACATCGAAGGTGCTTTTGATAACTCTTCTACGTTGCTGTTGATAAATGGGCTGACAACCAAAAATGTCGACCCAACAACGGTAAGATGGGTAAAATCTATGCTCACTAGCAGAAGAGCCAAACTAGCCCTTCACGATACAAATATACACATATCCACAGCAAGAGGATGTCCGCAAGGGGGAGTCCTGTCCCCATTACTGTGGACCCTTGCCGTGGATGAGCTACTACACAAACTGGCAGAACTCCACATTGATGCGCAAGGCTACGCAGATGACTTGGTAATCATAACGAGGGGCTTCTGTCAATCCACACTTTCAAGCATACTGCAAAAGGGACTAAATACTGTCAGTGACTGGTGTGTCAGAAGTGACCTATCAGTAAACGCTGACAAAACAATCATTGTGCCCTTTACAAACAAACGACGGCTAGACAAACTAGTCATGCCAAAGCTTAATGGCAAACAAATTACATTCTCCACAAAAGTCAAATACCTGGGACTAACACTAGACCAAAAACTGACGTGGAACCCACACCTAGCTACAGTTTTGAGTAAAGCTAAGATGGCATTAGGAATGAGCGGCCGCATGCTGGGCAGTAACTGGGGTTTATGCCCCAAAACCACACTTTGGACTTATACTGCCATTGTGAGGCCAATTGTCACCTATGCATCGGTAGCCTGGTCAAACAAGACTAAACAGACAACAGTCATTAAAAAATTAGATAGCCTACAAAGAACAGCCTGTCTAATGACAACAGGAGCCATGTCCACGTGCCCTGGTCAGGCACTAAATGCACTACTCGGGTTGCCACCTCTACACCTGTTCATACAGAAAGAGGCACAAGCCAGTATGTACAGAGCTAAAATCCAAGGCAAAACTCAATGGCTCTCACGGAAAATGAGGACTTTACAAGACTCACTACAAGAGATGCCGCTACTTGGTATGACAACTGATGCCATGCAAATGCGGCACTTATTTGAAAAATATTATACAATTGAATTTCCGTCAAGGGAGGACTGGACTAAATGCCAGCTATCCTATAAAAACGGATCCCTAGTCTGGTATACAGACGGCTCAAAAATAGGAGAAAAGACTGGCTGTGGAATACATGGAGAGCGACCGAGATTCAGCAAAAGCGTACATCTCGGGCAATTCGCCTCCATTTTTCAAGCTGAAGTCTACGCCATCCTAGAATGTGTAGAAGCTAATCTATGTAAGCACTACACAAATCAAACCATTTATATAAATTCGGACAGCCAAGCTGCACTACTAGCATTAGACTCAAACACAGTCTCATCTAAGTTAGTAGAGCAGTGCATGGACCGATTAAACCTCTTAGCAAAAAGGAACAAAGTAGTGTTAAGATGGGTACCGGGTCATGCAGGGGTAATCGGCAACGAATGTGCCGATAAGCTTGCTAGAGAAGGAGCTCTTGGCATGCAGCAGGGTCCCGAGCCCTTCTGCGGAATACCCAAGAGCTTAGCTCAAAGAACCTTAATGATAGCATGTCTTAAGACTGCAAACAAGGACTGGAATGAATCAAACGGAATGATTCACTCCAAGTCACTAATTAAAGCTTATGACAAAAGGTTTAACAACCTTATGCTAGCGCTTAACAGAAAAACCTTACGAATACTGGTAAGGACTTTCACCGGACACTGCTGCTTAAATAAGCACATGTTCAACCTAGGGCTGAGCGAAACGCGAACCTGTAGAGTATGCATGGAGGCAGACGAAACGCCACTTCATATTCTATGGGAATGTGGACCGCTCATGCACAAGCGTAGCATTCATCTAGGAAAACAATTTCTAGGCCTAGATGAACTAAAAGAGTGCAGTCCTTCAGTTTTTAACAGCTGCAGGGTTTAATGGTTCACTCTAGCATAAAATGTGGCGATCACAATAGACCAGAGATGGTCGCAGTGATATAATACAGCCGCAAAAATGAAATAAAAAAAAAAATGACTTAATTTCCAAGGAAAATTATCTTCAACATATTATTTATCAGTATCTTAAGCGGTGTTTGTTTTTATCACTTACATTCACTCCCGACTTCGCCTGACATATCTATTTATTTGTAATATTATTTTAAATATGGGACTAACTACTAATTAAATACTTCAGTCTTATATACTACTAGCGATTCACCCTCGCTTCGCTCGGGTTCGTAGAAGTCTGCGCGATTTGTTGACATTTATGATTACTGCTCCGCTCCCTTGGATAGTAGCATAATGATAATGTATAGCCTAGTTAGCCTTCCTCAATAAATAGGCTATCTAATGGAAAAGAATTTTTCAAATCGGATTAGTAGTTCCTGAGATTAGCGTGTTCAAACAAACAAACTCTACCTGTTTATAATATTAGTATAGATGATAGATTATGGTTTACAATTTTTTTATATAAACATGTTCAGTTACGGTCTTTCAAGTCGCTCTCCACTTTGCATCAATTCCATGTCACGTTATAAAGATAAATTAAAAGTGAACGTGTGAATACTTAAAATAGCTAATGAAAACTACATCCCACATCATACATCGTTAAATTGGCTGCCAAAGTTACATGAATTTGACCGATATCATATAAGTCAAATACACAAATTCAACTAAAAAATATATTCCGCATTAAATTATTAAATTAATATACCTTTTAACCACAATAGTACCACAAGTTCGGAAAGAAAAAAACTCAGAAGATGACTCCTGGGAAGAACTGGTGGTAAAAATTTAGTACCTACTGACATTCCCACCACTAAACGTGGTAAAACTGTCTTAAATCAGTAAACTTGCAAAAAGTAATTGTTTCCAAATTTTTTTTATTGATAACACTAAAGCTACTAACCAAAAAAATTATGAAAATCGGTTAACAAACAGAGGAGAAAAAGGTACTGTTATCTTTGTCATTTATATATAAACTAACTAGCGGCTCACTCTTGTTTCGCTCGATTTCGTCATTAGGTAACATTTTAACGGTTAGTATGGAACAGTTAGACTATATATTATATATTATGTATCTTCCCGTAGAAATGAGATTATCTCCCGATGTAAAAAGTGGCCTATGTTATTCTCCAGCCCTCCAACTATCTCCACACAAAAAATCATGCCAATCTTTCACTTCGTTTCAACGTGAAAGAACGACAAACAAACAAACAAACAAACACACTTTCACATTTATAATATTAAGTATGGATATGGATTAATGTAAGTATATATTAATATTTTACTGATAAAAAATCACATTATAAAGGAAAATACTAAATTATTAGAACACGAATCAAATTCAATTCTGTACCCGCAGACTGTTGCGGTCATGTGATTGCTTTTTCATTCACTATTAATTTAAAAGTGATTGTTTTACTACAGAATATTGTATATTTAATATTCATGTAAATCCGAACTCAGTAGAATAAATATCAATTATGATTTAGGCAGAAAACTAAAGTAACTTTGATTAGAACTGTTTAGTTATTAAAATTGGAAATTGAAATATATTTATTTTGAAATGTTTTTTTTTTATAGTTAGGTAGGTACTTTGGTTTCGAAACATCGAGAACAAATAAGTTATATAAAAACGTAATAGTTTAATTAGAGAAGAGGAAGAATAAGTGAATGCACACATATTAATAATGATTATACAGACCAAACTCTCTCATGTGACATTGGCGTAGTAATTTGCCCTTCTAACAGGCTTTAAACCCATTGATAAGAAAATTAAATTGGATATCTCACGAATGATACAAAGTGCTTCTGTACTTTCAGGTACTTTTAGTAGTTCTAAACTTTTACTTCTTATTTTTTCACATATTATGTACTTCCTACACAAGTCTCGTAGATGAACTATGGATTATTGACAAAAACTGTATCAGCATTCGACAATCAGAAAAATCCTCTTTGGCCTTTGAAAAAGAAAAGGAATAAAACGAATTAAATTCTAAATTCTTATCACAACGAGATAGGGTTCAAGTTACAATTCAAAATTCTAATATTCTTGGGCAGTTACGTGTACTTACCTGTGTAAATTGTAGACACGCAAGCAGTTCTAATCATAGAGTTTGTACGAATAAAGTTGTTAGTGTATTTACTGCATAATTTATATGTTGCCAGTAATTATTTTGACTTGAAAGGGTTCTAAATACTTTTTATTGTATTTTTTTTTAATATGCTGGTGGGATTGTCGGTTGACCGGGTTGTCAGTACTCAGTACCTGATTCACATCAATGAAACTAGCAAAACAGTTTATTTTTTACTCATATGATTGAATTGTCTTTGTTATGTTTAATTTTAATATTCTCACAAAATTCGAATTTTCCTCATATATATATATATATATATATATATATATATATATATATATATATATATATATATATATATATATATATGTAACTAAATACTGTGGAGCGGTATTATAACATTGTAACTGTGCTTAAAGACATTGTGATACAGTATCGTTAGCGTTATTTTCCTTAATGTTATTTGAGTGGAAATGGGGACGCCTTATATCGTGAAGTATTTGGATCGATTCACATAATACTTAGTAAAAAACCTTGCTGGAATGTGATTCAATCGGAATTTGACTCTTACTGATAGTGTGAATGCACTTATTGTTTTCTTTATAAAAATACTTTACTAAACAAATATCAAACCGAGAACGAACTGTGATCGGCTCTATATCGGATCTTAGTAAGATACTTTTAATCTAAGTACCCTCCTCCTGATTTAAATCACGAGCGAAAGTATTTGTCAAAATTAGTTTGTAGCAGATCATGAAACAAACTTTTATCCCATTATGTTAACTTTTGTAATTAGTGCCTTTGTGAAGTGGAGGCGAGACATTAATTTAATACCGATAAATACTAACGTATATTTGAAATCGATATAATCGATAATTATTCGATTAATATTACAAATTCATACATTATTTAACTAGCTTGAAATTTCATGCAGGTTTATATTTAAGAAAGTAATGCTATCACAATTTATATAAACAAAAGGAACAGTTGCCAAATTGTACGTCAGAACAAATAGATAGCAGTATACAATACAGTAGCGTTATATGGAGATAAGTGTGAATGCTAGCGGGCACAGTGACAAACAACATGCGGGCGAGACGCCTTTTGGAATGTCGAGTTCCTTATCTACTTCAAAGATATAAATTACACCCGCGGTTATGAGCGTGATTCATAACTGCAAATTTACGTTAAATATATAATCCATTTGGTTAAAGATATTAAGAAGTCAGAGTTCTAATCTTGACACACATAAAATGGCAATGTTAACTGACATATCCATTTATGGAAGTTGACTACAATACTGAGTAAGTAATTACATATATCCCCTTTTAAATGCTTTTATTAGCTTTACAATCACTGTAAGATAGATAGACTGCATATATAACGTGTAGCAATTATATACATTTTCGGTGTATTTAGCTATATATATATATATATATATATATATATATATATATATATATATATATATATATATATATATATATATATATATATTATCGGGCACGATTTCTGAATAATCCATATCTGTACATATAATATAATAAAATACATCATATAATACTATAATTCTCTACGTACAGTAACGTTTGACCCGATCTAGATGGATTGTATACCAAATACTTCGTATTTGTTAGACCTAGAATATAGTATCATTCTTGAATAAAATTAAAAACGGTCCAATTATTCTACACCGCAAAGTTAAAATATGAAAGTAACGATACAAAATAAACCATTAATGATATCATTTCATATTTATTCACAGTCTTTTTTCTATACAATTTATTATCATACAAATCATATGCCCTGTTAAAGCTCAGACGCGTATAACCTATCGAATGTCAAGACCAGGGAAGAGATACTGACGAGGGGAATGTCAGCAGCAGTCAAATCCGTAAGCGACTTATGTAAGCAACAATGATTTCATACAATGTAGCGTTTATCAGAAAAATAATGTACTTATTACTTTTACATGACACTTGCATTTACAATTAAAAGGAATTAGTTATTAGTACAGTTAAAAGATTATATTATGTAGTATATTAGCTGCGATTTCTGAATATATTTGTGTAACTAGTGACTCACCATCGCTTCGCTCGGGTTCGTCACTAGCTTGTATATAGTATGTTATCCTTAACAGATAGACATATGCCAGTGCGGACTTTTTTGTGGACCTTCTTAAGGTGTACAATACTGTAGTACATTATTTTGATCTATCTTGTAGGGTTCAGCCAGCGTTTGCAATGTAAGCGCAAAAAAATGTGTTTATTTACAGCATCACATTAGAAACCTCTAAAATTATCAGTGTTTCTCCACTATATTATGCATATATTATACATATAAACCTTCTCCTTAAATCACTCTATCTATTAAAAAAATATTGCATCAAAATCCGTTGCGTAGTTTTAAAGATCTAAGCATATATAGGGACAGAAGGACAGCGGGAAGCGACTTTATACTATGTATTGATGTGACGGTGTTTTGTCAAAAAAACTTTTTTCGTATGCTTGCATGACTAACATTAAGATAATATCAAAACAATATACTAAACATTATAGTTCTTAAAAAGACCTACAAAAAAGTCCGCGAAAGCATATCTATCTCCTAAGGTACACTCACAATAATTACTTTTATCTATTTAAAACGTACCTACATAGAGACGCATCAGAGCGAGGCGAGTGTAAGTCGCCAGTATTGTAATAAAACGTTACGTTTTTGTCAAACACAGCTGTATAAAGGAATAAGCGCACAGATGCAATAGAGAGTCTTATTTGATCGTATAGAGACTTGAATGAAAATTTTCCACTCCATTCTCTTAACTGCAAGCCATCAATCTAAACGAATTGTGTTCCCGCATATTGAACACTTTAAACCCTAGCATTTGAATTTCTAACCAATTTGGCGTAAAAACGGAGGGAACTCGACAGATCTAAAGATACGAACGAAAACAACTTCGCCGAAAGAAAAACAGAGAGCGTGACAAACGATGTGCAGGTGTCAGGCTCGCTATCAGTTTGACACAGCTTTATCTTATTACATAAGATTCAAAATGCTTTAATGCATTAAATTTCTAAAAATATAAGTTGTTAATTTGTATACATGTGTATAAAATTACTTGTTTGTCTATATGTTGGAGATAATCTGTGAAATTAGTAAACTCAATTTACATTTTTTCCCAAATGAAATTCAATCTATATCCCAAGTAATAAAGACTATTTTTCTATTTTATTAGCTAAAGACAATTATTTGTATTGTAATATTTCTAAAATTTGCAGGTTGCTATTATGAAATTATTATCATATGAAATATGTTTATTTTGGTTTGCACAAACGTTGAGCTTTTACGTGTAATATTACGATATTGCCATAAATCAGGAAAAATGTTATAAAAAAATGTTATTCTATATAAAAACAGTCAAAATTACAATATTTTTTTTTTCATTACAACTCGAATCAATAGTTTTAGTATTAGAAAATGTATATGTTATTCTTACGATTTTAATAGATCATACGTCTTTCAACTGGCTGAAAGGAAGCTTCACGCAAACAAAGAAGACGCTTTTTAAGGCATAAATATTTGTATACCAGGATCTATAAAGCTGTCGAAGAATGTTTAAATTAATTATATTGAATAATTTCTGTTCTTTGAAATACCTTTTTAAAAATCTTTTTTTGTATACTCATATCTCATTCGGAATTAATCAAACTACTATTATATGTAAATGTGAACGATTGTGTGTTACTCCTTTACGGCTCGGTAAGTTAGTTGCTAGCATGTACGGCTGCAGATCCAAAGGTTCTGAATTCGAGTCCCGGGTCGGGCCATGTTTAATCGTTGAGTCTTTCTGTTAAGAAAGTCTCAGCAACAGGCCGTACTTGGGAAGTTGATGATGTTTCACCACCCATAAAGCCGTTTGCACTTCACCTAATTTCTCACCGATCGTGTCAAATTGTCATCCCACCGGAGTATAAAAATGATAGGAATAGAGAGTGCTCTAGTGCAGGGGTTCCCAAACTTATTTTGTCTACTGCCCACTTTGACAATAAATTATTTTTTAGCGCCCCCATTTTTTCACCTACTAAGAGTCCTCCTAGCTACATGAAATTACAAATCGCCTAAGCCTCTACACAATGCCCCCATTTTTTCTCTGGGTCTCTTACCGCCCCCTTTAGGCCTACAGCGCCCACAAGAGGGCGTTATCGCCCACTTTGGGAAAGACTGCTCTAGTGTCTGTGCCTGCACGCGCTGCACTATAATATTTCCTTCTGGCTTGGCTCTGCTTGGTTGGCTAATCTCAGTAAGATTGGCCGCTGTGACCAAAATTGCTTAGGAGGAAACAATCGACTCCTTTACGTTTAAACGGCTTGACGAATTTAAATGAATACATACTATGACCTAGAATAAAACTTTATTATACACAGCGAGGTTAATGAAGCGAAACGAGGATAAGTCGCTAGTCGTAAATTAATAATTCAATTAACGTAAATAACTAAAGTATGATAATTGAATCTGAACTGGCTCATATATTTCGAAAAGTAAATCTATAATATGAAACCTAATTTAATGTATTTAGCTTAGTTTACTGATAAATCTATATTCATCACTGTACACAAATTATATATTAATACAAACAACAACATTTAATAACGTTATTGTACATCGTTAATTATTTAGTAATATATTGATGCGATACGATACGCAATGATGGCGACTGTTTAATTATTCATCTCATTATTGAAGTTCTGAGACGTTCCTTTGTGACAGTCTCGTTGGGAGTGCACATCCGATAGCCTAGTTTCCTGCGCTCCGGAAGTTTTAGAGTATATGTCGCCTCAAGTCAATACCTTCCAATTGCTTGTAGATAATGTTAGTTTAAATTGTATAGGTTTTGATAGTTTTGTTATATAAAAAATTCGTTACTTTATGTTGAAGAGCTTTTAATTTTAAATGAAAATTTTATAGAGTTATCAAAAAATATTGTAGTTCACCTACGTACTTTATCTATATATACATAAAATGCTTTGTCCTGACTGACTGATCGATCAACGCACAGCCTAAACCGCTGGTCGTAGAAACGTGAAATTTGGAGGACCTATTCTTTATACAATGTAGGTATCCGCTAAGAAAGGATTTTTCGAAATTCATCCCCTAAGGGGGTAAAATAAGGGATAAAAGATTGTATGAAACTCTGTCATTCTTAACGCGAAATGCATGGAAAGTGGTATTTAGCTTTAAGATAAAAAATAAGAAATATATGTATAAGATTTTTTTCGAAATTCATCCCTTAAAAGGGTAAAAGGGGGTGATAAAGTTTATATGGGCAAACAATTATTTATGATCAGAATTACTTGAAACTTGGTATTAATGCTCTTCAATACAATTAAATAAATACGTATTTTAATATTTTTTTAAATTCATTCCATAAGGCTGTCAAATAGGGGATGAAAGTTTGTATGAAACTCTGTAATTGATGCACGTAAAATAGTATTTACATTATTGTTATTAATACAAATATCATTTTTTTTTTCGAAATACACCCCTTAAAAGGGTAAAAGGGGGTTATGCTGTTTATATGAGGAAAAAATTGTTTATGATCAGAATTACTTGAAACTTGGTATTAATGCTCTTTAGTACAATTAAACAAACATGTATTGTAGATTTTTTTTTAAATTCAGCCTCTAAGTGGGTAAAAGTGGGCGTTGAACTTTAGGTTGTTGAATATATTTAAATAGAGTAACATAGTTCAAGTTCTCCGTAAGTGCACACTTATTGTGTGGGATATAAAGTAGCAACGGAAACTATTCTGAATCCAAAGGAAAATTATGTATAACTTTTCGGCTGGCCACAGTAGCGAAAATTATAACAGACTTAGAGCGCGAGAGAGAACCTAGCTAGAGAGTATCCTGCTATCTATATAGTCCTTCTGAAGGATGGCATATTTGCAATAAAAAAGTCGCCTAAGCTATGTAACAGGATTAGACTATGAGTAATTCATTAAACATTATAGTGGTCACTGTGCTTGCTGGATGTGCTCAGAGGGAATCAGAATTCATACCTCGAATACCATTGATAACTTCTGACTACGCTTTTGAATTTAATCTATTGTAATTCTTTCTTAAAGTTTGCATTGAAATGACCAATAATATATGTATCTCAGAGCCAGTCGTTAAAAGTAGCAGGCGTAGACTTAAGAGATGATAGCTTCTCACAGAAACGTTTTAGCAAATCCCAGAACTAGACAAAACATTCATCAGTGTGGTATATTTGTGGTTAGTTTTTTAGCGTATACTAAGTTAAGTGAATCTAGACATAATATTAAAAATTGGATATGACAACATATAAACTGAATGGAAATTAAAACTGAGCAAATTTTTCAGTCCACGCGAGCGTAGCCGCGGGAAAAAAGCTACATTAAAATAAGAATGACAATTTATATGGGTAACTTATAAAAGAAGGAGAAGGAGGGAAGCTATAAGCTTCAGGTGTACATAGCACTGATAGATCTTTAAAAATAACGTAGATGTTAACCTGTTAGTAGGTATGTTAGTTAAAAAACCCCGTATTAGCCGAGTTACATGATTCTAAAGTCGTGAACTATCTATGCGATTGTATCATTGTACTCTCTCCCTCTAACTTTGGAAAGATGGAGTAGAAAAATGTGCAAAAAACACAGGTAGTGGAGCTTGCTAAATACCTAAAGTGTATATTTATTTACGGAATATACGCTTAACATCTTTAAGATACTGGATATTTTGAGTTACGATCGCTAAAATTTAATTTGTTTTCCATATATCTTTAAGAAACAATAAAACTTACACGAACTTAATTTTGCAAGTAATATACTATGCGAAAAAGTTTATTTTTTTCGTAGTTTGATCGCGGGCGAAGCCGCGGGTTCTGCTAGTCTCAAATAAATGTAAATAACAAGTATGGGTTTTTAATAGTTTCTTTATCTATACTAATATTATAAAGAAGTAAAGTTTGTGAGTTTGTAAGGATGTAATCACTGGATCTACTAAATTGATTTAAATGAAATTTAGTAAGAAGATAGTTTGAGGCCCTGGAAAGGACATAGGATACTTTTTATCCCGGAAATTATCCCTTAAAGGGGCAAAAATGGGGGTGAAGGTTTATATTGAGAAGTAAGCTAGGGGCGAATGAGTCGCTAGTAGGTAATAAACTTACGCGTATGTTGACCAGAATTACTTCCGACTGTTGACTGAAATATACAATAGAGAGCGAAAATGTATATAGTTCACTGAACATTGAAATAAATAAGAAATTAGTTGTACTTACAAAATAATATTTATATATTTTCCCGGAATACTACTTATGTTTTTTCCGGAAAATATACTGTAAAAGTATTACGAGAAAAATATATTCCACTGTAATTTCGTATTCTATGCTTAGTTTTTCATGTAATGGAAAAATCCAGCTCATTATTTTCCTACAAAAATTCGTAATATTCAAGAACTGTTACATAATTATGTTTTATCTTATAATTTTGTTTTTTTTTTTTTTTGTGACATTAACACAACACCATCTAGTTCCATGGTAAGCTACGAGACTTGTGTTATGGATACCAGATAATTAGTACAATACACTTATATAACTGTAAATACATACAATATAGGTACATATTATAAACATAAGCACCCATGACTGAAGTACAAACATTCGCATTCGAGCTCATCACACAAATGAATGCCCTCAGCGGGACTCGAACCCGCGACCGCTGGCTCAGCCAGTACTGTCATTACAAGCTGAGCCAAACTTGTCGTCAGAATTATAAGAATACCTACCAAATATACAAAAAAAATCATTAAAATCGGTCGAGCCGTTTCGAAGGAGTGCGACCACAAACACTGTGACACGAGATATTTATATATTAGATTATTTTTTTATTTAACGAGTAGAATATATTAAATTATATTTTATAATAGAAAAAAAAATATTTTTAAATTTATATTTTGCGTGATACATATTGCATACATAGGGATCTATGTAGTATGTACTGAAGAATATTTAAGAAAAATGAAATTGCAGACGATATTTGTTGAGGCAGTGGTTGTTCAGTGGCAACGCGTTCGCTTGGGAAACCGTGTGAAGCGATTTCAAATCCCAGGTCTCGCACCTCTGATATTTTCATGTGCGAATCATTTTCCAACATGATTAACTCTTGTCTTATAGTGAAGGAAAACATAGTGAGAACCTAGCAAGTTTTCGAAAGACATGTGCAGTTCGCCAACACGCACTTGGCCAGCGTGGTAGATTATGTCCTGATGCCCCTCGTATTGAAGGGAGGACCGTACCCAGCAGTGGAACGTTAAAAAGGGCTGAATACATTTGTTTGATTATTTGTTTGTTCGTTCGTTCGTTAGTTTGTTTGTTTGAATGCGCTAATCTCAGGAACTACTAATCCGATTTGAAAAATTATTTTTGCATTACATAGCCCGTTTATTGAGGAAGGCTATAAGTATATCATCCCGGAAAAGAGTACGGTTCCCGTGGGATGGATTTATTTTTGTCCATGGACGAACCTGAAGCGAAGAGAGGATGAGTCGCTAGTAATTTATATTTTTGTGATGTCATTATTTACTTACGTAGTTTGTCTGTTTATACTTGCTCTGCCTCGTTAATAAATGTGCTAAAAATGCAAAAAAGAATGTTTCAAATGTAGCACCTGCATACTATGTCTACATTAATTATAATATTCAGATTCATGATTCATTGAAGTATCAAAAAAAGTTGTATAACTTTTAAAAAGCTTTTAGTTTTGAAAAATTTTGACTCTCAAAAACTTTGATATGCATTAAAAGTTCAATATCTATATCGACACATAAAATATTGATAAAAATTTAAGCTTTCATTTTCTATAAATAAAGCTTAATATTTGAACGTCTAAAGCATTTCACTGTCAATGCATTATATGAAAGCGAATCTTTTTTATAAAATCTTTACATATAATATAAGTGTAAATTATCGCTGTCTGTACATGGAAGATATTTGAGAAAACAATTATTGGGGGTCTTTTTTAACGCAACAGAACCCAAAACATCGATTTTTAGATATTTAGTCTGTTTTGCGTTTGTGCGCGCTAATCTTAGAAATGGCTTAGCCGATTCGGATGCAGTTTTCACTAATGCATTGTTGTAAGCTTAACTTAACATTTAGTATTTGCTTTATTTCGATCGGTTCATAAATAAAAAAGTTATGACAATTTAAATAATCACCTAGGGACGAACCCTAGCAAAACGAGGATGAGTCGCTAGTATGTAAATAAGTGCAGTGCATATAAGGGTTACCTCAATCAAACATATGAAAATGATTTCAGGAATGAAGAGTCTCATATAGGTGAGGTTTTGTTATTTCATGTGACGACTGAAATAACAGTTAAGCTGTTATCCACCATCCACTCATATTCATTGTCTGCGAAAACATACAGCTTGCGATTAATAACTTGCCTTGTTACTACTATAACTAGTTTAACCGGGCGATTATGAGGCAGGGTATTTCATACCCAGACTATAATTAAATCTTGTTTTAATTTTATAACATTTATCTGGCGACACTGGCGCTCTGAGTAGCTGAAGCTAGAGGTGGCCGTAGGTAGGGGTAGTGGTTTTATCGTAGTATTGTACGGAACATCGATATTTTTGTGCCAGCCGTTTTTGGGTACGTCATACTCTGCCTCATATTAAATGTATTTTTTTTTTTGCAAAACGTTTTTTACGTTTATTTTATTTTCTACGTTATTATCACATTTTATTCTTTTTTATGTGAATGAAATAAATGTTTTATCAAAAGAATAGAATTTATTTAGAATTTGGGTTCGTGACTAATTCACATTCGTAAAGAAATTTCGAGCCAGCTAGGATCCAACTTCAAGATGTTCTGCAAATATGTCTGGGCGATGTCGTGAAAGCCCAAATAAGAAATATCGCAAAATCAAGTATTATTGCAAAGCCCATTTGTGTGGAACACGCGACATTTTGTGTGAAATTTGTGTTTATCTCAATTGAAATGCTTGGTCAAATTAATAATAGAATAAAACCATCATTATGTTATCTCACTACATGATCTCATCGAGATTAAGTATTAAATCAGGTCATATCTTTTTAAATTGGTAGACTTTTTAAAGTTTTTGTGATATTCATACTACAATAATTACAGGGTTTGAAAGGTTATAAATAAATATTTAATTTTGCACTTCAAAAACACGTTTTATTTAATTTTATAAAATGAGATTTTTGTGACACATTTTAGTCTATGGTAAAAGCATAAAAATAATCTTATATTTTATGTACATTTTCAATGGTACGGTACGTACATTCTGCCTCATTCTAGGTGATACAATTTCTCACCTCATTCTCTCCGGGTTAAGAATATAAAATAATATTTCGATAAGTCCTAAATTAAAATTATAACTTATATATTCTGATTACTTGGTTTCTTTAAATAAGGGGAATAATATTGTACAAATCAACAGTTAACTGTAAACCGTTAATTATTGAACTATTCACAGCAGAATCTTGACACAAGCAATATTCAAGGCGTGCACATAAAATAATAAACAAGCCAAATATCTGTAGTGCGAACAAACCGGGAACTATTGTATAACGAAACACGAATTACCATATAAAGCACATTTGAACTCGCAATTAAGGGACGAAACTCATAAACATTTAATTGTATGTAAAACACTAAACACGATGCCGAATTGTTTTGTTAAAATTAAACAAGGAACTTTAGGCATTCTCATTTAAAACGTTATTATAATTATTATTTTATTATTGACATTATGTATTTTGTTTTGTCCATTTTATAGTACTATAGTGCACACATGGTTTCCTAATACATATACATACATATGTATATAGAAAGATGAGATAACAACAATTATATAGGTTTCAATAACGCTTACGCTTCAGTAGACAAGTGAAGTGAGTTTGAACTCGGGAATGGATTTAAATACAGTAGTAGGTAGTATTCTGTAAGAACTTTTATATTATATTAAGCTGAATCCGCGATTATACTTCATACATCAGTAAAAAGTATGTCTGTGGATACCTACAGCCGTCGAGTTATAAAAAAATTATAGAATACTCTTACAGGTCTTGCACCTCTGACATTTTCATGTGCGAATCAGATGGAAGAAAACATCGTGTGAAATTTGTATATCTGAGAGAATCTATTTTTCGAAACACATGAGAAATGTATTCGTATTTGTCCAGCATTATAGGCTATGACCTGATCCCCCCTTACATTGGGAAGGAATTGGAAAGTTAAATAATTATTTATTTATTATTATATTAAAATATGTTTTTAACCTATTTGAAAGGGAAAATAAAGAGATTGATATATTATCAAATATAATATTCTGATGAAATCGTATCATACAAATGTTATTGATACACGCCAATAATTGCAAATGATTATTAATAACCTAATAAATGCTGCCATCAAACAAAATCGTTATGCAAAAAAATTGCAAGCAAAGTCATTATTCTCCTATGAATATTAACACCCAAATAACGCGTCGCAATAGTCGCGAAGATAAATTTATCTGCTTGTCGGGAAATGGTCCATTTTTCACGGCACCTAACGCTAGGTGTCACATGCGCGGAGCGAAGATGCCGTTACTTACGGTGTACGTGAATAGAATATACGTGGAACACTGAATTAGCTTCATACTATACTTTCGGAGAATATTACTGTTTACTATTTCATTATGTTACACTACGTTCTGTATCTGTAGTTTCTTTCCAACTTTATTATTAATATGAATTTTATTTGTATTGTTAGTTTTTGTTACGTTGTTATATTGTCTACAATATCTAAAATCTGATATTATATTAGGTTGATGATTCGCGTTTGAGAGTTTGTTGACGTGCGATATAATTTTTTATATAGATTATGTTTCAGATTATTTACATTTGTTGCGTATGATTGACATGAAAACTTGGTACAGGAAACCACCACTTATCACGCTCCTACGGTATATGGGGTATGAATCTCGATACATAAATTTCAACTTATATTTTTGTCCGACTTTAAAAAAAAGGTACTCAATCTAGTTATGTGTTTTTAACTATAGTCTTCGTCTAGTGGTTGAAATTCGAGTATAATCGTTATTAAAAGTTTAAGGTAAACATATATGAATAGAATTTACCTATCTAGGGTAAATCTAGGAGAGACGCCTATAAGGGAGAGATGCCTATTAAATTAAAAAAAACTGTTTTCAATTTTTTTATTAAAATTAAAGCTCATCTATTGCTATTAAACAAAGAAAAAAAAACGATTGACAAACAGAGAATAAAGAGGTACTGAATTGTTTTGCCTATTTATATACATACATGTAGATGCTATATGATACCTTCGCCAATTACAAACTAATTTTCATCATTCTGTTTTAATAAACATGTTATTAAATTTCAAGGGTATCCTAAAAATTTCCAAAGATGATCATATAAACTAATTAACGTGGGAATAATTATTCCCACGTAAGTCGATGAAGCTCTTTAGTTGAAAACTAACTCTACTTTATAAACTGCAATTAAATAGTTTAATCTATGAAAAAAAAATCATTTTAAATATTAATTTGAAATAAGAAAGGTGTGTACACTGTACAACCATAAACCAATTTATCAATTTGCGTGCACTATAGTCTGTTAGGGGCAAGAACAATCGAAATATTACAAAAATTGAATAGATACCAGACTATCATAATTCGATTGTCGCACGCCGAAATTGATCAGTATTAGGTAGATTAGCTTGTAATATGATAGTTGACGGGGAAGACAATTACCTTATTTGGATAATGGATAGAGTCCATTACTAATAGAAGTTCATATTCACTCTTTGTGAAGCAATTAACGATATGTTTGGCTCAGTTTGTAGTGACCCTACTTGCTGTGCCAGCGGTCGCGGGTTCGAATGCCGCTGGGGGCATTCATTTGATGAGCACGAATGTGTGTACCAATCATAGTTGTTTATATTTATAATATGTATGTAATTAAAGCTATATATGTGTAGTGTATCAACTATCTGGTATCCATAACACAAGCCTCGTAGCTTACTATGGAACTAGATGGTGCTGTGTGTTATTGTCCCAGCATATTTATTTATATATTAAAAGATACTGCAAATGAATAAGCTTATTCATTTCTTCTACATCTCGATCTATCTATTAAAACAAAAAAAATATATAGTAGTATACCTATCAAGAATAATATAAAATGATATTTTATTTCTTTACAAATTCGTATTTCACTTTGTCTGTTGTCTTTCCAAACTGTACTAATGGATGCATTAGAAGTAATCATATTACTGTTGTAACTGAAACATGTTACAGCCATCTTATACTTTCTTATACTATATTTTACTATTGCATTAACTGCTAGTAGCATCTGTTTTACCTAAGATATACCTACTGATGTTAATGCTTATTCATTTATATCTATTAATAGCGACTCATCCTCGCTTCGCTTCGGGTTCGTCCCTAGACAAAAACAAATCTATCCCACGGGAAGCGTACATTTTTCCGGGATGATATATAGCCTTCCTCAGTTAACGGGCTATCTAATGCAAAAAGAATTTTTCAAATTGGATTAGTAGTTTTTGAGATTAGCGCGTTTAACCAAACAAACAAACAAACAAACAAACAAACAAACAAACAAACAAACAAACTCTTCAGCTTTGTAATATTAGTATAGATAATTAACTATTAACCCATCCCGACTTTGCGCAGGAGGAACGTGACAAATGATATGTATGTATGTTTATACGTTTGTATATATGCGCTCGCGATTATGCTGCCATCTAGTTTAAAATTGTTAACAATTTCTATTAATATTTTATGATTTTAAAACCAACATCTAATTGTAAAATCAGTGAGTAATAGGATAATAAAATTATTTGCAATGTTAAATTAATGTTAGGATATATTTAGCTAGTTTTCACATACAAGTTATCTTATATTTGGCTAATCACTTATATCTCACTTCTTCTATCTTTATGTTATACGCAAGTTACTGTTTTTATATTGTAAGGTCAACATACCTTAACCTTTTAAAAATTTGGCTTGCTAGTAAAAACTAGCCACGTCAAATCTTGAGCTTCAATCTGTACTAAGTTCAGAGTCAGAGTAGATCTCTGAGCAAATAATTCGACTGTTTAAATTTAAGTGGTTTTATTTTTAAATAGAAAACATAGTTTTAGCAGAAAAAAAAAACAAGAAATTGAGTTTTAAATTTATTTTAGAATGTTGTATGTTCTTATAAATAAATTTCAGAATTATCTACAGAACTTGGCACCCATTTGGATCTCAATTCTTTTATCGATGATGTCGACAAACACGCATATTCTATATTATATATTAATATTGAACTTGGCTCCCATTTTTACATTTATGTTTTTGATGGTATATTACTTCTAAAGCGAGCGAAGTGAGCACGTAAAGCCATCGGCCCTCCTTATTCCTCACCGGTCGTGTCGAATGGTCGTCCCATCGGACTCCGAGAAAGAGAGGAATAAATAATGCACTTGTCTCCACTCATACACTTTTGCACTATAATCACCTGCGCAGTTATCTAGTCTCAGTTAGATGAAGAGGACATTATTTTAAATCCAAACTATTTTGAATCTAAATTTTCTCAGTTAATCTGTTGCACTCAGACTATTAAATCTCAAATTATCCGGCACGACTCACGTCATACCGTAAGTTGATGGTAGGTTCTATGTATGTCAGATATATATTACAAGCAGACAGGTTGAAAAATAATTTAAATTGTACATATAATAAAAATCACTTTAGAACTAGTCGGGTTGGCGTCGTATTATGAAAAAAACAATAATAGTGTAGCCAGTTCTGAAATACTTTTAACAAACAACGTTGGTTTAAAAATTAAATTAAAAAAAGTATTTTACACTTTAAATTAAAGATAGAAGTGAAAAATAAGTTTCTTTAATTATAAATCTGCCGTAAATATTTAAAATTATGTACTGTTTGCATTATTGTAGTTACTGACCGAAGCGTCATGTAAATGGTCATGACAACCCAACATGATGCCGGGAAGTCCCCTGACGTGTGCAAATTGAGTTCTCGGCTTCTGCACCACACGGATTCCTATCAACTACCAGACTATTGTGAAATTAATGTATTTTAAATTAAAGGCAAAATTGGTAGGTAATTAGTAACCCAAGCTATAGCATATACAGGATTCTGCCTTTCGTTCAGAAATGTAATTATTTGCTTGTGACAATTTTATTCCTCATTATTTTGAGCCTTTTTTATAAGCTTACCTACTTATACTCATGTTACTGGTTATGTGCAGGCTTGTAAACTACACAGTAATATGTCATATTCTATATGTAGGTACATACATAGATCTAAAAAATCTTTTATAAACATAATAAAGTTATTGTTGAAATTAAAAATGGCATGCAAGATATTCTAAAACATAAAATAACTGTAAAATATAAAAGTAAAAAATAAAGAATTGAACTAAGTTTTTTCATTTATATTTTCTGTAATGGCGACGATATGAAGTATTACAGCGAAGTATTTATTAGGATATTTTTATACTTAGAAAAGGACTGAAAAATAAAAGTTTGTCATTTTTATTTAAAAAACAAGATAGATCAATACAAGCGTTTCTATATCCGAAACTTCACAGCGTTACCAAAAAGTACAGTTAGAAATTGCATAGATAAAGTTAGCTTTGATACTCAATGAATATTTATATGGAGTAAACTCCGAAGTCTAAGTATTCTATTTTTGAGAATGTATAAAAAAATACTCCAATTTTTCCGTGGAAATCTAAAACAAAAAGGTACTCGAAATACTATATTTTTTAGCGCCAGCTAAAAAATATTCAAATTGAAGACTATAAAATAAAAATAGCATACATACATAGATGATATCTTCAAACAAAACATGTATAGATAACTCCCTTCAAAGTGGAAGCACTGTGTGCTTTGATTTGTAATGAAAATATTTAATTGTAGATATAGTTATTGATATTGATTTTATTTAGTTTTTTAAATTATTTTTAATAAGCTAATTAAACAGTTTTACTATGAAAGTCTCAACAACGAGACAATTTACTGATTTTCACAGAGTTGTGCTCTTATACAAATGCTGCCTACGTAGGAATAAAGGATGATTGCGGTTCATAACAATTCAGCTCTTTTTCTTTGTTCCTTTGTAAAGGCTCAACGGCTGGACCGATTTTGACAAATGAGGTGTCAAGAGTTTCTTATTCTGCCATGCGCCTCCAGCGGGATAATCTACGCCATTTTCTGTTCATTATTTTGTAATAAAAAATCAAGTGGAAAACAATGTGTTCTATTCGGAATTAAACGATGCAAATAGAGCAGTTTCATCACAATTATTTTTATTTTTAATGGGTCAGAAATGAAATACGAAGAGAAATTTTTTATTTTAGTAAAATTAATTAAAATTAAGGTATATAAATGATAATAAAGTTAAAATTGTATTTTTATAGTAATTGATTGACGCCATCAAACAAAAGAGGAACAATGACAGCATTTCATCAAAATAATAGATTCTTAGCATGAATTTATAATCTTCTATACTATAATAAAACTGTAGAGGTCGAATGTCTGTACATAGAAAAAAAATGCTAAAAACCAAGTCAGGGGGATGTAAGACGAGTAATAGAACAAACCCAGATTTATTTCAAATTTTTTGTTTCTCTGTCTGTTTATCTGTTTGACTGTTTGTCTGTTTGTTACTGTTGGAATTTTGCATGTCGATACCTTATATCTCCTGTCAATATTTAAAATACTTTTCACTCCGCAAAATTAAAGAGTTCCCGTGGGATAGTTAAAAACTATAGTAACTTATACAGCTTAGTACACAAAAACTACTAATTGGATTTTAATGAAACTTTACAATAATATAGTTCATACATCAGAATAACAAATAAGCTACTTTTTATCCCGAAAAATGTACGGTTTCCGTGGGATAGATTTGTATTTGTTTGTCTAGAGGCGAAACCGAGCGAAGCGAGGGTGAGCCGCTAGTATTAGAATAAAATATTTATAGAAATTATAATTTACACTAATTCATAGTAGACTTTACACAGAGTTGCATTATATGTATAAGATAGAGTAGTTCACATTCTATAACTGAGTATTTTCAAAAGAACTTTTATTTAATCGCTAACTACGAGTATATATTATGTACATATAAGCCGCAATGTTATATCGTGCAGTGTGTAAAACTAGCCAGATTGCGTTAGTAATAAAGTTTAAGTCGGATATGTGGTGTAAATATAGAAAGTAGCGAGTGGGTGCGTACAACCGCTTTGTAATATAGGTTAAAGGAAAATAATATAAAATTATACATAAAAATTCAGTGTAGAGTATATATTTATATTTTTAGATTATACTTTCTAGATTTATTTCTTTTATAATGATTAGAATAGTTGAAAAGATTCCAAAAAATTATGTAATTAAATATATAATATGCCAATAGCATCAGCTGCTCTCAGTGTTTAGGATTTTTAGGCGACTTAATTTTTATAATATTATTAATATTGATAAATAAAATTGCAATTTGCCATTGCCAAAATTGCCATCATTTAAAGCAGTTAATGAGATAATTCACAGTAACAGAGCTAACAAACACTTAAGTGGGTTAATGATCGATATTTACAACAATTGACATCTTTTAATCTATCTCATATTTCTCTTATCATTCCAAAACACAGAAAATGAATATTAAAAAAAAAATAACTGTAGAACAATATTTTGCTATTGATTAACATATTTTAGCGCAGTACAACTTTTCAATTGGCATAAAGTTGCGCGTGCTGAGGGTTTGATCAAGTTATTACCAGGTTGCGGCTTCAACTACTCCGTCAGAATTATAGACATGGTCTGTTTCGAACAGTCTTATGTTAGAAATATGCATAGTAATTCCAACCTTATGGTATTCCTATACAAGATCTTAAAACACCTAATCATTAGTGCTCCACTCCTTTAGGCCTTTCGATTTTCCACGTGTTAAAGTTTGCATGTCTTCACTGAGTTGACAAGAATGATTACCAACTGAGTATGTGTGGAGACTCCTTAACAAGTCTTCACAACATTTGCATCATCGCAGTAATATTAGTCTTCCTGTCATGAAATATACCTGTAGTTAGTATTTTAATTTAGTAAGATAAATCTAAATAGTTTTATAATATTTTCATATGACAAACACTATTTAGTATCTGAAGGTATCTAGATAGATTCAAGGTGTTGTAGTTTAATGAATTTAAATAATTTTATTTATTTGTATATAGATCGGTCTCTAGAAAAATTTAATTGCGTTATTATAATTTAACTAATTTAAAGTTATAAAATTCCTGACGTGATCAAAGTTGCATACAAAGCTGATTATATAGTCTTCTTCTTCTATATAAATAAAAATGAATGTTGGTAAGCGCAGAACTCGAGAACGACTCGACCAATTCAGGTATTTTTTTTTCGTATGTTCCTTAAGGTCCACGGAAGGTTTTAATGAAGAGAAAAAATGAAATATTAACGAAAAAAAAAATATATGGCTAACGCTGGCTAATAACTATTTATATCTATTTAAAACGTACCAAGCGACGAACCCAAGCAAAGCGAGGGTAAGCCGCTAGTAACAAATAATAACAATAAAATATTTTTTACATGTAACAAATATGAAAATTACAGGTACTCTCTGGCACGAATTTAGATGAAGCTTGGCAGTTGGACACATATAGACCATGTCTTAGACATATTTGTATTCTTTAACCTAGTAATACGTTCCCGTGAAATTATAGTTTACGTTAAAATTTATTTAAAGGTCCCTAAGAGAAGTTGTATTTTTTTTTGGTACTTTATATACAAATCTATACCTATAATAAAACTGTAGAGGTCGAATGTCTGTACATAGAAAATAAATGATAAAACCGAGTCAGGGGGATGTAGGAAGAGAAATAGAACAAATCCAGTTTATTTTTTTTTCAATTTTTTTTGTTTCTCTATCTGTTTGGCTGTTTGTACAGGCTAATCGCCAAAACTATTGGACCGATTTAAATAAAATTTTGTATGGTGGTATCTTATATCCCCGGTCAACATTTTAGATACTTTTTATCTCGGAAAATTAAAGAGTTCCCCTGGGATGGTTAAAAAACTATAGTAACTTATACAGCTTAGTACACAAAAACTACTGACTGGGTTTTAATGAAACTTTACAGTAATATAGTTCATACATTAGAGTAAAAAATAGGCTACTTTTTATCCCAAAAAATGCACGGTTCCCGTGGGATAGATTTGTTTTTGTTTGTCTAGAGGCGAACCCGGGTGAGCCGCTAGTGAAAGAATAAAACATTTAAAATATATTTAAATATTTTTTTTGTTATTAAAATTCCATTTTTTTAGTAATTAAAATTATTAATAAAAAATTGATAAATTTTTGAACGAAATAAAACGACTTGTGATTGGCTGTGACGTCATTATATCTGTCGAGGCTGTGAACCAATCGCAGTCATACTATACTTTTGAATTTTCTACATTCGGATCACCATGTGTTATAACAAAATAAACAAATGTCAATTAAATAGTTAAACGTCAAATATAACCTGTATTATGCAATGACAACTTTTTTTATTTTGACAGCGTAAACATGTGTTCTATGATTTCACCATGCGGTGGTGTTACTAAAGCGATATAATGACGTCACTGGCGTTTGAATTCACATTTAAAAAAAAACACTTTTAATTGTAAAATTACATGAAAAATCAATTGTAATTTTTTTTCTTAACAATTTTAGTAAGCTTTAAAAAAATATTTAAAAACATGCAACTTCTCCTCTATTCGATCTTCTGCAAATAGAGCCACCCAAAACATCAGAAGAAAAGACATATTAGTGTTTATGCAACTAAAGCCGCAGGTAAAAAGTAGTTACTAATAAATATAAATTGTAACAACAAAAATTTTAGTATAAAAGTAAGAATGTCATATAAACCGTCATAATAAGAATTATTTTTAAAGAAAATATAAATGCAAGGTTGTAGTAAAAATATTTAGTTGTCGAGAGCTTTGCTTTCATATTACTTACTAAAACAAAACAATTCTCAAGAGTCTTGAAATTAACGTGAATTTTTCCGGTGTGGGGCTTTAAGTGAAGGTGTGCCTTTACAAAAGAACTGTGGAATTCTTTTCGTATGTAATGTTCATTGATGATTTTAAGAGTTTTAAATAGTGTGATATATTTCATATGACTTTAAAAAGGTCTTTGTTGATGTTATTAAATACTAGCGCCTCACCCTCGCTTCGCTCGGGTTCATTCCTAGGTATATATGTTTTAACGGTTAGTATGGATTAGATAGACTATATATTATAAATACTTGGGTACAAAATAAAGTTCTGAACTTTTCGACGTTTTAGCTACTTTTTTGAAATTATATTTCTTTTGGAACGTTCGGAAAAAAATATGAGAGTAAAATATTAAGGATGCGCGCGCACACCGACAGACAAAAAACAACATGACGAAGCTAGCTGAAAGCAATATGATGAAGTTAGCTGATGACTGTTTGTGGCTATGGTAACCGTTGTTATTGTCTAACAAATGATATATAATATTATATTTCATCCTTAAATGATATTCTATAAATATATGCTTGTAAAATGCCTAATATGCCTTATTTAATTATTTTATTAATTTATCATTCCTTTTACAAACAGAGAATTGTGACATACGGGATGAACAAATCTTTAGCTATTTTTGTTCTGTTTCGCCAAAGAAGTATAATTTCTTACGTGCGTACATAACTACACATACATGTACATATACATTTTTTTTTGTGTTTTCCTCTATTTTTTTATACTTAAAGCACCCCTCACACATCCCCGATAAAACAATAAAGGAATTATTCAAATCGATCTAACCGTTTTTGAGTTTAATTATTGACATGGTTTTATTAGCTAAAGGCAGATAACGCTACGTCCTGTACCCACGCTCTCTATATTAAGAATACCTATAGAGATGGAAATAGACATAGCGAAGCTTAAATAATTAATTTATTTTATGTGTCTAGGTAAATAAATATTAATTTGAAGTCCAATGATCATTATTATTTTTTTGTCAAAATGTTTTGGTAAACTTGTAGCGTGTTCCTTACTAACACTGAGTCTATTCTTTAAACTTGCACTGATATTGATCTATCGATAGGCGTAAAAAGTGTTAATAATTTGCAATTGAGAAGAATTCTGATTAGATTTCATTTCATAAATTTATATAGTAATATTAAAAGCAAATACTATATGTATTTGACCCTTCTATTACTACGTCGTATATAATTTGATACTTTTTGACAGTAGACCAGCCTGGTCTTACTGTCAAAAAATGTCTTTCCCATCGTGAAGTGAGAGAGGGTCTCTCCTGTGACCATGATTACTGTAAAGCATTCGAAATGTGAGGAACCAAAAATCTAAATAAATCCATGGAAACATCCGAAAAAATAATTTTATTTAAAATGTCAGATATTCGCGTTTTAAGAGTATCCTCTCATTTGTGTTGCCCACTTATGAAGCTTTATGTCAAAAATGCAGCTTCGTGTAGGGTGGTTTTAAACAACCCCTAAAACTTTCTCGCGGGTGTTTAAAATGACGACATCTGTAAAGTTTTGTATGGGAGCTATAGTAACTTATATCGTTGGAATCGTTATGAAATAACCTAACACATTTAAAAAACCACAATAAAAACTGCCTTACAATGTATTAGTAAATAGACCTGGAAGTCAGGGAACCCGATGTTACCCAAAAATCTACCTAAAAACCTTTATAACTTAAAAATAAAACCATTATTTCAAATTTTTGTTTTTTTTATTTCATAAGAACTGTATTATCTCACATTAATAAACAAAAAGAATACACCTCTCCATATATTTTTTTCACCACACAAGCTTTAGAAAATTTCACCCTTTTTTTTCACCCGCGCGAGTGAAATAAAATAATAAAATCCTTTACTTTTCAATATCGAAAACACTGTAGGTCAAGTGGCTTAGGGTAATAACTTTTTATGTAATACGATCCACATACTTGTTACAGACAGAGTTTCAAGTGTTTGAAGTGTTTAGTTTACAATAAATCAAACTACAAGCCAAGCACTTGAAATTAAAAACAAAAAAAAAGGTCTCTCAAATGTTCGCAATAATTGAAAAATTCTTTGCATTTATTTTAAACACTAATTGACCTCCTAAAATATGATTATAATGACAATGTTTTAAGCACAACGATAATATTATACGCTTCCATATTGAAATATTTCTAAAGTAAACAAATAGAATACCCCATCTGTGTAGACATCCTTTAAAATATGGTATTTTTTTATTACAATAATACGAATTATTTTTACATTTGTTTTTAAATTAAATGTTTCGTAAAGATCATAAAAATAATAGACTACGTGTATAATATGTTATATATAACGTATATAATACACAATGTTTATAATAAAGTTAACAAAAAATATCGACGAGAATGACGCCATTTTGCCGCGAATAATAGCGGCGATGTTTGTTAAAACCACTATTTCTATACAAAATCTTATTCAATTGTCCTAATCATGTAATTAATATTGATCTTTACTTACTTAGTCATAATGTAAATCCATTTTACGATCACTTTCACTCCACACACAATAGATATTATCACAAAAAGAACACGCGAACAATGCACACGGCTCGCGCGTTTCGACGAAACCGAGGGGCGACTTTGTATAGATTATATCTCAATAATAGTGTATTTTATAAACTTTGTCTTCAGTCTTATGCTATGCTTATTTATTTGAGTATACTGTGTGAAAATTAGAGCGATACAAATAAGATTTGAAAAATGTTATTCACTTACATAGAGGATGCGGAATTTGAATGATAAGCGTGCTTAATATGCACGAACTTTTGACGTTTATTTTGACACACTGCTTCAGAAGCACAGTCTAACACATGAGAGGGTATTAGATATTGCTTTAAAGAAAGACAGGCCCATAATAGTTAGATCGAAGGATTTTAATCTTTTTGTCCAAGAGTTCTCCACGAATGGATCAGTCTAAGTGCATTTTGCTTTAATGCGTGAGTGCAGTGAATTCGAGTATTTTTTTTTATTTAAGGTCTTTCCGGGAAAAAACATAGTTGCTTAAATTAAAATAATCTACGAGTAAGCGTTGTCACGCTTAATTCATCTACATATATTAATAAAGTTATATTATATATACATCTTCCGATTTTATACATAGGTATATAGTGCATAATACTCGTATTAGATTCAATAAGCTGCATTTTTGAACAAATACTCTGACGTTTCATTCAATTTTAGTTCAACATTTCAAAACTAAAAGCTCTTAAGTATTTTCAATAGATTTACTTCATTCTGACGTCAGCAAATTTGTTCTAACAGATGAGCAAAGTTTTACAAGTGTTATTACACTAAATATCCCTGTGGCATTCTATCGCCAAAGTAAATGTTCCAATTATCATAGTTAATGTTTGGAGAGAATGAAACCACATACGTGTTCGCAAAACATTATAGGACTTCTTTTGGTACAGTTATGTTAAATTTGACATTAAATAGCTTATTAAGTTCGTGTAGTACTTTCTTTTAATTATTATCGATTTATAGTATAACTAGCAAGTCATACTCGTTCCGCTCGGGTTCGTCCCTAGGTACGTTTTAATGGTTAGTATAGATTTCTCAGAGATGAGATATTTTTCCGCAGTAAAAAGTATCCTATATATTGACCGAGATAACCAGCTATCATCATACCAAATTTCATCGAAATTTGTATGGTGGTTTCCTCGTAATGCGTTCCCAGACACACAGACAGACAGACAGATAGACAAATAGACAGACAAATTTAAAAAATACAAAATTCTAAAAACTATAGATTCGGCCTCTGTATCGATAATAATGACCATTTCAATAAAAAATCCCAAAAATATTTAACGTACAGATTCAACTCACAATTTTATTATATGTATTGGTATACCTTTAAAAATCTTCTTCATCAACACAAAAAAAATGAACTTTTGAATACATATTAATATAAAGCTTTAAATTAATTCCAATTTTTAGGGTTTATATTACTTTGTTGTTGTAATATATGAAATCAAAGTGATATAATATGAAAATACGATAATAATTATGAAGAATATAAATGAATGTATATTTTTGTATAAGTATTATAATATATTTAATATTAAGTATATATATTATAAGTAAATTTACAAGTAACTTTAATATCTGATATACGAGACCCTCCTTAAAGTGTTAATTTTGTTGTTTTATGTATTTAAATAATAAATGGATACAGTGTTACCACAAAGTAAAATGAAAAGTTTATCAAATAAAGTTCTTTCATATATTTCCTTTATTTTCAGGTAAATGGTTAGCTTCGGAATATTTATAGCATTTTTCGCCACTAGGGGTAAAACGAAACCACTTAATTCAAACGATAAAATCTAATCACCTAAAACATTTGAATGTTGAGAAAGAAAATGCTTTGCGTTAGATACCACAATTGGTTTAACCGGATAGCGCCAATTGTTCATAGATAGCCAACTATGTTTAAAAAATTGCGAATAATCTTATTTTATTTAATGGTAATTTTATTACCTTTTGTAAGGTAGTTCGAAAATTTGTGCACCGTCAACGTAAAAGAGTGGGGCCTACAGAACAGTATTTAAAAATGTGTCGTTGTCTATTGAGTAACAGTTGTTCATATTTTTCTTAAGTGAGTGGTTATTATGTCAAAATTGTGATTGAATATTTAAATAAATAATTTGTGTTAAAAAGTATTTCTCTCTGAGCCATTTCCTTTTAGCTCAGAAGTGAGATGAACTATTGCCCGCGAGATCGATGTTATTATAATAAGTGACTTATTGCTGCCGTTGTTATTTTCATTGAGTTTAACGTGTTTTACTGTGAGTGTGTTTTAAATAATGGGGCGTCATAAAAAAGATAAAGACCGCGAATCTCGATTGCGTCGAAAGTTATTAAAAGCAGTGGAAAAACAAAAATTAACCAATAGGTTAGATGCACTGGAACGAGAATTGATGGAATATCGAAATGCGCGTCATATTAATAGTGAGTCATGTGCAAGTGATGAAGTGAACAATCCTGTTTTGCGTTCAGTTGTTATCACTCGTGATTCTGATGTCCCGTTGATGCCGAACGGGTCACCACGTGGTGTGTCGGTCTGTGAGGGGCCGCCGCCGGCTGCCGCCGTGGCAATACCGGCTATGGCTGGAACTTCCACAATCCCGCCCATGGCTGCGCCGTTCCTTGCCGAGGCTCCAGCAAGGACACAGTCAGTGCAACCGGGCCCTACTTTGGAACAAGGGCATATAGTGGAAACTCTGCCTCCCGCTCCAAATTACGCGGTAGGTGCTACGCCATCAAGCAACAAAGAAGCATTATCAGGTATGCCAAGTACTGATAATTTATTAATACAACCATCTTGCTCCCCGGTAGTAAGATATGTGGGTCGGAATGATCCATTACCCGAATTCGATCCTCAAATGTCAATGATTACAATGGAACAGTGGATTAGAAAAATAGAAGGTATATCTAACATGTACGGTTGGGATGAAAAAACGATAATATTTAATTGTACATCAAAACTGAAAGGTTATGCCCGCCAGTGGTATGATCAATTGAGCGATTTAAATTGGAACGAATGGAAAATACGACTATTAACGGCTTTTCCTTCCAACCGCAGTAAATTAAATATGATGCGTGATTTAGTAAATGTAGTTAGACGACCCGAACAGGATTATTTGCAATTTTATTATGATAAATTAGCTTTAGGTAATGCGTGTGGTATACCTGAAAGTTTGATAATAGAAGCTATCGTAGGAACAATTGGCAATGATCTTAAAGAAGTTGGGGCAATATCAGCCGGTTGTCGTGACTCATCCTCGTTATTAAGATATTTGTCATCATTTGCACATCCATTAGTAATAGATCGTAATAAAAAAATAATAAATTATGAAAACAAAACAAAATGTAATATATGTCAAATGCGTGGTCATATTGCAGCAAAATGTAAAAATAAATTCGGTCATAGTAGTAAATTTAATTTATTGTGTTCCTTTTGCAATAAACGTGGTCATACTGAAAAAGATTGTTATACAAAAAATAAAAAATGTAGTTACTGTGGGAAAAGTGGTCATATTAAGGATGAGTGTCTTAAATTAAAGAATCGTAATGTAAATAATGAAAATAATAAATCTAATAAAACTCAACAAGCTGTTCGCGTAATTAAAGATATATCGGGTAGTTCAAAATATTATATGCAGATAAAAATTAACAATAAGCCAACTCCAGCCTTTATTGATTTTGGTAGTACGTGTAATACAATAACTGAAACAGTTTGTAAGGAATTAAATTTAGAATTTCATACTTGTACGCGTAATATCGTTATAAGAGGTTTCGGAGGCTCAAAGATAACACCAATTGGCGAGGTTTTAGTAAATGTTATTGTTGATGAAGCCATTTGTTACACAAAGGCTTACATTGTCCCTGATATTTCTCAAGACATTGGTGTTATCATCGGGCAACCTTTTACGGAATATCCGAATGTTTACGTGATTAAAACTCCTACATTATTAAAAATTTACAACGCAAATATTTTAACCGAATTACCGAACATACATGAAACAGTAGATCGCATTAGACTCGTGACCGATGAAAATGTCGTTTTACAGCCCGGTGTTAATAAAATTGTAGTATCATGTTTACAACCGATTTTTGATTCTGTTTTGATAAATAATACGGAACATAACATTCCACGTGCAGAATGTATAATTTCAACTTGTGAAACCGATATGATACAGGGCAAAACTGTTTTAAAAGTTTATAATAAGTCTAACGATTTCTTTAGCATGCCTGAAGGACATTGCGTTGCACGTGCAACTATAACATGTGGTACAAAACAATATAAGGTAGGAGAAAATTTAGACCCTTACGTACTAAAAAAACTTGAAAATATTTTAAATGATTATTCAGATTGTTTCTCCGGTGATGAAAATAAAATTGGCAAATGTTCAACTAAAATGTGTATTGAATTAACCGATAAAAAACCTATTTACTATAGACCGTATCGTATGTCTATGGCAGATCGCGAAAAAGTACGTAGTATAGTAAATGACCTTAAAGAGAAAGATATTATTGAAGAATGTAACTCGCCTTACGCAAGCCCAGTCCTCCTTGTATCTAAAAAAACCGGTGAATCGCGAATGTGTGTTGACTATCGGGCTCTTAATAAAATAACTAAAAAAGATCGCTATCCCTTACCGTTAATTCAAGATCAATTGGATCGGTTATCAGAGCAACGGGTGTTTTCGTGTCTAGATGTAAAGGCGGCTTACCATTGTATTCAAATAGAAGATGATTGTAAACAATACACTGCTTTTATAACTCCGGACGGTCATTTTCAATATAAACGTATGAGTTTCGGTCTTGTCAACGCACCTTCAGTGTTTCAAAGGGCGATGGATGAGGTGCTTGGTCCTTTACGATTTACGTGTGCCACAGCGTACTTAGATGATATTCTTATTTACTCAAAAAACAATGATGATGCGTTAGATCAATTAAAAGCGGTATTATGTAAGATAAGGGACGCTAATATGACTCTGAGATTGGACAAGTGTTCCTTTTTAGTCTCTCAAATAGAATATTTGGGGCACGAAGTTGCTAATGGTGAAGTTAGACCTTCTAAGTATAAATTAAACGCCGTTCGCGACTTTCCTGCCCCTCAAAACGTACACCAAGTACGCCAATTTATGGGCTTAGCGAATTACTTTAGAAAATATGTTTCTGGATTTGCGTCTATAGCACGTCCTTTAACATTACTTACTAAGAAAGACCAACCTTGGCTTTGGGGCGACGATCAATTGCAAGCCTTTAATCGAATTAAATCTATTTTAGTTAGTCAGCCTGTTCTAGCTTTATTCAATCCGCAAAACGAAACGCAAATTCATACTGACGCGTCGAAATTAGGGCTTGGTGGTATATTAATGCAAAAGCAACATGATGGGACTTGGAAACCTGTCGCTTATGCAAGTAGGCAAACTACACAAGCAGAACAAAAGTACCACAGCTATGAGCTTGAAACATTAGCAGTAGTTATGAGTTTAAATAAATTTAAAGTTTATGTAACTGGCATTAAGTTTACTATCGTTACTGACTGTAACGCTTTGAGATGGACTTGGTCTAAACGTGATTTGTCGCCTCGTATAGCACGTTGGTGGTTAGAAGTACAAAGCTTCGACTTCGATGTCGAATATCGGTCTGGCAAATCTATGGCACACGTAGACGCATTGAGTCGCAATCCGGTTTCTGTAATGCGAATCAATGAAAAGGATTTAATAGAATCTTTACAGTTAGAGGACGATGCAATTCGTTCTACTATAGATCAATTAAACAATGAGACTTCAAAAGGGAATACAAGAGGTCTAGCTAAAGATTACGTTGTTGAAAATAACGTTTTATTTCGCATTGTAAATAATAATAAAAAGGTTGTAGTTCCACGTAATTCACGTTGGTCCCTTGTACAAAGTTTCCACGATAATAATGGTCATGTCAATTATAATAAAACCTATGACGCTATAAAATCTAAGTATTGGTTCGGTGGTATGCGTCGATTTATTCAGAAGTACGTTTCTAGTTGTATCTCATGTCAATACGCTAAAAAACCAACAGGACGCCGCGTAGGATTATTACATCCCATCGATAGAATTGTAGTGCCGTTTCACACAGTTCATGTAGACCATTTGGGTCCTTTTTGTAAAAGTCCTTCCGGTAAAATGTATATATTGGCCATTGTAGATTCATTTACGCGTTTTATCTGGCTAGAAGCCGTGCGGGATGTAAGTTGTAAATACGTATTGCTAACATTCGATCAATTAATAAAAACATTCGGTGTTCCAAGTAGGATAATAAGTGATCGAGGGAAGGCATTTAATTGTAAAGATTTTAAAGAATATTGTGTTCGTAGGCAGATCAAACACGTCATGACCGCTGTAGCTAGTCCTAGGGCAAATGGCCAAGTGGAAAGATTTAACAGGACTGTATTAGATGCACTTATTGCATACGTTGGAGATGATCAAAATAATTGGGAAAAATACTTGCCAAAAGTTCAACTTGGTCTAAATTCTAATATTAACAACAGTACTGGTAAATCTCCACTTGAATTACTTTACGGTTTTCGCCCTAGGTTGATAGGTGATATCATTGCGCCTTCGAAAGATAGCGATCTGGATAACATAAGGGAAGGTGCTGTAACACGTTCTGTCGTTATGTCTAAGGTAGGAAAACATTATTTCAATAAAAAACGGCGAAATGCATCACCATTCAAGGTCGGTGATCAGGTTCTTGCCGAAAGAAAAATAATTCGTAAAGGGTTACGTAGTGGCAAACTAATGCCACGTTTTGATGGCCCTTTTACAATTACTAAAGTGTTGCCCCATGACCGTTATGTTATTGAAGGAAAACATGGTCGAAGTCGGATATATAAAAATGTACTATCTAGAGACAAATTAAAGCTATTTCAATCAGAACCTCATTCGGAGTCAGATTAAAATTGCTTATGACTCTTTTGGGTTAAATTTATAAATTAGTTATAGTTTAAGTTTAAGTACGGCCGTACGATAAGTTAATTATGTTAATTATATAAGGATCCATTGAAAATTAAATTATGTCATGAATTATTTTATTTGTTTTAATAGCGCTAGCCTTAAGAGGCAGGACTATATAGTGTATATAGTCTCATTCACATATAAACAAAAAAAGTATATTTGACTTTAAGAAGTCTCAGAATTATTTTACAATATGATACCACCTTAAGAGGGGTAATAGATGTCGCGACATTGTTATTTTTAGACGTCAATTAAAGGAGTCTCAGAACTTCTCATAGCCATTAAGAAGGCTAATTTTTATCGGTCATTAAGACGACCGAGTTCTACCAGTCTTTAAGAAGACTGAGTTCTAGCAGTCATTGAGAAGACTGACTCTCGTCATTAATAAGACTTGAGTTTTATTAGTCATTAAGAAGACTAAAGCTTACTATCCATTAGCACTGCTGAATCATTCCAGTCAATGGGATGACTTTTTACTAAAGCCATTAAGACGGCTCTTCATGTACGCTATGGCCGTTAAGATGAGCTCTACATTTAGTCATCTTCATCGATAGTGCGTTATCCATACAGCAAGCTGCGCGGGACGCACAGCAGAATCAGGAAGGCCGACTGTAAGGTAGTTCGAAGATTTGTGCACCGTCAACGTAAAAGAGTGGGGCCTACAGAACAGTATTTAAAAATGTGTCGTTGTCTATTGAGTAACAGTTGTTCATATTTTTCTTAAGTGAGTGGTTATTATGTCAAAATTGTGATTGAATATTTAAATAAATAATTTGTGTTAAAAAGTGTTTCTCTCTGAGCCATTTCCTTTTACTTTATAGTTTATATAACTTTCTTTATGGAGTCCAATGTCTATAGGTACTCAAAATGTAAGATCTCCTTCTGTCCTATTTTAAATACACTATATATATATATATATATATATATATATATATATATATATATATATATATATATATCGCAAATCTATTGCCACATGAAATATAATACATTTTTATTATCACCATGGCCTCTAGATAAATATTACAAATAACTTTTAATTTTTTCACGGCCATTTCTAATTTTACTAAGTGCAATTGTTTCGCTTCTAAAGCTTGTAGCGAGATGCTAGATAGCCTATTCCTTAATAAATAGGCTATAAAATGCAAAAAGATTTTTTTTTCTCGTATGCGTTTTAACACGTTTAAATGAATAAAAACCAATGTCTTCAGTATTATATTATTAGTGTTAAATTAATAGGCTTGTATTAAAATGTGTCAAATGTAATAGCGAATCACACAAATTGTAAACTGACTCCTATTTTGTTTTTTTATATTTATATCAACGTACAGGAAAAATAAAATTATATATCGAATGGAAAGATGTTTTCTTATTTTCCTTATAGCCTCAACGGTACACAGCTGAAATGTGATTATGTGATAACAATATATTGTATTAGTTAAGTGCAAGCTCATCCTGTTCGATCTTGGCTCCCATCAGATTGGCGAAATCAACTTCAGTAAGCTAAGGTAATAAGTGAACTAATATTTCTTCAACAAAATATCTACATTCTTCTTCTATCTTTTATATTTTTTTATATAAAAGCTTTTTTTGGAAGGACCACAATAAGTTCTTTTGAAGTAAAGATATTTTATTTGAAGACTTTAGTTCTTTAGAAGTCAAGTTGTTACTTGAAGACTAAAGAAAACTTATGGTACTAAGCTTTAATAAAAAAAATTAAAGCTCTATAACTTAGTTGATTTTTAGAGTTCTATAAGTAGTTCATAGAAAATAATTTTTTTTTTCTTGGTTTTTTACAACATAAATTGATAAATAATTTCTAAACAAAAAAAAACTAATGTTCATGGGATGATGGTGGCTTAAATTCTAAAAACGTTCTGTACGGTTTTTAAATCAATTTTTTCTTGGTATGGGAAAATGTGGACAAAAACTTCACTTCCAATCACTAAAACGTTGATGCATACGTCGAAAAATGAAATTTGATTTTGTCTGAAGTGGTTGGGAAGGCAGCGGTAATAACTGGGGAGAGTCTTTTTAATCGTACGCAAACGTACTAATGGGGATCCACAAAACGAGTCGATGAGAAGTTATTACGTTAAAAAATCGTTATTCACATTTCTGTTACTTTATATTCAGATCTAAATTTTAGGCTTTTTTTACAGGATTTAAAAATCAAAAAGCTTACGAGTATATTTGCTAAAAAATACGTGTGTTCTAAATAAGTATTTGCTTCGAAAACCTAATTAAAGGACTAGACTATATGTATATAAAAAGCGGGGTGTTATAAGTTTTATACTCATATATCGTATCTGTAGAACGATTTCCTTGCGGTTTGATTAAAGTCTGACCAGTTGTTGGAGGATCTTCAATACAACATACTACAACAACGACATATAATACAACGAATATTTATTAGATTTAAATGTGAATGATTTAAAATTTTATATATTAATTCCGATGACATCTTTAATGCTTGCACCAGGATGGTTCTATAGAGTATCTTACTTTTCGAAAACACTCAGCAGACATATCGTAGTTGGATGTACTAGATTGGTCTCGATAAGTACATTTTCTTACTGGTACCCTTGACCAAGGCCTGATGCTTTGTTATATGATGAAAAAAAACCACATATAACTTCTTGGTCTTTTACTCTAAATAATGTTAATTTTTTAGAGCATCTTCATAGTATAATATATAGTATACAAAAATATTAATTATATACTATACGGATGTATTACATAATGTAAATTAAAAATATAATTTACAGAAATTATTCTGTAACACATTTAAATTTTCCTGCAAAAGATTGCGGTGGTGCTTATAAGGAGTAATTTTCATAAATTATTGTATAACACTCAAATATTTTCACAAGTCACCAGCAAGTAATCATTTGAAAGCGAGGAAAAATTGGAGCGCTTTGTTAATCTTCATAAAACAAGCTGAGAAATGATAAAGCATGAACATTGTAGGTACGTAATAGGAACAAAATCCATTTAAAATGTAATTTTACTTAATCGTTTTCATTTAAGTTAATTCATTTTTCAATAAACAGTACAATGAAATTATTATGCTGCTATTATTATTTTTACTGATTTCTTTGTTAACTTTTTATTTTTAGTAGCAAATTGTAATTTATATCTTAATTCTAGTTATCGACTTAATAATCTTTCAATTATAAGACGTATTTTACCAACTAAATTTTACTCCTTAGTACTCGTAGTTATTCTAAATATCTATCTTTAAGTATATTAGTGCTATTTACTATATTTGTGATGTTTTTTTTTTTAAATTATTAAAAAAATATAGTAGACACCTACACAGTAATACGTATTATAACAATCTGTACCATAGTAATATAACAGAAGTTTTATTTTACTCTATAATGAAATTTGCTTTCATATTCTCCAAAGTACGTGTTGCAGATAAAATTCCATATACGAAGCAAAAGCTCAGTGAATTCTATCTTCCGGATTGGTAGAAAAAAAGGAAGTATCTAGAAAATGAGAATTGTACTGAAATTGATTTCGCCTATGGCCCAAGGCGACCAAGCATTACCTATATTATTTTTATTGGTCTAACTTATCTATCAAACAGTAGAGACTAACTTATTTTATTGACTGATTTCAAAATAGATAGGTTCTCTATGCGAGTGTATATTTTTTTGTTACGTGACATCTTTCCCAATTTTAAGCAAGCAATCAACTACTTCAATTTACCTGTTTATACTTGGATGTCAGGTAATATGGACTCGAAAAAGGCCACCAACCGTATGATGGCATTTTCTACAAGTCTCTTACTTTCAATTGATACTTAGTTGTCATAGGAAAAGAGTTCTTGTACTTAAAAAAATCAAATAATTTTTGTAGTAAAACTTCTTTACACACGCTTGACTTGGGGGGTAAGCTGGTGAATGCGTTACGAAAAAATGTACATACATATGGTTGTTGCCATGATAACCGTTGTTATTGTCTGACAAATGATATATAATATTATATTATATCCTTAAATGATATTTTATAAATATATGATTGTAATATGCCTAATATGCGTTATTTTTAGTATCTCACCTATCTTAATTATTTAAAACATAAATTTCATAAAGAGTACCAATTATAACCTACAGAAGTTTTACTTCTTGCGCGTGTACACATTCATACACGCACTCTTTGATTTTTTTTTTATTAAAAATAGCCTGGAGCAAATTTTTGGTGACAACTTCCCCTGAGTCGTGTTATTTTATTGACTGACTTCAAAACAGATAAGTACTCAATGCGGGTGTATATTTTTTTGTTACGTGATATCTTTCCCAATTGTAAACTGATTTGAATGAATTTTCTTTAGTGAATAAGTACTCGTACTGTTATATCTAAAGGGAAGTCCAAAGGATAGCACAAGTACAGAAGACATAATATTATGTATACTAGGCAAAAGAATAGAAAAAAGGTACGGTCCCATAAAAATTTCAAGAAGTAGTTCCTCCAGTAAGAGAGGAATAAGACCATTTAAAGTGATTTTGGATTCGGTGAAATTCGAATGAAACTTTTTAGCAAAAAAATAAAAAATAATTTTTAAATGACATGCAATATTACTCGAAAGTACGAGAATTCGAATATTATGTATGCATATTATTAGCTTTAGAGGAATAAAATTTTTCATAATAAATACTTTTTTCTATTCAGTATATTATAGTATTATTTAGATAATATCTAAAAAAGAATATATTATATTCTTTTTAATTAATTTATGTACAGAATTGGCTTTGTTACTATTTTTTATTTTATGTATACATGTAGATTGCAAATTTAACACTACTTTTTATATGTCTATACCAGAAACCTAAAAAAAATCAACAACCAAAAAAGAAAATAATAAAAAAACAATGTTTCCGCCCGGGATCGAACCGGGGGCCTTCTGCGTGTTAGGCAGATGTGATAACCGCTACACCACGGAAACTATGGACGAAGCGTTGAAAATATGTAACTAGAGAGTTTATGCACTAAGTTTAATATTCTAAATTAATAATTATTAATGTAAAAAAAATATACATTAGCACTATCAAAATAACTACACATATAATAAAATTCTGAGTCGAATCTGTACATTAAATATTTTTTGAAAAATCTTATTGAAATAGTCATTTTTATCGATACAGAGGCCGAATCTATAGTTTTTAGAATTTTTGTCTGTCTGCCTGTCTGCCTGTGACCGCATCACGAGATAACCAACCAGATTTTGATAAAATTTGGTATGATGATAGCTGGTTATCCGGATCAACATATAGGATGCTTTTTACTGCAGGAGAATATCTTATCTCTGAGAAATCTATACTAAACCTTAAAACATAAGTAGGGACGGACCCGAGCAGGGCGAGGGCGAGTCGCTAGTATAGTATAAAATAAAAATATACAATATTATGTAGATGTTATGTTAGAATTCGCCTTTTAAATAAAAAACATATGGTAGAAGATAAATAAGACTTCCTAGAACACAAAATCACTATTAAGGATTGCTTTAGTTTCTTCTTTTGGGACTCGGAAGTAAAGTCTCAACACATCGATTTAAAGAAGTATTTTAAATGCCGGTCACTTCTTCGTATACTGAGTTCGAGCGCGGGGACTGCAGGCCGAGTTCAAAAGCGAACGTTCAACTACGGGACTTCTGTAGAATAAATTCCACACCACACGTGTGGCACATAGATGCGATCTTTGTGTAGCATTTGGCAAATTGATCAGTTTTATAGAGTTGTACTGACAATTTTTTTTCATGTGTACATATGTCTATGTATGTGTGTTCGTGTGTGTGTTTGCACATCAGGGAAACGATCATAATATGATCTAAGTATTTAATCATGAATGGTTGCTGGTGCCATTAGATATTTGCAATGCTGATTCATTGTCCCGGTTTAGGCAGTCAGGACACAGAATACTTAATACAATTTTGGTAAAATGTTACCTTTGTGTTAGACGTACCTGTTCTTATTCTATTACATTTGATGTATAAACATGAATGTAAATGAGAGCTAAGGTCAGAGTAATAAAATATTTATCGTACGTGGTAAAAGAGTAAATATGGTATCAACTGCTTAAACTTAAGTTTATTTTTTTACATTCCAACAACATTTTTCAATTGCTATAAAAATGTTAGGAGGTTTTAACTTGGAAAATTAAAAAATAAATTAATTCATAAATATGTTTGGACGTCATTAGCACACAGCACCATCTAGTTCCATGGTAAGCTACGAGGCTTCTATTATGGATACCAGATAGTTCCATCAGGCCATATGGTGGACACCACGCAGGTCAAGTGCGGGTTGGCGGACTGCACAAGTCTTTTGAAAACTTGCTAGGTTCTCTCAGACATGCAGATTTCCTCACGCTGTTTTCCTTCACCGTAAGACAAGTGGTAATCATATTGGAAATGATTCCCACATGAAAATATCAGAGATGCGAGACCTGGGAATCGTACCCACTTCACACGGTTTACCAAGCGACCGCGTTACCACTGTGCTACCACTGCCTTTTGAAATATGTATAATGTACCTAAGCAAAATTAATATTATGAAACAATTGTAAGAAATTCATCTGATATAATTGTTGGGCATTACTAGCCACAATCTTATACCAACCACAAATACGCACAAAGATTAGATGCCAAGAACAGGGTAATAGTAAACCACTAACTAAATTTATGAATGTAAAATATTATCAGAATGAACAATTGTTTGTATGAAACCTTGACAGAAGTATGGCTTTTGCGAGCTTGGATAAATCCAAAGAGATCGATCAATTGATGAATGAAGAAGCATAGCTTGCTCGGAACGAACGGCAACGTCATCCATATATCATAAAGATAAATTATAGATAAATACTAGAATTATGACATTAAACCTTAGTATTATTTTGAATATTTTTTTTTGCGTTAGAAATTAGTAATAAATATATTAATATTCATTAATATTCCTAAATAGCACAATGCTAGTATATTAATTGAAAAACTTTTATAGTGTTTATATTTCATCCATTATATGTTCATTTATATAGTGTCTACTAGTGACTTACTTCTTTCGAGTGCGTTACGTTACGTACTTTAGGTACGTTTTAAATAGATAAAAATGGTTACAGTGCGTGTACCTTAGGAGTAACATTCTATCGCAAAACTTTCCTGCGGGGCCTTTTAAATACCTATAATTTTCTAGTACATTGTTTTAATGTAAATCTTAAGGTTAAGGTTAGCCATGTAAGCGTTCATAAACAGTTTTTTTGACAAAACTTCGTCATAATTCAGCCATTTTGTACAAAATATTTACAAGTTATAAACACACACCTTCCTCAAATATTTCATATACCTTTCACAAATATTTCATATACAGATTTCGTTTGGTTTCAAAGGAAGATATTGCATAGCTTCAACATTACCACTAATCCCAATCTGACCGAGACCGAGAAATGCAATGCCGAGGAAAAAGCAGATTTATCGCTCACTAGCAACTTACCCTTGCTTCGCTCAGGTGCGTCCCTAGGTACGTTATAATTTTTTTTCTGCGGAACCCTAATTCTTGTTCTAAAATAAAAGTAGCTTAAATTACTCCTTATAACATCAGACATCTGCCAGTGAAGGTCCCGTCAACATCAGTCCAACCATTTCGGCGACAGACAAACACACAAAAATTTGAAAAATTATATTTTTCTTATAACCGTATATAATTTTTTACGCATTTAGTAAAAAACTGTTATTTTGACATTACAAACAGACACTACAATTTTATTTATCTGTATAGATAAGGAGATCAGAATTTCTGTCTTAGTATCTACCGTTAACCAACTGGCGAGGTAGGTACCTATAGTGATTGGAGATCTTTTGGTGACCTATTAGGACAGAAGTTTAATTTGGTTTAAGTGGGCCGAAGTGATTATTTTTTATATCTAGTAAAATAGTACGGGCTTTAATTCATTCAGTCTGCGATGGATCTATATTTTTAAAAACTTGTTACATAGATAAATAATCTTACTTACTAATTGTGAAATAATAGTTAAAAAGGAACTTGTGAAGCTTTATAATAAAAAAAATATCTGCAATCACTCAAAAAAAAAAATCAAATCAAAAATAATGTTATTGTTAAAATTGAAATTATCATAACTTTAAGCTATGACCTTACTTCATATTTCTCATTTATTAACATGGAATATACCTACTATTATTTCCACTATGTTAAATTTCATTTAGCTGTTATATCGATATTATGAATAAAAATTCGTGCATTAATGTGCAAATATGTAAATTATAAAATTTTGCAATTATTAAAATGTTCTGTAAAAGAAAGATCATTATTCCATAGCAACAATCAGGGTTGAATCTTACTAAACAAATATAAAGTAATGTTAATAATATTTTAAATATACGTTCTTCCATAACGCTATGTTATAAAGAATTAAATATGTAAACAATTAAAAAAAAATTTTAAGAATACAAAAAGATAGAACTTTTATCATGAAATTCATATTTAATTCCAAGATTTTTTTTAAACCATTGAGTATAATATTGTGTATCATCTCAGATGTATCATATGGCTAACAAAATACCTAGTACGTACAAGAAAAAAAATCTTTACTATTACATTTCTTAATTTTATTGTCTGTTTTTTTGGACCGGCTTACCTTTTAAAATTTCATTCCTCGCCATTGATATCTACTTTTATATTAGAATGAATTTCTAATGATATATTAGATAATGTCAGTTTTGTCACGTATCTAAAGCAAATTTTAATTAATTGGTGGTTGACAATCCTAGTTGGTAACGCGTAAACACAAGTCGCTAACGAACCGGAGCCGCCCCAGCACAAATTTGCAATTTCGATTGGCGCTGTTTGCGTGTACCTGCTGCATTGTACTCCCCTCATATGAGGGATTTAAAAATGCAAAATAGTAACATTTAACAAATTCATGGACTGATGGATGGATATTTTAAGGAATCTAACAAAATTACGTACAGTCACACTACTAATATAAGTACGAACGTTTGTATGTACATACATATGTATATGTTTCTAACTTTTTGAACTGCTTCTTATATTATATAAAATTACTAGCGACTCACCTTCGCTTCGCTCAGGTTCGTCCCTAGGTACGTTTTAACGTTTAGTGATTCCCATACAAAATAAACAGTTTACAACTTTTTGATTTTCCAGTTGTATTTTTTTTTACTTTTGCTATTTTTTTATATTTAAACTACCCCTGACACACCCTCAACAAAACAAAAAAAGAATTATTCGAATCGGTCCAGCCGTTTTTGAGTTTTAGCGAGACTAATGAACAGCAATTAATTTTCATATACATATATAGATAAATACATAAGACGTTTAGAAGCATGCACTCGATCGGATCGAGAGTAAGTCGCTGGTCATGTAAAAGATGTCATAAGACATGTAAACGACTGGTGTTGCTCGCGTGGATCCGCAGGTTCGATTCCATTCCAATCTGCACGATAATTATGTCATCAGCAATAAGCTACGTTAGAGAGAACTTATAACAAAAGTAAGTGAACCTTATTTATACCTATACATAATACTTAAAATAAATGTTATATATAACTACTTACTTTGAGAATTATATTAAAAGTAAATTCTGAAAATACCTATGTATTTATAAAACGTCATTATTTTTTTAGGAATAAGTAGTATTTGGAGGATTTTTACTCATATCAATAACAAAATAATTAATACTTCTAGTAAAATTATGTTAACAAAAAACCTATTAGTGCCCTTATATTATAAAAATATACTATATTTTTAGTACACACAAGGAGATCAGAGCTATTTTAGGCATTTAGCCTTTTTAAGGCTTATTATATTTAGTATTTGCGTTCCAAATATTTATATTCTTTATATATTTTTCTTTTATTATATTATAATAATTTATATATTAATATAAAAATTAATTAAATCAATTGAAATAAGATATCAGATTAAATAAAATGTATGACTTAGCAAGTTTTATAAAGGATACATAACATATATTATTCTAAGATTTCTATACCAATAAAAATCTATTAACAAATGCACTTTTAATAGATGAACCACAGACGTATCCGCTGTTGCCAATAAAATATAAAGCAAAAATATCATTTAAAGATATTTTTTATTTAGTACTAGCGACTTACAAGGTAAGCCAATTTTCTTCTATAAGTTTTAATTTTTTTGCGCGGAACTCTAATTCTTTTTCCAATATTTAGTAACCTAAGATACTCCTTATAACATCATATTTGATATTACAAACAGACACTTAAATTTTATTTATTTCTATACAATACTGTACAATACAATATGCCAAATTTTCTTAACAATAATAATTATTACCAATTCAAAAATAATAAAAGTCTTATATATAAATGAACAGCAAAATAAAGCTCTGGACTTAAAATATATTTTTTATGCTTACTAAAATTGATATCTTTCATCTTAACCATCGTAGATACTATAAAAGTTGAGGTCTAACATATGTGGTGTACCTTTATAAAGTACGATTTTATGTTAGTTTTGTTCAAAAATAAATGGTCTATTCAAGATTCTTTATAAAATCGTAAAACTAACTTTATGCCTTTAAGAAATGCAAGCACATAGCATCTTTGTCACAATATTTTTTACGACGTAAATGTATTTTAAGGGAAGATATTTTAGTTTAAACATATTAGATACTTGTTAAAATGCATCTGATTTTTAACACACTTTTATTAGCTTCACGTGTATCTATTTGTATATCTATCTTTGTAACGGAATCTTTTAAAGTGAATTTTACCCACTTCAAAACTTCAGATTGAACTGAAACTTTGCACATTTAACAAGGACCGATGACAATGCAACAATTTATAAAATTGTTTCCGAAATTCATCTCCTAAGGGGATGAAAGATTGTATGATACTCCGCCATTCTTAATTTGAAATGCATGGAAAGTGTATTTTGCTTTAATATAAAAAATATGAAAATATATTTCTTAGATTTAATCGAAATTCATCCCTGAAACGAGTGAAAGGGGGTGGTGAAGTTTATTACAGCAAAAAAAAAAAATATAGTGAGAAGAACTTGAAATTTTGTATTAATGCTCTTCAATATAATGAAATATATACATGTTCAAACACTTTTCCAAATTCATCCCATATAGGGGTAAAATAGGGGATTAAATTTTGTATAAAACTCTGTAATTTTTTATGTGTAATAACGGAAAGTAATATTTACGTTTAAAATTAAAATAAAAAACACATATATAAGATTCTTTCGAAATTCATCCCTTATGTGGGAAAAAGGGGATGGTAATATTTATATGAAAAAAGAACACTAAAAAAAACACGCTTTAATGATGCACCAAATTAAACAGTAAAAAATAATTTTTAGTATAAGAATAAACTGATTAACGAGAAAATAATGTTTTTGTGAAAAAAGCGTGGCGTACTCGATATCAGTTGTTATAAATATTCCATTGCTACGATTTCTAAAAGTAAAAAATATTGTACAAAGTACCCCATGCTTTTTTCACTTTCTCGTTAATCACTTTATTCTTATGTTAAAAAATATTTTTTACTGTTTAGTTCGATTCATTATTAAAACGTATTTTTTAGGTTATGAACTATAATTTATCTTGGAAGAAAACTGACTGATTACGTTGTTACAGCGACACCCTTCGCTTGCCCTAGATGTCTTTTATAATAATAATGTCCTCCTGACCGATTCCGGCCACGGCGGCCAATCTCATTGAGACTAGCCAACTGCGCAGGAGATATTATAGTGCACAAGTGTACGCGCAGACACAAGTGCACTCCCTATTCCCGTCACTCTCATACTCCGGTGGGACGACTAATCGACACGACCGGTGAGAGTTAAGGCGCAGGACCGACGGCTTTACGTGCTCTCCGAGGCACGGGGGTGAAACACCGCCAACTTCCCAACTCCGGGCTGTTACTGAGGCTTACTATACAGAAAGACTCAATAACTAAACTTGGACCGACCCGGGACTCGAAACTAGGACCTCAGGATGTGCAGCCGTACATGCTAGCCACTACACCACCGAGGCAGTTAAACTCCGCCTTAACTCTCACCGGTCGTGTCGAGTAGTCGTCCCACCGGAGTATGAGAGTGACGGGAATAGGGAGTGCACTTGTGTCTGCGCGTACACTTGTGCACTATAATATCTCCTGCGCAGTTGGCTAGTCTCAATGAGATTGGCCGCCGTGGCCGGAATCGGTCAGGAGAATTATGTCTTTTATATTCATAATACGACAGACGGTTTAGCAATTTTTTTATTAGCCGTAACCTATATGTTACCTACTTGAGGTGATAATCCATTTGTGTTCTATAACAAGCATGCTTAACAAATCTTGGCATTTATAAGAATACTGTAATATAAAGATCTATAGTGGGTGGCTGTTAGGTAGTAAGATTTGATGCTTTTACTATTGTAAGGTAAAATAAAGAATACATATTTCTAGAATCAAGCTTAAAGTAAAATGGAGGGTACTATATCGATATAAATGCTTAAAAAAGATTAAACGATAAAGGAAATGGTGCGTAATATTCTCTCTTTTCCTATTAAAATAAATCATATAAATGTAGCTGTTGCGAGTTTTTATTACTAAAAATTTACAGCACCCTCAATCCCTTGCCATAGAATAAAATGAAGTATAAAAAACTTAAGGTCAACCTATATTGAATATATCGGATCTCATATAACAGTCATTGTTAGGTTAATGGCATTTAAGAAATTATACCATTGAGCAACCCTTTTCTTTTTCTGTATAAAAAAACCTATGTTTATGTCCAAAACAAAAACTCTGAATGGAATATTCGTAACAAGAAGAAAATGTTATAAATAAACCCACATTTTGAATTTATATTACAATAGACGGCAGCCTATCCACGATAAATTTTTAGTATTAATTAAAACATTTTGCAATCTGTCAGCAGATGGATTACTTTGTATCTCGACTAAATTCAACAAAATAATTACAAATAATATTATGTAATAATTGTTTTAATAAATAAATTAAGTTCATATGAAAATAGTCGAGTTAGAAATACTTTGTTATATGTGAATTAGTTGACCGGTACTCAGAACAAAATATTTAGTAACAATTCAACGATGTTTCAAATAATTTACATTTTATGTTTAAATTATTGTTAAAATGCTTATGTAAGGGCTAAAATAATAATATTTACAAAAATAATTTCATCAAATCATTCGATTACTACTGACAATAAAATATATACATATTATTTATTTATTATATTTATATATTTTACTAAATAAATAATAAAGTACTATAGATCTTTCAGTTATCAAAAGTGTTCAATTACTTAATCATTAAAGTCAAAAAGTATTGTCCGAATATTAAATTTAGACAACAAAAAGCTCAAAACTTTAAAATGGAAAGGGGTGACTTTTCAATAACGAACTTTAATTATAACACCGTCATTTTTAAAACGATATGGTTTTCATCTGAAGTTCTTAAAAAGCAATTGATTCGGCAAAAGAAGTGGTGGAATAAAATGCTTTCATAAAATTGGTGGACTCGCTTCGCAAAATGTTAACCACTCAGACGTTTTGCAAGTTTAACAATATTTCAGTTTTGCCGTCATACGAACACATAGTTTCATTTTATTGCCGGTGCTCGATGGTCGATCGTTTTATTCCCATAACGCTTTTCGTATATTCGAGCAGTTTAAAATAAAGGAATTTTTGGTATATTCATAAAAAATACATATCGCTTCGATAACAAATTCAAATAGATTAAAATGAATGGCTATGTCAAAGGAATTAAATAAAACATTCATCATGCTTCGTTTTGAGAACCGTTAAGTAAGGTGTACACTGTATTGACTACATAGTTTCAAACTGCCTTTAACAGTAGGTTTTTTGTTTGATTTGTAGATGAAGTACCTGGGCGGCTGACCTTCCCTCGGAGATCATTATTGTTCTATCGAATTTTTTAGATAAAAAAAAAACACAAAAAACTTGAATAAATACAAAAAACCAAACAAAAAACAAAAGTAAAAACTTTATATCTGGCCGGGATGTGAACCCGGACACCTGTGATTATCAATCTTGCGCCTTGGCCGTTTGATCACAATGCTTATGCCCAAACGTGCGAAATTAGCGACCATATTTTGCGTGGAATAACGTGAAAGGAAACCGCATGAAAACTCGAAAACATGCGTTTTCCCAGACATAAGACTAATCTAGATCGATTTCTTGCCCCCGACAACCCCCACATACCAAATTTCAGCGAAATTGTTAGAGCCGTTTCCGAGATCGCCAATATATAATATAAATAAATGTATAACAATTGCTCGTGTGAAGGTATAAGATAGATAGATGTACGATAATTTGAGTACATACTAAGATTCTTAATTATCTCAGAAAATACAAATGCTACGAGAGATTTGGCTATAAGTTTTCTACATAGATAATTGGTAACTACTAAAGAAGCATTTATGAAAATTCAACCCCTAAAAGGTAAAATTGTAGATAATATTTTTGATCAAACTTGACGACTATCCTAATTTAAGGTTCCAGGCATCCCCTGGGGGTGAAAAATATAGAATAATGTGAAATTTAGGAGCGGGCCAATCAGATTACTATTTACATATATTTTTAAAAAGTTTCTATGTGTGTGTATGTTTGTTTGTCCTTTGTCCGTTTTTTTGAAATTACTGAACGGATTTGCATGAAATTTGATATAAAGATACTTATAACTTGTATTACCACATAAGCTGATTATCTAGGATCATATCCGAGTGACGCAAGGGTAAGTCACTAGTTATATATAAATAAACTACCCCAATGGAGCTACGAGAAAACGCTAATGTCATATAAGCAGAGAAAGTGTGTTTGTATCAAAGTTCAAAATAAATTTTAAGGTGTGTTTTACTAATAGCTAGCTCTTTACATCTTCTGCCGAATTATGCAATAAAATTGATAATACCAATGACCACAACCGACGACATCGATGCGCTGGCGGGTTGGCAGCGATACAGTTAATTAAAATCCAATATTGTCTAACCAAAATTGATTAGGAGCAACCAAGCTCGCTGGAGTTTAATCTGCCTTCACAGGGAACGGGGAACAAAGCTTAGGGTACTTGTTAAACGAAGTGTTATTTGTAACAATATATAACGATGTCCCTGTAATGCGATAGCTGATTTATGTGTTGGGTGTTGTTAAAAGGGTTACATTTTAGTTTCAAGACACAGTGGATTATAGAACACTTGAGCTACAATTATTGCTCAGGACTGGAATATATAAAATAATATTGATTAGCTTTCAAAGATTAGTTAAGTTAAATACAAAGCTTTATTTATTATTTTTAAGTATCTCATCGTAGACTCTAGTTGATTTGGTCCTTTTAGGTACGATCTTTTTAAAATCTTGCCTCACACAGAAATCGAATCTGAACTTCCACTTCGTAATATTATAAAAATAAAAATGTACCTTTATAAAAAATAATTACAATATGGTGTCACAAAATGTTTTCGATTTACGAATGTAAGCTTATTTTTCTGGAAACGCGTATTAGCAAACAAGTAACTTGTACTACGCCTTCAGTATAATCATAGATTCGGTAACGATTATTGCATAAGGTAATATTCATTTTGTAGCTACGAGTACATAGTAACAGCAGTGATAATATTTGAAAAAACTCTGCAATTTTTAAAGCCTTTGGACTTAATTATCATAGCGATATTACATACTGAAAAATACAGTATTGCAAAATTTAAATATTAGAAAGATTTACATTTTATCTTTTCATCATTCATGTACTTTTTTTATGTTAAAGTAAATAATATAAACACTATCTATTTTATTTATTATCAAATATTAACATTTTTAAACAACATTTTTAACTTTGGACTCGGAATGTAGCTTATTTCTGTAAGCTATCTGTTTTAATGTATTAAAATAAGGATAACAATGTTTAATCTTTGATTTACTAAAGTGGGACAAAATTACAATTGATATGAATTTACATTATCATTTGACAGCGGAGAGCAATATCTGAAAGTTAGTGTTATTTCAAGCAATATTTTATCATGACAGTGACTGTAATGCAATGGATGATTTGTAACAGCTGTTCATAGTATTATTTATGTCGTGTTTGGATATTAGAAACTATCGACGCCAATGCCAACAAAAACGGGCGGCTCGTCGAATAAAATAATTTATGAAATCAATGTTTTAATTTATGTTGTAGTTGACTATTGTAAATAAATGTATTTTCTGTACTATCATCGGTTAGCAGATTTGTATAAAATAATTATTGTGATTGGTAATATTTTGAAGAATAGCAAAATTGTTATATTCAAAATACTCTTGTAATACAGTAAATGAGATATAATCGTATGTATAATTTGCTTAAAATTAAATTAAAAAAATATATCGGTGTATTTAATTTCTGTGTAATATTATAATAGCTTATGATATTATAGTAGATTAGTTTTGTCTGCGGTTTCGCTCGTGTCGTATGTGGGGTGGGGACCAAAGTTAGTCTTTGTCTGTCTCCATGATGCAATTTATGTCCCTGCCGAATTTTATCGAAATCAGCGGCTTAAGCGTAAAAAGGTAACAGACAGAAATACTTTAACATTTATAATATTACTAACTAGCGACTCACCCTCGCTTCGTTCGTGTTCGTCCTTGGGTACGTTTTAACGGTTAGTATAAAATAGATAGACTATATATTATAATATATATAATATATAGCCTATAGCTTTCCTCAACAAACGGGCTATCGAATGCAAAAAGATTTTTTTCAAATCGGATAAGTAATTCCTGAGATTAGCGCGTTCAAACAAACAAACAACTCTGCCTCTTTATAATATCAGTATACATTATATTATCGTTATTAGTATGCTGCATGAAAATATGGATTAATAAAAATTTTACGTTAAACCTTATTGAATTTCAATTCAAAAAAATGAATACTATTTTTATATAATCCTATTAAGTCTAGTATAAAAAGACTTAATCAGAACTTTAAAATCAATACGTGTAAAATTGTTCAAGCGCAAATACAATTCGGTCCAGTTCAAATCGGACGAAATGCCATTTCGGGCGTTATTTAAATATTCAAAAAGCGATTGACATTACAAAATCCTGTTGGAAATAATAACAAAATTCAATTTTCCATTCGTATTAATCTTTCACTAACAGAAGGCTGGAAATTGGTTCTTTGATTCGTCTGCTATTGAAAACAGTTGCGTGCTGGACGTAAATTAATCCGCGAGACAATACTGACCGTGACACTGCAATGTTTGTTGAGACAATAACAAATGATTCATACTTGGTGATGGAATGTACACAGAATATGATTGGCTATTAGCGTGCAGGTTGGCAGCGGCACCCGAGGGATGAGGCACTCCCAAGCCCCGAGAGATCATCTCCCCACACTATTAACAAGTCGCCACTAACCTCTAACTTTGTTCCTAACGTATTCCGAACTTAATTTAATTAATTACGGACCCCTCTCTAGTCCATTTCACTAAATATTATTTTAAGGAGGGATTGTGAGATCAAAGACATATGAGTATTACTCACGCTAAGAAATATTTATGAACGACGTCGAAATTGATTTGTATATGCATCTTGGTTATTAAACGCGAAGTTAGCTTCTCTGTGAGGGTTATATCGTATATTTTCGTTTAGATTGCGACCATTAAATATGAGCCCCGTTTTATATAAAATTGATTAGTAGAGATAGCTCAATCGTTATCTTTGGCAACCTTACTTAGTAAAAAAATAAAAATAACCAACACGTTTTAAGCCAGACAGTTACTGATTAGACGCAATATATTAACAGAAATACAGGTAGACCCTCATACATTTACGGCGTTTTCAAATAGACGGAACTTAAAACTAATATAATCATATCCATTAAGTAAACTGAATGAATACTGAAATGTATAATATAGTTGTATATATGTATAAAGTAGTCGCTACTTAGTATAAAACAAAGCCGCTTTCCGCTCTCTGTTTCTATATATGCTTAGATCTTTAAAACTACGCAACGGATTTTGATGCAGTTTTTTTAATAGAGAGAGTGTTTCAAGAGGAAGGTTTATTTGTATAATACATACATAATATAGTAAAGAAACACTGATAATTTTAGAGGTTTCTAATGTGATGTCGTAAATAAACACATTTTTTTGCGCTTACATTGCAAACGCTGGCTAAACCCTACGAGATAGATCAAAATAACTACAGTATTGTACACCTTAAAAAGGTCTACAAAAAAGTCTGCGATAGCATATGTCTATCTCTTAAGGATAACATTATATATTTATTTTATCTAGGGACGAACCCGAGCGAAGCGAGGGTGAATCGCTAGTATTATAATAAAACTAGAAATGATGTTTCAAAATAATTAGCAAAAGATAATTTATATGGATAATTTATATTTGGATCTCAATTAATATTAAGTAACTGAGAATCAAATAAGATTTGTCAAGTTAGAATTTACAATTATTCTAGATTATACTCGTAAATTATTGAAGGTTACATTTCAATTTCATGAATATTCATTACTCTTACAAAACATGATTGTGTACTTTCTAAGTACTATATATTAATGTTTTAATTAATAATATAATGGCAACAAAATTTCAATAAACAACTACACTGGTGCTTTATAGAGCCAACACATATTTTTAATGTATGTATGTATGTATCTACATATATGTATGTGTTTATCCTTTTTTTGTGTCTCTGTGTATTGTTGAAAAAAACCTGTATTTCTAAGAGAACCTAGTAAGTTTAAAGCCATGTGAAGTCTGCCCCACTTGCACTTGGCCGTCGTGGTGGACTATAGCCTGATCTGGCAAAAAATACTGAATACATAACAAATATTTTATTTAAATTGTTTTAAGCTATATTACGCTAAAATTCAAATTTAGGAATTATAATTAATTACTAAGTTATTTCTCGATCTAAAAGGAGAGAAAAAAAATATAAAAAGGTTTTATTGACGTTTATTACTTACTAGCGGCTCACCCTCGCTTCGCTCGGGATCATCCCTAGATGAACCTTTAAATTGACATAACTTTTTTTATTAGGAACCGATTAAAATAAAACAAACACTAAATGTTAAGTGAAGCTTACCACAATACATTAGTGAAAACCGCACCCAAATCGGTTAAGCCGTTTCTAAAATTAGCGCGTACAAACGCACAGATAAACAGACAAACCGACAAACAGACAAAAAAAACAAAATCATTGTTTTGAGTTCTATTGCGTTAGTAAAAATCCCCAATAATAGTTATTCTCAAATATCTTCATGTACAGACTGCGATCAGTTACAATTAATTTTATTATATGTATAGATGTTCCTCATATATTCGCGTTGTACCTATTAATTTTCATAACTTTGTAGCTAACAATCTTTTAAAAGCACTTTTTATAGCTATTATTTATTAAAAGGACAGCTAAACGAGGTCGAAATTTATTGAGTAAGTCAATAAAATTGTTATAAACCTAGTTTTTACCTACGCTTTAATTCGGTTATTACACGTCCGATAGTTAACGAAGCAATATTGCATACATTTGCAATTTTGATTGGCGCTGAAGCTGTTAACATCGGCTGCCACCATTAGGATGTGTTGAATTAACGTTTAATCAGATAATGCCTTTTGAGAGTATACAGCATATGCACTTATCTTTGGAAATATGTATGTATGTACGTAGCTTTATTTGATTTAATGTATTGTAATTTAATATATTGTAATTTAATATATGTATAAATGTTATGTATTATGTAGACAATTTATAGTACCTCTATTCTGGTGTCATACGATAATTATTTTCATAATATTTTTTTTTAATAAATTTTATTTGGAACTGATAACATGACATACTTTAAACAAATTTTATAATATTATAACTAAAAATTACCTCTAAAAGCTCTAAGATATATCGCTTCAAATTATCATTTAACTTAATCTATAACATTGTATTAATTCTAAGCGTGCTTTGTTTCTGACAAATAGATGTCATCTATCGGATATCGACGATTTCGGTTATCGAGCATAATATATTATAATGTTATATACCTACATCTCTTGTATACATATGTAAATAATAGGAATAGATAAAAAAAAATCAAAAATGAAAATCCTTTCTCTTTTTACATCTACGCTAATTTCAAAATATAAAAATTAATTTAAGCGAAACTCTCACGATTCATCCCGAACCGAAACCGAAGCTTTTTTTACGAAAACTACAATATTTTTCATCCTTAACTCATATGCCACAGTGTGTATTACATAAAAAAAATATTTTAATTAATTTAACTATTACTTCATACGTATGTTGTATGGACTAGCGACTCTAGTACTTTAGTGTCGTGTAATTTTGAAATAACATAATATGAATTATATGTATAGACTAGCGACTCACCCTCGCTTCGCTCGGGCTCGTCCCTAGGTTGCTTCCCAGAACAAAATTAATTAATTAATATGGTTTTAATTTTTTTTCGTGGGACCCTATTTTTTTTATAAAATAAAAGTAGCCTAAGTTACTCCTTATTACATCAGCTATCTGCCAGTGAAACCACCTTCAAAATCGGCCCTGCCATTTCAGAGATTAGCCGGAACAAGCAGACACACAGACAAACAAAAATTGTAAAAAATGTTGTTTTGATATAAGTACCGTGTTTACATCCATATGCATTTAGTAAAAAGCGGTAATTTTAATATTACAAACAGACACTCCATTATTATTTATCTGTATAGATAATGTAAAGTATGATTTTCAAACATTAATATCTTAACGAGTAGTAGTACTTCAACAAAATAACATGCACTCTCTGATATATATGTAATTGCATCGTTGGTATATTATAGTACACTTGAAACCATTGCGGTCATTTTATTTAGATTATTCGATTTATTTTATAGGTCGTAAACAAAACCAACTTCTGTCACTCGTTCGGCTTATGGTTTATAAGAGTGTACGGTAACGGTTAGGTAACGTGGGCCTTCAATGGCAAAATACTCTTGTACAGTCACTTTAAATGCAAAGTGCGTCTCTTATTTCATATTCTTTTATTGTAATATACTAGTTTAGCGTTATATGTTCTATAAAAAGCATTGTGGAAGTTTAAAATGTCTTATTTATTGTAATGGTATCTTTAGTGGTTCCATGTAAATCAAATTGAGTTATGTATATATGTCCTTTTTTTTTAAATATTATATTATTAGCAATTTGATTTATTCATACTTGAATCATTTTATCGTATAATATGTTCAAAATTATTACCAATTAATCTTCAGAAACTAAACGATAGTCACGTAACATTGAAAACTAAATGCGCTAATAAACGTTTCCATGTTCTAATTTCAATAAAGTTTGCATATTTTGAAATATCATATATAATGGATCCAAAAATCCTATAGAATAAAGCACATTCTTAAATTTCCCAGTATTCCGGGTACCTTTTCTAATTTTCCCTGAAAGATCTCATTCGGACTATAACGAACATATTTAAAAGCAAATAAGCCAAATCGGTTCAATCTAGGCTAGATTCATCAACGAACAGCATTTAATTTTATTTACAAAGATTTTACATATCATTTTAGCCACCATTTATCCGATATATGTATATATATAGAATTCGAAATATTTTATTAACCACATCTCAGTAATTCAAATTCCAATCGAGTTTTAAATTGCAGCCATTCTTATCTGCTGCGCTCGCATCGTACTGGCACTGAACGCCTGAACTTTCATCTCTCATCTACGGTCCCTTTCCTCGTTAGCTTCTCCTTAAAACTTCGTCTACGACTTCGACAGCAAGTTTTTTAACTCGCCTCCAAGTCGATTCTCGTGATTAATTAATTTGATTGTATGTAAAGTTATTTGCGGCTGATGGTTCACAGTGCCCATTATTTTATGATTTAGGTCGAGGGTGCTAAGTTACGTTTTTGCTTGGTCATTCGACACTTTTTATTTATTATTACAGATATATATACATATTTTTAAAATTGAAAGGTTTTATATAAAGCGAAATATATCTTTGTATTCATAGGATATTTTGGATTTAGCGAGATATACGAGAATAACGTATTGTCTTTTCGTGATCTTTAAATACTCTGGGTCGAGACACAGCGTGACTTAGTTATATGATATAGCTAAAAATAAGAAGTTGGTTAATTACGAGTTGAATAAAAACACTGGGTGTCTCGTACTATCATATTATGATCTTGAAATGAAATATTCTTTATTGCACACCATTATTTTACATTACATAGTTGAAACAGATTAAAGAGAAATAGTACAATAGGCGGCCTTATCGCTAGAGAGCGATCTAATCTAGACAACTTTTGGGTAAAAAGAAAGAAAGAGAGAAGGAAGGAACGATCGAACGATATATATTAATATGCCTTTATTCGAGACCGATTCACACTTAGCCAATTTTATTACTTCTTTTTTTACTGTAAGGCTACCAAAAAAATAAGTACATAAATTTTAGAACTTACGGGTTCCATTTATGAAAACAATAAAATATTTAGTTGTTTTTACTATAAGTACATTAATGTATTTGCCATAAAACACATAATTTCCTGTAAAAGTATCAACTATGCACCTATTACGCCCCTTTTAATGAATGAAAGACGGATGTATGGAAGGACTAATAGCTAACGCTCACTAATAGGCTCGTGAAAATAAAACCCGTATTATACTCATATAATAAAGAACAAAATGAGAAGCATAGTATATGTTTTATAGTACCCATTTATGTTTTTCCTTTTATAATTGACCGAGTGAGCGAAGCGTCTCTGCTTCAAATCTGGCAAAATTTGCTTTTCTCTGTCAGTTTGCTGATACTCCTCTACAGGTTACATTTTAGAACTGATCTAGATGAAACTTGGTATACAGGTTTTAAGCCTTTATAGATTTTTTTGTCGCCAGGGTCATTTTTGATTGTATAATACTGGATATCTCCGCCTTAGTGGTATATTCATTCCTGAAAAAAAGTTTGTGCTCGCGAGGGCTACTGTTCGCAGAACTACTACTTATAATATGTATACAAGAACATCATTTTAAGATGTATATTCGTAAAGTATCTATATAAATACGATATAATTTAATTAAGACATCATAAAATACCTTGGTTGTATGATCGCTCTTAGAACGATTTTAATTCACGCTCTTGAAGAAATTCCCGCATGTGGATCGCTAATGAGAGAATTATTCGCATTAAGGCCGTTATTATCGCGTCTGGAGATTTGAGGTTAATCATATTAATTGAAATCTATATTTGAACCAAGTTTTGCTAACATATTTATTTATAGTAAATAATATTTCACAATGTGTAAAAAACTATTATTATAAGATATATTTAATTCACTGCCTCGGTGGTGTAGTAGCTAGCGTGTACGGCTGCGCATTCGCAGGCCCCGGGTTCAATTCCCGGGTCGGGCCAAGTACAGTTATGGTGTCTTTCTGTTAAGGAATTCCCTGTAACAGTCCGGAGTCGGGAAGTTAGCGGTGTTACACCACGTAACCACGAGAGCACGTAAAGCCGTCGATCCTGCGTCTTAACCTTCACTGGTCGTGTCGAAGTATCGTCCCATCGAACTTTGAGAGTAAAAGGAATAGAAAGTGCAGTTGGATAGTCTTAGCGATATTGGCCGCCGTAGCCGAAATCGGTCAGGAGGACATTATATTAATAGAACAAACTTTCAATTTATAGTTGAGTGATCAATGTTACCTTTTATTAGAGCCAGAGAAAAATAAGGTAACGTCAATGCAAAATGGCATTTTTAACAATCATCCTTAAAAATTCAAAATCATGCTATGTTGTCATAGTACAACAAGTACTCCCCAAGAGACAAGTAATCCCCATACATACTGGTCCCTGCGATACGAGATCGAAAATTAGCCATAAATTGATACATTTAGAAAGGTTTCATGGGCCCAATTTTCACTAGCATCAGCAATGGCCAAATAAGGAAAATCGAGTTTTAAGGTTATTTTTGAGGTTATGTTTATATTATATTATTTAAGAAGAAAGAAGAATAAATTTAATCTCGTAAATTCATTTTATGTAAACACTAAGCGAATGGGCGGACGGAAAGAAATTCACTCCTACACCATATTGACGTAAATTTTATTATTGAGCTATGGACGTGAAAAGAACGCGCGTTGATGAGACTTTTATCTAATTCATAAGAGTTCGATAAAAATCTTTAAAATGCAATCATATGCGTAGCTTGTAATTATTTGCATTTTAGATTATGGAAAAAGGCGTTTTTAATATTATAGGTAGGGTTATTAATACAAGGTCTTGCAATTTTTGCTATAATTTGGCAATTAGTGTTAAAAAATTATTAAGATTTTTTTTCTGCCTTCATTATTGTTATTATATTCTTTATTGCACTTTAAATGTGATACAGAAAAAAACAGCAACAATAAACATAGTTCACAGAGGTGGACTTATCTCTAAAAGAGATCTCTTCCAGTCAACCTCTGGATGTGGAAGAAGATGTCAGCGGGCAATATAGTGCAAAAAAATATACTAGATGCCTATATGTATACTAGAAATAAAGGTAACAATCACATATACATAATATATTATTGATAAAACTATATAATACTACACATATATAATACTTAATGTAAAGACTCTATTTATACATACATATATACATATACATACACATATACATATGTAATATATAAAATATGAAAACAGAAAAAGGTGCTGATTGATACTTGTCTATATTTGTGCTAATAAATAGTTTTTTAATTTACATTTAAAGACATGGATAGATGGGTTCTCGTGGATGGTTTTGGGTAGTTGGTTCCATAGTACTGCGGCATGGACAGAAAAAGAATTTTGTTGGAATTTAGTGTTGATCCTAGGAATGTCAAGCATAGAAGCAATGCAAGACCTCCTAGAACGTGTTGGGATTGGTAGAAAGTTAAAACGGGAACGAAGGTAGGGAGGGAAATTTTGATTTTTAAGAATATTATAAAGGAATGATAGGATGTGCATATTACGGTTACGGTTATTGTTATACTTAGAACATACATATATGTACATACTTAAATACTACAAAAATCAACGAGCAAGTAAACAAATGTAGCATCAAATGACTACAAATTCATCATTTATTAAACAGCATTTTAGAAATATCTAATTTATAAAGACATTGAATTTTCATGAAATAAGTAAGATGTTGAAACCGTTTATGGGAGTTATACGTAATATCGAAAATAATTTCTTTTTATTTGGCCATTTCTAATGATGCTAAGAGTTCAAAATGTTATTTAAAAAAATAGGTTTTTGATACATATTTCTGTCGTGGACCATAGAGCTTGAACATGAGTTTCTTCTTTCCTTGTAATTTAATTATTAGAATTACTTTTAGAATTATGTAAATACTAGCCATAATAGACGATACATTACTTTTAACTTTAGTCTTACTCATTTATTTTCGTAACATTGTTAAAAAATACTAATTTTTACCTGCGATTCTGCTCGTGTGGCCCTCAATATAAACAGGCAGTTTTCATCAATGACCACACGACATTACCACCACTGACCACACCATGAAGTAGTAATAAATACACATAAACAAACATATATACAAATTTTCGTATTAATAATATTAGTGTAATATTATTAGTATCAAAATATTTTAAAATGACATACATGGGACGTATCAGTTCTGATATCGACATATAAATAAAGAATATAAGCGTGAAATAAGTACTTTGTATCGAATTTGGGCAAACTCTTCTCAATGCCTGGGGCGGGGTTAGAACGATATCGTTTGATGTGTTGTACGAGTATGTTTTGAGATCGGCGTTAATATAAAGAAACTACGCGGACTTATATAGGAAGTAACATAGAAAAAATATTTATACATTTATAAATATTTTCAGGCAGTGGTAGCCCAGTGGTAACGCGCTCGCTTGGAAAACCGAGTGAAGCGGGTTCAAATCTCGGGTCTCGCACCTCTGATATTTTCATGTGCGAATCATTTCTAACATGATTACCACTTGTCTTACGGTGAAGGAAAACATCGTGAGGAAACCTGCATGTCTGAGAGAACCTAGCAAGTTTTCGAAAGACGTGTGAAGTCCGCCAATCCGCACTTGGCCAGCGTGGTGGACTATGGCCTAATCCCCCTCGTATTGAAAGGAGGTCCGTGCCCAGCAGTGGGACGTTAAAAAGGGTTGAATACAATACATACAATACAAATATTTTCAATAAAAACATGATGAGGAGTGTAGAGGATATAACTTTTTGTCATATCCTTTCGAAGTCGTCTGCTGTGCTTCCTTCCTAACGGTAATAAGTTAGGCGTTATACGAAGCTAAATTTCATTTGTTTTTATTGTTTTTCTAAAATTAAGTAGTCAAATGTTCGTAACTGATCAGAATTTAACACTCTTTGACTGACTTCAGAAAGTGCCTCATCGTACTCAGTCGTCGTATCTTTTTGAGGTCGGCTGCTATTTTAAATGTGATTGTCGATATTTTTGACAACAGCTATGAAGCGATTTTTTAACAAATAGTTTATATATGTATATATGTACATAAAAAGTATAATGTAGAGTTCAAGTTTCAAATCATTTTAAAGTCAGTCTACGATTTTGTTTTATTTAATCATCTTTAAGACCTCACTGAAATAAAAGTTTTCTTAAATTCAAGTTACATTCTGCGAAATTTACACTTGCATGTATAAATGAAGCATGAACATAGGTCGTTTGGCCAACTGCCATATAACTGCCAAATAAAAGTATATTTTAATATCTTTTATTCAGTAAACTAAAACTTTTCTCAACATAAATCTACACTTACACAGAGCCCTCATGAAATTGTAATGCGCAAGAACTATTTATGGCTAATCCTTTAGAAACAAACTTCTGGATTGATATTTGTCAGAATCTTTTTGCGTGGTCGATGCAAGAAAGTGTCTGCAAAAGCCTTGGAGTGAATAGCAATCCTGAGTAAAGAGTATAGAAAGATATCAACCAGTGGTGAAAGAAAGAGATGGATGTATGATAGAATGAGGTACGATATAGTGGATTTTTGAATTGCAAATGGGGGAAATGAATCGGCCGCCGCCGGCTTCGTCGACTACACCACCCTGAGTCCGGAGTTCTTCCGTTTATAATCATCTTTAATAACGCGGGAGTGGTTTAATGAATGTTCAAAGCATTACGCTAATTCATAAGTTAGTGTATTAATCTCGACTTAAGTGTGAAGTTTTAATTTTAGGTAAATATTATGTTTGTCTTTTAAGGGGATGATCCACAAACATAAGCTCACATTCAATGACAATATAATCATCCCCATATTCACCCAGTTAAGGGATTATTTCCGGGATAAAAAGTATTCTATATCCTTTCCAGGGTCTCAAACTATCTTCTTAACAAATTTTATCTAAATTGGCTCAGTAGATTCAGAGATTACCCCCTACAACCTCACAAACTCACAAACTTTACCTCTTTATAATATTAGTATAGATAAAAGTGTTTTAATAAAAGATTACATTACTATTATAATTGCTTTTTAATTAAAAAATATATACCGACTGTAAAATCACTATAAGTAATTAATTATTACATATTCAGAGGTGCATATTTTTTATTTATATCGCCATATAAATAGAAAATATTGCTCCTTAGAGATTCATTAAAAATACTTGGATCCATAATTTGCGATTACGTATCACAATAATGTACCACGAATTGAGTTTCATTTTTTCTTGAAGTTGGCTAAAGAAAGAGACTGTGGGTGGAACAATGTAAATATTTTGGTTAAAATATTTTTGCTATTTTAATTTGAAAATGTCTTCGCAAAGAACACAGATATATATTTTGTTGTGATTTTAGGTGAAATATCTCAGAAGCATCACCTGTTGGTGCAGATCTAGTCACGGCAGAGTGCACACGAATGGTTAAAATTTAATTCCACTCGGAACATTCCACCACAGATTGCATTCCTTGCAGGGGACCGACGCTGATGAATACGAGTTACGGGTACGGAAATTTCTCAAATTCTGAACGCTATTAGTTTATTAACGTAATGTTGCTTTCATAGCTTTAAAATTATACTATCGTTATAAAAAAAATATTAGATTTTATACGTATCTTCATTGTTTTTGTATATACTTATGTTATTTAAATTACTGCTTTAATATTCTTAAATAAGTTATTATTAAATTATAAAATATTAACAATATTATAACTTTCCTTTTTTAACAGAATCATGTTTTTTTTTTCTAAATATGTTATTTTTAATATTTTATACTCGTTATTATTATCATATAGTTACAATACAATGCACTTAGTTGGTAAAATTTCATTGAACTAGAGGAATTTCCCTGCAGATTGCATTCTTTTCAGGGAAACCGACGTTGAGGGAAAGATTTATAGAATGGGTATTGTTTAGAAAGATTGCGTGCTATTAAGTAGTTGAAGCATGTTATATAAAAAGAACTATTGGCTGGAAAATGAGTGGTGATGATATTGTTATTTATAACAATATGTAAGAGATAATAGAAATTTATTGCAATTTTAATTAGAAAAACCAAGTTAGATTGTTTATTCTTTAGCATGACAGTGACGTTCAAAATAAATGCATGCATACGAGTAGTTTTACACAAACTTTTGTGCAAAAATAATATTTTTAAATCAAGCTAACTTTTTTTAGGATATAGTAACTACTGACAAGAGACTAAAAAATTGCATAAAAGACAAATGTATAGATATAAATATAGTTTTAACAATAACCTAAAACCTGAAACAAATATCTTCTAATATTAATTGAAGAGCGTAGTGCGTGTATACTTATATATTAAATATACTATACATACATATATATGTACTTTACATATTAAATATAAAATTTAACACAAAAAGTATTTATACAAAATCTAAGCAACAAAGTTGGTAGTTTACACAAAAACTAATAATAGTATTTCGTTGGCACCCTTCGGATGCGGAACACTAAAAATAATAATTTTAAGCTAAATGTGATAGTTAAAAACGTTTTAAAAGTATTTTAAAACGTAACATTCGTATCAAATGTCGACCAAAGCCTAGAAAATTATAGTAATTTGTCTTTTTTTAATTCTTTTCAAGAGAGCTCAAGAAAAAAGATATTAAAAAATCAAACTTTACATATCTAAATTAAAAACTATAATAACCATGAAAACATTTAAAATAACTGAAAAGTGCATCAAAATCGGACTAGTAGTTTTGGAGAAAAATGGCAACATGGATTTGCACAAACAAACAAACTTTCTCTCACTCCAAACGCATATACCGTCTCTGATACGTCGTGGGTAATAAATAAAATGTCACATAATAAGGATAATGGAATATTTCACTGCAATAAGTCTAAATGCACGTGGTATTCCGCAGCGCCGCATGTTTGGTCGCAATGTTCGCTTCGATTAATTCAATACTAGGCTGATGTGAATTTCTGAAATACTTTGCTTATCAAATTAACTTTACTTCCATAATCTTCTACTAGTATATTACATACTAGATTTTACCAGCGGCTGTAATCGAACATGTTTTCAATTTAGTTATGTTGGGACATTAACACACAGCACCATCTGGTTCCATGGTAAGCTACGAGGCCTGTGTTATGACTTTTGGATACCAGATAGTTGATACACTACACATATATAACTTTCAAATACATACATATTATAAATATAAACACCCATGACTGGAGTACAAACATTCGTGCTCATCACACAAATGAATGCCCCCAGCGGTACTCGAACCCGCGACCGCTGGCACATCAAGTAGGGTCAATACAAACTGAGCCAAACGTGTTGACAAAGTTAAGATAACCATTTAACTTGACCTCTGGTTTATATACAACAGCGTAGAAATAAAAGATGAATTAATACTCGTAAGATTACCAATATTTTTAAGTTATGAATTTTACAATGTAGTCTTTATTGTTTTAGTGCTTAGTTATTAATACGTGGTTAGAATATTCATAGAAAGGAAAATTATTTCTGATTAATTTGTCAAGCCTTATACGAGTACAAGCGATAGTGGTTTTATTAGTTTACAATATACTCGTAAAAGTTCCTTAAAGCTATGGCTCCTTAAAATAATGCTCGCATGAAAATGAAGCCAACGAAATATTTTATATCATATTATTATAGCTGTTCTTATTGCAGAAGCTAATATAAAAACAAAAATAAAATCACATTTTCACAAATCACTTACAAATACTATAAACACAAAAGAAATACTAATAATATCCTTTATCGTACACCAAAAAGAAACAAAAAAATATAAAAAAAAAAGAAAAGTTAATTTGAAGAAGTATTTTTTACATATAAATAGTCGGAAGTAACATAGAGTCTATGTGATATGTTATAAGCTATGTTTTATCCAGCTATATTAAAAACAAAGTGAAGATTGATAGCCATAAATAAACCCATCTAAAACGGATTACATAAATTCCAGGTTAGATATAATATTAACCTTAACATATGATTAACCATTTCAGGAATAATTTCTAAGAAATTAATTGTTAACTGAACCACCGGCGTTCCCGCGTCCCTCAACACGTTGAATATATTTCAATTTGGCAATATACGCAGAAATATTGTTAGAATCGTAATAATGACGAGCCACGAATATCGTGCATTATTCGGGGTGCGTGTATTAACGCGGTTCTCGCTTCAATTAATACATGCTTGTAAAATAATCTGAAACACCTCTAAACATTTATAGTAATTTAATAATAATAATAAATAAATTAGGACATTAGTACACAACACCATCTAGTTCCATGGTAAGCTACGAGGCTTGTGTTATGGATAACAGATAGTTGATACACTACACATATATAACTTTAAATACGTATATATTATAAATATAAACACCCATGACTGGAGTACAAACATTCGTGCTCATCACACAAATGAATGCCCCTAGCGGGACTCGAACCCGCGACGGCTGACACAGCAAGTATGGTCACTACAAACTGAGCCAAACATGTCGTTGAATAGAAGAAAATTTAATGATTCCGTGTCACTTACTTTGTTTGATAAGTCTAGCAAATAGCTTATAAGGTTGTAGCGTTGGTCCCAAGTTCAAACCCTAGGTCATAGATGTTATTGGTCTTTGTATACAGAAAATGTCACAAGTCTAGAATTGCGAAGTTAATAATGTTACATCATCGGACCTCGTAGAGTACCTGTAAAGCTAGTTTACGTTACCTGTATATCTTTCTTCAGTGGTGTCTGATTCCCGTTCCATCGAATTATAATAATGAGAGTACACGTACAGTCGTACGTAGTATTTCCACTTACACTTATGTTACTCATTATCATGCTTATAAACATAATATCAACATCGTCTGTACGTAAAAAATTACGTCTATGATGGATATTTGGGATATAACATTATGTAATCAAGATGAAGGGACGGCGTGCTATGGCCTATTATACATATAACTATTTTTTATTAATTGTTATGTGTTAAAAACACGAAAATAATAGAAAAAATATTTTTAAATTCATATAATGCATTATTATTATTTCTTATTTTTGTATTTTAATGGTATTATGCTATCAAGAATCACGATTAGTTTTTGTGTAATTATTTAAAAGACTTACGCGAACTAAAATGCAGTCAAATTTGTTACAAGTATGAAAATAATTAAAAAAGCAATATCTTATCAAAAATATTATACAAAAACAGAAAATAAGTTATCATCAGCATAATGAATTTAAATAATCAGACTTTTCTTTTCTTTTTTCTTTCTTTTTTCAATGTAGGAATAGGTGGTCTGTTGTCCATTACATTTATATCACAATAGAGTAATCTAATTTTGGCCGTACTTGTTAATAACTATGTGCTCAACCTGTATCTTTTATAACGCTGTATGATTACCGAATAAATAAATAAATAAGTTTGTAGAAATACATAAGTAATTATAATTTTCATGTTAGCAACTGAAACAGATCTAGAATAACTTACTAGTCAAAATTTCGTAGACTTAGCGTTCACTTTAACAACATTCAGGTATAAAATTGTATTGGAAAATTCAGACCAAACCTAACAAAAGACTTTCGTTTCGGTTTATATTCATGATCCAATAATACAACAAAATGAGGCAAGAGGCAAAAACGATGTAACAAAGGGACAACACTCGAAAGGTACTCGAGATGAGTGCATGCAAATTGATATCACTCCAGGATTGCGACAAAGTCGAGAGTCGAGGAGTGGATGCGGGGCATGTTTTATTGGATACGACTACGGTCAAACAATCGATGAATATATTGGGAGATACAATCATAATATCAAAATTATTTTGTATAACTCATTTTTACGGTTTATTTATAAACTAGCGACTCACCCTCGCTTCGCTTCGGGTTCGTCCCTAGACAAAAACAAGTCTATCCCACGGGAACCGTTCATTTTTTCGGGATAACATATAGCCTATAGCTTTTCTCAGTTAACGGGCTATCCAATGCAAAAATATTTTTTCAAATCGGGTTAGTAGTTCCTGAGATTAGCGCTTTCAACCAAACAAACAAACAAACTCTTCAGCTTTATAATATTAGTATAGATTACACAAGTAGTTGCTGATTTCTCTTTACTATACTATACTACATAAAAACTTTACGACCCTTTTTTATCCCTTTAGGGGTTAATCTTTATGAAGAAAGTGCAGATGGCGCCACTGAATTTATTATGTTTAATATATTATTTCCACTGCTTTCTATACTATTATACATAAATACAGTAATTAAAATTATTTTGGACATTGATTTAATATATATTTGCTAATTCTTTAAGCATTCGTACATTGCATACAACGACTCTCTATACTATAGACATGAAGTATTCAAAATGTTATATAAGTTTACCATATTTCAACACTTCAGCTATATTCCTCGTTGCCGTTGAGTAAAACAGTGTAACGTAGAAGTTTATTCTACCAGCAATTCGCACTTAATGAAAAGCGGCTCGAGGCACCGCAAATTTTCGCGTTGACTTATTATAACATAATGCTGATGGAATTTCGTTGTCATGTGCCTGTTTCCGCTTTCAGCGCCAGCTAACGGCCAACACGTGTGAAGTTGGGAATTTCCACAACATTATTTTAATGAACATGCTTTATATTTTGAAATTACATAGTAAATTATGGCAATGATTCGTGGACATAGCTAATTTAATGTATTACAGTACTGACAGGTAATTTTATATATTAATAAAATGCTGCTTTTGTAATGCACTATGATTTTAAATAATAATTAATTGGCATATTACGAGCCTATAGAGCTTATTTGTTTAAAAAGCCCAATTGCATCAAAAATACACAATTTAAATAGACAAACATTTAAAACATATAAAAATCAAATCATACTCGTATACATATAATAAAATAATTAAACTTCAAGTATAAAACTAAAGTAACAGAACCCAAAGTTCTGTTTAAGAACAACATCTGTATGATAATTTAACATCACAATACCGGACGTAAAACGCAAGCAAGGATACGACTATTATCCCACATATTGATAACATTAACGTTTCATTCCACATTCAATTGTTATATCCCACTTCTATTTTGTGGTAAAAGTATATATCTAGGCTATTGATGAGTGCTTAGTTTTTAGTACAGGAAAAGAAGGGAATAAAAGTTTTCGATCTATTAATTGTACTGTCACTTCTAGCGATATTGAATCCAGAAACATAGCAGACTACAGCTTACCAGATGGAAAAGAGGAGGAATGTGAGGGAGGAGTACATTTTCTTTCTACGTGAATGTCCATTTTGCATGATATTTGGATTGAGGCAAATCTCTGACGGCAAAAGTAGGCTGCTAGGTGAACCAATACCCGGAGCATCTTAACATCATGACAAGCAATCCCTCGGTGTCCATCTACAGCAACAAAGTTAAACTTGTTTCGTATGAATTTAAGTTGATATTTTTTGATGATTCCCATAACCAGCCAACCGCTAAGCATGTGGATTAAGTATTTAATATTACCTAAACTTATAGCAAGATATTCCTAAATAAGCTATATTATTAGATTCATGTAACTAAAATTTAAATTGTAGAGGTTCATTTGAATGTTAGATGAAAATCAGAGTAAATGTTTAATTTCGTTCGCATATTCCGCAAATGGCATCAAACGACTCCACGTAGGTGAGTCGAGCCTGTTACCAATTACGTGAGCCGGGAAAGTAAAATCAAGGTCGTTACTTGACAATTTAATCCTGCCTTTGTCGTAATCTTACAGGACGCGTATAAACGTAATGAACTTCCAAAATTAGAGTTTATTGAGGCCTTAACAAAATTTACAAAAGAAAAACATCAGTCAAAGTTAATAAGGAGGAAAGAAATTGATGTTATTTGGAAATATAAATGTAATTGAAAATTCTTTGTTTTATGCTTACAGTATAGAATAATGTAACAAATTTAATTATTTCTTATTAAAAATAATTTTAATGTGTGTTTATCCTTCACGCAGTAATGGAACAATGAATAATTAATATAATATTTTATGTAGAGATGTTATATAGAGCTCAGTAATTTTATCTCAATATCAGTCAGTGGTTCCTGTGGGGTTACTCTATACAAAACCTGAAGAATATATTAGGGGCTACGCAAAGAGGGGTTGTTTACTGCGTGCTAACATACATTCTATTGCAATGTATATTATTTCAATGGTTTTTTTTTTCTTAACGTATGTTATTTACTTCCATCAGATCAACATAACGTGGTATCTTTTTTTTTTATTGTGCTTAACGATGAGTTTTGAAAATGTATTATTATTTAATCAATATAATATTCAACATTGATTTAAAATTCATATTAAAAGTAATTTTGTCATTTGTTGGATTTTTTCTGTTTATATGAAAGCACCCTTGAGGCCTATTTATTATCGTTTAACAATACTCATAGAAACATATTCCTCATATAAGAAGCGTTTATGTTTTTAAAATTGATTAACAAAGTCCATAAATCAAATCGATGTAATGGATAAACTTAATTTCGCATAATAATAAAGAATGGCTAAAACATTGAAACGACCATTTTCAGTTCACGTGTATACGTATGGCACTTGACATGAGAGCTTATCTGTGCTGTCATTTTAAAAAGCCACGTTTTTTATATTTTGAATTTGTAAAATAATATTTCTGATATTCACCAACGCTAACACAATAATAGCAGGGGATTTAATAGACGATGTTGTTAATATTTTAACGGTATAAATTAAATCATCCTGTACATAATTATAGAATATTTCCCTGTAGACCTAAAAAAGGGTTCGCTGAAGTCAATTCAATTATATTTTTGTGATTTTTTCTCAGCTTAGATAAAATTAAAAGTCCTTACATTTATTTTCCATCGTAAAGCCTTCATGAATCTTTCAGTAGCTTTAAGGAAATTTGCAAAAAAATCACCAGTGAATCGATTTCCTTAAAACATTTTCCCTTGGAATAATATTATGATGCTGTTTTATATGTCAGATATTTTATCTAACGGCGTTTTACTTCAATATTTATAGCATAAAAAATATATAAATATAAAAATGGTATGCAATTTTACTTACGAATAAAGTTCGTACCAATTCAGTTGAAATTAATTTGTGTTCACAGCATTTAGTTTAACTGCCATGTAAAAACGCAGTAAATAAATATGAAGAGCTATAAGCTCCATTTACAAATTAAAAACATGAAATGCATACTATCCGGGCAATAAAGTCATTAAGTTTTAGGTACTGACTGAAAAAGTTTATAGAGCAGCGAAAAGTTGATAAAGGCTCGCCAAAAACTTCACCGAAATAAATTGCTTGTTGTGTCGCTTATAACTCTTCGTTTTATGAGACCCAAATCATCATTGTGGAAAATTATTCTGTAACTAGCAAATGGGTTGTGCTAGTTCAATTTGTTTAAGAACTTTCGTTATTCTGAATATGATATAATGTATTCATATACTGTATAATATCGACTCACCCTCGCTTCGCTCGGGTTCATCCCTCGGTACGTTTTTTATTTTTTTGAGCGAAACCCTAATTCTTTTTCTAAAATAAAAGTAGCTTAAGTTACACCTTATAATATCAACTATCTGCCTGTGAAAGTCCCGTTAAAATTGGTCCAGCTGTTTAGGAGATTAGCCGGAACAAACAGACAGACAGATAGACAGACAGACAGACAAACAGACAAAAATTTAATTTTGTGTTTTTTTTATAAGTACCATATCTAATTCCATATTATGCATTTAGTATAAAGATGTTATTTTGACATTACAAACAGACACTTATATTTATCTGTATAGATTATAATATATATTTCATTGACTGCCCTGCAGTTGGTCTAGTGACTATCATGCATGGATGCAAACCTGTAGGTTTTGGGTTGAGTCCCTGATCGAGCCCAATATAGCCATTAGGTCTTCTGTCAACAGATTCTCAATATCTGCCAAAAGCCCCATGCATCGGAAACCAAGTAAAGCCATCGGTCCTGCGCGGGATTTCTTACAGGCTGTGTGGACCACCAAAGTCTTAGAGTAAAGAATAAAGAGTGCACATATACGAGTATAAGCGCACACTCTTGTGCACTAATATCCCCTGCGCACATAGCTAGTGTCAGTGAGATCTGAATCGATCAGAATAACATTATGTCGCAATATATGAAAGTTTATTTATAACACAATAGCACTTGGCAGCCTCATGGATACTTTCTTGTTTGACAATGGCATGGAAGCAAACGTGTAGACGCAAATCTAAGTTGAATTACATATATGCCTTTTTTTAATTCTTTAAATATCATTATTAGTTTTCTTATTTAAGTTAATTTATAAATATTTCAGGTCGCCTTAAATATTTACTTTAATATGCAGCATATACCTTGCTATGTGCCCTTATAAAAAATCATGGTGTTTTTAAATTAAATGTAGGTAAAAGAAAGTATCGAAGAAAAACGGTAAGATTAATATATTTTAAAATATTTTACATTGTACATTGATGAATTAGTTTTGTAGCTATCCATTATAAAGATTGCGTAATTAAGATATCAACGATACTCTAGTTATTACAAAAAAATTAAATAAATAAAAGAAATATACTCTTACAACAAAGAAACCAACAATTTGTGACCGTCAAAATATTCATTAAAATCTGGTAATACGTTTCGCTAAATTGAACTCTGTTGAATATTCCAGTATAATGAAAAACTTAATAAGAAATCGTAATTTATTTCTTATTGAAATGAGAATAATAGACATTCAGCCCTACGAAGTACCAAAATTGTTCCCCGCAGAGCCACCAGGCCCGCGAATCATGATATTAACATTATAATCCAATTTGTGGTCTCAACCGAGGTGAAACTCATTAGAAACTTTCTGCATTATTGCATTTGACATTAGATCTTACTTCTGGCGTATTTAAGACTGTCGGCCGGTGCAGACTTACCTCAGACGAAAATTGTATGAGTTAGGTAATAGTTTTTTTTTTTTTCAATGGCGTGCTTATGCGAGCACTTCGATAGTGTTTGCTAATTATATTATTGTGAAAATTTGTTTGTTAATACGTCGGTTTGTCTGTCTTCTTACTCGTAGCATAGAATCGTCAGGTTTATTTACAGTCTTTGACTGAGGGTGCCGAATTTGTTATCCCAATACCGTTCTCTAAAAACATTATTATTGAAAGCGTACAACCCATAACGTCGTTACGAGAACCATATCATATCAAGAGCGGGAGATACACTTTTATTCTAATTTCATAATACTAGTAAAAATTACTTTACTAAAAAACTAATAATAAATAAATAAATAAAGTAAAATAAAATAAAATAAAATAAATAAATTCTGTACACAATATATTAATATTTTCCTGTTATAAACTTAGCAATTAATAGACGGGTGGAATCTTACAGCATCTTAAACTATATTTATTATTTTAGTATTGTAACATTTTAAGACTATATAGTCTTATGTTTCTGTTTTTAACCGACTTCAAAAAAGGAGGAGGTTCTCAATTCGTTGGAATCTTTTTTCTTCCTTTTTTTTATGTATGTTCACCGATTACTCGAAGACGCCTCAACCGATTTGGAAAATTCTTTTTTTTTTGTTTCAAAGGGTATTCTTCCCCGGTGGTCCCATATAAATTTTATCGAAATCGATCAAGCGGTTTTTAAATAAATGGCTTAATCGAATATGTTTTTAAAAATCTTTCTTCTTATTCTTCTTACAAATTACCTGCTTATTATGTCTACACTAAAAATGGAAAAATAAAAACTTAAAAAAATAAATAAAAACCGACTTCCAGGCACTGAAAAGTAAAAAATAACTAAACAGGGGTGGGGTTTTCATTTAGAATAGATACCTAATCAGATATTTTCGAAGTCGGTGTGCTTTGATTTGTATTGGCTGGCACCGACTTCGAAAATATCTGATTAGGTATCTATTCTAAATGAAAACCCCTGTTTAGTTATTTTTTACTTTTCAGTGCCTGGAAGTCGGTTTTTTTTTTCAAGTTTTTATAGTAGTACCATCAGTGCATCTTACTGAGTGTAGGTAGGGTTGGTTTATATTTCTCTAGAGAAAACACCTAATAAAGCGAGTACATTAAATGCAAAATTTCATAACAATCTATATAATAAGGAGATAAAAGCAATGCAAATGAAGTTTCAGAAACATTTTAGAAAAAATATAATTCAGTAATATATTATATTTTAGAGCTTGTCTTGAAAAATAAACGAAAAATAACGCTTTAAATAATATTTTATGTATTTTTTAATTTCTTAACACGTTGCTATTAAGATGAAATACGTCTTAGAAGTTGATTATAAAGACAGTCTTATTGTGGTATCGATTTGTACCTACATACGTAAGACTCGGATGACAAAGCGATAATTTGATCCCGTCGATGATTCTTAGCATCAGGGCATGGTTAGTGCATCCGTCATCAATCCGTCATCAATAGCTACTCGTAACATCATCAACGAGTTCAATTATTTAATTCGTTTTAACTAGTACTTAGTTTTAATTAATTTTTAGTTTGTAATGACATATAATATGTTTGTATAGTAGATAATAATAACGTCCTTCCGACCTATTTCTACCACAGCGGCCAATCTCAGTGAGACTAACCCCAGACTATCTGTGCAGGGGATGTTATAGTGCACAAGTGTGCGTGCAGAGATAAATGCACTCTCTATTCCAGTCAATCTCACACTCAGGTAGGACGACTAATCGACACGACCAGTGAGAGTTAAGGCGTAGGACTGACTACTTTATATACTCTCCGAAGCATGGGGGTGAAACACCGCTAACTTCCCAACTCCGGGCTGTTACTGAGGCTTACTAAACAGAAAGACTCATAACTAAACTTGGCAAGATCCGGCACTCAAACCCAGGATCTCCGGATATGCAGCCGTACATGCTAGCCACTACACCACCGAAAGATTTATGTATAGTATACATACGTACATATTATCTACGAATATAAAATGTCAAAAAAACGAGTTGCTATGTGACCTTTAAACACTTCATAAAAAAGAAGCATAGTCGATTAACAATTGGCGAATGTTGATCAATATCTACACTAATATTATAAAGCTGAAGTTTGTTTGTTTGTTTGTTTGTTTGTTTGTTTGTTTGTTTGGTTGAACGCGCTAATCTCAGGAACTACTAATCCGATTTGAAAAATTCTTTTTGCATTGGATAGCCCGTTAACTGAGGAAGGCTAATTATCGCAAAAACCTGTACGGTTCCCGTGGAATAGATTTTTATTTATCTAGAGATGAACCCGAAGCGAAACGAAGGTGAGTCGCTAGTAATTGATAGAATTTTATACAGGTTTAAAAAATTAGTTCATTATCCATTGTACCTACTTTAAAACAGTGTTAAATAATTCAGTACATTTGGAAATATCCAACAGATTGCAATCGTCCCCTCTAATTAAAACCTTATGCATAATTAATACAGACGAATGCCGGAACAATAGAGATGGTTGGTGTCTGTTTTGAGTTATATAATAATAATAATAATTCAGCTCTAACATCCGGTTAAAATCCCACTACTGGGCAAAGGTCACCGCGGGGGATTAGGCAGTCTACCACTCAGGTTGTATACGATTTTGGTAACTTCCTGTTATAATTTTAGAAGTATTTAAGGAGAAGGACAAAATGAAAGAAAGTGTTCGGGTGTGGCATAAAAGACTAAATAAAACTTACATTATTCCACAGAGTAAATACACACATAGAACACAGATTATATATTACCATTGATCATTATAGTTTTATTTTGAGCAATTTCAAAACTTCCCATATCTTAACATAGGTAAATATAAGTGCTTAGTAATAATTTAAGTACTTAGATTACATAATTATATATGTGACAGTTTGTATTTGACTATTTTTGTATGTTTGTTATTCCTTCACGCTATAGAGGTTGGACAGATTTGGATGTCTAGTACTAAGATAGATACTTAAGTTGCAGGCACCTAGGGACGCTCCAGAGCGAAGCTAGAGTACCAAAAAATATAATAATAATTGTTATGGGATTGACAAAAATACTTATGTCAAATATAATATTAGAAATTTTATAGTACAAAATCCGAGTAATACTTAAATATGAAATCATAATTCTTTGTCATTCACACATTAATCTACCTACACTTTTAAATTTTGCAATGATTTTAAATTTAAAACCAAAAGTGAAAAACACTTTTTACTTGTGATTTTTAGTAACTTAAAGTGGATTACAATGTTAATTTTATTGACGCGGTGCCCGCTTGGGAGGATAGAGGGCTGCTACCATTAGTATGCTGACAGTAAAAAAAGATAAATTCGTTTTTTTAGCCCTTAATTTATACGATTCTTTACATGTCAAATTTTGCTAGTTATCTAAGTTAATTACATTTTTATGGTTTAGTCAACAAATAAATTGAAATTGATTATAAATTATGCTTACGAAAATATTTATTAATATTGACATATTGTACAATACATCCTATGAATTAATTTAGTTGGTATGGTATGACAAAAGCATGCATTTACACACGGCTCTGCCTTAGTTTATTTACATATCTTTAACTAGCGACTCACCCTCGCTTCGCTTCGGGTTCTTCCCTAGACAAAAACAAATCTATCCCACGGGAACCGTAGATTTTTCGGGATGATACATAGCCTATAGCCTTCCTCAGTTAACCGGCTATCTCATACAAAAAGAATTTTTCAAATCGGATAAGTAGTTCCTGAGATTACTGCGTTCAACCAAACAAACAAACAAACTCTTCAATTTTATAATATTCGTTTAGATTACTCCACTCGTAAGAGTCGTAACGTTTAGGTACCCAATACAACGCAACGCAATATATCGCATTCAAACAAAGAAAAAACATACTTTTCAGCTTCATATATTAGTATAGATTAGACATTAGCATTAATCTAATACATTTAAACAAGCAATTCTTGTATATTTATATCTCTATTTATTCATACCAGCGATCTCGAAAACAGCTCTAACGATTTCCCTGAAATTTGGTATGTGGGGGCTTTCGGGGGCGAAAAATCGATCTAGGTTAGTCTCATGTTTGGGAAAACGCTTGTTTTCGAGTTTTCATGCAGTTTTCTTTTGCATTATTCTACGTAGAATATGCTCGATAATTTCTTACACTCAGACGTAAGAATTGTGGTCAAGCGACCAAGGTGCAAGATTAACAAATCAATAGGTGTGTCTGAGATCGAATCTTGATCAGTTACAAAGTTTTACTTTTTTTTTTTTGTATTTATTCAAGTTTTTAGTTCTTTTTATCTAAAAAATACGATATAATAAAAAAGAACACCTAGCGAAGCTCGGTCGCCAGGTACTAAATAATAATTTAAGGTAATTACTAAAATCCAGTAAGACAGAATGTTCTTTCTATTTTTTCCTAGAACGTACGTCATTCTACCGCAATCCCGAGCAGAAAAGATTTAATATGAATTTTATATTTTTTAAATCTAGTTTACTATTTCACACTAGTCCGTCATTAAAAACCACTGTAAGTGGCTTTCAATTTTATATAAAAACCAGTATTCAACAAATGCACAACATACATTAAGTAAATGAGGTTCTTTTCAAATTAATAACATAATGCTTATACAACTAATCGTGAAGTGCAGGCTAAATGTACTTATATTATGTACAGCGTGAATTACATTTATACATACGTACAAAATTGTTAAGAATCAAAGTTAGTAGCAATATCTTTTTTTATATAATCCATACTAATATTTGCAAAATGCGAAAGTATCTCTGTCTGTCTGTCTGTTACCTTTTCACGCTTAATTTGCTGAACCGGTTTAGATGAAATTGTATGGAAATAGTTTGAGACCCTGAGAAGGACATAGGATAGTTTTTCATCCCTTATGGGGATGAAAAGAGAGGTGGAAGTTTGGGTGAGGAATCAATGATTTCTCCAGTAAGGGATATATTTTCTAATTTTTTAAAGTGCTTACCTTCTTTTTTATACCTATGTATGTACATTACATATATAGTCTATTCTATACTAAAAGTTAAAAAGTAGTTAGCCTTGGGACGAATGTAGTTAGTTTATTTATACATATATTTAAAAGCAAAATTTCTACTAAATTCAGAAAACTCTATTTCAGTATTGATTTCTCTACCGCACTAGTATTGAAATTGTTTTCGAGCGCTATCCTTTTATTGCGCACATATATTTTAAAAAGTATCGAATTCACCAAGAGTGTACAGTGAATCCTTTTAAAAAACACTGAAATCCGGGCTTCTGTAACATTACCATTGAGAGCCAACTTTCTGTCTGAAACCTTTGCTGATCCAACGCTAAAAGCTTAAAACACGCGCGCAATTTCTTTACACACTCTCAATATAATTGATTCCTCAAAACATAATGTTTTTCTCCACAACGTAACAACAAACATTCACAGCTACCTTTAAACGCTTAATATGCTAATAGAAAACTCTGATTAATGAAATGCAAACTTCGTTTTATTTTTATTAACGTGATTTCCATAAAAAGTTATATGGATTTTATGAGAGTAAAGTGTGAAGTTGGTAAATTGTTTTAAGAAAATAAACTAAGTTAACTATTCTTTTAACTAACTATTAAGAATAGAAATAAAATGAAGTCAAATTATTATTAGTTTAAAAAATAAACTAATAAAAAACTTCTCCATCTGTTTTTTGGCTGTCTGTCTGTCTCTTGCCGTATCACGAGAAAACAACTGGATAGACTTTGATGAAATTTGGTATGGTGACAGTTGGCTATCCGGGTCACCATATAGGATACTTTTTACAAATATCAATTAAAATAAATATCTCATTTCTGAGAAAAAATACAAAAACTGCAAAATAAGAGTATACTAATATGTAAAACCTAAGAATTTGGTTATTGGTCATCTGAATGCGGGCGGAGCCGCGGGCAATGCTAGTCTCCTATATTTTAGTATCTAGTATCTACTTCTCCGAAGCTTATTCGAAAGCTACGAGAACTTTGCTACACCTACATGAAATCTATATGTAAATAGGCAAATTCGAAACAGTTCAGTACCTCTTTCTCCTTTGTTTATCAATCTATTTATTTGTTTAGTTGCTATTTATGAGCTTTATTGCTATGAATAAAAAAAAATCAAACTAGTTAATATTTTATACTCGTACATGTATAATATACATATTATGATTATATTCAAATATTGACCACTACACAATTACTATTATATATAAATAATTTTTAATCACGTTCATACCTGTTTAACGCATAGAATAGATTACAATCCGACCACAGACTATTCTAGAACATTTATAGCCAAAATTTTACATCTGACTTATAGTAAATCAATATGAATTTAATAATTTTATTTCAATCTGTATTCCCGTGTTGACAATGTAATATTGACATGCCTACGACTACCAGATCTAGGGTGTGATTGGTAAAGAGGTTGCGTGAGAACGACTATTATGTTTCATGAAGAAATGTCTATTTGTTAACATAAATACGAATGAATGTACCCGGTGATATAACCAGTCTCCCCTGCATAACACTCGCATCATTAGGGGAGTGCCTCTCGTAAACCACGCTTAATGGGTTTTATCTTGGACTATAAAATTTATTTACACTTCTACTACTACATTATCGGAACCTCATTCCGTAATGTGCATTGCAAATACAATCGCCTAAAAACGATCACTAAAACATTCAAGAAATCCCCAAGTTTCTTGCTTATTTCCTTACAGTATTGTATATTTAGATACTTGCTAGCTGAACCTAACCCTTTGACGCATCAATCGCCTCAAACTATAATAATAGTCATTGAAATCAATGCTTTATAACATATGATATGCTATACGCGAGGAGTGCAAGAATGTTAAGATCTGGAACTTAGTATAACCTGAATAGCAGTGTCTAAAGCTTTGAAGGTATATATAGATTTAACCCCGGACTCATTGAAATTTATTGTGTAAAAGAAAATAATGTGAAAATTCACAAAAATTATCCTGTAAAAATATTAACACTTTATCCATAAAGATAGAACCATAAAATATTTTCTTAATTTTTCTAACAATTCTATACAATTAAAAATACGAAGCAGTATTTTGTTTGCATTGTTATTTTTCTATACTATATCGCGATTAGTCCGGCTTACATATCACGCTTGTTTATTAGGCGAGGCAACCAAATTAATCCCAATTCCCACAAACAATCCCGCAAAATATCAAGCGGGATCTGCTGATCTGTGGATATAATGGGGAATGATCCCTTGCAGGCTGCATTCTCGGGGCTGTCCCTTTGGTGCCATAACGAGTAGTGTCGTGAAATAAATCTTGCCACCCCAGCTGAAAGGACGCTACAGCCTCTCACGGTCGGATAAAAGGTCTTTATTTTTTCCCGTTAAAGCCTTTTTATGTGATGTAGTTTGATTGGTCAGACTTTATAGCCAGTTGATTGCTGTTTTTACTTTGATGCCTGAAGACCGTGTGTTAATGCGAAAATGATGAGCTGCCAAATAACTACTTATTTAACGAGGATAGATAAGGAAAATAATTAAATTAAGTGTAGGAATATTTGCTGAATACACATTTATTTTTATAAAAGCTTTTCCAATACGAATCAAAGTACAACATGAACGTGTAAATTATTAACGAACATCGTTGTGTAAAATTGAAATAAACTGACTTAAAGCTGAGCGTGAAACGAAATTTTAATGGACACTGCACGAATTACAAACAAACCGAAACGCCATGCGAATGATGCAGACAAATAAATAAAGAACCAATAGGCATCAACCGGAAGGGGAAATGAATTTTGGATTTGGGAAGTGTTGCAAAATGTATGGTACAATATTAACTTCTTTGCGGAACCAATGAACACTAGACGTCAATGTGACGTCATTTGCTTTCAAACCAAAAAGGTTGACCGTCACGAATCTAAAAAAAACATTTATCATTCCCCATTTTCACCCACAGCCAAGGGGAAGGAGATCGATATTTTATGCCTAATCAGATCGAACAGAAATAATTTATAGAGATAATATAAAGAAAAGGAAATAAATAATTTTCGTTGGCAAAACTCATTTTTAGGAGAAGTTAAAATAATTTAATTAAAATTTCTATTTGCATTATTTCATTAGAAGATTCATTTTTTGGAAAAAAAAACAATTTATAAAACTAAGTTTTGACGACGTTTGGCTCAGTTTGTAGCGACCCTACTTGCTGTGCCAGCAATCGCGGGTTCGAGTCCCGCTGGGGGCATTCATTTGTGTGAAGAGCACGAAAGTTTGTACTCCAGTCGTGGGTGTTTATATTTATAATATGTATGTATTTAAAATTATATATGTGTAGTGTATCAACTATCTGGTATCCATAACACGAGCCTCGTAGCTTACCATGGAACTAGATGGTGTTGTGTATAATGTCCCAACATATTTATTAATTGAAGCAGAACTGTAATATATGAGCTATATAAATGAAAATTTTAGTTTTGCAAAGTACGAGTTTTTAAGAATAGAGAAATTAGTTCAAAATTGTTACTTTTGCAGAAGTGAATAAGGAATACTACGTTATAATAATGCTTCATTTCGTCGCAAATGTCGTACATGTTTACTCCATTATATACTACTACGAGGCATATTTTCAGAATTAAATGTACTTTCAACCCACCTAAAACAATTTGACGTTCATTTATCTCCATAGCAGATACGCTCTATTGTTTAAAGCTCCCTCTAATATCCACCCTTTAGAATACCAAACATACCTAATACGTAATGCGTTTATGCGATAAAATATGTTTATTATAATTGCAAAATAAAGTATCATTAAGCTAAACTTTTATTAAAATAGTAATAGTATCCACGAATATTATTTATTTACTAACGATTCACTCTCGCTTCGCTCGGGTTCGTCCCTAAGTTGCTTCCCAAAACAAAATTAATTATATATTTAATTTGGTTTTGTTTTTTTCCTGGGCCCTAATTTTTTTTTCTAAAATAAAAGTAGCCTAAGTTACTCCTTATTACATCAACTATCTGCCAGTGAAAGTCCCGTCGAGAAAATTAGCCGGAACAAACAGACAGATAGACAAATATTGTTTTGGTATATGTACCGTGTATACATCCATATGCATTTAGTAAAAAGTGGTTATTTTAATATTACAAACAGACACTCCAATTTTATTTATCTGTAAAGATTTATTTAGTTTCACAGTGATATGTATTGTATTAGTGATTGATATATCACTCTGTTATCGGCTTTCTGCATAATATATTAAGACGCCGGTTCCCGATGCCCCAATGCCTTTAACGAGATTGGAATAATCACTCCATACCAGATACCAACGAGACCCACGGCTTAGTATAATATTGTTTTTAAGATTATTTCGTTCTTTATATAAACTAGCGGTCAGGCAACTAAAAGGCGTAAGTCGCGATTTTTTTTTATTATCTCCTTCATTATAAACTAATGTCAAATTGTAGAGGGTTATTTTATCATATTACGTACATATGATGATGAAAGGATTGATTTTTTAAGGATTAATATTTTTTATTTATTTAAAATAGATATTTAAACTTTACAGGTAACTCTATTTTCTGAAAATAAAGTATTTTTTTGTAGAAAATTGTTCAGTATAGTTGTCGAGGTTAATGCGCACATACGAACAGATAGACGTGAATGACGACTTCCTTCTTTATGTGCAGGAAAAAAGACAATATTTAATTACTAAACATAATTTTACAAATTGCTATAGATTACTGAATTGTCGTATATAATTTTAGATAAAAAAAATAAAATACACTTATATATACCTGAAATCGATTAAACTAGTCTTTGATTTAAAAATAATAATACAAATTATTCCATCCGTTTGAAAAGAGCTGTAAGTACAGATTGTCATGCAATACAAACTTAGCGCATCGTTATAAAAAAAGAATAAATAATTCAAACTATTACAGACCCATAGATGCATCAGTGGTAGCCCAGTGGTAACGCGCTCGTTGGAAAACCGAGTGAAGTTTTCATGTGCGAATCATTTCTAACATGATTACCACTTGCCTTACGGTGAAGGAAAACGTGAGGAAACCTGCATGTCTGATAGAACCTAGCAAGTTTTCGAAAGACATGTGAAGTCCGTCAATCCGCACTTGGCCAGCGTGGTGGACTATGGCCTAATCCCCCTCGTATTGAAGGGAGGCCCGTGCCCAGCAGTGGGATGTTAAAAAGGGCTGAATACAGATGCATTAAAAGTTTTCAATTCAAAGATAAAATTGTTACTAATAAGCACTCATCGACGTTCAATACCTGTCATCGATTGACGTCGCGAAACAAATGACTTTATCATAATCAACTTGTTGCCGAAACCGAAACTCATTACCGAAACACATTTACCTCCCGCCTACCGTTGAATGCGAATAACGAATAATTGTGGCGAAATAATTGAATTTTTATCTCTTTAATTATAAATAACTACTGTATAAATAAAATTAAAACGTCTGTTAATAATTACGAAATGATCGAATATCCGACTTTTTGTTAATCTTTTCTGTTTTTGTGCTTGTTCGTCTGAGATTGTTAAGAATAAATAGATTGCATTTGAGAGTATATTTTTAGGTATTTTTCAGTACAAGAAAAAGGGATAATTAATAAAACTTGTACTATGATTTTGGATTGATGAGGACAAACTATTATAAAAACTAAAAAATAGATTCACGTATCGAATATTCAGTACAATACTTATCACTCTAATACTTTAAGTGCGAAAATTTAGTGTATTTTTTATTTATACCTTATTATGTTGTCTCATCTCATGGATTGAAGTGAATTTCGGCATAGCACCTATTCTGGATTAGCTCATAAGCCTAATTAATTTTTATTGATGTATTTAAAATTTCTTTTTATTATTATTTTTTATTTAAAATGTTTTATTGATATGTATACCATACCTACTTATTATATTATGATATTTGATCTAATTTTTATTTTTTATACTAGCGACTCACCCTCGTTTTTTTCAAACTCAATTTGTCCCAAGGGAACCGTACATTTTCCTGGATAAAAGTAACCTACATATTATTCCAGATTATAATCTATCTCTGTGCCAAATTTCATCCAGATCCGTTCAGCCGTTCTCGCGTGATTGAATAACAAACACCCATCCAAATATTAACTAGCGCCTAACCCTTGGTTCACTCGGGTGCGTCTCTAGAAAAACAAAAACAAATCTATCCCAAGGGAACCGTACATTTTTCCAGGATAAAAACAAGCCTATGAGTTATTCTGATGTATGAGCTATATTATTGTAGTTTCATTCAAATCTATTCAGTAGTATTTACGTGAAATAGTAACAAACATCCATACATCCAGACATCCTCTCAAACATTCGCATTTATAATATTAGTAGGATTAGTAGAGTGGGATGAACACATTTTGCCAAATCATAATTTCAGCTTATTATTGCTAATCCTATTCGTAGTAGGTAATAACCTAAGGCTAAAATTCCGATGGTACGACAATATATGGTAAGTCCGGGAGAGTTGCCTATAGTTTTAAAAAACGATCAATATTAATTATGTGTAAGATACTACATAAAATAAGCATAGTTTATTTTATTTCAATATTTACTTATGCCATTCAGATTAAATTTAGAACTATTGTGCAATATATTCTAGATTAAAAATTGTTTTTTAAAAAATAATAGAAAATAGGCATCTCTCCCAGACATGTGGGTTAGTTGCCTATAGATGTCAGCGATAGGTATAGGACGAGTAATTAGTGCATAATCAGACGTACTTTGCTTAGTGACGCAAAAATCCTTTTTTTATGCATTTATACATACTACCTGTAGATGTACAGGTGGTTATGTGGGACTCACCAGCTAGAAAAGCCAGTACTGCCCACTAAAACCCAAAAAACTAACCAAAAAAATAACCCAAAAAAATGGGGCACCCCGACGGCAGGTCTGCCGAAGCAGCAAACAACCGTGAGGTTGCTCCCACGGTCCACTCTGCCGTCAGAGAAGTACCAAGAGCAACCATATGGATTAGGCCATAGTCCACCACGCTGGCCAAGTGCGAATTGGCGAACTTCATAATGTCTTTCGAAAACTTGCTAGGTTCTCTCAGATATTCAGGTTTCCTCCCGATGGTTCCTTTCCCCGTAAGGCAAGTGGTAATCATGTTTGAAATGATTCGCACATGAAAATATCACAAGTGTGATACCCAGGATCTCACTTCACTCGCTTTCCCAAGCGAGCACGTTACCCACTGGGCTACCACTGCCTTAATTAGCGTCCGGATGAACTGCCGAACGCTAATGAGCTCCCCCACCACGACAAGGTGAACGCACGTTGGGGGGGAACCAATTAATATACTGGGCATCTAACCACAAAATATCATTGGGCATCTCTCCCGATCATTAGGGAGAGATGCCTATCGACTCTGAACACATCGTAAAGCATTTACAATAGAAAATGGTGGATTGTTAACAAAACAAGATCACAATGTTACATTATGAAACAATTTAATACTATTTAACTAAAGAACTTAGGGAAAAAAATTACTGCAAACTATCTCAAAGATTATATTCTAACGTAAAAGTTAGCTACACTTATTTTACAAATTAACACTAAAATATTAATTATAAGTAATATGTCTTTGTGTAAAAACTTCCACACAGACATTGACTGTCGACTGACGTATTATGGACGCGTTCCGAATCACGCAACATTAATTAATTTAAGTTTTAAATTTATTAGGCGTCTCTCGCTTATGGGAATCTCTCCCGGACTTACCCTAATATAAAATGTGTACAAACTTCTTAGTTTAAATAATTATGTTTTTTTTTGTTTCGTCGTATTTCAAATACAGTTACAATACTGCTCACATAAGTATGACAAATTTTATAAATGTATTTTAAAAAATGGTACATTTTTACTATTTTGCATTGAATAAAATTGTATTTTTCTATACAAAAGATATGCAAGCCTAATGTATATTTGCAACTGCAAACTAATTAACATCTAATTAGTACATTACAAAATAACTCAGTGGTAAAATTATGTTTTCATAACAAAATATCATAGAATTTTCATTCAAATGTACCTACTATATACAATGGTTTTCGTATAATTACAACGTACTCGTATGTTGTTTATTATCCTGCTTTATATCAAATACTAGGGGTGAGATAATGAAAAATCAACTATAGTAACTAAAAAGTATAACTTCATTATAATTTTTGAAAGTAATATGTTCAACAGTTCAATTTTATAAAAGAGACTTCTGAAATTACAGCAATAATATGGATACTTATAAGAGATAGTTTGCAGTGTACAGTACATATGTTTATATAAAAAAAACTACAATTTAATTATTTTAAATAAAACTATCTCTTCGGATTTTTTTTCGTGAATTTATTTTGATGTTTGGTTCCCGACTTTTCGAACGCTTTACAGCAATCATGGCCACGCGAGAGACTAAGGTTTAAGATGTCTCAAAAGCATTATATAGTTGTTACAGACAGCCTACCCACAAATTAACAAAAATTAATTCAAAATCACCTTAGAATATTTGTTAATTATAATTTTAAACATTTTTATAATTTCAAAAAGTTTTATTAATATACGTAATAAAATCAAGTAATAAATTAAATTTAATTAATTAAAACGTAAATGTTATTGTATTTTTATGTACTTGTAATTGATATAGCCCTATTTTTTGCAACAATAGATTCAAGATTAAAATTGTGAAAAACTAACAGTTTTTTTTTGTTTATATACATATTTTATCTAATATTAATTTCTTGTAAAGTTAACATTAGGGATATATTTGAGTCGAAAAAGCACGAGGATTCTGCGAAATGTGAAATATAAATTATACTGTATAATACTCATATACGTACTTTAATTTATTTTGATGTCACGTTTGAAGGCTTAACGTATCTTTATTCATTCTTGAAAGCATGAAATCTCCACTTTAGAATATGTTTTAATAAATATTCCTATAATATGTAGGTTTTATTTTGTTATTTATAGCACTAATTACTTTATAGTACGGTTATTAATATTCTATATAAGAAGTTAACCTCGGAATGAAAGATAATTAATAAACGAAAAAATTGTATAAGCCTTTGTCTTGGCATTCTATATGATGTGTAGAAAGACTCATGTCGCGTCTTAAGATATAAGAGGTATTTATAATTTTTAATGAATAATTAACTTTATACAACCATTTGCGATTGAAATAACAATACGCCATATAATCTGGGTCTTCGCACTCTATGTCAAAAACTATTATCGTTTAAGTCATAATCATTAATAATGATTACCATCATAAAAAGAAAATTTAAACAAAAATTATAGAGAATTTCATGGTTTAAGAACTTATATAAGAAATGTATAAAAAACACTAAATTTAACGCATAGGAAACGAAATATTTGTGAAAAACAGATTTTCGTAACCTTTGATATATGTAGGTATTAAGATGCGAACACGAGAATTTAAAAGACTTTCATCATGTAGAATGCCAAAATAAAAACAATTTTGTATAAACATCATACAATTTTTTAGTTTATTACCTCTCATTCCCTAGTGAAACTCAAATGTGAGCTCACTATTATATCTCCTGATTTATCAATTATAAAACCAATTCCTTTGAAGCTTTTAGGAAGAATTATAACTGAAATAATAGGCAGTAAAATTGTTGATCCAATAATTGTTATACGTTCAATTTCTTGTATTTATGTATTGTATGTACATTAGTAAACTATTTAATGTAATAGTTACCATGTATGGTTGCTCGTAAAAATTACTAATAAAAAAATTAGATACTGGTATTTTGTAAAAAAAGGCCGGGAGCTGGGGAGTTAGCGGTGATATAGTCGGTGTATCTTGAAAGCGACTGCACTTGTGCTAGTGTACACACTTGTGCGCTATAATTCTTTAATTTCAAATGCATCAATATCTACTTATTTGAAAAATAATAACAAATGCCATACACTCACAGCTTTCGTTTAAAACCAAATCTCACTCACATCACACTAGAAATAGAAATATATTAGAGTTAATAAAAACTAAAACTAAATATGGTATAAAAACAATACTCTTTGAAGGAGCACAGCTATAAAATTCGTTACCTAAAGATGTAGAAGATGCAAAATCTATTAATATATTTAAGAAAAAATAAAATAACCGCATACTTTCGAAAGATCCGATTAAGTAGCACTACTGCATGATTAGTTGCATAAGTTTTTTTTATTATATAATTTTCCTAATATTAAGTGAACTATGTTCTTTTTTGGAAATAAATGTCTTTAAACCTATGTATTAGCAAGGTTAGCCACCATTACTGAATTCATTTAAGATGTCATCTATACATATTATAAAATTCTAACTAAGGCGAATCTGTACATTAAATATTTTTTGGAAAATCTTATTGAATTAGACATTATTATCGATACAGAGGCCGAATCTATAGTTTTTAGAATTTTTGTCTGTCTGTCTGTCTGTCTGTCTGTCTGTCTGTCTGTCTGTCTGTTACCGCATCACAGAAAAACCACTGGAGGGATTTTGATAAAATTTGGTATGATGATAGCTGGTTATCCGGGTCAACATATAGGATACTTTTTACCGCGGGAATATATCTAATTTCTGAGAAAAAACACAAAAACTGATTGGAATAAAACCACGATGATACTATTTATAAATAGTTTAGCAAGGTAATTTACTAAATATGGTAAAAACTATTAAAAATAACTTATCTTGAAAATCAAATTATCAATAGCGCTATTTTATTCATTAAAATAGTTATTTTAATTAATATTTACTTATGTGTATTTAGAAACTCAACAATAGATGTCGCCATGTGTTTTTAAAATACGTAGTTTTAATTCCAAAAAAAAAATGAATGTTTCAATGTATGTAGAATTACTTACTACTAAATTACCCGCGGCCCCGCCCGTGTTGAAATTATCAATAAAGCAAACTTTTGACTTTATAAATGAGTAACTATACACATAATAAAATTGTAACTAAGCCGAATCCGTACATTCAATATTTTTCTAAAAGTTTTATAGAAATAATCACTATTAGCGATATAGAGGCCGAGTCTATAGTTTTTAGAATTTTTGTCTGTCTGTATGTTACCGCATCACAGCAAAACCAATGGAGGGATTTTGATAAAATTTGGTATGGTGATAGCAGGTTATCCGGTTCAATGCATAGGATACTTTTTACAGCAGGAAAATATCTCATTTCTGAGAAAAAATACAAAAACTGGTTAAAATAAAAGCAAGATGATACTGTTAACATTTTAGCAAGGTAACTTACTTATATAATGTTAAAACTATTAAAAAAATCTTATCTTAAAAGAAATATCAATAGCGTTATTTTATTCATTAAAATAATGATTTTGATGGAAATTTATTTATGTGTTATTTAGATATTTGACAATAGATGTCGCCATGTGTTTTTAAAATACGTAGTTTTAATCCAAAAAAATAATAACGTACAGATATGACCTTTCTATGACTTTATTAGAATTACTACTAAATTACCCGCGGCCCCTCGAGTATTCAAATTGTCAATAAAACAAACTTTTTGGCTTTATAATTTAGTAACATATAAGTAATATTTTGTTGGCTGAAACAATTTTGAAATGAAAATATTTGTAAATTTTTATTGTTTAGTAAATAATGTTAATATATATATTTTTTATCTTTTAATGTAATAATTAGGCAAATGCAAATCCAACTCGCGCATTATAGGTTTCGTATAGCGAAATTCTGTGTTGTTTTTTTTTTTTATTGATAGATAGGCTTGCACTTGACGACAATCAACGCTAAAAAGCACTGATGAGGTCTAGGAGCGCACTTGCCAAGAAGATGCCTATTTTCCGTACTTACGTGTTTTGTTAGGTTAACATTAAAATAAATAGGTACGAATAATATTTACGTTTCCGCAATATCGACTCATTTTATCAACCGTAAAAATAAGTGGAAAACAAGTTTATGGCTGTTAAACTGACAAAGTGGGTAACTAAAAATATTCCATATCTCAAAAACTTTGCAAAAGTATTTTAGGAACTGCGATACCTCAACTTTTTCAGTTTTTTTTTTTGACACCATTTCTTGGAAGGCTTAAAGGACACAATAAAAATTATTCTTACGACTTTAATCATATTAGCCGAGCTTTGCTTAGAATTATTTACTTATTACACTTTCTTTTGAAAATCGTTTTGGAAAATATTACTAACCAGCGCTAACCAATCCCTGTTTCGCGACAAATTAACATTAAGAAAAGTTATCATTATGTAATTTAAATAATCAAAATAATTATTAAAATTAATTCCGTAGTTTGAAAGTTTATCGCCCAAAACTAAACAAACAAACAAAACAGAAGTATAGACATACATAAATGTTATTGCTAAAACAAAAAGTGCAGTATTACTAAATCAATTAATATGAGATTAACGGAGGAACCTTTGTGACATTGTCACTCACCGCCATTATTTACCAATCATATGGTGCGCGATGAAAGTGGTATATATGTAAGGGTATACTAATGTGTAAAACCTAAGAATTTGGTTTTTGCTCATCTGAACGCGGGCGGAGCCGCGGGCAATGCTAGTCTACATTATTATTATTAGTGTTTTGACATTTTTTTGAACTTGTGAGAGTTTAAGAAGTTCGCTTTTTAATTGGTAAGAGGATATAAAGTAAAAACACAAATATTGCTTAGGTCCATGCTAAGGTTACGCGAACGATTCCCGTTTCGTACATTTTGGTGATAATAAAAGTCAGATTAATATTTTATTTGTTTATTTGTCGTTTGTTTCAATGCATTATATATTTAAATAAGTTTCATAACAAAAGTTTAAAAGTAGTAAGTATGTATAAATAGTCTTAAGCTATCACTATGACTGTACTATCGACTGAATAGGTATAATTGTTTGGTTATGAAGTAGGCATAGTTTTATGAAACGTATATGAGATAAATAGAATTATTAAAAAAGTATACCGCAAGGTTAATTTCAGCTATAATTTTATTTTATATGGTTCAGAAGTTACCAGCTCGCTTAAAAGTTAGGCAATTAAGTTATTATTGCTTTTTACTTTTTATTTCAGGCCAATTTCTTAATATTATTTTACATACAATTATAACGCATTTTATTATATCCTTTATATAGAACTAATAAATAATAATGATTATTTATTTCACTTTATATACCTATTTACTCATTAACGACTTTAATCATGGGATAGGATCTGTTTTACTAACATTGGATGATTAATTAAAACTTTATTTAGTCATAAAGGTATTATCATGAAAATATGAAGAAAATGTTATCGGGCTGTTTGTGAATATATAAAAGTTGATTTCCTTCGTAATACGTCCCATAATTATAATCGTCATAATCAAATATATGCACTCAATTGAGCAATTTTAATAATAACTCAAAACAAACAAAACAGCTAGTAACTTCGAACCACAAGTACATACAATTAATATCCCCTAAGTATAAAAATATTAATTTAATATCTTCTCAACGAAATGCTTCAAAAAATTCTCATGAAATGAATCTACAAAAATAGCCAATAAATAATGTACTTATTTCATTTGTACCCCTCACCATCAGAGCAGCTGGTTTATATAAGATATCTATATTATGTTAATTTACACACTGAGATATTTCCCTTAGCCTATAGTCGATAACGTCTAAAATACACTCTACAGAATCAACAGTAAAAACAAAATTTTATTTTGAAAACAATTTATTATAGTAATGTTTTAAATGTAATCACTGTAAAATATCTTAAAATTAATCAAAATCACTCTAAATATAAAGAATAATATTTTGTTAATCGCGCAAGTACTAGAGAAAATATCCCAGTGCTTCTTTACAGATAGGCTATGTATGATCGTTCTAAGCAGTACATAAACATGTTATTTTGATTTCTTCTAAATACAATTATACACTATAACAATGATCCAATAAAATTAACGTATTATAGTATTTCAAATTATCAATCTATATTGCTCATATTTGTACAAAGTTTTCATGTTTGGTGTTCTAATATTGAAAATATATGTATAGCTTCTATGCAATTACATGAATATTATTATGATAATATTACATGATATAATAATGTACTTTACATTTTACAAATCGATCGTAATGTAGAGGAACTAGGAAATGAAAACAATAAAAGGCTCTAATGATTGTATCATGCACCTGTACATTTGTGTGTACATTTAAACTTCTAACTGTATAAACTAAAATACGCAAACATAAACCTAATAGCTGTCAACTATAACTCCACTGCATTCAAAGAGGAATAATATTAAAAGGCCAATTAAAACGACGTTATCACTAGACAATTTAAGTACAAAATCGAAAACATTATATATGTAGATTATATTTACATGTTTATATACAAAGCTATCACATATTACAGTTTTAATCACTATTTACATTATTGCAAAATTCAGAATCTCCGTCGTTCACTATGAATATAAATGTTCTCCATTTTACGGCGGAGATATGAAATTACGTTTATATTGTCCATAGTTGTAACCTTGTGTTAAACATACACTATGTGTGGTTTCTCTGGGGTTCTATGATGAGGAATGGTCTCATACGCAAATTGTTGGTAAATGTGCTCTTCACTGTCTTCTTGATAATATGCATTTTTGTCCATACTATGCCAAGGAGGATTTAAGGAATGAAAGTTATTAGTTACTGATGAACCTATCATAAGATACCGATCCACATCCCTTTTGGTATCTTGTTCTTTACTACGTGTTGAATATCCTAATCCATTCCCCAATTTGGACACATCACCATTTAACATAACACTGTTCATCACCTGCTTTGATTTATCACCTTTGCACCGCTTCAAGGGTCCCATGAAATATAGAACCCCACCCACTACACTTATTATTATACTCACAGTTAGCACCACAACCGCCACTATCACCCATCCACTTGAGCACCCAAATTCTGATTCCGGAATTTGTACAAACAAAACTCCTTTCAAGTGTTCTGGTCCAGAACATTTCACATCTTCATAATCAATTTTAAGCACAGTACTTGAATTTTCAGATTTTTTATTGCGTAATTCACTATCTCTCCCTAATTTCCATAGCCACAAAAGAGAACAGTTACACACAAATGGATTACCAGATATTTCAAGCTCTTGCAGTGTGTCAATTGGGAAATGGGAAGCTTCAAGTGTCTCTAACGCATTATTTTTCATAAATATATGCGTCAATTTCGGATTTCCATGGAAGAGCCTCGGTGGTACTTCTCGTACTTTAATATTTTCATTCATCCAAATCTTTTGCAGGTTGATATTATCTACAAAAGCTCTTGAATCAATTTTTTCTAAATCGTAAAGACTACTCAAGTGCAAATGTTTTAAATGGAAAAGGCTTTGAAAGGACAAAGATGTAATATTATGAAAAAAGTTTCCACTTAAGTATAAATGTGATAAGTTAGTGAGTTTTGAAAGCGCTGAAGTAGGCACCGATGTCAAATTATTATCACTTAGGTCCAAATGGCGCAATGAAGGTAAATTGTGTAGACCCAATTGGTCCACCCTTTCAATCACGTTATTCTTGAAATCCAAATGTTTTAGTTCTTTTAAATATGGTATACCATGTTTTTCTACTTGTTCAATCAAATTCTCAGACAGATCCAAAAACTCTAATCGAATTGTAAATATTAAATTTGTTGATGGAATTTCTAATATGGAATTATTTTTGAGAGATAAAATTTTTAGCGACGTTAGGGGATCGAAAGTGTCAGCCTCGAAATTCACTAACATGTTACTGGATAGATCGAGCCTTTCAAGCACTGTGAGATCCTTAAATGTCTGTACATGTATATTGGATATTTCATTATTCGATAAATCTAAATCAATTAACCTCTTCAAGCCAATGAATGTATCTTTATCTAATCGTTTGAGCGCATTGTGACTAACATTAAGATGAGTCATCTCCAAATTATTATCAAAATTTTTACTACCTAAGTCTTGTACTCTGTTGTAAGAAATATCGAGGATGGTAAGTTGCGTGTAAAAGGCGAAGGTATACAGTAAATTGTCGATTGCATTGTGGGTCAGATTGATATGAGTAGCTTCGGGATTTAATTGAATTGGAACAATTTCTAAGCCAGCATTCGCACATGATGCGGCTCGTAACGCGTCGTCGCACGCACAGCGCGGCGGGCACAATGTTCTTGCTGCAGCACCACATGCCCATATAACTACTACCACCAACCAACGGCACTTTTCTACGCCGCGTGAGCCCATAACATCTCATGTATACGCCACCGAGGACCTGCAATAGAAAAAAGAGTTTGTTATATAAAACTTTTATATTAATACAGTGTAACTTATTAATTAACAAAATATAATATCATAAAATAAAATTAATAAAATATAATTTGTAAAGTAAACAGAGATAAAACAGTCTAATATCAATCGTGATATATTTTTCTTGTTCCACTTTTTATCCTTTAGAAACATATCGAAAGAACGGATTTAACCCACAAGATGATAAAACCCACAACCTTCAGTGCAATGTGTAAAAATAGCTTAAAACAGTGCCGTAACAGTGATTCTATCGTCATAAATATTTATAACGTTACTACATATGAAATTCAATTATTTATAAATAAAACTTAGAACAACCATACAAAATGTATCGCAAGTAATCATTATCACTCTTTATCGTTTGTGCAATTTTATCACTACATCGTAAATTTTCATATTACTATAAAGGTAAATTGCTGTCCTTTACTGCAGGGACTACGAAACAGGCGCACGTGACGTGAGGCTTAATGTTTCGGCTAGTCTCGTATTCGCCATTCGGAGGAAATATTGCGTACGTTTATTTATTGTTCCGCGGCTTCGCCAGACGAATGTCCTGCGCAAACGGGTTCTCGCTTAAGCTCTACGCTAATCTGCCGCCCAAGTGATTCCTTCACAATACCTTCTAAAATGTTCTAATATTCAACAAAGGAGCGTTTGGTACTTTAAATTAAATGTTCGGCTTTACAATTCGACGGAATGTATAATGAATAGCACCGTAACATCTGTTAACGAAGGCGAACGATCTCGAAAGTTTTCACGCGCGGGAATAACTAATTGCGAAGGTTGGAATTCAATTTATGGCTTCTAGTAAGCCTCTCGGGAGATCACGCCATGCCAAAGTATTAATAATGCAAAACAGTGTCACGGAAAGTTTTTGATTCCGAATGCAAATTGAATTAGGAAACAAAGTCAGGAATATGGCACTCGTTCCAACGCTTTGTCAGTTATCCTGCTCGGACTCAAATGTGCAATAACTCGTTTATCTAAACCAACGAATACAATTTGCGATATGAAACGTTGGATATTAAAACAAATAAAGGACTTCGTATCGCAGCTTACACTTGTACAATATACGGTCGTATTGAGTCGAATGAGAATACTAACGACGGCTATTAACATACGGAATTCGGATATTGGTCCAGGTGTAGTTAAGATGAGAGCCCGCCGTTGATTAATACAAACCAGAATACTTTATCATCCTACATTCTACAATATACAGTAAATGGGAATGGAGAGTTGTGTTGCAACTTCACTGTCGACCTTACAATATAAAAATTAAAGATTTTAATATCATAAATTAACTTAAAATGTGTTTCAATAAGTCAATGAAAGATCCAAGAATCGGGTCTTCCCTTGCAATACGATATCACCCCATACGAATGGATTACTCAGCTCGCCTGAATTACAGAAACCATATATACTCGATACGCCTAAGATTTCCGTATAAAAGTGGATTAATTATATTTGAATCGTAATTACCTTTCAGTTTAGTCAAAAATTGTTTGCTGAATGGATGAAGTAATTTTTAAAATATTTCTTTTTTCTACCTCTTATTAAACGCAATATAATTTTCTCAAAATTTTCTAATGATCTCAATGTTTCGATATATTAGGTACATATAATAAAACTATATATATATATATATATATATATATATATATATATATAATAATCCTAATAATCCTAATGTCCTCCTGACCGATTTCGGCCACAGCGGCCAATCTCATTGAGACTAGCCAACTGCGCAGGAGATATTATAGTGCACAAATGTACGCGCAGACACAAGTGCACTCTCTATTCCTGTCACTCTCATACTCCGGTGGGACGACTACTCGACACGACCGGTGAGAGTTAAGGCGCCTTATATATATATATATATATATATATATATATATATATATATATATATATATATATATATATATATATATATATATATATATATATATATATAATTTACGAGTAATTTACTTGTATTTTACTGTATATCAAAAGTATACACACACTGAAGATTTATTTCTCAAATTAAATACATTTCAATCATAATTTAGCATCTGATCCAAGGTGGTAGTGGCTAAGCGGCTCCAATGAAGAAGCGAAAGGCACGGCACGCCCTCCATTTCCGAACCTATATTGTTCGAGCGGCACTCTTTTGTCTTTTAATTTCCTGCCCGCCAGAGCGCGCTCCCGTCATGAAATTCGCCTTCGTGAGCATCGTTAACTTGTATCGACCTTTGTTGTTAGCTATTGAACTTTCCCGTTACAAACGTCATCAATCGAAACCGCTAAATTTGTTAGATTTTTTTTTTGCATTCAAATAGCTTTCGCTTCATAAAATGAGCACGGCTCTTTGTTTTAATTTGCCTTTCATTATATCGGATGTGAGGAAAACTTTGTTTTGATTTCGCTTCTTAAACGCACTCGTAATGGAATTTAAATGTTTTCTTATTGAAAAGTTAAGAAACGCGTTTGACATTTAGATGAGGGATTTTGATAAGTCTAATGGACTTTGAATTCTTTTGCAACATTTATTAAATACGATTCGAAACTCCCTAATCATAAAATCTTTAAAATATGTATAAACTTTTTGAATAACAATTTTTACATCTATAATATATTTATAAGATAATAACATAGATGAATATAACATATCTGTATATCGCTAAATTTCATTTATAATTTGAAACGTCCTATAATAACAATTATTATTCACTAAACACCTCGTCCCATTGTAAATTCAATATGAGCTATAATACTGGCCTATTTATAACCGTCATCATGATCAGCCCGTTTAAATTATCAAAACTATCCACTTACACCGTACTAATTGTGGACGAAGTAATCAACAGTGAACGTACCCACTAAAGTTATCACGGTGTTAATACAACTTGAGACATTACTAACACAATGGAGGGTTTACGAGGGGTGCGAGACAATAAAGGCAGTGTAAAAGTCGGCTAACCGCTCGTCTCTCCGAGAAATATCCGATCCCTCTCTTTCATTGCTTGCTTAAGTCGTATGCTGTCATTATAAGCAGCCGATTTCAATTTAAACTATTTGCCACGAGCATTGCATTACTTAGTTTTACTTTACTCTGCAATGCATAGAAATAGCTGTTTACTTTTTATTCGGTATCGCATACGGTAATTTTTACGTAAATAAAATTACGAAAACTACTATATTAGTGTGAAGTCTGAAAATAAGTATACATTTAAAATTGTTATATTGAGTTTTAGGATGATATGATAGTTCATGTTATATTTTGACGATGTTTTGACGACACGTTTGGCTCAGTTTGTAGTGACCTTACTTGCTGTGCCAGCGGTCGCGGGTTCGAGTCCCGCTGAGGGCATTCATTTGTGTGACGAGCACGAATGTTTGTTCTCCAGTCATGGGTGTTTATATTTATAATATGTATATATTTAAAGTTATATACACTACACGTGTAGTGTATCAACTATCTGGTATCCGTAACACAGGCCTCGTACTTTACCATGGAATTAGATGGTACTGTGTATGTCCCAACATATACATGTATGTGTTAGTACCATTATGCACATTAATATACCAAGTGCTATTTTTTGACATAATGAAGTAACTAACTCATAAGACTGACTGCAAACAAATATTATAAACTGAATTATTTTATATTAATAGTTTTGTTATTTGAAACATGAATATAATTTAAACTAGAAAGACTCCCCAGAACTGGATAGTTGTTGGTTTATCATTCTTTCATGACAACAAGAAACGGTTTGACGTGATTATCTGCATACAGAAAGTAGGCGAGCTAGTGACATAGGATATTATTTTCACAACGTCTAGGAAGTAAAATCTTAATTTGCCTTTTAACGCCTCAACAACATCCCAATAGTCCTTTGAAGGTAAAATGTAACAATATTAATAATATGTTTTTTTTTATTAATTGATACATAATCTATATATTTTGATAATTACGTAAATACCTTCATCATTTTAGTGGCATGATCGGTCTTTGGGGTCATTTTAATTAAGGCGATATGAAAGTTAATCTAAATAAACGATGATAAAGTATCCACACCCTATTTCGCGGTGGCCAACAAATTAATGTTGCAAGGGAGAACACCTGACAATAGTTACGCTTCCTAGATATTGATTTTGTAATCAATGCCAGATTAGAGAGCTCCTAAAGCTTTCTCGCAATTAAAAAGAGATTTATTAATTACAATTACAAAATTCATTGCATCATTTACAGTACGTTTGTTAGAAATGCTAAGAAGTTATAATTAAATTGCATTTGACTTAAAGATAATATGTCTACAATAAATTTTACTTACCTAGCATAACTAAAATATATTACATCGTTAAGTAAAGAAAACAGTGCATTGACACGAAATATCTCTTTAGTATCTGCAACCTAAGCTTACAGCTAAAAGTATAAAAAGAGAACTTAGCTGAACAAAACATCTACACAATCTCATTTTCTCTTTCATCGCAACAGAGCGGGTCTTAGTGAATCAGGCTTCTCTATGGCGCCTTTATAAACGCAATAATGAGGAGTGCTAAGACGGCATTCAGCCGTGAGCCCTAACGAGGCGCGATGAATCGTCCATGAGGCGAGCACAAAACTTAACCACTTGGCCCTGTAATGGCGTGCTAGTAGCTGGGGCACGCGCCACCAACTTGCCTGCTACACTCGCCAAAGGGTTTTTAGCATACACTGACTTGCTTTCACTTTGACTTTTATCGCTTGGATTACCCTCAATTCGCCTCGATTGGATGCTACTTACGGATGAATAGTCAATGAACGAATTTGAGCAAGGCAGATTAAAAAGATGCATGTATCCTTCTAACCCGATTAAAAGAAAAGTCATTTCGTAGCCAGTTTTTCTGAATACTTACAATTAATTAGTTAGTTGAAAATAATAGATATTACTTATAAAAAAGTCATTTTTTTATTCTGTAACAACTCAATAGATTTGGATCCAGAATAGCATTATAAGTAAGAATTTCTAATAAATAAAGAATCACCTTTTTTTGATTGGGTGCCTTAAAATTAAATTGATAAAAAATCTCTTTTACGTTCACATTATAATAATTTATTATATATTAGATGGATGAAATGAAGAAGTGAGCGATATTTTAATGGAGGTGACTGGGAGAATTGCAAATGACGTGCTTGCGTCGGTGATATCTCCCGAATCGGCCACTAAGCCTGCCAAATGACGCCAACCTAATGAAGATTCCCGGCACTTCTGAGGAAATACTGAGAAAATTAGTCAATCTTATCTGCACCGCATCTTTAGCAAGTTAGGAAGACTAAGTAATGAAATAGCTCACGAGATTACAGATGTATGTTATCATTTGGAGGCCATTACACACGAGCTGCGCGCCTACAGTACCCCAGCAAAAATCCCTGGGATTCCGTAAAAGATATTTAGCGGCTCTTTTAGGGTTATTAAATTGAGTGGGTTTTAAGAAAATGAGTCGCGGATATATTCTTTCCTTACATCGTGAGAAATCGGTGCGTCCAATAAATAAAACCCCTATAAAGAAATCCGAACACTTTTATTCTGTTCAATATTCATGGAGCCTTTGAGATAAAAATTTGTAACCTCTTATGGCGAATTGCCAATTGGATATAATGAAAACGGTCGTTCCTTTAACTAGACAAATGTGAGACCTTATTATCCTAATGCAAAATAATGCGAATCAAATATTATTTAACTAAAATTCATTATTACTGTAAAATATTTGTAAAATTCTGTAATTGACAAAAGATATCACTAAGTAATAATATTTATATGTATTATAACTATAGACTGAAAAGGATTGATATTTTTTTTTTAATTTATATTGAAAAAGCAAATTGTAAACCCATAAGCTTCCCAGAGCCTTCACCCCATAAGGCAAAATCTCTGAAAGCGTAACTTTCAACAAAATTCTACGCTTCAATACCCTACCTTGTTGCAACATTGAGGGATCCGTCGTATCCCATACTGCAGCCGAGACGGGGTTAGGGCACTCGGCGACAGTAATGCGTTTTACGAATGAATGAGCGTATGAATGGCAGGATTTCATTTCCAACTAACTATTCAGTCACAGAAAATGCAACCCTTGCATTGACGGCGAGTTTTTGCCACGCGGGCGGCGAGATTATCCGGCACCTCACGTTTGCTCCCGGCGATAAATTCACAATACGTTTTACTATTCTCGAGATTTGATAAACAATACGCTCGGAGTATAATAAAGATCTATAATAATACTTCTATTCCGTATAGCTGGAAGCTAGAAAGGCTGCGTTGCAGTTTTACGATACATAAAGTAAAGAGCTGAGTAGAATACATTTAAGATTTACGAACGTAACAGTACTCCATGATACAAAATTTATTTTACTACCTGAAACGCTATTTCCAATGAATATTTTGAACCAATAACAAAGCAACATATTTAAATATTTTTTTTCAAGGATATTTGTCTACATACTAACTAAATGCGATTTTCATTTTGTAACCTTTTAACCTGAATATTCAAACGACGTTTATATATCACCTTGCAAATCTATTCGGAAATGGTTTACGATGCTCAAAGGCAATAGTTGATTTATTCGATTTGCTCTTTGGACACTGATTGCAGCTACAATTTCCAAAATACATTTTCACTCCAGGATTGTAACATATCTGACGAAAAAAACATTCATAGCTCGTGTATACGGGCAATGATAGAGAAACTCAAATAGCTATAAGAAGAAAATTGTAATGCATATTTGAAATTGTATAGCGGTTGCACATCCTGTACTAGCGAAGTAAAAACATGAATGAAGTTACCGTAAGATGGATCGCTCTGAACCTGCCTTATCGCTGTCAGATGCTTCCGGAGGTCATTGTACTGGCCGATAGCTGTCTTATCAAGTTATTGATGTTTCCGCCACCGGTAACATATTATGTTCTGCATATAGTATTCAAACTAATCCTTATTACCTAAGACGACTAATATCATAAATGTGCCGATAAAGTCTTTATAATTTGTTTTGTTAGCCTTTTTCGATATAACCAATCATTGTTTGTTTGATTTCATAAGCAGGTCATATCTAATGAGCCTAGGCATTAAAAAGGTTTAGATTATTTTTTATCCAATAATTAAGATATCACCCAAAACAGACAGCTGATAAAGTAATTAAATAAGAATTCTGTTACACATTGACACTATACATTGCGTTCAGATTAATTTATTAAAATGTAAGGAAACTCGTAGCAGAGTTTTTTATTTCATTGCAAACTGCGCTAGCAGAGAAACAAGCTATTTTGTCCTTTACAAGTCAGTGGAAATATTTCTACAAAGTAACAGGATTCATTAAAATAGTTAAGTAAGACTAAAGTGCCGTGGCACTGCGTGTTTTCACAACAACACATACGTATATTTTGTTGTAATAAGTATGTTTTTTCTATAATCATTGGTTTTAAAATAACAAAAAACGGTTATAAAATATAGTAATAAGCTACAAAAAGCTACGATTTAACACATTCCTATTTAAATTAAGTAAAATTACATCCTATTGAGTAAAGTAATTTTGTTTGCACTAAAAAGAAATCAAACCTCTGACTCTAATAATATGTTAATATTATTTAGCGACAACACCACACTGCTATTAAAATAACATTCTTTTATAATAGTGCGCTTTTTATTCAAAATCATTTTTCATAACAGTACTCATATTATAGGCTTTCACATAAATTAAATATGCCAGTCTGAATTTAAAAATAAAACGAGTAATAAAGCTGTGATATAACATAATGTTACGGTAGGTTGTAATTTAATTTCAAATCTAGGTTAAATAATTATATATTAACAAAACGATACGTGTTCCAGACCCACGATAAATTATTTATGATCCATCAACAGATATAAATATCTAAAAGCAATTATTTCTATCCATAACAGAACTTCGTAAATCGCACCATTTGATATGATACAATCGGAAATTCATTCCCATGAAAGTATAAACTCCTATAAACTCCCACGAGGCTCTCAAAGTCTACCACAGGGCACAGTGGCCTTACTCAGTTACACGATGATCTATGTACTGTAGACACTATTGGATCGATTACAATAAATAAGATCATGCCAATATGACATTTATTACGTAGTGTTACAACATGATTTTGTTTTCACAGTTTAAGAATATATGTAAATGTGTGAAGCAGCGGTGAGCTATACAAGCAATACGTAAACCATCGGGAGGCTATCGTATATCAGAGCCGGTATATTAAAATTTTTGAAGTCAAATGGGATATGGACCATGAAACCGCATATTATATATAAATAAAAATACACTCTTATCGATGCATCTTTCTAAATGATTTTTAATAGTCATTAAGCTACAATGAATTGTAAGTAGCTCATTTTACATTTTAGACTCTAAAAAAGGGTTAGTTTAAAAAAAAAACATTATAGTATCGGCATTTGCTTGTGAAATTTATGGTGGGTATAATAAATTCTTCGACTCTATTTCTATAGGTATTATAATGTTGTATGGCTAAAGTCTTCCTCAACAATTAGATTTTTTCAGCTCCATATATTAGTATAGATATTATTTTAAATTCAAACAACACGAAGCGTAAAATAATATATTGGTTAGTCACGTCTGTAAACAAAATGAAATAACATTCACGTTGTGGTCTAAAAAAACCACTAAGAGTTCCGTTCGGATCAAATGTAGATTAAGCCAAATTTAAAACGTTCCCACCGTTTCGCTTGACCGCCCGTGAATATAACATTTAAACTCTCATAATTATTTTTCTCGTGAACCAATACAACAATTATAACATTCGTTACGATCTACACTGATTTAGATCCATATAAAACATGGTATAAAAACTCGAAATGCCTTGTAATTGATCAGACTGGGATTAAATTCACACCTAACTAACCCAAATAAACTGTTACTCTCAGTTATGGTTACATTTGAGTAAATTTTTTACCGTTTAACATAAAAGTTATTTATTAATAAGCGTAAAACGAAGAGTTTTCCAATTTATTTCTATGAATATTTTATACATGTCCGAGCATCTGTTCGAGCGGAGTTAAGATGAATACATTTTTATTATAAAATACTCTCGCAGTTATTTCGTATTTTAGCATAAACAGGCATTTTTATTATTCACCAAATTTCATATAATAGGAAAATATAGTGAACGTAAGAGAATGAAGAAAATATTGTTACAACGTGATCAATTACGTATGTATTTTGAACCTTATTTATTTATTTATTTATTTATTTATTTATTTATTATAAAGGCTTACTAACTAAATTTACATAAAGCATTAATTTAACATAATAATATTTCGCTATTTTTATATAAATTTAATTTAAAAGTATGCACAGCTTTTTATAGAAGTACTTATTTTATTTAAATTTTATTTTACGAGTGTATAAGGAGCCATTTAAGTTGTACAACAAGCGGAAAAAAAATGAATCTAAATATTTAAATACAGTTTCTTTTTAAATAAATTTAGGCTATCAGAAAAAATATCTATATCACAATGCTGAAATATAAAATTGTATAATTTAAAGCTTCGTAAGAGTGGTGAATTGCAACCGTATCTATTTTTTCGTTGTGGGATATATAGTGGTTTGTAGTTAATAGCTCTTGCTGCAGGTCTTGGTGTTTGTATATTTACTAGCGACAGTAGTGACGGACAATCTATATAATTATTGACTAATTTAAAAACAAATATGAGTCGCAAAAAGTCGCATCTTTGGCGTAAAGTTTTCATGTTAAAGTGTTCAAGTTTTTCTTCGTATTTAGTATCAATAAAATTGTGGCGACTGGTATAAACAAGTCTTTTTAAAAACTTTTTTTGTATATTTTCTATTCGTTGAATATTATTCTGATAATCAGGGTACCAAATCAGACTACAGTAATCAATATTGCTGCGGACAAGGCAAAAATATAAAATTTTTAGTGCAAGTATTGATTTAAACTTTTTGGTATTACGGTGAATAAAACCTAACATTCTTAGGCTTTTGCTTATTACGGTATTAATTTGACTAACGAAACGCAATTCTTTATCCATGATTATACCAAGATCTTCTATTTCTGTCACTTGATTTAGTTTAAACCCATTGATGTCATACGTCGTATTAAAAATAACTTTTTTTCTTGAAAACTTCATATGAAAGCACTTTTCTCGATTAAGTTCCATTAAATTATCCTTGCACCAGGTACATAACCTTCCTATATCATCTTGAAGTTCTTGCCTACTAATTTCAGAGTCAACACTTTTATATAACTTTAAGTCGTCAGCATAAAATTCAAAATTAGAGCTAAGAATACAGTGTTTGATATCGTCAACAAAGGTTAAGAATAGTATTGGTCCCAAATGAGATCCTTGGGGTACACCTGAGGTTGGAGTGAACTCATATGATTTATGTCCATTTACATTCACTGTCATAGTTCTTCCATTTAAATATGATTGAAACCATTGTAAGAGTGACCCAAAGATTCCAAAATGTTCATGGAGCTTTTTAATAAGTATATTGTGATCTACTTTGTCGAAAGCTTTTTTAAAGTCACAATAGATAACATCAATTTCTTTACCTGAGCTAATAGCTTCAATTGTGTTTTCCATAAAAACAGCTAAGTTAGTGGTAGTGGAACGATTTCGAAAAAACCCATGTTGATGTTCAGTAATCATCTGCTTTACATGCCATGTCAAAATTGGACATAATAGTGATTCGAATACTTTACCAAGAACACAAAGTATACTTATGGGACGATAGTTTTTTACATTTGATTTATCACCTGATTTCGGTATTGGTATTACTTTTGCTTTTTTCCAAATTCTAGGAAAATCACCGTCTTGAAGAGATTTATTGTAAATAATATATAAAGGCTTACATAGAGTTGTAGCACACCTTTTAAAAAATACTGGATGAATATCGTCCTCTCCTGCACCTTTATTTACATTTAGTTTTTTGAGTGATGTTTCAATAGACTTTTCAGATAAATGAATAAAACCTAAACAATGATGATTATTATTTTGGCTTTGAGCTAAATTTTCTAAGTTAAGAGAAGATGAAGGATTATAGACAGCAGCAAAGTTGTCTGCAAATAAATTGGCTATAGACACCCCATCCTCAGCAGTTCGACTTTCTAACTTCATCTTTTGTGGTATACTGCCATTATTTCTATATTTATTTTTGACATAAAGCCAGAAATTTTTAAAATTTTTACATATATTAAATTGCACATTCTCAATATAAGCAGAATAGTCAGTATTCATCTTTTTCTTGGTTCTTTCTTTTAATAGTTCGTATTCATATCTATCAAGATCATTATTAAATACTTTTGCTTTTATTCTAAGTTTTTCTTTCTCTTTTAGAATTTTAATCAGAGAAAAACTGTACCAGATAGGATATTTTCTTTTATAATTTTGTTGAATTGGGACAAATTCTTTTATAACTTTATACAAAATTTCATAGAATTTATGAAGTTGTTGGTCCACTGTCTCACATTTTGTAAATTCGATCTCCCAATCTACATTGACCAGATATGCTTCAATTTTTTGATAATCAGCCTTAAAATATTTATATCTTGAACTCACTGTTGATGATAATAACTTAAGGGAGCTAATTCCAATTTGTATAAGTAGTTGAGGATGATACTTATCTACCTTAGATAATATTTCGTCCGACCTAATTACTGAAATTGGATCAGAGAAGTTTGCTAATACTAAATCAAGGATTTTATTGTTATCATTATAAATTGTATTATATTGCAATAAATTATAGGTAGACATAAAGTCCATCAATGCATAGCCGAGTTGATTATTATAGTTATTGGGAACACTATGCGTATCTGTACAGTTCATTGACCATGATATTCCACTCATATTAAAATCACCAACTATCATGACTGAATCTAATTCATTTATAAACGTGCTTATCTTGTTGCTGAAGTGTTCAAAGTGTTCTAATTGAACTGGAGGAGGTAAATACAGTGCACACAAGTGTATTTTTCTTTTAGCGTTAATATCTATAGTTATCCATAGATCCTCACAATGACTTTCATATGAGTAATTCCTAAAAGAATTTAGTGATTTGTGTACGGCTATAATAACACCACCACCTTCCTTACCTTCTGAAAAAGTTAATGATTCCCTGTCCCTTCGAAACACCCGATATCTTTCATCTAATATTTCAGCATCGAAGACTTTATTATTAAGCCAAGTTTCAGTTAAAATAATAATATTAAAGTTATTTTTTAACGCATTGTGATAAATTTCTGACAGTTTACTACGCATGCCCCTAACGTTTTGATAGTACAAAAATAATTGATCGAATTTTATGTCTGTAAGTAAAACTACATGTAAGAAAAATATAAAATAAATGAGACATGATATTATGATAAAATTAAATAATTGAATTTAGGCACTCTTTATGAGTGATTAATCTTGCAGGAGAGTTGTCATCTTTACGAATGAATATCTTACCACTTCGAATCCAAACATATTTATATTGCTTTTCTTTGGCTTTAATTCTTGTAGCTGCATGTAAATCTCTATTTGTTTTTGTTAGGTGCTCAGATATGTATATAGGTGAGCCACTATCTCCGAAACCTAATAACTTAGTATTTAATTTTTCATTTGAATGTGATTTGTTGTATCTTAAAACAGCCGCTAAAAAGTTGTCTCTTTGTAGCCTATTAGACAATTTACAAATAACAGATTTGGGTTTTTTAGATTTTTGATCTTGCTTTCTTACACGAAAACATGATTGAATATCTTTTTCAGTGATTGGGAAGGATATTACTTTGCCAATTTGTTGAATCGTGCTAGCTAAATTTTCTTGTTTATACTCGGGAAGACATTGAATCTCTATATTACTTTGGTAAGATTCTTGCTCCAGCAGTAACACTTTTGATTCTAAATCCTTTACAGTCGCTTGCAGATTTTCGTTTTCAATTTTAATTTTTTTTGTTTCATTCTTGCATTCAAAAACTGTATTCTGTAATATATCAAACTGTGCGTTCATATACATTATGGATTCCTCAAAACATGATAATTCTTTCTTAATTCTTTCAATTTCCTCTGTTATTGCTTCACGTATTGCTAGGCGAATTTCGTTTCGAATTAACTGAGTCATACCTGGATCAAGACTATCCAATGTTGTTGGCGAACTTTGCACAGATGATGTCGATGGCTTAACGCGCCTTTGCGTTACATTATTAATATCTTTGATTTTTTTACAACTCATTTTGCTATAAAATTTTTATTATTAAATTAATGTATAATAAAAATGGAAAAAATTTCTTCTTTGACACAATTGACGTTGTCTAATTTCTTCCTCTTTTTTTTTTTTAGAATTATAATCTCCAATGAGAACTTTAAAATTTCCAGTAAAAACTGCTTTTTTTCATAACGCCCTAAAATTTCCTTCGCATAGAGTTAAGCGCTATCAAACGTTCTCGCAACTTACAGTACCTGTACTAAGACATAACAATAACAAAGAAACTATATCCCGTGCGAGACCGAGATACAAATAGTCCAACTCATTCGAATTCACGTCAAGTCGGCGTGTTTGTAATTCAACACGAAGTCCCCGCGCGGCGTACATATTGTTTCACCTAGAACCGCTAAAGGGGAAGCTCTTTGTTCATAAAACATTTATTGGACGCGAATCGTTAATGAGAAGCTCGCGGCGGCTTTCAAATTAGGCAAGTAGGGCGAACGAGATGTCCTTGACAAACAATATGCCTACTCGACATTTGCAAATTGTCTCACAGTACCGTCGATATTTGAACTAAATAACTTATCTATACATATATGTAATAAAATTGTAACTAAGCCGAATCTGTACATTAAATATTTTTTTGGAAAATCTTATTGAAATAGACATTATTACCGATACAGAGGCTAATTCTATAGTTTTTAGATTTTTTCTGTCTGTCTGTTACCGCATCACGGAAAATCTACTGGAAGGATATTGATGAAATTTGGTATGATAATAGCTGGTTATCCGGGTCAACATATAGGATAATTTTTATTGTGGGAAAATATCTCATCTCTGGTAAATCTATACTAAACGTTAAAACGTAGCTAGGGACGAACCCGAGCGTAGCGATGGTGAGTTGCTATTTACTTTATAAGTTCTTATTTAATTTAAACTCAGATTAAAATTTTAATTTATAATTTTAATAAGTTTGATTTAAGCGACTTTTACCTATTAAAAACATAAACTTTTAACTATTAAAAAATTAGAAAAAAAAAATAACTTAATCATTTTTTTAGTTTTACGCAATATTCGTTTAATCTACATTTCTCAATTATTTTAGTATAGTAATAAATTCAAAATACTATTTTGTTTTGATAAGCATCTTTATAATATAATAAACGTTACTAGAATGCTGGAATTGAATACATTAATTTATTATACATGTACCGTATAGTGCCTCGTCGCATATAATAAAGTATGCATTATATATTATAATATAACATTAAATTATACCAATATAATTAAGCGTGTTCAAGCAACTCCTATTAGACGTAATTTTTCATAGAACTACTCCTTAACCTTTACTGTATTGTATTCAGCCCTTTTTAACGTCTCACTGCTGGGCACGGGCCTCTCTTCAATACGAGGGGGATCACGCCATAGTCCACCACGCTGGCCAAGTGCGGGTTGGCGGACTTCACAATATGTCTTTTGAGAACTTGCCAGGTTCTCTCAGACATACAGGTTTCCTCACGATGTTTTCCTTCACCGTTAAGACAAGTAGTAATTATGTTGGAAATGATTCGCACATGAAAATATCAGAGGTGCGAGACCCGGGATTTGAACCCGCTTCACTCGGTTTCCCGAGCGAGCACGTTACCATTGGGCTATCACTGCCTTTTTTAATTTTTCTTATACAATGAGCTTAATAAAAAAAACCTTTATTAAGCTCATTGTAAATATGAAACATTATAAAACTAGACTGTAATACATAGAGCCTATATTAACTGTAATAGCTCATTTATACGATACGTATGATATATTACGTTAATTTATCATACAATACAGGAATAGTTTGATTAATTATGATTAAAATTTAATATTAAATTTGAATGATTACTTTTTAGCTTAAAGTAAACAAAAGTCCAGGCTGGAGTTAGAATAATTGTTTAACTTTAAAAGCAATTATTCTAACCTCAGCCTGGACTTTTATCTTGAAATTTATATGGACCTACTTTGAGTACAATTTACTCATTAAAACAATAATACCAGCTTACTAGTTATTGGTGAAGATTTCGCGTTACTAATACAAAAAGACATATACTCAAATTAATCGCTCTTCAGAGTCTGGTCAATGACCTCTTATATTAAATAATCTCTTATCTACAATAGCAATAACCATATTACAGCAACCCTATCCTTTACCATTGGTAACGCTCGTTAACCAATTCTGCTATTAGAAACTTTGATTACATATGAACAAATCTAGAACTTCGATACACGGTAATTTCGAATCTACTCTAATTTCGTATGGAGCGTTGAGATGACGCGCGGCTCCTCGGTCCGAGAATGTTTAAGGCTCTTCATTAAAGGCGAATTGAGGGTTTGAGGGGAGCAAGTGAGGAGGGGGCGATGGCTTTATGGGACAATTTGCATTTACACGAGCCCAAGCACAGATTACGCAAGCACTTATCCGCCTGCCGAAATGAGGTTCACCTCCCGCTTCAACCAAACAGGCCTTTGTTTATATTTTGCTGATTTTTTCTTCCACCATTCATTTTGACGGCCTGTTTGTAAAATGTTGTACCGGCGATGTTTATAGTTTCTTTTCTTTGTCGCGATCTCATTTTCTGATGTAAAGCGTTTTAAAGGCAAGCTGTTTGCACTTGTGAACTTTTTAAAATTAACGATTACTTTAACCAGCTTTAGATATTATTTTTACTTATTATTGATTAAGTAGTTAAATGAATGGTATAACAAAATTATACAAAGTAGTGTAGTAATGTAGACCAAACATAAACATAAGCTTATAATGCAATCTCAACAAAATGTGCACAAATCTGTATTGCCCCACTTTCAGAGAGCAGTACCTTTGAGTGGCCCTGATAAAAGCATGTACATGCAGGGTCTAAATGTCTGACCGATCGGAGCTCCAATTTAGTGCCCGCATTGCTTATCAATGTCAGCCCGGGACAACGAAGCAAGTGCCAGTACATATTGTCTTAAGAATATACTGCCCAATAACTAAATAGAATGTAAGGTAAATAACAATTCCGTAATAGATTTAATAAAATTTTATAATCTGCTATTCAGTTTTATTCAAACTCTCGATGCTGTGTTTAATAGTGAACCATATAACAAAATTATATTGGAATTGACAGTATTTTGCATATTAAAAGAGAGATTTAATTTTGTGGCGCAATCATATATTGGGAACGGTGATAAAATATTGAAGTCGTAATTGATACGCGAACAAGTGAATGATTGTTTTCAAAAGGATTAATTGAAATTATTTTAATTAGTACATTTCGTTAAATGTGTAAAAATACATGTACTGACAGTCTGAGATAATGTATTTCATTAATTTAAATTCCTGATACGATTTGCCAATCACAATGATACAACATTCTGTAAAATTATCTTTATATAAATTATATTGATCTAGTTTTATTATAACGAACGGTTACGTAATACAGGCTGCTTTATGAAATGTTTTAGGATTACAGAATACCCTATCCAAATATTAAGTTAGCTTAGTACATTAATATTCATCGACCCGATCGACCTATTTGCCGCGCTGTCGCCATCACACAGGTACCGATGCCCTTAATCAGGGAAATTGCTATGAATAGACTAAAATTTATAAAATTAGTAAGGTAATATGCAGGGCTTAAACATAAATAATAATGTATACTTAGATTAAGCCATTACCAGCGACGTAGCCACGTTGCTCTTTTTTTATTTTGTTTATTTTTAAAGTTATGAAGTGTGTCATTATATGTTTGTGTCTAATAATATACAATTAACAAAAAAAATCAAGCAATTTGCTTAGAAAAAAGTTTGTTGAACAAATTTCTAGAAGCTAGTCAGCCTTCTTTAATACATTTAGAGGTGAGTTTTAAAAACCATTTTCTTAGAAGTTTAACGGCATGGTCTTCATGAGTCAGACAGATTATTGGTCATTAGTTAGAATAAAAGATAGATGCTTGTAAAAAATAACCGTTAGGAACTATATCACCATACAACAATGAAATTATAGTATTAAACGATCACGCATACAATAAATATCAGGGGGTTCGACGTAAGCTACAGAATTGGACAATAAAAGTTGGATTTATGGCAGGCCTGCCCCATACAAGCGTGTCCCGTCACTCACTCCGCGCGGTCATTGGAACGCATTCGCTCATAATAATTGACATATTGGAAAATATCTCAGGTTGTAATAAAGTGTAATAGATAGGCTATATGATTTGAAACAGTAAAAAGTAACCGTCATAAAAAAAATCTCGTATTACCTATATTATTATTTATTTAGTAGGTATTTATTCTGAGAAACATTTTAATAAAAAATTACATACATATTATATAAATTTTATACATTAATACCTAAACTTTTTTATTTCTAAAATAATATATTAAATGTCTAAATATCTTTTATACGTAAAATCGTTTAAACTGTTGCCACTTCTACTCCTCGCTGTGCTGAGATTTTGACATATTTGAAAATACGCATCAGTCAAACACACTGCCATGTACGTTCAAAGGGAGTGTCGTTGAAAAATGATTGGTCATATTTTGTTTGTGGACATGTTTGACAGCACACCATGGACGCAGAAGTGCGTAAAACCGAATAAATCCAGTTAACCCTAAAGGGTAATTTGCTATAACTTGTTGATTAATTTATTGGTTTCGTTTTATTTTTAGAATAATATTTTGCTTAAAATGGTACAGCTTATTTAAGATATTGTTAGATTAATTATATAGTTAATTAGAGGCTCACCCTCGCTTCGCTCAGGTTAGAATGGAATAGGTAGTCTATATATATTATATATAAAGAGGTATGATATACATATACATAGGTATATTTCTTGTGGGGTGTATTATAATAACGTGTTTTCCCGTGGGAGTGAGATAATCTGCTGCAATAAAAAGTAGCCTATGTCACTCTCTAGCCCTCCAACTATCTCCACACAAAAAATGATGTCAATCCGTCACTCTGTTTCGACGTGAAAGACGGACAAACAAACAAACAAACACACTTTCACATATATAATATTAAAAATATATATGTATTATATAAGTATGTTACTAATAATAAGATTTTTAATTAATATTTCATAGAATACCTACAATTATAAATATTAATGTAAAAACTTTCACATTTTAAAAAGCTGTTACTTAAAAGTTCTCGGATGAATTTGTGTCATATGGATTTTATTTAACACGGATCGTGCAATTTAATAAATTAGTAACCTAGTGTAGAATAGAACATTCAGTATATAAATAAAGAGTGTTTTACATAAGTTTTCCCAATTCGCTTTAAATCGAAACGAAACAAAAATATGTCGACATCTTTTTTTGTGACAATTTTGCAACATCGTATAGCTTTCAACGGTCTTTTAGAAAGGACGAGTAAAACTGGATTTAAATTTGAACAGCGGAACCAAACTGTTGCAGTTGTATACAGTATAGTACAGTTTTTCAATTTAACAACAAATAGTTTAACATTCGCAAAGCTCGGCTTAGAGAAAACAAAGCACAAACGACTCTCAGGTGTCCATATTGAAAAAATCTGCAACCTTGTTGATGTTGATATTTGCTTAGTACTACAGTAAAAATAACTTGAGCTAAGCCCCGTTTTATTTTGTTATCCCTAGACAAAAACAAATCTATCCCACGGGAACCGTACATTTTTCCGGGATGATATATAGTCTATAGCTTTCCTTATTAACGTACTATCTAATGCAAAACGAATTTTTCAAATCGAATTAGTAGTTCCTGAGAATAGCGCGTTCAACCGAACAAACAAACAAACAAACTCTTCAGCTTTATAATATTAGTATAGATTAGAAAAACACTTAGAGACTTACGTGTAAAGCATGTATGGTCAATGCAGATATTTGTCATACATACAAAAGTCAGTTTGTGGATCTCATACATAAAATAGATCCCGTGAAATATTTGCATATGCACTGAAGGAGTATTTAAAAGCCTCGTCAAAACGAGAATGGTTGAACAATTAATCTTATATAAATAAACTCACCTGACTATAGGCAGTGGGTTGGTGTTATAAACTTTTATTGTGCGGAATCATGAGCCTTTATAATCAGACCATTAACGTCTGTACGTCTGAAACAATAAAACAAATATTATACTAACAAAATTCATGACGGCTAACATGAAACATGCTTCTAAATATTACATTAACATTAATAAAAGCTAATGTAGAAGTTAAAGTAAATTTAGATATTTATTTTCCTTATAGATTTGAATCATTTGACTTAGAAGTAGTCTAAACTACGGTACCGAGTTTGATTCTTGTACTCTTACACTGTTATCAAAAAAATAAATAAAGAACGTGTAGATGAAATTAATTATTTATCTATGCATATAATAGAACTGTAGAGGTCGAATGTCTGTACATAGAAAAAAAATGCTAAAAATTGAGTCAGGGTGATGTAAGAAAAGAAATAGAACAAATGAACAAATCCGTTTTTTTTTAATTTTTTGTTTCTCTGTCTGTTTGTTTGTTTGTACGGGCTAATCTCCAAAACTGTTAGACCGATTTAAATGAAATTTTGCATGGTGGAATCTTATATCTCAGGTCAACATTTTAAATACTTTTAATCCCGGAAAATTAAAGAGTTCCTGTGGGATAGTTAAAAAACTATAGTACTTAACTTAGTACACAAAAACTACTGATTGGATTTTAATGAAACTTTACAATAATATAGTTTATATATCAGAATAATAAATAGGCTACTTTTTATCCCGGAAAAATGTACGGTTTCCGTGGGATAGATTTGTTCTTGTTTGGGTGAGCCGCTAGTTAATAAATAATCCTAAATATTTTTATAATTACCTCTTTTAAGTAAATAATATTAATGAACGTACTTGAATTGTCTAAGTAATCGTATTGTGATAAGATTTGTTGGTATGTACTTTATGTTTGACCTGTGTACATAAATGTATTGATCCCTAGGTTACTTCACTATTAGTAATTATATTTTAATATTCTATTATTAAAAGTAAATAAAACCATACAAACTACGAGTCACTAAAAAAGGCTTTACGAGTAATATATAATAAAAGTTTTATATAAAAACACAAAAATTTTGTTAATTTACTTAAATGTAAAGATTTAATATTCTTTTGATTCTTTAATGTACTGTCTAAATAAAAAAAAAACCTAATATTATCTCTAGAGATTCTAATGGATGTAACACATCAAATTTATTATCTATTTGGCCGACCATAACAACCATTATGTAATGAATCGATAAAGGATTCTCCCGTTTAAGGTTCATAAAATAGACCTTCATAAACAAGCAGTAATACTTTATGGATCCCTGTAATTCATATACCCTTTTATTTTTTCTTAGTTACATCAAAATTTTATTATACAATATTTTATATCGCGTCGTTAAAAAAAAATATATATATAATTAACACTTCTTTACAACTAAATCTTTTCTAGTAACAAAGTTGTATTTGATCTGTAGGAATTTCAAATGGCGCCCGCATCGAAACTGTACAATAAAACTTCTAGTTTCTAAACAAAACGTGTAGAAAAGTCGGCTCACAGACATAGGCGTCCCAGGCAACTGTCGTCCTTCAATCAAGCGGAAATGTTTGCTTGGACGCTCGGTCGAATCCAAATAGAACAAACACCCCCAGACTACCCTTCTTCACCTAAGCACTCACCCTATAAAATTTGAATCTTTTTCACAACTGACCAGTCATAAGTAAAAAGCCTATTTTGTTTACTCGCCCAATTCAACCCAAAACATTTTTTTAATAAATGCCAGGAGATGTCTGAAGATGAATACATCTAGCTATTTAATATAACTCAGATAAAAAAGAAGTTAACTAACAAAGGATGATTAAATACACTGACATCCAATGTAACAATCGGCCAGGTTAAAATTAATGCCACTCTTATTCCCGCTTAATCTAAGAGAAAGTTGATGTTCGCACACAACAAGCGTTTGTCGGATGGTTAATGAACATTCTTTTGTTTTCATAACGTTTAAGTAGAGCTTCTAACCTCTAAGATAAGTGTAAACCTTTTGACATTTCGCTAAAGGGTTCATTTCAGATGACTAATGTTGTAATTCTAGCAGTTGTGCTTCCAAAAAGATTCTAGATGCGATGATACTGTGACGGCTCGTAGCGAGAGAAAAATGAGACATATTTATCTCAAACGTGTATCGGTGCGAGCGGCCGTCGAGTATCTATTTTAATACGACCGTTTTTGTGTTTTGAATACAAAATAAATGAGTACAAAATAAAATCGGACACTGAGCATTTTATATTTCTAATTAGGTCAGCAGTTTTGACATTAATATTCTGTATGTTAAAATGATATGCTTCTTAAAGATATACTTATATATCATTTTGAAGCCATTAACAAAAAAAATAATTTGCACATCATCTTAAGATTCTTTTAATAAAAATAAATTTACACCTTTTCCAGATGGCTACGTTATTAATTACTTTTATAAGTATAATGAAAATGATATTGAAAACTAACGTAGTTCACACCAGTTACAAGCGAACATAAGTCGCAAAGTACTTTAGCTCATTAGCCAGAAATGCTTTACTTAGCAGGAAAAAAATCATCACAGATTAATTTGAAGTTCTTTCTCTATTTTTTCAACGCCTTAACGAGATAAGTCGCTGTACGTAACAAAGTTGCGAGATGCAAAGACTTTGGTAGCGCTTTCAGTCTGCACCATTCCCCTTAATTTTCTTCTCAAACTCTTTAAATTTTCCATCGCTTTAAGACGCGCAATTCAAAACGTTTTGCAATGAGACACGTCGTAGCTATTGCAGAAAAAGCCACTATTGAATTTCTGTTGTGCGTTATATAATTATAATTTTGTTTGAATTTATTTAACTTTTATTATTGTTCATTGCTATGCGATCTATACATATAATAAAATTGTAACTAAGCCGAATCTATACATCAAATATTTTTTAGAAAATCTTATTGAAATAGACATTATTATCGATACAGAGGCCGAATCTATAGTTTGTAGAATTTTGTCTGTCTGTCTGTTACCACATCACAGAAAAACCACTAGAGGGATTTTGATGAAATTTGGTATGGTCATAGCTGGTTATCCGGGTCAACATATAGGATACTTTTTACCGCGGGAAAATACCTCATCTCTGAGAAATCTATACTAAACGTTAAAACGTAAGAAGGGACGAAACGAGTCGCTAGTAGTTTATAAGATTATTGCACGCAGCGATTTTTCTTATTACCCACTCAAACGTTCATTTCAATGAAAATATTTAGAAAACTCCCAGTTTTACATAAACTCTACATATGTATATACTACATTAGCTGGACACAAAGAGCCCAATGAGACACCACTATTTTCTCTCCATCTGAAGATAGTAACATTTCTAAGAATATTCTAAGTTTGTAACCACTTATTTCTAAAAACTGGTTTCCATTCCCACTTAATTCTCTACATCACTCGATTTAATCTTCGTATAGAATTCATACAGATTAGTCTGGACAGGGCGTCATATATTCTGTAAAACGTAAGGAGCTAAGAAGGCGCGTGTAGGTTGTTTATTTATGAACATTTCAAACGTATATTTATATCGTGCGTACACCTATATTTTAATATAATTTATTTAGTATTAAATATTTTGATTATTTTATAGGCTTTTGCCAGTAATGAAAATAACCGAAAGATGACACTACCTGTAACTAATATCCGTATTAATATATTATTATAAATGTGAAAGTTTGTGAGTATGGATGTTTGTTATTCTTTCACGCCAGAACGATTCAACGGATCTAGATGAAATTTGGCACAAAGATAGATCTAATCTGGAATAACACATAGGCTACTTTTTATCCCGAAGAAATGTATGGTTCCCGTGGGATAGGCTTGTTTTTATTTTCCTGAGCGAAGCGAGGGTGAGCCGCTAATTACATAATATAAATACAAAAGACATCTATAGGATGCCATCGAGTGAAGCAAGGGTAGTAGCTAGTTAGAATATGTTAAAATGTATGAAATATATTTATTACGACTTTAGTAGGTATAATGTTTCAAAATTGATTGTAATAATAAATAAATTGGATGCTGATTACTAAACACAATTCGGTGTACTAATTTATATTCCGAGTCTGCGACCTCTAACAACCGTCGCTCACGCCACAATATTGGAAAAACGGTAACGATAATGTATTTTCGAGAATATCTACTATAGCAATAAGTCTAAAAATATTTATTAATAGCGGCCTACCCTCGCTTCGCTCGAGTTCGTCCCTAGCTTGCTTCCCAACACAAACTTTCATCCCCATTTTCACCTCCTTAACGGATGATAAAAAGTATCCTGTGCCCTTTTCAGGGTCCCAAACTATTTTCTTACCAAATTTCATCTAAATCGGTTCGGTAGATCCAGAGATTACCCTCTACAACGTCTCAAACTCACAAACTTTACCTCTTAATAATATTACTATAGATATAAAGCATAAAATTGTCTGTAATTTTAGTAGATGATTAAATCAGAAGAACGGAGTAGATTAGTATTTAATACTGAAAATTACTGTACTTTCCAGTATTTTTTTTATATGGCGGTGTGAGAGGCCGACTACTTACGGTCGGAAAATTGGAATATTAATGAAGACCAAACTGAACAAAAAGTACAAATTAGATTTCTTCTTGACCTTTTGTAGCTAAGGTCCCTTTTTTATGTCTTTATTGAATCGACCACATATCTATTCTAACATTTTAAATAGTTCCTTATTGATTTGTTCTGTTTGTTTACTGAGAAGAAGACAAAGCAAATATATGCTACTTACTATATAATAATACAAAAATATATAATAAAACAAAGTCATTCAAATTTAAAATATCTTTCCTTTTCCCAAATTCGACCTTTTCTTTAACAGTAAAATATCAACAAATATATATCTGAGATATTAGATTATTTTTGGTGAATATTGTGAAAACCTCTGAATATTTCTGCTATGATATCTAAAATGCGAATTTAAATTATAATAAAGTACGTAGTATAGATAATTAAGCGCCGAGTATTTACGTACCATAAACCAAGCCCGGTCTTAAAGTGCATATTAAATGTGAAGGTTGAAAACTGCCTTTTAAGTGTGCTATTAATTTCATAAACTTTATGAAAATATAGCTTAATATATAGGAGGACATAATTTTTAAATCAACTATGTCTTTTTTAATTTTTAATATCAATTATTGCCAGTTAAATTAATCAAGCAATAAATATTAAATACAAGTCATAACCTAAATATATACTAAATAATTTGTCTTCGATTATATCAATGTATACGAAAAAATCGTTTTATCGTTGTGCCAATTATTATGTGAGTTGTTTTAATTATATCAAATATCAGAAGATAATTGAATAAGTGATTTGTTTTCAGTCAAATACTTATATCGTTTTTATTTATAAAAACACAATGTTATTGGACTGTCATATAATACTAACAGTAGCTAATAGCTATATAACAAACGTTAAATATAAATATCTGAATGAATAAATATTTAATTATATAAATGATAATGTGGTTATCTATACAAAAAAAATAAAATTGGAGTGTCTCTTTGTAATATTAAAATAACCGCTTTTTACTAAATGCATATGGATGTATACACGGTACATATTATACCAAAACAACATTTTTTACAATTTTTGTTTGTCTGTCTGTCTGTTTGTTCCGACTAATCTCTGAAACGGCTGGATCGATTTTGACGGGACTTTCACTGGCAGATAGCTGATGTAATAAGGAGTAACTAAGGCTACTTTTATTTTAGAAAAAAAAATAGGATCCCACAAAAACAAAAATTAAAACCAAAAAAAAAAGTTTGTTTTGGGAAACAACCTAGGGACGAATCTAAGCGAAGCGAGGGTAAGTCGCTAGTATAATATATTTAAACATGTGAATTAACATATAGAGTATAGGGTATAATATCGACACTTTCTGCTCGAGAACATAAAGAGTAAAAAGTCATTAAATTTTATAGGTATCTATTAAAAGCGACAAAACAATAAATAAAATCAAAAATCTGATTGGTTTTTCTTTAAATAACAGATTACGCGGCACTCGTGAATGGCTGTGGAAATTTATACTTGTGATATAAAACGGGGGACATATTTATGGGTTGGGGGCTAAATAGAATTATTATAAAAACCACTAAAACTAGTTAGGTTAAGTTAATAGATAATACCAATTGAAGACCCAGTGGTAACGCGCTCGCTTGGGAAACCGAGTGAAGCGGGTTCAAATTTTGGGTCTCGCGCCTCTGATATTTTCATGTGCGAATCATTTCCAACATGATTACCACTTGTTTTACGGTGAAGGAAAACATCGTGAGGAAACCTGCATGTCTGAGAGAACCTTACAAGTTTTCGAAAGTGATGTGCAGTCCGCCAACCCGCACTTAGCCAGCGTGGTGGACTAATGCCTGTGATCCTCCTCATATGGAAGGGGGGCCCCTGCCAACCAGTGGGACGTTAAAAAGGGCTGAATACAATACCAATTTATTGTTCCAAAGTAAAATGAAGGTATTTTTTATGTTTGTAAGTTTTAGTTTGTATTTATGACTTCATTTGCTTATAATAATTTATAGAAAAAATATATTATGATTTAATTATTTAAACTTGATATACTTATTTTTTTCCAAGAAAATAACATTTTGCATTCATTATGTTTGTCATCGATGTGAATATGTTTATTTTTAACCAAATATTTTTATTTTAAAAACATATAATTTATTTCTAAGACAAAATTAACTTTTCCTTAGTTCGGTAGTAACAGCGAAACGTGATGTAGACAAGTGATAATATAACCGACCAACCCCAACCTATACGGCTCACGCGATAGCGGTCACGTACTACCGAATACACAACCATTACATACACCTAGTAATAACTGCCTCGGTGGTGTAGTGGCTAGCATGTACGGCTGCACATCCTGAGGTCCTGGGTTCGAGTCCCGGGTCGGGCCAAGTTTAGTTATTGAGTCTTTCTGTATAGTAAGCCTCAGTAATAGCCCGGAGTTGGGAAGTTGGCGGTGTTTCACCCCCGTGCCTCGGAGAGCACGTAAAGCCGTCGGTCCTGCGCCTTAACTCTCACCGGTCGTGTCGAGTAGTCGTCCCACCGGAGCATGAGAGTGACAGGAATAGAGAGTGCTCTTGTGTCTGCGCGTACACTTGTGCACTATAATATCTCCTGCGCAGTTGGCTAGTCTCAATGAGATTGGCCGCCGTGGCCGGAATCGGTCAGGAGAACATTATTATTATTATTAATAAATTAAATTTTCTTAAATTGAACAATAACCTTATAAATCAACCTATGCGTCAATTAAAGAAATAGTAAATATAACATGATATTAAAATAATGATATGAAAATAATAACTATGGATAAATAAGATAAATTCTAATTCTAATGTATAAATAGCTCGTGTCACGGTGTTTGAGGTCGCACTCCTCTGTAACGACTCGACCAATTTTAATGATTTTTTTTGTTTGAGAATGGGTCGTAAAATATTTTTTACCCTCCAATTATTTAATCACGATTTTAGTATTTTTGTATTTTACGTTAGATTTCTTTGATAACTTATATAGCAGAAAAACGTTTACCAGGTCAGCTAGTGCCTTTATAATAACTACGAAAGCATCTAATATATCTTTTATCTTATTTTATTCGATACAATTCAGAAATGGATGGTTTTCCTTAAAGCAACTCCATTTGAGCCCCTATACTCGTAACACAGAAATAAACGGCAGCTGTTAAAAAATAAGTTTTATTGTTCAAGAAGCGGAACAGTAATGAGGTTAGGAATTTATATACGCTGAAAACACTGAGCAAGAGGATGGCAAATAAACGAGCTACGTTTATATTTTTCTGTATCTACTCGGCTAAGTAAAATAGCGGAATAAGGTCGATTGGATAAATAATAACAAACTCGGTTTATAAAAATATTTCATCGCAGTTTTACTGACACAGTTTCAGTTGTATCTTTTTATAATAACATTAAGCTATATAAATATTACTAGCGACTCACCCTCGCTTCGCTTAGGTTTTGTCCCTAGATAAAAACAAATCTATCCCACGGGAACTGTATATTTTTCCGGGATAATATATAGTCTATAGCCTTCCTCAGTTAACGGGCTATCTAATGCAAAAAGAAATTTTCAAATCGGATTAGTAGTTCCTGAGATTAGCGCGTTCAACCAAACAAATAAACAAACAAACACACAAACAAACAAACAAACTCTTCAGCTTTATAATATTAGTATAGAATTAAATGAAGATATTTAACATTTTTTCAATTGAAAGTCCTTATTAAAATTATTATTAAAACTCAGGTATTACGGCCATGTGTTATAACGGCATTTGCGTTAGGTACTCGTACCTATAAAAATGCAAAATACTTTGGTAATTTGAAGCCCCATAAAGGGTTTAACCCCTTATAAATTAGATACCTACCTACAAGGGTTAGCGGCAACTTTTATTATTGTAGAAAAATGTGACAGGCAATCATTAATTTAATTTCAATTTTATGAAATATTTCTTGAAACCATTCATCATTTCTTGTAATATACAGCATTAAATTAGTAATGTTCTTTTAATTACTACAGACTACTATGGATATTATGTAAACAATGAGCCTGTTTGATACTTCGCGTATTCTTGTCTCAACGAGTTCTTATTTTTAACCAACCTATCAAATGATTCTCCAATCATACAAGAGGCTTTTAAATACATACTCAAGAGAGTTAGGAAAGGCTACATCACGCACGTTCACAAACACGCAAGTACATTATTTATAAAATGTTGAAATGTATTTAAACAAAATAATAATAACATATCTTTTCGCCTGGTAAATTAGACACGAAAGCTGACTTTAAAATAAGGTCTCTATTTCCCTAAACGATGCTCAAAGTTTGTCACGATACTTTATTTTATTCTATAAGCATTTTCTCCGAAAAAAATGCTTACATTTTTGTTATTGATGTGATATTTACAGTATTCATGGCGGCACCTGGTGAAGTAATGATGTGTAACGATGCTGTGTTACTTTACATATTATTATTTTTGGTAGCTGAAACGTGTCTGGCTATATCTAGTACGTCGGTTATCTCAAATTTATATATAAAGGTAATATTTTTTTTATTCATAAACGTCTTTTTTCTAGTTAGATAAAGCAATGTGATGTGAGGTTACATTAAATAATAATAAATTTAGAAAGAAAGGATTGAATTGTGAGTATATACTTTTTTTCTACAATGAAAGCTTGAGTAATAGAATTATCAATTGAAAAACATAGAACTTTCTAAAAATATACGACGTTAAATGTAATTTTGATAAAATAACTAAAATAAAAATGTAAAAGTAGCATCAAATTTTAATTCTTTTAAGTGTGTAGACGGGATCTGTGAGTCTTTAGATCAAAAGGCGACGGTGAAGCCTGTGAGCGGCATTTGTCAATACCAGCGCAGGTGGGCGACCATACAGTTATTACGTAATATGAAAATATATATCAAAAGCGAGTACTATTCAGAACACAATAACTCGTTTTAAAATAAGACATCTTATCGTAGCCATAAACATCTTTTCATTCTGCTTAAAGATAAACAAGTTAGGAATCTGATATAATAAAATTCATAATTTATATACAATGTACAATCTAATTTTCTTTTATTATCAAAGTCATTTGTTATGTACAACATTCTTTATGGTTCTACTTTCTAGTCACAAATATATTTTACTTTAGTCTAATCTAGAAATTCCATATAATATAAATATTGTTTTAATTCGAACGGACTATCAAAAATATTTTCATTCAATTGGTGTACTTTTAAGCCTATTTATTATATTATATCAATATTTATTATTAATACAATAATCTATACCCAATAAAATTCTGAGTAGAATCTGTACATTAAATTTTTTTTGGAAAATCTTATTGAAATAGTCATTATTATCGATACAGAGGCCGAATTTATAGTTTTTAGAATTTTCGTCTGTATGTCTGTCTGTCTCTCTGTCTTCTGGAAACGCATCACGAGAAAACCACTAGACAGATTTTGATGAAATTTGATATGACAGCTAGGTATCCGGGTCAACATATAGGATAATTTTTACTGCGGGAAAATATCTCATCTCTGGTAAATATATACTAACCGTTAAAACATAACTAGGGAAGACGAGCAGAGCGAGGGTGAGTCGCTAGTTATTAAATAATTCTGCTACAAACATAAATCATAATATAATGTCACATGTAATTTAAATATTCATCCTCTTACTGGTAGTGAAGAGATAATTTACTAAGAGTGGGATAAATGAGCAATAATACCATCCAGTCATTGGCCGGATCACAACCAAATCTTCAATAAGATTCGGTGCGCGGGTGAAAAATGACGTCCATTAAGGAAGTGAATACATTTAAAATAATCGGCTTAGTCGTCCGACGTTGACGTATATTCGTACTTATCTTACGTAGATACCGTAACAGATATCCTCAGACTAATCCCTTACACAAATATCTGGAAAAGACTCGGCACTCCTTGAGCCGGGTAATTGAATGGGTCGCGGCCAGCCTTTCGATTTGAACAAAAGTACCTAATAATTTATACGTATAATCTGACACGCGCTCGTTCACTGTACTTTTATTCGTTTTTGGAATCAAGAGTACTGGTCTTTGTTAGATTCTGATATTAACCTCACAATGGCGGCGACAGTCAAAATATTACCACATGTTCTTTATCACGTTCTATATCCGCTGTCAAGTCGCAATATTTATACGGTGTTGGATTAACTCTGTACATAGATTGTAATAATTCAGAGAAAATACAATCGCCACTCGTAAAGTACAGTTTGAATGTCTTTGTAAGACGAACAAAGATAGACTTCTCTCTGTTGAACCAAACATGACTTTTCCAAGGGAAGCTTTGTATTTTGTCTTAGTTGTGACAGAAAGCAACTGGATACTACAAGAAATATTGTTTTATACAGCTTAAAGCTTAGTTGTTATGCTCGACTAGTATAACTTAAAGGTTTTTGGAAAGAACTTAATCGAAATTATATGAAAATAATTCAAATTTAGCGTAAAGTCCACTAAAATTAGTTAGATTATATAAATGAACTATCGAACAATTTAAAGCTTTGATAAATTTAAGCATTCATAAATGTTTAATTACTTCCTTAACACACAACCGCTGTTTACTTTAAAGTGGCTATTCTAAATGACAAAATCCATTGACCCTTTAAAATTAAGTTAACGTTAAAATAGCAATTCATTTGTAACTGATTTATTTTTATACATATAGATGTTGTATACTAGGATGTTTACTTTACTTAAAAACAAAATTAAAGTGTTTGTTTGATTTTAATAAAGGCACACCAGTTTAAAATCATTTTTAACCGACTTCAAAAAAAGAAGATTATCAATTTGACACGTATATATGTAATATTATTGGGACTGCAAAATATTCACATATGATAATATATTAGGGTTTGCAAGCAAATTCTTTTTTTATTTGCTTCCATTTACTTCAACTTAGGAAATAGTAATTATTTCATCAAAATCGGTTTAGTAGTTTTTATGATAGGAACTAAAACGTGAAACTGAAATAGTATATGTCGAAAATATCTGATTAGGTATCTGTACTAAATGAGAACCCGTTCAGTTTTTTTTTTTTTTTTACTTTTTAGTAGGGATTACTTAGTTATTATTAAACTACATACTCGTAATACATCTTAAGGGTAGAATTTTCTTTAAAATATGAGGTCTCCCTTGATACACAATATAATAAAAAATGATTCACGCCAATCGGTTTAGTTTAATTTAGTAAGTACATTGATAGTATTTTTTTAAGTTCTTCACAATTATAAATCAATGTAAAAGTTTGTTTGTTACTATGCTAATTCGATTATAAAGAGAGCCTTATTTACTGGACATAGGATTCCACTAATATATCTTTATAAGCTAGTTTTTATAATTAAATCTAGAAAGTTGTTTTCAGTCTACTTTTATAATCATATCGATTTGAAACTTTAGCAATTATGTAAAATCAAGAAGATATTATAGTTAATGTTATTATTATAATTGATTGATATTAATTTAATATCATAGAGATATTTGATCACATTTGATCTGTTTTGGGGACTCCAATTACAATTAGTCAAAAATACCTACTTGCAAAATCTAGTTCTCAATAAGTGTCTTCTACGAAAACATTGATCAATTCTAATAAGATTTCCTTTATTTGCCATATATTAATTCAATAAATGCAAGAACGTATGAAACAGAACTAATTTCATTAATCCGAAATCAATATTGCCTCCGGTTTCATATAACTCCAAAAAGACAGCCGGAGGACAAATAATAATAAGGAAACACAAATGCAAGGAATAGCTGGTAAATATTAACGATATTTCTTTGTGGAGATGGTAAAAATATTTTATATAATCAAATTATAATTATTTATTATTGTATAATGTTTTTAAAATATTAGAAAACATGGCCTGATAAAGGACAATTATTAAAATTATTACGGTGTTCAATTAAAATATAAGACGTTATAACTAATAAATTCATATACGTTTTGTAAATTAAAATATAAATATATGTATAAGATAAAGTAAATTAAATTTTGTAAGTTACGCTTAAGTTTTTATATTAATAACTAGCGACAAGCAAAAACAAATCTATCCCACGGGAACCGTACATTTTTCCGGAATAAAAAGTAGCCTATTTGTTATTCTGATGTATTAACTATATTATTGTAAAGTTTCATTGAAATCCAATTAGTAGTTTGTATGTACTAAGCTGTATAAGTCACAATAGTTTTTAACTATCCCACGGGAACTCTTTAATTTTCTAGGATAAAAATTATCCAAAATGTTAATCGGGGATATAACGTACTACCATGCAAAATTTCATTTAAATCGGTCTAATAGTTTCGAAGATTAGCCCGTACAAACAGACAAATAGACAGAAAAAATTGAAAAAAAATTGGATTTGTTCTATTTCTCTTTTTACATCCCCCTGACTCGGTTTTAAGCATTTTTTTCTATGTACAGACATTCGACCTCTACAATTTTATTATATGTAACTATAAACTATAATGACGAGAGTATTGAGCATTTTATAATTTCCGCATTGGTAACAAGCGGTTCAAAATGAAGACATATTGGCGTAAATACTAAATTCATACATCTCATTAATATTTTCACTATAATATCTAACATAACTTTTTCAAAGCGAAATGAAGATGGGATAAGATCGTAATTTCAATATAAACTATTCAATAATAAAATTAAGTTCTATACGAGCAAAGCTATTTTAAAGTTTTTTTACTATACTTTAGTATTGAAACCAAGTTTTATTAAAAGTTTTCTGAGTTGTAAATGCCCCCAGCGGGACTCGAACCCGTGACCGCTGGCACAGCAAGTAGGGTCACTACAAACTGAGCCAAACATATCGTCCAACTTTGACTAACATAAAGCGCAATCGGACTATTACAATTATAAATATGAAAGATTGTACTCGTGTTTGTTACTCCTACACGTCAAAATTAGGGGAGACCGGGGATAGTTGACTATAGGGGTAGGTAGACTAACTGCCAATAACTCATCGGCAGTCTAAGTATTGCGTCATTTAATCACAGCGGTGTATTAGGCTCCACATCTCGCAAAACTGTCCCAAGTGCCGCGTCGTTGTCGCAAGTCGTTTTGGAGCAGTGACACGATTTTTGTTTTTTTATCATGTAAGTAATATTTCCACATAGCATATTATTTGATCTGATGCCTACACGTTTTATGTGAACCATTTGTCTATTAGTCAAAGTGTTTGATGAATGTATATTTATCATGTTTCATATCTTATTTTTTAAATCGGCGGTAGTGTTTAGGTTAACCATGCCATCGAAACATAAAATGGCGTCTGGGGCTGGTAGACCAATTTCTTTCGGGGCTGGTTGAATAGGTAGTCAACCAACCCCAATCAAATTTGGAGTTGAAAACAACACGCGAAATAAACCTTTTATCGGATTTTTAATAAGGATAGCAATTTTGTTGTTATAGAACAATGAGGACTTATAAAAGAATTACTGAACGAGTCGATACACCAAAAGATATCGTAGAAAGAGCTGGTCATGTAATCATTTTTGACAAAAATAGCATTAATACAACTTCAAATCAGTATAGCATTCCTTATAAAACATTACATCGTTACGTGGCTAAACTAAAAAAAAATTAAAACATAATCTGAACTTGACGAGAACAGAATTAACCTTAAACGAAGTGGGATATATCAAAAATAGTCAAGTTTTTCCTAATTCAAAAGAGGAAGCTTTAGTCAGTTATTTAAAGAAGACAGCTGATATTTATTATGGATTGACGCCATATGAGACTTGAAAATTAGCATATTAGTTTGCAGAAAAAAATAACAAACTATGCCTGATTCTTGGATAACAACATTTTCAGCTGGTGAAGATTAGTTTGGCTCTTTCCTGAAACGTCATTCTTCTTTTTCCATCCGGTCACCTCAAGCAACAAGCCTATCAAGGGCTACAAAATTTAACATTTAACAAAAATAACGTTAATTTATTCTTCGCTAACTTGATTGTTTGAATTTAAGCCCTGGAATAATCGATACTAGAGCGTTGACGAGATGGATCTTACAACCGTACACGTACCTAATAGAGTTATAGCTCGACGTGGTATTAAAAATCTAAGTAAGATGGTATCTTCTGGGAGAGGTACACTGGTGACAATTGCTATAGCTATCTCAGCTCTTGGAAGCATGGTACCACTATTCTTTTTATATTCACGGATACATTATAAGTCCCATTTTGTTAAAGGCGGCCCCATAGGATCAGAAGGTGATGCTAATTCATCTGGCTGGATGAAAGAAGAAAATTTCATAAAGTACGGCAAACATTTCGTGCAATATGTTAAGCTCAGTAAAGAAAAACCCGTTCTTCTACTCTTAGATAACCATGACTCTTATTTATCGATTGAAGTGCTGGATTACTTCAAAGCTAATGGGGTAACAGTTTTGTCATTCCCTCCACCTGTAGCCACAAGCTACAACCTCTTGATAGATCTGTTTATGGACCTTTGAAAAAATATTTAAGCCTTTATCTAATCTAAACATGAAGAAAAGATTTGATAAATTAATTAAAGAGTATATAAGAAATGTCTGTACCTGATTCAAATTGTTGTTGTTTTTTTAAGTAAAGGGCTCAATTATATTAAATAAATGTTATATTATTTGATTCTCTTCTCATAATTTGACGCTTATTGGTACATAAGTCAACTTACCCCTGGCATATAGTCTACCTACCCCGGACCAGGGGTAGATTGACTAAAGAGTTAGTGTTCTGTAAAATGCATTAAATCATCACCATTATATTAAACTAGGAACTAAATATTATTCTTTTTTATTAGTTTAATAGTTTTTCTATCGATTATTGTAGTTTTATTGTCTATATATATTAAAACACAAAAAATATGAATGATTTAGTAAAAAAGTAGTCAACTATCCCCGGTCTCCCCTACTGAGCGGATTATTTATACAGAGTGTGTGACCTGGAGTTAAAGCTATTATCACGCTCCTAGGGAAGCAACCAAGCGAAGCAAGGTAAATTCGCTAGTATAGATCACTGTAGAGAGAGATATGCAACAGTTTAAGGTGTATCAACTTTTTCCCACGTAAAAGAAGTCAATGATAGTGTGCCAATTCCGTTAATTAAGAGATGGGTGTGGGCCTATTGAAATACAGCGAAACGGTAGCTCGTTGAGTATTCCTATAGCGTTTAATCAAACAAGAACTGTCGATTCCTGAGCTAAAACTGTAGATACGTGTCTCCAATTAGTGTTTACCGCTGTAGAATATATATGAACGCTTTAGACTATCGTCGGCTTGCTTATGTTTATATTTCTTCTCGTACAACGCTTTAAATGGAAAATATTCATATATTTTATAATTTTTTGGGACATTAACACACAGCACCATTTAGTTCCATGATAAGCTACGAGGCTTGTGTTATGGATACCAGATAGTTGATACACTACACATATATATAACTTTAAATACATACGTATTATAAATATAAACACACATGACTTGAGTACAAACATTTGTGCTCATCACAAAAATGAATGCCCCCAGCGGGACTCGAACCCGCGACCGCTCGCACAGCAAGTAGGGTCACTACAAACTGAGCCAAACGTGTCGTCAAATATTGTTGTGACATTTCAGTTTTATTTCTTTAGCGTAAAACAATGTCATTTAAAAATTTTATAGCTTATGAATAAAGTAATATTTATTTTAAAAGACATCACATATGCTGAGTAATGTATGATGCTCACAATAATCACACTTATGAATACATCTAACAATTTATTTAGAGCTTAAACGTCAAGAGTACTTATACTTTTAAAGTAGTCTTGCCTTATAAAAATAATGTTAAGTTGACCAGTACTTGACAAGTTATAAAGTGGCTTCTATCCAATCGTCAGAGATTTGTGAGAGTATCTAAATTTGAAGTTGTGTGAACACGTCTTCAGTAACACTTGTAGCCTGTAGGAATTAAATCTTAATGCTGATGTACTTAGGATTTTATTTCAATACTCAAACGAACGACAATTTCTTATTCAAATTCGTATGTATAAATAAAAACGAATATGATGACAGTTCTAGTAAGAATAACTTTGACAATCTACGTAGATACGGTAATTTAAAATGTTTCAATATAAGGACTTTTATTGTTATTTCTTATTTCTTCATTGTTATTGTAGATAGTAGTTTGTTTGTGTATTAAAATTCATTAAAATTCCTCCTCCAGCCACTTAAGCGTGGATGAGTATCAAACATGGATATACATACATATAAGCTTTCGTAATTATAATCTATACTAATATTATAAATGCGAAAGTAACTCTGTCTGTCTGTTACCTTTTCACGCTTAATCCGTTGAGCCGATTTAGATGATATTTGGTAATATATATATATATATATATATATATATATATATATATATATATATATATATATATATATATTATATATATATATATATATATATATATATATTTGAAAACGTACATAATAATCTGGTTTACCGTAATAGAGGTTATAATATGCAATTATTTCAGAATCGTGGTGTAATAAAATATTATTAGGAAAACATAACAAAACACCCAAATATATGGTGAAAAGAAAGCTCTAAAATCTAGTAACAGTTTTTTAATGCACATATGTATATTGGGATGCAATAAAAGTTAGAAGTAAAAGCTATAACTTGAAAAGTTAAAAGACTCATCCTCTTTTAAAATTCTATCTGTTACATCCATGTTGATTGATATAACTATTTCAGCTCGACGAGGGTGTTACAACGATTATCCTTTTAAGCTGCCACCGAAATAGTTCTACTGTTTCAATACTCAATAACTAAGCCCCTAAAGAAGCATTGATAAACACAAATGGTTCTGCGGAAACTAAAACTTCATTTATTTAGGACTACTGTGTGACACTCGTACACATTAGTATAAAAACAAACTCAGAATAGAGTAAGGATTTAAGAGCACGCGTTTTAGTAAGTTTAGCTTTTATGTAATGAATGACTTTATTTAATATATATAAATAATCTTTTTTATGTATTTCCTTATATACAGTCAATAGTAGAAAACTATTCTATTTTCTACTTTTCTAACTTGTAAACAGTTTTCGGTTATAATGAATTAAATAATAATTATCTATTTGAAAATATATTATAATAATAAATTTTAATATTATTGTGTATCTACACTAACTTAACGTCATCTTACATTTCCTGGCGCCTACACATGCAACCAGTATAGCGACGTTTAGAAATCCTCTTCCGCGCCGTCGACTCTGACGAATTAAGTTATTAACGCTTTAAAACAGCTGCGCCACACAAATAAAAGTCCCGATCATTCTGAAAGCTCGCTTAAAGCTCACCACTCTTTATGGCTCTTTTATGGGCTCTTTCATATTCAACTTTCAACTACCAAGCTTTTAGTGAACACGATTGTTTCCAGGACGAAATAAATTAATACACATTCGTATTTAACTGCCTACTTTACGTGTCCTGCTATATGTACGAAGTAGCTTTGAAGATGAAATAGTTATTACTACTCACCACCTTTGATCCTCATAAAGCTTGTAAGCGAACTTTCATTACGTATTTGTCATCCAACTGATGCTATATTAGTTTCGAATGCTCTCAGAATATCATTAACGTAAGGACCTTTGAAGTGCTTGCTTACTAAGCCTCAATGAGAAAATGTAACTACTTGCGCACCCTGGCATGCAATAATTATATATGTACAAACTATGTAAAGCCTGTGTGAGATAGCATTCAATTTCAACAGCAATTTTGTATTTTAGTGTGAAAAACTATACTTTATTTTGTAACTGACAACAAATAACTGTAAAAAATATTCAAGCGACATCTTTTTAATCTGTTCCTTTGCCCCAGCTCTGTCATCGCGTCGAGGTAAGACTGTCGCGATATAAAACAAGCGGTTATAAATTATTTACAGTTTCCACGCGAATGCCCTGTATTTGTCACTCCGGGCCAAGGTGAGTATTACGATATTGCTTCGTATCCCCAAGGGTCTCATTACAGGTCGGATACGTCGGGGGGTACGTGATGCCTTTAATATTTCATACTTAAAGTGAGCACAAATGAAATATGTTACTACAAAAATGACTTTCTTAGATGATACATGAGTACTAATAAACTCATTTACAGAACATTACTTGCCTTTCAACGTGTAATGTATACTCTTAATTTCATTAAGAGAAAACATTTTATGGAAGTGAATAGCGAATCGCTAAAAGGTTTTTTTGATAGCAGCTACATTAAGGTGATTGGGACGGTTTTCAAACGTTTTATAGCTCATCTTAGACATCGTTCATGGTGTATATTTATAGATCCGAGTTTCTACCAATATAAAACAACACAATTATGATCTGTTATTTGTAATTTTAATATATCATAAATTCATTTTATCCGACAGGATTCATGAAACCGCAGACCAACGAACTTATATAAAATTAAAAGCCGCTGTTTATAATGCTTTGACATGAACATTTGTTTTAAAAATGCGAAAATGAAACATGTAATTTATACACGAATTACTTTAAAATATTACCTCTAAAACAATTTACAGCATCTAATATAAATTATAAGAAGTCATAATATAATTAAAGAAGAAAAATGTCATCGCATTTACGTAAGCAATTGCCTCGGCCCGCAGCATCACCATACTTCAATTTACGTATACAATGAAGTTAATATAATAAAGTCATCGCAACTCAGTGAATGGAGTAATCATTTTCATTTTATAAGTATTAAAGAAATGCTATTTGATGTTATCTCAAGAGTGAGTCGCGTGTGCGAGAGGAAGCGAAGACGAGACGTTATTAAAAAAGCACATGTGGTCTGAGATGCGTATCGCAGAGTTCGTTAATTACTTTTGACACGCAGCATATGATTCAATTATCATATGATTTATATGGAATGATGGGTCGGCGGGGGTAAACGCGCCAGTTTATTTAAGCGTTAAGTAGCACATTAATTTAGTAGTATCGTATTCCCGGCAGATGGCAGGCAAATTCTCACAGCAACAGTAGCCGTCTTTTGTCAACTTGTTAACATGCTATCGATTTGTGTGGGCTTGATGTGCATCTAGAAGCATAATTTAGTCTGAGAATATAAGGATATTAATAGCGCAGTTCTAATTTTAAGTTTTAGTTTTAAGTTATATTTTTTATGTTTTTAAATTAAAAAAAGCATAAGCATAACACAAGCTTTCATATAAATTCTGCCGTTATCGTGCGCCACATCTTGGACGGCATTCTCATTCAAGAACCGCTGTAATTGCTCAACTCATCCGTCCCTTGACCACATTACTCACTTTGAAACCGCTTTCAAACTCAAGATCATCTCGTTGTTATGGCCGAAGCCGCTTGTAATAAATACTAATTACAAGTAAAATAGTTATAAGCCCGGTGCAGTCAAATTCTTAGCATTATAAGGCCGGCAATATCAAAATACACATGGAAAAAAATGTGATTACTGGCTACAATAAATCTTCCAAGACGTCTAATGGCCTTACAGGCTCATTTATAGATGTCATTCGGTTCTCGTGAACCATTTAATAAATATTATCATGGTTTAAGTCATCAACAAACGTGAGAAGATAGTCGTTGACCCGATTCGTGATATTTGTCTCGATTTCGGGATTAAAATTGATCACACCCGAACGACAGTCTTCGCTTTGTTGAATGGGTATATATATAGTATAAACTGCAGATGTTATATGAATCTTACTCTTTATACGAACTTACAATAATTATTCTCGTTCAGAATAGCTTCTAAGTGTTCTTAAATACAAAAAGGGGCTTAAAAACGAATTGTGCATAGTACGCTTCTTTTCTTAATTCAAAAGACTCAATGACATCTCATCCCGTAGATTTGTGGAAGCAATTTTTTAGCGTTTCCGGTTAATCCAAAAGTACTTGTCGAGTGAGTGGAGTGAAGAGCTTACACCTGGGCTTAGCAGGTTTTTTTATGTGAATCATAAAAACTTTTAATCTATTATATCTATCACATTGAAAAATATTTTGTACATACCTACTTAAATAATTAATAATATGTGTGTTTTAATTTTTAAGGTTTTTTAATTTTTCTTAAAATAAAAATGCTAAATTGAATAAATATATTGAAAGTAGTGTGCCATTGAATTTAAACGATCGTTGTAACAACATAACAATGGAGTAACAAAATCATTTAGTGGGGCAATGTCTTGGCGGGGTTCCCACATTTGCCACCACATGGCTCGCATTAAAACCTATCTTCTATGCAGTATATTCTATAAATCCAGATTACTGCTTTCTGATATATGGATACCAGTAAAAAATGGAATTCCTCAATAGTTTTTTCAAATAGAAACAAGGACATAAGTGCCACTATATATTAAAATGTGAATATTGTTCTTTCCAGGCCTGAAGGAAGTGCGTGTTATTGCAGCTTACATTTCGAAGCTACCCGCTGAGACATTCGAAGCACCCGTCCGTTTTTTGTGACAGACCAACCGAGTGCCATAAATAATAGGTAGGGGTCGCACCATGCGTACTTTGTAATAAATTCGATGCTCTTTTTGGTAGCTAAGCTGGCTATACGATTGAAATATGGCGATGCGTTAAGCCAGCTAACGCTGTAACAATCCTGGTTTTTATTTTCTTTTCATTTCGCTAAGCTCCTTCTCTTTACATGTGTCATTGATTATTTCTGGAAGTCACGTTCCGTTACTATTTAGATTCACTACAATGGCATTTGTTCATTTTATCCCGGTTCATCCTGTTCCGAGAGGCATATTAGGTTACGTTGTGTTCCCGGCCATTTGAAAAAGACAACATGCACATGGTACATCCGTATTGGTTTTCTCTTCAAAAAAGACTTTTAAATCACAAGGGACCATCAATATTTTCTTCTGGTAAACAAAAGAGAATACTTTGCTCCTAACTAAGATAGATTACGCCCGACTAAGGAGTACAACATAAACCGTACATTATAACAACTTTAATCTATCAATTAAAAGAAATACTTGCGTTATGTATATACAACAAAATTTTCTTTTTCTTTTTAAGTCAATGCAGGTAATTATTATATTTAGTTTACCAATTTTATTTAAATTAAAAAAAATATATAAATAATGAGTACCTACTTATTTATCTATACTTATAATACAAGTAATTATTGGTTTAATTTTCCTTTCTCTTCTACTATAAGAAATGAAAAATAAAAAAAATAAACTATTTTAATATATTTTCGGCACTTTAGAGATCCGTTTGTAATATATGCATCGGTTACATTAAAGGAGCTTTATTTTAATACCTGTCACCGCTGATGCTTGGCGTTCGGGAGGTGTTAAGTTACCTTCTGGAGGTAGTTGCGGGACGTTTCGTTCTTCGGACGACCGCTCACGTCGCGAGTGCCTCTCAAATTACCCCCGGATAAGTCAATCATAGGCAACGTCCACGTTTGACCAAAATAAAACACTGTTCGAATGCTGCGTGTGGCGCTCTCGGCATAATGCGTTGCGACAGCCGACATGTTTTGTGCGAGAAAATAAAATTAATGGCACGGGGACCGCTTCAGACTTAAATAGCTCACTATTTGTGTTGAAGCTAAACGCTTTTGTCTATTTTATAAGCGGCGTCATGTCGCTTCGCTTCTCATTTTTTGTTTTCATTTTCATGTAACATATTAGTTTTTGCTACAGTATTCGTGTCACACGGAAATTGCTTCGTCACAAAAGGTCGAGTTTAACGCTTGCCGTCCTTTATTAAAACGATTGCCGTTTTAACTTGTTTAACAGTTAAACTGCTGAAAGGAAGTAATTGAACAAGTGTTGGCGTAGTCCAAACCGTCGGTAGGGCACAATTTCCTGTCCTGTCCGTAGTCTTCGAGCAAATAGCTCTTTGTAAATCAAACAAGGGACCGTCTGGCGAGTCCACATATCAACTTCGTATTGTTTCTCTCTCATCATCGGGGGCTAACCAGAGGCGTTTTCGATTATCTGGCCCCTGGCGAACAAAGCCTGCGACCGCAGATCTGAGTCAATTACATAGTTCAACAACTCAGCCCTTATAACTTTCATGGGCTACCACCGGAATACAGAAAAGGGTATCTGTTTTCAATACTTCGGACGCAATGCGATTGACCCTTTCGAGTGTCCGCATTGACTTTTAAATTACTAATCCCGCGGGAGCAAACAGAAACAGGGCCTCGGGCCGCGCTTGTTTACACGGTCGAGTGCGCTCGCATATCTTCATTAGCCGCCGAGTTCGTCCGACTTGGCTTGCTTACTCTGCACTCGTGTGGCTACTGCGAACAACGAAAACTCAAGCAACGTGGAACTCTTGACACAGATCCTTTATTTCTAACAATATTCTAACAATGAAAGCCTGTTCTTGTTTTTATTACTCTACGTTAAATATAAGCGTTATATTTGATTAATTATGTTAAATGCAAACCCAAAGTGGGGCACGTCCGCGTTGATAATATCTGATGCAGTGCGGGCTTAATTAAGGAGCACGTTTTGATAACGTACATTGGCACAATACATATAAATCGTTGTCTGGAAATAATTGAAACAAGGGAACTTTTAGATGAAACTGAATAGGGACCTATTAATGTTTATCTAAACATCGGAATAAGAATGCGTCGAACGGTTGAACGAGGCAGCCGCCCGTTGGGACCCAGCCATGCGCATCTATTTCGAATGATGGCTTCATACCCCGCTTTTTTACGTCAAATACAGTCTACCCTTTCATGCTGAATGAATTACTTAATTTTTCTACGCTAAACGTCTGCGGTAGTGCGGATGTCGAAATAAATTAGCAGTATAGAATTATGGATGCAGAAAAATGTAAGGATGAATATTATGAGCTTTGATAAAAGTTTCCTATAGATTCAACGAAGTGTGAATAAGCTTATAGTTTCGGAGCTTTAACAACTAACTTAAATATAAGTATAAATATTGATTATTATATGATTAAGTAAACACCTTTTAAGGTTATGATAGAAATTTATTTCAATGATTTAAAACTACCTATCTATACGTTACTAAAATTTAGGTAGGGGGATTAATATTAATTACACACATCAAATGGCAGGGGACCCCATTTTATGTCACGTAACATTATTCAACCTTAATAAAAACATTAAATAATATTAATGTATATGTAAACGAAAAATACGAGTACGAACCTTTTAAAGGCGTAAAAGGTTCCGCCCTTGGTCCACTGATTTTATTAATGAGATGAAATTGTTATTAACGGCTATTGATACTGAATAAAAAGATCGATTAAGAATGTTAAACAGCCGTAACCAATTCGAATTCGCTTCGCCAGTTTGGGATACTATTGTTAACTGAATAATAGATGTGTTTATGTTTGGGTGAAGCTTTTTCTATTAAGTATGAAAAAATCTATTTAACTCCCCGGTACCTGCTAAATCATCCATCACGCTTTATAACTAGATAATATTATGATCGTTTTTATTACAATTTTAGGAAAAATATTCATTCACCGTAATAACGCAGAGGCTAACGTCTTTATTCGCTAACGTTGTTAGACTGAAATGTGTATTATAAAAGCAGCTGTAAAATTCAAACGAGATATTATATCATTTGAACAATAAAGTCGACTGCTAAAAAATAATAGCTCTGTTAATGAAATTCTGTAGGGACTTTATTTATGTATGCGTGCTTAGTTTGAGACCGGAAAATTAAAAGTTATTATTTTGTTTGCTGTTACTGTTTAAGCTTAATTAGGGCGTAGATACTTTTGTTTAGGGCATAGAATTGCTTGTCAAAGTACTAGATAAGATGCGTTAGTCGGGTATGTCCATATGCAGATTAGAACAACACCACCCTATAGGAAGAGTATTCACATACAAGGATATAATAGAATTGCTATTTTAAGACTTAGGACATAGAGTTTATTTTAGCGTGGTAATTCAAAATATTTTAATCTATAATGCTAGTGAGGGTCCGCCCGCAGAAATTATCATTGTTTAACATGCACTGAGCCCTGGGCGGTGCATTTAAATGCATACTTAGTAACTAGAGTCTAAAAAAATAACAAAACTTAAAGTCTAAACAATGAGAATTTTCGTGACCAACTCACAGGATATACTAACGACTTGTTAAATATTTACATTAAAAGAATAGACGCTATATTTATTTAAAATTCATGGGTAAGGTAATCATGTTGAAAATTATTGGCACATCAGAATATCTGCAAGACCCGGAATTCGAACCCGTTTCTCTTGGTTTCCTAAACGAGCACGTCACCACTGACCTACTATTTATCTAAAAAAAAAAACATTTATGCTTGTATATTTATTGTTTTTGGAAAACACAAATAAAAGTAATGTACAAAAGAAATAAGAATACATCCTAAATTTATTTCATACGTACATTTTGCTAGCATTAAATATAATAAAAGATTGGCAAGCAGGCGCCGTGCCAGTTTACACAATAATTTGGCCTGTATTCAAAGAAAGGGGTAGATTTCATCGAAACTATTTGCTTACTTTGCATGCAAATGAGATAATCAAATGTATTAACGTTTGTTCAGTCTCCTTAATGGAAAGTCGTATAGATAACATTAATGTAATAAAATAGTATAAACAAATTCTTTATTTAACTATGGGAATGATGAGACAAACATTGAAATAATCCAACACACCTCTATTTATGTACCGGTATAAACCTTCGAGGTTGAAATAAATGTGCATATCATTAGACTAACAAGAGATGTGCGCAGGCGAGCGAGTGTGTGGTCCCATTTCGATATTCAACATGGATTTCTTTTTTTTTTTTGTTTCCGTTCACTAGGAGGTTGTTAGGATATACCTTTACATGCAACGAAACGGCAAAGGATTTTCATTTTAATGTTTTCAAATTTTCTATTCAATACATCTAAAGCACCTATAAATGGAGATGTGGCTAAACTATTTTGTTCTTGTAGAATATTTCAATAAGCAAAAGACTCATTCGTATACTGTGAATTGCCACCCATCACGAATCTCTTATTGGTAATATTTCCACAACACTCATAGGTGGACGAAGTTTTTAAGTCATGATATTCTCGAAACTCTCTGTCTAACTCACGCGAGAAATGAGAAAAGTAGAGAAATAGTTAAGAAAAAGATATTTTAAAATAATTGCACTCTAATATTCAAGTCAATAGAGTAATTAGTCACCAAAGTCAAAAGTTAACGTAAAAAGTACGGAACCAGTAATAAATTAGCCCGAAAATATTGAAGCGTTCCTTTATTAAACGATTTTTTATTATACAGCTTGATTGTTGTTGTTGTAGCCATTTAAGTCATTACGATCATTAGTGAAGGCTCGAATTTCGGGTTGGATACTCAATTAATTCAGAGTAAACTAAAATATAACATTCTCATTCGAACACATTTTATACTCATTTTTTTTCAATGTTCAATAGAATGATAAATGAACTAATGATGAATTCAATTTTAAGGCATTGAAATTAATTTTGAGAATAAAAGATATCTTGTTAGTGGATATTTTGAAACAGTTATAATATTGGTAGATTATGAGATATTTTGTTACTTAAACAATAGATATATTTTCATTATATATTAGATAGTATAAAGGCATAAGTATAATAGCGTTGGATGCATAATTTGTTATTTTAATTTCAATGCATTTATTCATGAAAAACTAATACAAAATTCGAGCTTGAAAAAACTAGTATCATTCATATTTGTATGTAAATTTTTGTTCAAACAATTTATAATATAAATAAAACATGCTATAAACAATAGCCATTCTAATCACGCGAGATATTTTGTTTGTGCTACGTCACTGTATAATAACAAACGCCATACCATAAGAAATTTTAACCGGTCAAGAGTAAATTCTTAGTAGATATGTATACTAAAAGGCTTATGTAAAGATACATAATTATGAACATGAAATATTAATTGAAATTCCATTGTAAAACAAGTGCAAACTAAAGGAAAGACGTTTAGATTCAATTCAATTGTCTGGTTAATGACTTCAAAGCGTGCAAGTTAAGCACATATTACTTCGCCAATATCACGTTGAAAAGACGCTTAGATATACTTAAATGTATGAAACGTTAAAATGAGCCAACTCGGAAGTTTTACTTGTTTTAAGTGTTAAGACGATTTGGATGGTTTCTAATTATTTTATTGTCATCTGTTATTCACATACTAACAAAAATTATAAAAATCGACTAAGTCAAAGAACTCGAAGCTCAACAAAAAAACCGTTGATAAAAAAACGACGTTCAGTGTTAGTACATCAATGGATTCCAAATCTTATAAGTCGTTTAAGAAGCACTCAAATATTACTTACGCAAGAAAATTAATAGAATCACTTACAATAGAAGCCCGGGTATGCTAATACGATGATAATTGAACAAGAAAACAATACAGCAGTGGTAATAGAATTACTAAGTAATTTCGAACGGGACCCATCAATCACTCATGATGTAGGATATGATCTAATCTGAAATGAAACTCATCATTTATAGATAGTCGGTACTATTCGAATATTATTATTAATAGATAGATATCTGGTCATCCGAATCTGGCGAGTGTAATCTTTGTTTGTCGGTACCATCGATATCTAACAAATTATAGGGTCAATGTTCTATATATGGACAGTGTAATAAGCCAAATCAGACATTTCATTATTTGAATACTACAGCGCTACTTATTGCTACCTAGTAATTTGGACAGATTTATGCTTTTATACTACGATACTTTTTATTATTTTAGACTACCGTAAGTAATTTTCAAAAACATGATAATGTTTTTTCAAGACATACGCGGAGACACGCAGCTAATTATAACTACTTTCTTTATCCATTTTCCGCCAGTTAACCTTAAGCTTACAGGATGACAATAGCAAAAACTTTGTCTTAACACAAATAGTGTTTTTAGTATACACTAGCGGTTCACCCTCGCTCCGCTCGGGTTAATTGTTTAAAAAAATGATTCATTTACTTTGTTATAATTAATCTTTTGAACTTACTTTTTAATATGTAACAAGTATCTAGAAGTTCTAGCTCTTTGTCAAGTCAAACAGAACCAGAACACATTAATTACACGAATCGTTCGCTACGCAGAGATAGCCTCTGTCAGTTTATAACTATCGTAGCGACTGCTTTTTAAGTCATTTATCATTCATATAGTTTCATCGATCCATTTTGCCTCAATTAAAATTGGAATAACACTGTTTTATAGTTATATAAATAATAATATTATATAAATAGTGGTTTTTCATACTTATTCTGGTACATACTGTAAAACGTTTCGACACTGCATTAACGGGTAATAATGGGTCCAGTGACGATTTCGAAACATCACTCCGGACATTCCATGAGATGCAAGATTAGTATTACTGACAGAAGTGATAACTTAAAGCTTTTTTCTTGTATTAAGATAATCGAGGCGAATGGAAACTTTGATATGGTCGTAGATAATGTATGATAAAAAAACATCAATATTGTATTATTTAACAGTACTTTCCGAGGTAAACATTAAATGAGATTGTAGCAAGATAATGACGAATTTAATTAAATTAAGTGTTACACGAGTAAATTCTTATGTTACATGACTAACTTATTAGATTTTTAAGGTTCCGTACCCGAAGGGTGCCAACAGGACCCTATTATTTAGCTTTCGCTGTCCGTCCGGTCGTCCGTCGGTCTGTCTGCCAGAGGGCTGTATCTCATGAACCGTAACAGATAGAGAGTTGAAATTTTCACAAAATGTGTATTTCTATTGCCGCTATAACAACAAATAATAAAAAAAAAAACAAGATGGCGAATTTAAAAAAAAAGACTGCCATGCAAATAAAAAAAAACGATTATGGTCACGGAGCCCTTCGTGTGCGAGACCGACTCGCACTTAACCGAATTTTTATTATTTTTTTCGCTGTCTACTTTTCGTTATAATTTGAACAATTTGCACAATCATTTTCAAGTTATCATCCTTTTACATAATCCTAGAGACCTAGTGCATATACGTCTGTAATTTACAATTTTTATGTAGAAATCGAACCCGTGATCTATGTAGGCTTTGCCGTTCAGACTCTACTTTGCTGATGCTTATGCGCGGTGGTCAAAAAAGACATCTAAGAAATGGATACAATAGCGTATTTCGCATTATATCTAAGAAACAAGTTAATACTTCAAACATATTTAAATTGATGTAATGCGATAATCGTTTGCTTGTCATACTCGCACATTCATCTATTAATTTACATAACACCTCATCGCAGCGGTTGGCTTATATTAATAAGTTTACATACTCAAGTGCACTCGGCTCAGCTCAAACATGCCTACGATGTGTTACAGTGTCTGTCATAGATATACATAGTTCTTATGATTTTGTCTTAAAGTTGAAAATCCGTTGTGATTTTCACAAAATCAGGTATAGTCCAGTCAAATATATTCGGCAGGTGTACACGAATTAACATAAAATTTTAAAAGATAAACAACAACTCCCTCTTTAGCAGTGGTGAGCTTATCCGGCGTGATTAGTTTCATAAACGTGCAGTCCATAGCAACGTTATGAATGATATTATTTAAATAAACATGGAATTTTAAACAAGCATTTAATTCTTAGAACGTTCACAGGTAAATCAAATACAAATTACAATTTATATACGAAATACATATTTATCGTTTAGTATTATATAGTATTTCATAAATTACTAATGGAGATGTGTAATATAAATGATTCCTCCGTATTGAATACCTTAATCACGCTTTATATAATCGGACGTAGGAAAGGCGTTAAATGGTCTCCCGAGAAATGACAGTTGGACAAGGCTCAGTAATGTCTAATTACACAATGAAAGGAATTCAAGTGGGTTGTTTTGACGTTTGTTATTATTTAAACCTTTCGATGTGGGTCGCGGTATAGGAAACGTTGGGTAAACAAAGCGTATTAGTGAATTGTAGGCCACCCTCGGCTCGGGGCTGCACCGCCCACTCGGATCGTGACGTGCACTGCCTACTGTACCACACTAAGCATTCCTTAATGCGGAAGCAAAACATTTTATGTTCTCTTCGTTATTCGTAGGAACATTTTAATCAAGAATCTACAATGTAATTTACTTTATAATGTTATTTATTGTGTGTATTATTTTTATGTAATGTAATGTTATTTTTTATTAATATTTAATATTTTTATAGCAAGTACTAGCGACTCACCTTTGCTCCGATCGGGTTCGTCTAGTTACGTTTTAATGTTTAATATAGATTTCTCAGATTCAGAAGATTCAGATCAGCAAAATTATCCTATATGTTGATCGGATAGCCAGCTATCATCACACAAAATTTCATTAAAATCTGTCCAGTGGTTTTCCCGTGATGCGTTTCCCGACAAACAGACAAAAGACACATAACAATGACTATTTCAATAAGATTTTGCAAAAAATATTCAACGTACAGATTTCACTCAGAATTTTATTATCTGTATAGATTTTGCCAATATTCCACAGGGATGTAACAATTCTTTTACAGTACTTTTTCTTAGGTTTGTCTTTTCATGTATAAGTCAGTATATTTGCAATTTTGCTATATTTAATTTCTTAAAATAAATATTTTTGATATATACATTATATTTATGAACGAACTTTTAAGCCGTAAAATCAAATTCTAGGGACTCAGACAAGATGCGTATTACAATCGTTAAATTAAGCCCCTAATAGTGACAATCCTATAATATTCCATTTATACTCAAACATTGACACTTCATACAATATAGTAAATGCAGACCTCTCCAACTTAAAGCTCGAAAGCTAGCTTCTTCCTAATAAATAAATAGATACCCGAAAAATTCAAAATTTACAATAAACTCGCTAGCACCACATTAGAAATCTAACGATGGGACAAAGTCCAAGCACATATCTCGCTATCGCACTTGTGCCCCAAACTTTCATTATCCGGTTATGAGGTTTATTATTTCGGGATGACTTTTATTGTGCTGTAAATATTTTATTCGGCGATAAGGAGTGCCCAGAGATAAAGCAAATTGATCGAGCTATACAAAGATCGAAGCTTTATGTGTTACGTGGGTGGATTAATTGAAACGACGAGATTGTGCGAACGACACCACACATATTTTAATATTTAATTTAATATCCTATTAAGAATACTAATGCATAATTATTGAAGATAAACTATCAAATACGACGCGATGCATTGAAATGTATCCGTTTTGTGATTACATCTAAACTCTGAACGTAACTTAGAAGTGATGTTTACTTTTGATATGAAGTAAACTAACGTATATAATATACGTTATTTATACAAGTTACAATTCTCATCAACGTATATATTTGTCGAAGTAAATTAATATTCTGAATATATTAGTGAAATATCTTACTATGCTCAGGTTTCATGTTTTCTATTATAACTGCAGGCAATTTCTAAAATATTTAATGATCTGTAAAGAAAAATCTTAAAATGATATGTAAATTTAAATAATTGTTCCTTTTCTAGTAGAACTATCGATAGTAAAAAAATAAATACATTGTATTGATTAAAATGCTATATTTTGCTTTGTAAATAGGTTGTTAAACTAAATTTGAATAAAAATACTAAACTGGAATTGATTTAATTTATGAAAATAAATTAAATCTAACAAAGCTTGAATCACGTATTACTTTTAGTAAATGCATTTATATTGCAAAATTTACACGTAACTATATTATGAAAAAATATTATATATGTATTATTAGGTATTCATTATAATTTAGAAGGTAGGTACTCCAAGGTACGATTACATCAATTATAAATGATAATCGAACCCATATCTTCCACTGTATTTGACAGTGCTACTTAACTATATACATACATACATAATTAAGTAAATATTCAAAAAAAATATCTTTTAATTAAGACTATCTAAGTAAGATCCCCATACCAAAAGTATTACATAATATGTTATCTCAGCAGTACGAGATGTAAAGTAGAAGATATGGAGTTTTAATTATTAACATAGCATTAAGAATTCCCCTTTTCAAAGACTTTTTATTAGGATTTAATTAAGCGTTCTCCAAAAGCTTCTAATATTAAGCGCGCGTGCGTAGAGATTATGTCGAAGCGATGGCAAACGCCCCATATTGTTAATAGTAAGCTGTATTAAATATGCCTTAACCCTAATAGAACGTTATCGAGCATCTTATGTTTTATTCAAAGGAGATTAACGGTGGGTGATGCGAGCCGCACGCCTCTTAGACATTTTCTTCATATTTATATTAAAATAATTTTAATGTGAAAATAATAAACATTGTATACTACTAGTAACTTGCCGCGACTCCGCTTAGATATAGTAGCACACATATAAATAAATACGTATTATTAGTTTACTAACTGTCACACTTATCGTCTTCCAACTAATAAATCACAAGCTATCAAGTTGGAACGTAATAATACTTGATATTACTTTAACAGACATCTGAACAACAAACAGACGAATATACATTTTTGTTATATATATAATGTATATACATATTTGTAATTCTTGATGCGGTAAGTCAATATAATCGTAATTATAACGTCTTGATCGTGATTAATTATTCTGTATATTAATTAAACCGAAAAGCTATAAAGCCTAGCGAATGAAAGAGCATATTAATATTAGATGGAGATCAGTCTTATATACATTTTTGGGTTTAAAAATTTGACATGATTGTAATTATGGAAAATATTTAATTAACTATTTAAATATTACAATAAAAAAGAAAAAAAAATACATTTTTAATGTAAATTAAATTATTATTTATACATATAATAAAACTATAGAGGTCGAATGTTTGTACATAAAAAAAATGCTAAAAACCGAGTCAGAGGATGTCAGAAGAGAAATAGAACAAATTCAGTTTTTTTTTTCAAATTTTTTGTTTCTCTGTCTGTTTGTCTGTTTGTACGGGCGAATCACCGAAACTGTTGGACCGATTTAAATGAAATTTTGCATGGTGGTACCTTATATCTCCGTTCAACATCTTAGATATTTTTAATCCTGGAATATTAAAGAGCTACCGTGGGAAAGTTAAAAAACTATCGTAATTTATACAGTTTAGTACACAAAAACTACTGATTGGATTTTAATGAAACTTTACAATAATATAAATAGATATATTAGAATAATAAATAGGCTACTTTTTATCTCGGAAAAATGTACGGTTCCCGTGGGATAGATTTGTTTTTGTTTGTCTAGAGGCGAACCCAAGCGAAGCGAAGGTGAGCCGCTAGTTAATAAACAAATTCATATTAAAATTTCCTTTTTTTTATAAAACAGAATTAAAGTAGCATTTCCAGTACGAGCTATAAATATCTATTAATAATTGCATATTCAATAACAAATTGTACACTACTGTAATAAAAACATAAATTTGATGCTGGCTTTTAAAGCCTCCGGCTACATTTAATTTAAAACTCTTGTTAATGTTCATATTCGAGACTATCATGCAATCATATCAGCCGTAAGTCGGCTAATTCGGCGTAACGTCAGAAAATACCATCTAATTACAACTCACGCCGAGCGTAACCGAATACAAATTAAAAATAATGACTGTCGGTTGTAATTTTTCTGGAATTCATTATTACAAAAGGAAGAAGCAATGCGAGTTCGAACCGACCGTCGCTTGACGGGCAGCTGCAGAATTAAATTATGACCATTTTTATCCCTCGGCGGGCTGGACGGTACACCTGCCCGGCCCGCACCGATTGACACCTACCCCATTATATCAGGCCACGATAAGCTGAAAAAAATCCTAACAATGGTCCTTTTACAGCCGCATGAGAACTTATTATTGGCCCTTTATAAAATGAGCCATTCATTTTTACATCTTTATACAATCCTAGCCATTAGCAGAGGCGTGTGGGCAGTGTAGGCTCGCAGCCAAATAAAATATTGTATTGTTAAACCTAACAAAGCATCCAAGTGAACATCTTCATACAGAGACATCTCTATCATTGCCTATTGTTAACGCACATTCCCAACACCGGAACATTATTTTTAATCGTAATTTATTGCTAACGCGCCAAGTCATTATACAATTGCTCTAAGACTCTTAACTACTGTATGTTACATTTTACTTATTAAAAAAATGTCTAGGTAATATTAAAAGCTACCTGACAAAAGATTTTTGATATATTTTTTCTTGATAATTGCGAATAGCTGACGGAATTATAGGAGAATCACTTATTGTAATTAAATAAAAGATGCCAGACTGAAAGCGTCCGATGAAAGGCGACGGAGTCGTAAGGAGGACTGTTTGATGGTAATGATTTATGGCGACAGAAGAACGGCGCGATTTTCGCGTGTTTATGTTGAGAAAGATAAATGTGCTGTGATTTTTGTATGGCTAGCAGAAGTGCAGCATTCTCGAAAATTAATGATATTTCTCTGCTAGACTTTATATAAAATAACATATTTTATTCGTATTGTTAAAGAAAACCATCAGACACTATTCAATACGAAATAGATTCCACAAGAATACACTATAACTATAGCGAGCTGTATATATAAGTGCAAAAAACGTTAACCGCAGAAGGAGCAAGCAGACCGCAAAACTCGTTCGACTGCAATCATCTCGTGATACAGTTCTATATTTAGATGAACATTTCAGACTGGATTAGCTGAGATGCAAGGTGCAAACTGTCAGTAACAAAGACACGCGCTAGCGACACAAAGTATACCGCTTAATGGAACCATAAACTTGTGTATTACAGTGTACTTACTAGCCCAATGGCTTCTAAGAAAGATCAACGAACAAAGAAAATAAATTTTTATGACCAGGTTAAACGATATTACACATTCGTTACCAAAGTTGATTCGTTTACGTTATTCCGAAAGTAATTAATGTAGCTACCAAATCATCGTCTGCTAACGACAGCTCTGCGTTAATGATTACGGCCGTAAAGCCTCATTCGCAAGATGAAACTGAACCTCCCTATTATGGATCCGAAGGCTATCTACATCGTTAACTAACGTTCCTATAATGAGTTTCCAATTTGAGAAAATTGCACCAAATGAAAACACGACAGACAAATTTATTGGCAAGTCGACAATGTGAATAAAAGACGAGACAAAATGTTCTGTAATATTCATGTAAGCTGTTGTTCAAATTCGAAAGCGACAATAAGTTGATCATTGTATAGAACACAATAAATCACATCACACAATATATTTTTGATTAAATAGATACTTTATTCGACTTTAAATGCGCACCTTAATTTGTATTCATCAACATGCAGATCCTTCCTATCACGAAGACATTGTATCCGCCCATATTAAAAAAATATTATTCTATAAAATTACGTGAATCATTCATCCTGTCCAAAATCTCGCTTTTTAATCGAACGTGTGTCAAGAATTAATATTCGCAACTCATATTACATAGAATTCACGTAAGCTTTTCAATATTCTTCGCCAAATAAAGCTACATGTAAATGATATCTGTTAAAGATTTTATTCTTTTGAGTCCCTCAGAGAATGTGTCCGTAAGATCTAGATAATTCAAATTAAACACACCTACCGCGTGTGGTTACTTCGTGAATACTAAAAGGCGTCGTTGCACTCCTTCCCTGGAATTGAAAATGAGGAAAGCTCATGTTTAGTTTTAATAAACTCACATATTTGCCTTCAAAGTAAAAGCTTTTTATTTGATTTGTTCACTGAGTAAACGGAGTTCCAGTAAAACAGTACAGAATATGTAAGAGCATTATTTTCCGGTACAGTAAAATCAAATTCTTTTCAGTTTTATATGGGTCAAAAAATATTAATAATAATAAAAATTGAAAATTACTTTTAAGATCTAATATTCTATTCGTCTATGGCTTATATTTGTTCTTAGTTTTTATTGTTTTTCTAGTATTTATTGGATTAATTTACATATAATTACATTCAAACAAGTACATGGGAATTTCAAATTACTTCACATGTCTTTAGCTATTATTGTTTAGGAAATATAACGTCTAGACCAACAAGAACGTGGTGAGAGCAAAACAAAATTCAGCGCCGGATCAGCACATTGCACTACAGGAACGAGCCTATTGTTAGCGTGACGCGCCTCAGTAAATCTTACAAACGAACATCGATAACATTTATCCGATATAAAATTAGCTCGAATAATTATAGGTACCATTAATTTGCTTGAAAATTATAAAGCACTGATTCATTTTAATTTATGGCAAGATGTATATTGTGTGTGTGAATATATATATATATATATATATATATATATATATATATATATATATATATATATATATATATGAGTATTATAGATATTCAAGAATTAACTATGTCATTTAAATGAAACACACGTATGTGAGTATATTACACAAAACAGAATTACTAATTTAGCCGATGGCTGCCTTTTATCGTAGCTGCATTAAAATTAGTTTATCTCAATATCTTTGAACCAATTATAATTAAATAATTATGCAGTATGTTCTCCGGCATACGTCTGACGGTGAAGGTTTTAATTAAAGAGTATTGTTCAACGAGTCGCGGCGTGACTTCAAAAAATTTCGTCTTGTCGTTTCATATCCTCAAATAAAATATTTCTTTTGACATTTACGAGTACATAATATAACTTAAATTAATATAAATTATGTCTATATATATTTAGTATATGTATCTTAATATATATAATTCTTCTGTATGTGTGTATGTCACTGAACTCCTACTAAGTGGCTGGACCGATTTTGATAAAAAAATGTATGTGTTAAAGAGGTTCCCTGGATGGTTTAGATTCGCAACTGAACCCGGAAGGGGACACTACAGTCGGATTCTAGATTTTTTTTTTTCGATTAAAGCCAAAGATTCGGGCAAGACAACATCTGCCAAGTCCGCTGGTATTATATATATTTATTAAGCAAACTCAATGTAACTATCAAAGAGATTCCATATTTTATTTTAAACTACCGTTATTTATATATTGGATACGTAAATAGAGCAATGCTAAAAGAAACAAAAGGGCATGGAGGTAAAAAACTTAAACACTAAGCCCCGTTATTCTATGAATGGAGATTCGGACACGCTTCTATATTGATTTGATGTTTTGATATCGCAATCCATTTAACTGACTCTTGTAATTTCTTACAACAATAGCTTCGTAGCTTTTTTATACAATGTTGATATTAATTGATTTTTTAATCAGTTTTCAAAATAGATATATTTAATACTTTCTTAGATTTACGCGAATATTTGATATTTTGAATCTTTTCGGATTATTTAAAAAAATATATTTATATACCAAACTAAGAAAAAATTTTGAGCAATAATTTTTCAATTAAATAAAATAAGGAAATCGAAACTAATAAATAAACAGCAAGTGCAAGACGAATGCCAGACAAAAGTAAAACAAAACTGCGAGGAAGCGAATAACGCTCACAATGCAGGAGGGTTAAAAATCAAAACTACGTTAAAGCAAGACGGATGTATGCCAACTTTTACACCTGCCTGATGAAATATAAAGAGATATTGTTTTAAGAGTAAGTCCCGGGCGGGTGATTACAGCGTCCAGCTCAGACATGAAATTCCGATAGTTTTTGCGCCGGTAAAAACTGATATTCTATCGGCCGCGTTCCGTCCGTATATTGAGTTAATGTCGGTCGTGATTGTAGTGCTGTCTCTGTCGCACATAGGGCGAGATGTCGTATTGTTTCAGTCGGGGTAGGTTGAAATCGCATTTTATGGTAAGTTGGCGGGTCGGCAGGTGTACACGCTGCACCTGCGACGCGGTCGGATGGACCGTGAGATGCGAGGGACAACGAACTCACCGTAGTTAACCGAGATCATATCAGAATATTTTAAAAGTTAGATTTTCAACGATTTTATCTTTGTATGTCAGATATTTGAAAGTTATTAATTTTGATGTCTTATTTAAATAGCCTATTTTATTTACCTTTGTTATTATTTGTAAGATCTTTTCTATGACTAAATAAAAGTTATAATCAAAGAAAAATCCGCGTAACCAACTAAAAGTTAGTGCAAAATTGCACTGACAAACCAAACATTATCTTAACCTCAGACCTAACAAAACGCTGAACGTAAATTAAATGTAATTGCATGCGAATCGAAAATCTATCGAGTAACTGGTAGAATTTCTCAACTAACAACTTAACCAAGTAGCAAGGCGTCTTAACGAGTATCTGGGTGGATAAGATTCGACATGCAAGCAATTCTAGCGAATTCAACATAAATTAGCTAATGATATGTAAGGAAATGCATATAACCGTCTGAGTTAGGAGCTGCTAGATTAGACAACTGATAAGCTTTGGCTTCACACAAATGTAGATACAATTTGCTGAAATTTATGAAAGGTTTCCGAACTAATTTAGATGCTTTATAGCACTCTCTACTCATCTAAGAAATTAAAAATAATGTTTTAATTTATTAATATTAAAACAGCGTAGATCTACAATAATATCCACACCAATGTTATAAATGTGAAAATGTGTTTGTTTGTCCTTCTTTCGCGTCGAAACAGAGTGGTGGATTGGAGGTGAATTTTTGTGTGGAGATAGTTGGAGAGGTGAAGAGTGACATAGGCTACTTTTTATCGCGGGAGATCATCTCATTTCCACGGGAAAACAGATTATAATACAGCCCACAACAACTCATCACACCTATGTTTATATATACATATATAATATATAGTATATCTATTTCATATTAACTGTTAAAACGTACCTAGGGACGAACCCAAGCGAAGCAAGGTTGAGTCGCTAGTTGAATTATATACTTGAAAATAATGTTTTATTATACCTAGGTACAATAAAAATGTACCTAAGCGAAATATTAATTACTAAGTTTCGACACAGTTTGTAAGAAGCTTTAACTTTTAATTTTGTTTATTAGACGACGAGGGAAAATTTCAATAATAGTGTTTGTAAAGTTTCCTCGCGTGTGTACCTATTTAATGCCGACCCGCCAAGTTATACACTTTGCGACAGAAAATTTGAAAGCACCCAGTTTTCTTATTAAATCTCTCAGACATACTATGCATTTGATATAATATTATAAAGTAGTCAAAGCTTTGAATGTTTATATTAATTTAGCTTTTGCCTGTGGTTCCGCTCGTGTATTGCATTTATTTATGTAAAAGGCTGGCTGGTTACATAAAAAAGTACTCTTTACTCTATAAATAAGTTATCTATATATATAAAAATCAATTGCTGTTCGTTAGTGTCGCTAAAACTCAAAAACGGCTGGACCGATTTGAATAATTCTATTTTTGTTTTGTTGGGGGTGGGTGGTGGTTTAAATATAATTTTTTTTTTTGCGAAAACAAAAAAAAACAGATGGAAAATCAAAAATTTCTGAACTGTTTATTTTGTATGGAAATCACTAACCGTTAAAACGTACCTAGGGACGAACTCGGGGGAAGCGAGGGTCGCTAGTATAAGAATAAAAGAATTTTTGAACTTGGACTAATATCAGAGATAAAGACTATTAAAACCTTACAGTAGCATAAATGTACATTTATTACTCCAGGTCACAGTCTATCTCTATACAAAATGTCATCCAAATCCGACCAGTCGTTATATTGTGAAGTATAAAGAAACATACACATTCATTAAAGCATTTATAATAGTACTTTAAAATATACATTCTATTTGTTGGGAGATGAATCACGTTATAGTTTGGATTGTATATCCGCAAACGGAAGAGGCGAATTCTGTCCGGATATTGAATATTGATCGCACACCCTTAACCCTGATGTATCGGTCGCTAACGATCGAGTAAGACTCCATTGTAAAACAGTAGTCTGGTTTTAAATTACGTATAATTGAGTGGATTCCGATGAATGTTTAACATTTTGTTTCCTCAAAAAAGTTGCCTAATATTATTTATTATTTAAACTTTAAACATAAAATCCTTATCTATACTTACATATATAATACTCGTATTATAAAGCTGAAGAGTTTGTTTGTTTGTTTGGTTGAACGCGCTAATCTCAGGAACTACTAATCTGATTTGAAAAATTCTTTTTGCATTAGATAGCCCGTTGATTGAGGAAGGCTATAGGCTATATATCATTCCGGAAAAATGTACTGTTCCCGTGGGATAGTTTTATCTAGGGACGAACCCGAAGCGAAGCGAGGGTGAGTCGCTATAGTATATAAATATAAAATAGATAAACTTGGCGTACGTACCTACATATTATATACACATACATACTCTAACATAAAAATAACGAAATGTATATTTCTATAAACATTGCCTTAAGCGAAAATCAAACCCATAAACACTAAGATGGTAAATAATACTAGTTAAGGTTGTTAATATGCCCGTACATTCGTATAAATGGGTACTTATCCAATTATGTTACTAATCAAACTATATAATTTTGACCTTATTTTAATATGTTTTTGAATCGTAATAATAACGTTTGTACTTATTCATCCCAATATTCCGGGGTTAATTATAATTAAGCGCGAAAAGGGTGCCTTTAACGATTATTATATGAAGTCTTACTGAAAATTTCAACCCTAATATTTTTTACAAGTCAGTCATTATATAAAAAAAATAGATCCTTATATTTTAATGTATATTTCTATATTTTAATCCATATTTTAATATATCTTATGAAAAAGAGTAAATTTGTAAGATATAGTAATGTTTAAAACATTAAAATCTGTCAAAGTAATAACATGTGTTATTAAAAATTATATTGTTAATGTCTACAAATGAAAAGTAATCTATACTAATATTATAAAGAGGTAAAGTTTGTGAGTTTATGAGGTTGTAGGGGCTAATCTCTGGATCTACTAAACCGATTTAGATGAAATTTAGTAATAAGATAATTTGAGAACTTGGAAGGACATAGGATACTTTATATCTCGGAAATTATCCCTTAATCATCTGGAGGTAAAATGGGGCATGAAAGTTTATATTGGGAAGCAAGCTAGGAACGAGCTCGAGCGAAGCTAGGATAAGTCGCTAGTATATAATAAGTAAATAACATACAAATAACAAACATAACTCATATATGTACATCTATATATCTTTTGTTTAACTATTAAGCGCTACTATACACTTAAGTACTTTTACTCTGTATTTTACTTTTACCATTTAACCCGGCGAGGTATTTTCTTCATCGATTTTCAATTTAAAATGAGTGCTACACATTTACCTCGTGTTGCGGCTAAAGTTATATTTAAATTTCATTTGTTTATATAATGGAAATCTTAAATAATTTAGCAGATAATTAGGACTCTGCTGTTATTTCATGAATATGTTACGACATGATGGGTATCTCTAAATAGAGATGTGGAATTATCTATGAGTACGTTTCATATCACAGGTTCGATACCCAAGAGTTGAAGATTTCAATGAATTGTATATTAAAATATTTTATAAATAGCGTTTACTGTATGAGATTTATTACTTTAAATAATTTTTTTCCGGAGAACGCGATATAATAACAAAATAGGCTCTACATTTGAAATTTTCAATCAAAGCACAAAACACATACATTCTGTGTATAGTAATTTGGGCATTTATTATTTATGAAGATGAATCGCCGCCTAAAAATTTCTGAAGTTGTTATAAATTTTATAACCACTTAAGACGCCTATTAAGTTGCGTTCAACTTCTATAAGTGGTTATAAAATTAGCCAATAAAGGATGTTATTTCACTGATAACTGACAGTTTATTTGAATAAAAGTCGATACGGGACGTCATAACATAGATTTTACGTACTATAAAAGTAATATCACCAAATTTTAATATTTTTATTTCTAGCGACTAATTACGAGTACTTTAAATGGTTTCCATAAAAAATAATTATGAAATATGTTATTTTAGCTTTATGTCTCTCTTTTATAGTATAGGTAATATAATAGCTACACAAATTACTATAGCTTACATGACTACTTTGTTATTTTGTTAAACTACCCACATTATTAGTACATTATTAAAACAGTTTTATTACGCATTAAAAGTTGGAAACGTGTTGCTTTATAACTAATCTATAAAAAATTATAAATTCATAATTGATGAAGATATCGCATATCATACACATGAACAGACAACCGTATTGAGCAACTCGTCTTCTTTGAAGTCGGATAAAATATTTATAAAAAATTAAAATTCATAACTTAGTTACTGTCACTTCTCTATACTAATATTATAAAGAAGTAAAGTTTGTGAGTTTGTGACGATGTAGGGGTGATCTCTTGATCTACTGAACCAATTTAGATGAAATTTGGCAAGATAGTTTGAGAATCTGGGAAGGACATAGGATAGTTTTTATCCCGGGATAAACCATCCCTTAATGGGGTTGAAAATGGGGATGAAAGTTTGCATGGGGAATCAAGCTAGGGACAAACGCGAGCGAAGCGAGGGTGAGTCGCTAGTATAAAATATTCCAAGAAAACATTTCCAGTGTTAAAATATTAAGTGTGCGGGATTGGAAGTTAGCGAAGTAAAATGTTTATGAATGTAAAAAGAAAGTTTGAGTTGAAAACTTTTAACGTCTTTTCGTGAAATGAGGATTACATGGGAACTGCGTTAGGTCAAACGCTTGCCCCGATTATAATAGCATCTTGATTTTACATGTAATAAAATATTTTGTAGATGTTCAACTCGTGTTTAAATATCTAAATAAAAAAAATATTATGACAATTAGTTAATTTTTTTCTTTTATAATTTTATGGTTAACATTATAATGTGCCTTTTTAATTTTAGTTCATATGACTTTTAATAGTGGGTATATATATATATATATATATGTTACGGATGTCGATGGATTTAATATTACGTTATCGCGATTCTCGTCCGCCATGGTCAGTGTGCTCGTGCGGCACAGTCGAGTGTTCACAGCAAAGTAAATCACTCGCACTACTGACTCACGTTATAAATTATTATCTATCAAATATGTCAAACGCTATTGTCAAGTACCGTCATTCAACTACCCCCGGAATCGTGTATAAAATATCAAATATGGCAACAAGTAATTTTTATTAATTATTCTCTAACACGGCCATACTGACAGGAGGCGCGCTCTCGCGGCTCCATAATTATTATTTTAGTGAACCAAGAACGAGAGTTGAACACAGGCACATATGACAATAGCAACACTGAACTCAAACCGTTATATCACTGTATAAAATCTTAACAAAACTATAGGCCACGAATATCTCTCGAGTACCAGCGTGAAGCGTTTTAGCCTTCCAACGCCCTTGAAACTTCAGCGTGAAGCGTCACAGCATTCCAACGCCTTCAGAACCTCAGCGTGAAGCGTCTGGTCTTCCAACGCCTTTAAAACACTAGCGTGAAGCGTTACAGCATTCCAACGCTCTCAGAACCCTGCGCGAAGCGTCACTGCATTCCAACGCATTAAAATGTTAACGTGAAGCGTCATAGCCTTCCAACGTTTTAAAAAACATAAACTCACTTTGATTTACATTATAGGACTATATTGATTATAAACCTGAAAATTAACTATCAAAAAATGATTAACTACATAACACTACATTAAATTTTACCTCATAACTAGAAAAATTATTCATTTAACATAATGGAATCAACGTGAATTTCAATGGTAACAATTCCTTAATTGCAATAAATTATAACTTAAAATTAAAATTTAACAAAAATATTTTACGAAAAATATTATCGTATTGATTATAAATAAATTCTAGAAACAAAACAGTACAATTGTAACTAATTCATGATACAATAAATAAATAATCAGCGGCTTAAAGTTAAACATAATCACAAATATTACACACAACAGATATTTCATTAAACAATAAACTTATTTTTCATGTAAATAACACTTCAATCTAGTTCCTCAGATACTTGAGGAAGGCAAGCGGGATATTTACGTAGCTTTTCATGACAAACATACTGAACTCGCCCGCCTACCAATGGCTCGACCTTATACCTATCATTAGCACAAACTTCTATGACTCTACACGGATTCGAAAATTTTGCACTTAGTTTTTTAACTATGCGGGGATTTTTCTCAACAAGAACTAAATCTCCAACATTAAAAGCTTGAATTTTAGATTTATTTTGATCGAAACGCTTTTTATTTATTAATGCCTGTTCGTCCATCCTGCTTTTTGCATTACTTCTTATCTCTAACAAATCTAACTTATCATATTCTTGAATTAATGAGTTTATGCGCGGAGGGCTTTTATTACAACCTATTAACATTTGAAGAGGACTCATACCCGTGCTTTTAGATACCGTACAATTTATTGCAAGTTGTATCTCACCTAGTACAGATTTCCAAGATTTATGTTCCGAGTTTTCAGCTATAGTGAAACAATTAGTAATAACGGACATAAAGCGCTCCACTTGCCCATTGGCACGACTAGTGCCACTAGCTATTTCATGGAACTCGATTGACCATTCTTCGCATAAATCTTGAAACTCTTTACCAGTAAACGACGTACCCTGATCAGATATAATACGCTTAGGCGAACCAAATAGTGAAACAAAAGATTTAAGTGCATTACATGCTGCTCTAGATGTCAAATCTTTGACGGCAGTTAAATAACAATATTTTGTAAAAGAGTCTACTATTACTATAACGTATTCTTTAGCTTCGCGACTACCTGTTAATTTACCCGTTGTATCAACATGTATAGTGTGAAATGGTTCAGCAATCTTTTCTATAGGGTGTAATTCTGATTGTTTTTTACCACTAGGCACTTTATTAATTTTACAAGTAAGGCATCTATCTACAAACGTTCGTACACATGAAGTCATATTAGGAAACCAGAAGTGTTCTCTCAATTTAGTTAGGGTTTTTTCCCAACCTAAGTGTTTAAGATCTTCGTGAAATCTATGTATAATCTGCCAACGAAAATTTTTAGGGACAATAGCTCGAGAAAATGATTTTTTATCAACTTGAAAATTTTTATGCAATACATTATTCTTTAATGTGTAAGAAGACTTTAAGCTAGGGTCAATAGTATCGTTTTCGATCGATTCTATTATTCTACGAATGTCGGGGTCTAAATATTGCTCGGATACAAGCCAGTCATTATTAATTCGTACAACATTTACTTCTTTAATACTAGGCGGATTCCTACTAAGATAATCAACATGAGGTATTCTTTCACCCTTACGGTATTCAATCTCGAAATCAAAAGATTGCATGAATGCCCACCACCTATGTACGCGTGTCGATAAATCCCGCTTATGTCGAGATGCTTTAAGACTATTACAATCAGTGACTACTTTAAAATTTTTACCTAAAAGATAGTGACGAAAATGTTTAAAAGCCTTAAAAACAGCTAAAGTTTCCAATTCGTAACTGTGATATCGACTTTCTACCTCGGTAGTCCTTTGACTATAGTATCCTACGACTCTAAGTTGTGTATCATACTTCTGAAACAGTATCGCGCCATAGCCGATCGAGCTGGCGTCGGTGTGAAGCTCGATATCCCTACTAGGATCGAATATTGTAAGTACGGGTTCAGAAGTAAGGTACTCAATGATCGACTTATGTGCTGCGGTGTGTCTGTCAGTCCATTCCCATTTACAGTCTTTTCTAGTCAAGTGATACAATGGGGTCATTATTGATGAAAAGTTAGGGATAAATTTTCTAAAGTACCCCGCGAGTCCGTTAAATTGGCGTAATTCTTTTATATTCCTAGGAAGCGGTGCATTAACAAGAGCATCAATCTTTTTTGGATTAGGTTTAATAGTACCATTATAGACAACGTACCCTAGATACTCAATGGATGTTTTTAGAAATTTACATTTTTTCCAGTTTAACGAAAAACCGGCGTCTGTCAATGCTTGTAAAACAGATTCTAAATTTTTAAAAGACTCTTCAATCGTTAATGATGCTATCAATACATCGTCCATGTAGACCAAGGCTATTTTGTCTTTGAGACTACCTAAAGCTTTATTTATGGCTCTTTGGTATACAGACGGTGCGTTGCATAGACCAAACGGCATTTTTAGAAATTCCCATACACCGTCAGGGGTTATAAAAGCCGTTTTCTCTATGGAATTAGTTGCAGCACACATAGGTATCTGATAAAACCCAGAGGCCATATCGAGAGAAGTATAAAACCTAGCTTGACCCAATGAATCTATCTGTTCTTCTATAAGTGGAAGGGGGTAATTATCGCGTACAGTGTTCGAATTAAGTTCTCTATAGTCAATACAAAGGCGGTCCGAGCTGTCCTTCTTTTTCACGAGCAAAGCCGGACTTGAAAAAGGTGATGAGCTTTCTCTAATAATACCCTTTGACTCGAGATCCCCTATAATTTCTCTCATTACAGTGCGCTCAGACGTTGCCAACCGATATGGATGTCGTTGTACTATCTTATCAGGATTTTTAAGTTTAATTACCATTTCGCCCGTTTTAACCGTAGTATTAGCGTTACCGGTAACAAAGCTACTTCTAAATTTTTCAATAATCGAGTTTAATTGCTTTATATGTGTAGAATCACTTAAATCAGTATCTATTTTATTTGCATTATTCGATTCAAGGACAGAACAGACGGCTACATTACATATTTTACGAGATAAACGAACCCCCTCACTGCTCATAATTAATTCTAGACCGGGTATTTTAAAGATATCACGACCTAATATAACGTCATACGGAATAGTGTCAGAGTCTACAATGAAGAAACTTGTTTCAACGTGAATATCGCACAAATTAATAAAAACAGTTAACTTGGTAAAAGAATATGACGGCTGCGAGCCTATACCGGTTAATTTTGTAAAGGCAAATTCACGTGTTCCTATCAAATGACGAGCTATGTTTTCACGTAATAATGAACACTCAGACCCACTATCAACCAAGGCATGGAACAAATAATCGTTAATTTTTATTTCAATTAATGATATATCGGAGGAAGAACAAACATTAACGGATTTTGTGCAATCTAAATCTAGTTTAGAACCTTTAGTTTTATCTTCTTTTTGTTTTATAAAACATGTACGATCACTATGACCTATTTTATTACAATGATTACAGCGAATGATTTTATCTGATATTGACTGAGGTATTTTTGGTAAATTGTTATTATCTTTAATCTGATTTTGATTTATTTTATTAGTGTTACAGTTACGTCTCAAATGACCATATTTACCACAATTATAGCACACGCGATCGTTAGAATTCATAGGTTTATTATCATTTACTTTACGACGCTTACATGTATTATCTACCCGCGACTCAAAAGATCGTTTTAAATTCTTAATGCGGGGGTAGGTACACAAATGCCTGTCAAGTGCAACAAAATCTAAAGGTGTATTTTTTAATAAATCTGAACGTACCTGAACGTCGCATATACCGGATATAACTACCTCGATTTTGTTTGCTTCACTCCATCCCGTCTCGAGGCGGTCGATCATAGCCAGCTTGTGGGTAGAGTACTCGATGTAGGTAGCAGCCTTCTCGCTCGTGAACTCCACCATGTCCTGGAACAGATCGTGGAACCTTTTCGTTGACGCGAACTGCCGAGAGAGGCGCTCCTTGACATCGTCCCAGGTCTTGCACACTTGATATGATTGTGACGCCCACTTCTTAGCTCGCCCGCGTAGATTGATGAAAGCAGCATTCTTTGTTTCATAATCCGTCCAGGTATTCTGTTTTCTATGATTATCAATTTCTTCACACCATTGCTGGGCTGTAAACTCGCTCTCGTCAGGATCGTACGGTGGAAGAAAGATCTCAGTAGGCTTCAATTTCTTCACTCTGGATGTAGATGGTTGAGCTTCTTTATGTTTAAAGTTGTTTAACATTGTTTGGAAGAATTCGGCCCACATATTGGTATTTGAAGTTAACGGTGGATGAGTTGGCGGTTGGGGCCCTTCAGTGTCTTGTCCATTGTAGGTAGCACGAAAATATGATCGGTCCTGAGTCCCTCCGAGGATGGGAGACCCATGATGAGAATCACAGGCGGATCCCACCGCTGCTGTTACGGATGTCGATGGATTTAATATTACGTTATCGCGATTCTCGTCCGCCATGGTCAGTGTGCTCGTGCGGCACAGTCGAGTGTTCACAGCAAAGTAAATCACTCGCACTACTGACTCACGTTATAAATTATTATCTATCAAATATGTCAAACGCTATTGTCAAGTACCGTCATTCAACTACCCCCGGAATCGTGTATAAAATATCAAATATGGCAACAAGTAATTTTTATTAATTATTCTCTAACATATATATATATATATATATATATATATATATATATATATATATATCACTTTCTTAGATTTACGCGAATATTTGACATTTTAAATAAAACTATCTTTTCGGATTTTTCCGCGGATTTATCTTGAATGTTTAAAATCATTTTGTAGAATTGTGGGTAAGCACTGTCTGTAATAAGTATATAACGCCTTTGATATGTCTAAACTTAGTTTCTCCCGTCACCATGATTGCTGTAAAGCATTCGAAACGTCAGAAACCAAAAATCAAAATAAATCCGCAAAAAAATACGAAAAGATAGTTTTATTTAAAGTAAGTTTATCGTAGGTAATCCATTGAATAATTTATTGATTTATATTATCTATATGTCCACAGTAATTTACTCGTATCATGAGCTTAATAACATTTTTTTTAATAAATATGTAACTTATATATTACAGTAAACAAAATATAATCAATGCGATTCAGTTTTGCAAAATAAAATCTAGAACAAAGTTGTCTTAAATTATAAACATGAACTTTTAACAAAAGTAAACAAGGTACTTGAAAATTTAATACATACGGAAACTTGTAGGCGAGGTTTGTAACTACAATACTAATGTTGCACAATTTACGAAAGGAAAAAGTTATATAGAACAGTTTAATGTACAGATATAAAAAAATTCAAATACATATCATATTTTCTAGCATTTTGGTCTCTTATTACAAAAATTGAAAGTTTGTACGTATGTATGTATATGTGCATATAGTTGATACTCCTTCGTGCTGAAACTAAACAATTATTAAGTGTAGGTAGGTAGGTAACTGAAGCAAGGGTAAGTTGCTAGTCTTACTAATATTATAAATGTGAAAGTTTAGATGTTTAGATAATTGTGTTTGTTACTCGATCACATCAGAACGACTGAACGGATCTGGATCAAATTTGGCACAGAGATATATTATAATCTGGAATAGCACAAAGGCTACTTTTTATCCCGGAATATACGGTTCCCGTGGGATAGATCTGTTTTTGCTTTTCGAGGTGAGCCGCTAGTCATAGAATAAAAACAGAAAAACTAGAAATAAAATAAACATAAGGAAAACTTTACTTTCAGTATAGCTTTTGTTATTAAGACTTACATAAATCATGCATTAGGCTTCACTACCATTACCTCCAAGAAGCCACCTAATTGGTTCGTTTATTATTAAGATTATATCGATTTAATTACACGAAAGCTAATTAGTGATTTCAAGTGCATTGTTGATCGAGATTGTCGATATCGATATTAAACTAGATGTGTTCAATGAGTTGGTCTCTAGGGCGGTCTTGATTGTAGTTCTATCAATTTAATGTTTACAATCGTCTTAGTAATATCAAAGAAAACCGCCCCGTCCTGACTAATTGGTGGTAATAGTATACAACGTCTTGAGCATCTATTAAATTTTGAGGCAAAATTATTTTATATCATCTTACAACGTACAATAAACTTTCTTCTTATGTATTGAATAATGTGTAGATAACAACATTTCTTTTTAAGAAAATTATTTACTGTCACTAGAGACTTCAAAGAACATTTTAATCAAAATCATTGTAAAGGTATTATTGCGTTATTTATACTAATATTATAAAGAGGCAGAGTTTGTTTGTTTGTTTGGACGCGCTAATCTCAGGAACTAATCCGATTTGAAAAATTCTTTTTACATTAAATGGCCCGTTTATTGAGCAAGGCTATAGGCTATATATCATATAGTATATAATCTATCTATTCCATACTAACCATTAAAACGTTAGATACGTTAGATACGAAGCGAGGGTAAGTTGCAAATCTTTATCTATACATACATATAATAAAATTTTAAGCCGAATCTGTACATTAGATGTGATTTGGAATATCTTATTTCATAGTCATTATTATCGATACAGAAGTCGAATCTATAGTTTTTTGTTAATTTTAGTCTGTCTGGGAAAGCATCACCAGAAAACCACTGGATAGATTTTGATGGAATTTGGTATGACGATGATAACTGGTTATCCGGTTCATCATATAGGATACTTTTTACTGGAAAATATCTAATCTCTGAGAAATCTATACTAATCGTTAAAATGCATCTAGGGACGAATCTGAGCGGAGCGAGGGTGAGTCGCTAGTAATAAAATAATATTATGTTTCAGATTACAGAAATAATAATCAATTTGTATTTTACGCTACTTTAAACTATTTATTAGATATGAACATTACAAAAGCGAACTGAATCAAGCATCGTATTGCGAACAAGTTAAGAATATATAGTAGAAAGAAAATATTTTTTTCTCACACAAAGCTTCTTAAAAATGGTTTTATCAGATATATCATACTCTCCCGGTACAGTTATAAGCTGGAGTACTTCTAACGATTTTTTGCTCGAAAAAATCTTGAAAGAAACCCGACAGTAAATTATAAGACATTGCCTAAAGTTTTTATTAAAGATTTTAGGGCAAGACATTTTTTATTTTATTTATCTTGTTTACGTTTTTATAATATTCTATTTTAACAGGTGCATTCACTCATAAAGTTACGATATTTTATTACCTGTTTCATCGCTACGGAGAATATTAAGAAAAAATAAAACTTTTCAATAGAGTTAGAAAATTAATCAAAAATATTATGTCAGGTTCGTCAAAATAAGGTACAAATTCTAATAACTACATTTAATATCAATGATTTAGTATATTATTAAAGTTAAATCGCCCTTTAGTTGGACATTAAATAATATTAAATGTTGGTATCAATAAATTCGAAGAAATGACAAAGCGATTAAGTATTATAATTTTTTAAATGATTAAGACTTAGTCTATTATTTACCTAAATAAAAAAAATCATGTAATATAATCTAAATATAACACTCGCCTGTTTTGTTACTTTGTTTTCCGTAAGTGTAAATATGTATAGAACTTATAGGTATCTAAGGGCAAATTTTCATGTCGGCCATGTCCGTTAAGTGGAAATTCTTCACATGCCTCACTTCACCGGACGCTCACTGACCGGAAATCAAATATTTAAACATGAAAAAGATACGCCAATAAAATGTATCATACCTATGTCACATTTGCGACACAACGCAACGTCATATAAATCATAGAAAGCTTTGTTGCACGAGGCTATGAATATTTTCTATTTGTACAACCTTTTTCCGTGTATCAAGTGTCGCTTGTCACATCTTCTCAAATTTATGAATTTTATTCAGTTGAACGTTTTACTTAGAACTTGTACTATTGAGATGAATAGTTTGGTGTCTACGGAAGCGGTTTCTTTACTCAAACAGGAAAGTTTAAGTGGTTTTACCGCAAGTCAACATCAATAACATTTAAAATGTATTCGAGACCTACTAGGCTTTCTGTTTTCATACGAACTAAGCGTAAATATTTTCATATAAACCTTAACATGTTGTCATCGAAGCTTTGATAAAGCTAACTGTTTGACTCCAATAAATTAAACTATCGTACGATAATAGGATAATAAAAATTCTGATATATACAACATTAAAATTAAAATGGAACTTGATATCAAATTAGTAGCAATACTTAACGATAAGCACGTACCTTCAACGCATATAATACTTCAATGTTCAATTATAAGAGTCCATTCACTAACAAATGTACAGTTACAAATGGTATTACAGTCACTGAAATTGTGAGTCACAGGCACTTCCAAATCCAGTTCAGGGCACAAAACACAGAATAAGTACTGTATTAATTATTTTTTAGTTATGTTAATTGCGATCGGGCGTGCGTCGATGTCGGAACGAGAGAAAGGGCGACGTGCTCTCCACGCGCGAGTTGAAAGTAGACTGACGATCTACGGCTTGAAACATTCTAAATATACACCCCCCGATGGTTTCCCGCGCACCCTACGAGCGCAACGCGTGTTCATGCAATTTTCTATAAATTTTCGCATAAGCTCCAAAGCCGAGCTGTCAAAAGCTGTTTTTGCAGGAGCTCAGCGGAGGCCGCTTTGGCTGCATTCGCCGTAATTGAATTACCTTTACCTAATTCAGAATTTACCAAAATTGCTTTTAAAATTTTACCCTTAAGTGTGTTTTTTTTATATACTTCGCTAATTCAGTGGATAAAATTTGGACACATGATTTATTTTAAATAATTATTCTTCTTTATTATTACATTTTTACAATTACAATACGTTTTTTAGACTGTTTTCACTTGATTCACAAAATTGCTCTAAGTATGTGTTTATCTATATCTATACAGCTAAATTATTATAATATTTTCATATATGATATCTACTTTATATCATACTGATTTTATAAACTTAAGTTTGTAGTTGCATTCAGATTATAGTGATCTAACGGATTTAAGTGTTTAAAATACTAGTAAAGTTAACTTATATATGGTTAATTTCCCCTCGAGGACCGCGTACACGCCGGCGTGTACGATAACAATTGAATTGTCGGAAATTCGTACGGATTTTTTAGAATTTGTCCGGGAGGGACTACACAATTTATTATTGCAATTTAAGTCTTATATTAAAAATGCACTATTGAATAAAGCTTATTATACCATCAAGGAATACTTTGTTGATATCAATGTGTGGACAGTAGAACTAATGTCTGGCTGGGTCTCACGTAGGATAAGTAAATAATTATTGTATTTCAATATTGTAAGCAAATATTATTTTAAAAGAACAACTGTTGAGTTTCTCGTTGGCTCTTCTTAGCAAAACTGCCATCCGAGCCGGTGGTAGGTTCCTCACTTAATGACTACACTGACATTTAATTTAAATTTAAAATGTAAAATTGACGATTCAAAAGTGCTTGTAAAAGTCTATTTGAATAAAGTATACTTTGATTTGTTTTAATTTGCCTCCTTTTTCAATGAACTTTGTCTCAGGAGACTAGTTTACATCTAAAAATATTTAAATCGATTTTATTATAAGTAAACAAGCAGGTGTTTTCATTAATCTATAGATATAATAAAATAGTAACTGATTGCTGTCTGTACATGGAAGATATTTGAAAAAAACTATTATTGAGATCTTTATTAACGCAATAGAACCCAAAACAATGATTTTTAGTTTTTTGTCTGTTTGTCGGTTAATCTGTTTGTCTGTGCGTTTGTGCGTGCTAATCTTAGAAACGGCTTTTCCGATTTGGATGCGGTGTTCACTAATGTATTGTGGTAAGCTTTAACAAGCTTTAACATTTAATATTTGTTTTATTTCAATCGGTTCCTAAATAAAAAAGTTATGTCAATTTAAAGAATCATCTAGTTTAAGATCTAGATGATTCTTTAAATTGACATAACTTTTTTATCGCGATAACTTTCTTGATCTCTAGTTTAAGATCTATGTGCACATCCATTCAAAACAAAAGTAAATTTAGAGGTTTAAATAGATATTACGTGCTACAAATATATAAACGAATATACGTACTTGATACAACCCTTATAATTGGTACAGCCATTAGGAACGAACGGTTCAATATACGCGAGTGAAATTAATGGATTACAATAAGTCATATAACAATATTTACGCACAATAAATTGAATTTTGCGTATAAATCAAAATAGAATAATCGTATAAATACGCAGTGGTCTACGCTCTTTTCTATTATCCTGTCATTTTGGAACAAAGCCAGGTCCATGGTAGCGCCAAGTTCACCTGTTTTTTACAACACGTTGACTATCGTCGTTTACAAAGTTTTCATTGCTAAAGACTACAGGTGTTTATAGATTTGAGTTTGATTAGATTTCATATTTCATTTGGTTTTACTAAATTCTAATTTAAGCCTCGTTAAGTTACCGTGGAATGTAAATTTTAGAAAAAAGGATTTTGAATTTTTATTCTCAAGTATTCTGAACCTGAATCTGAATGTAAAATTGATGTCAATCAAAAAATACCATAAAAATGTTGGTATAAGTAGTTAAGAAATAAGAACGAAGAAAAATATTTTAAATTAAAATTGTAAAGTATATAATTTTACGTAAAAAATATAAATAACCTTTTTCTGCTAATCCTAAAAAAACTAAGTTGTAAGTAAGTAAGTAGGTTGTAAACAAACTTTGAATTAAAATTTTAAACTGGAAGACCCAACTATCGATCTAAGATTCTTTGAAGTACCTTAAAATTATATATCACCTTTATACTAAAATTTCGTAACTAGAGCTTATTTTAGGACTCTATAATCGCTGAATAGGTTTTATACTTTGTATAAAACTACTGGATAAGGATGTTTTTCGTAGTTTACGTCCCACTTCACGTGACATAAAATATTTATAATCTTTACTAATATTATAAAAAGGTAAAGTTTGTGAGTTTGTGACGTTATAGGGGGTAATCTCTGGATCTACTGAACCGATTTAGATGAAAGGTGAGGAGATAGTTGGAGACCCTGGGAACTCACAAACTTTTCCTCTTTATAATATTAGTATAGATAATCAAGAGTCCTGTCATCACTCGTGAAGTAAGTGTAATAATTATATATGTGAAGAACGAAAATATTTATATTAGCTTGTCCCCCATACAGTAACGGAGTAATCGTGTTAATTTTTTACAGGCTGTAATTATAGTAAGCGACTAGCGACAGAGAAAATTTATATACTTTATCAAAGTGTGCTTGAATTCCATGGGATATTATGATAAAATATAGTAAAGATAGCGTGATCTAGCGCGGGTAAAAAACCATACAATTTCATATTTTTAAAGTAATCCTACAAAATATACAATGCTCAGTAACAAAGAAACAGATTTTATTTTAAAACTGCTAACAATACGCATTTTTGTATATGTGTCTTTTTCTTTTATTATCTTATTTTGGCCTCTTGCCAATATCATGGTGGAGTCAGTTCATCTGACTGATGTTACTGGGCGATGCTGCGTTTGTCACCGCCCACTGAACGTCAGGAAGCCGTAGAGATTGCGATCTGTGACTCAGAGTAACAATGACAAATTCAATTAAATAAGTAACAGAGCTAAGTTATAGCTAAGATTTCAGCCTTGAGACTTGCCAAAAAAATAGTAATAACTATTTAGAAAATACAAAGTCTATATTTACAAAAAATATGTTTTTAGGATAGCTTGTAGGGTTCAGTACCCGAAGGATGCCAACGGAATCCTATTACTAAGCCTCCGCTGTCCGTCCATCCGTCTGTTAGAGGGCTGTATCTCATGAACCGTAAGAGGTAAGAAGTCGAAATTCTCACAATGTATGTATTTCTATTGCCACTATAACAAATAAATAAAAAATAAAATACAAGAAACATTTTTTTAACGTTCGTAATCGATCATCGAAGTTAATATACTACATACAAAGGGTAAAACATTTTTATTTTATATTATTAGTAGTTACTGTCTTCATCTTCATGTGCGTAAAGTTTGTTTACTTGAAATTTTTAAGAGGAAGAGATTATATTAGAAATCCAGTTAAAGAATCGTCTATTATAGATATTGAAATAAAATTGTCGTCCAAATAAATTAAAATCATAAGAAATATTTCATTTTTATTAATTAACTAAAACTTATTAACATTCTACCTTTATTTTATAACTATAACACAAAAAAAAATAATTTATATATTATATTTAACAATATGAAGGAAACAGGACACGTACAGCTTAAATGTTAAGCGGATAAAAAGCTCAATGATAGTCAAGAATAGGGCTTTTTGAGAATTAATTTCTATTAATAAAATCAGTTAAGCAGTTCCAGAGACAAATCCATCTTAGAAATAAGGGTAGAAAATCAAATACTTAGTAAAGAAGTAAAACAAAAAGGCAGACGCAATACAAGATAGAATATCAGTTCCGACTTACACAATGCAGATAATCTATTTGATAGACTAACGAGCTTCTAATCTGAAGCCGAGGGTTTGTTTACACAGGACTATCCGTTTATGTGACGACGATGGCGACATGTTGTTTACACATAGGCTTGATTATATTCATAGTTCGTGGTAAAAATTGATTAGTATTATTAATTATGTTTGCTAAATTGATATGTAGAAACGTTCTTGGAAGTACGTTTACGGTTTAATTTTCATACTACAAAAGTGGGAAAATTAAATTTAGTGTTTATATTTCATGAAAAATGTAGACGTACCTCACTTTTTGATCTGTAATAGGGTCAAGGACAATTATAAAACGTTATAAGTCAAGGGAGAGACCATCGGGATGTAATGAAACTTTGGGAACCAAAAATCAAGATAAATCCGCGTAAAAATCGCAAAATATAGTTTTATAAATTGAACGATAATAATTATTTATATATAGTATTATAATATATTAAAATTCAACATAAAGTACAACATTGTGAAATGTAAAGAACAAATAGTGAATTGAAGTATACACTTTTTCATGGTTTCTGTATTTTTTATGATAATATAACTTTACACATGTATTAAATACATATGTTTTTATTCTTACTGGCCCTGACTAATTCTTACTGGGCTATTACGGATTACGGTCAGTCTGTTAGCTAGTTATCTTTTTTTGACCAAGCTGTAAAACCAGAATCGTAGACGGACATATAATAGAGGGGGAGTAGAGAGTAACCAAAAATACAAGGGGTTTCTGCGCGTATTGAAATTATACAATTGTTATATTTATATTGTATTAAGTATTTAATATAGTGAATTGCGGAAATTCAGGAAGATTGATTCGAATTAACAAGATTGCCAATTAATTTCATTTAAGTTCAAATTAAGTGAATATACCTAATGTATTTAATTAAATATAATAACTATGAGTACTTATATTATGTATTCAAAGACATAATTATACTTGAAAAAAGTTTGTTTGAAAGTATACATAGAATATAATATTAAAAACAACTGTTTTTAATGTATTAAAACTGATATGGCCTTTGTGTCTTCTTATAAAATCAACGACGAAGTCGTAGGTTTGTCTAGTTTCTTATAACGAGAGCTGAATGTAAATACTTTTCACAATTCGTATTTGTATGGTTAAAATCGGCTCAGTGGATAAGTTCTATATAAAGAGGTAGTCATATTTGCCCGGCGGTTCCAATCTAAATAAGACGAAACTCACGCTAGAAGCCTTAGGCTAAAGCAAGCCTATATATTATAAATCATAATTGTAGTCTGCGTAAAAGTCAAAGTTTGAAAGAAGGTTCTTCTAATTCGTGTTGTGCAGCTGCGTTTTTAACAATTCAAAATTTTGAGAAAATAATAGATAAAGGGGTTGGAGCGTATTTTTTCTACATATGCCAAATAATAATAAAAAATATTATTCTGAAATTGGCATATATGTCTTAATATATTATAATATGGTTCAGATAGCTTCTATTGTTAGGGTTTGTTTACTTGGGGCTCTGTTTGTATTACAATAAAGCCACGAAACATATTTACTCACAGGTACCTGATTAGGTGTACCGTTGTGTGAGAAAAGTATAATCAGCTTGTAAATTATGTTGTCGGTCTGTTGTTGACTCAGCTATCACTGATCGATTATATTTAATACTAGGAGCTCACCCTTGCTTCGCACGAGTTCGTCGCTAGGTACGTTTTACGAAGATATTTAAAATAGTTATTTGCCAGCGTTAGCCATTTTTTTTTTAATTTTTCTGATGTTTTAATACTGATTATCCTATTCCAGACTAAGAGAAATCCAAAAAATCAAATATCATAAAAATTGGTCCAGCCGTTCTTGAGTTATAAATGGTGTAACTAACACGACTTTGTTTTATATATATAGATTAGCGACTCACTCTTGCTTCGTTCGAGTTCGTCCCTAGGTTGATTGCCCTTACAAAATTTCATCCCCATTTTCACTCACCCTTAACACGTTCACTGCGGCAATAGGTCGAATCAACCCGATACGAGACTTACCCGTGGTGCGGCACGAAAAATCTGTGTCTTACCGCTGGTGCGGGATAGATATCTCTTTCAATTTATGAAATAAAAAAGGGACTTTTAAAGTTTTATTTTTACCTCTTCAAATATTTGACGTAGATACAAAAAAAATATATCAGATCAATTCGACCCTATAACGACTAGCAGTAAATATTTTTCGCTAGGTGCGGTTATCGGGTCTTTCAGACCTGATGACCCGATGACCCGATAGCAGCACCAGATTTCGTGTTCGTCACACTAGTGTTGCACATAAGTTAGCAACGTCTAAATCGTTATCGACGTATTGTAATTATTGTTACAAGTGGTAATGAGTTTTGACAAAATGAAGAGGTCGAGATGCAGAAAAATGCTTTTGACGTATGAAGGTGAAGTTGAAAGGAATAATAAAACCCGGAATGAAACTGTAAGTCCCGGAATATTTACTAGTCACACGCAAAGTGAAAAAGGTTAAATCTTTTTGCGAATATGAAAAAAAACCATTTGTTGTAATGAAAAACATATTTCTAATCTTTTTAATAGTCGATAAGTACCTTTTATTTCAACAAAACTTACTATTCATCTCATCGTTGTTTTACTTGTACAACACTATTTTTTTATCGATACACTTTACAAGCAGTGCGGATATCGGGTGAAAACGACCCGAAAATTTTGACAAATCGTTAACATAAGTTACAATAGCCGGATTTTGTTACGAATGTATAAATATACGAAATGATTATTAAAAAATATGTTTCATAAAGAAAATTTAAAAAAATCATTATAATTGCTTCAAAATCCACTTCTGAATACATGTATACCGAACAGATATTATCGACCCGATAACGCACTCCAAAATCGTCATGATTCAGGTCTTAGGGACCTTATATAGCACTAGCTGAAAGTCCTCTAAAAATCTTAACGCAGTGAACGTGTTAAGGGATGATTTCCGAGATAAAAACTATCCTAGACAGATACATTAATACAGACAAACTAGATAGTTTGAGACCCTGGGAAGTTCTTACTACAAACGAACTAACAAACAAACAAACAAAAAACAAAATCTTTCCTCTTTATATTATTAGTATAGATATACATACTCGTAGATGTTTTAATTAAAAATAAATGTGTGAAATATTTTGCGTAAATAAGACAATTAAAGAAATTCAGCCCTTACCTTCAACCTTCAAGGACATTAGGGTTACCTACGTAAGTAACGTACAGTAAAGAATAAAAAATATATAAAAATTGCTTGTTTTATATAATATAATGTTGATAATATTAATATTTTAATCGTACAAAATAAAAGAAACGCATTTTTTCTTTGTTACATGTTACATAATATGATATAGAGAGGATTACTAATATCTTATATCTTATAGATACATGTTCGGTGGTAGTTTCTAGGATAATATTATATTATTTATTACAGTGAAATATTTGTATGTCTTTAAAAACACCTACACTACAGACTAGAAATGAATCAGCAAATTTTGGTATACTGTAGACAATTTTAGACACGCCGTCCCTTTTAATCTATACGTATAATAAAATTCTGAGTCGAATCTGCACATTAAATATTTTTTGGAAAATCTTATTGAAATACTCATTATTATCGATACAGAGGCCGAATTTATAGTTTTAAGATTTTTTTGTCTGTCTGTCTGTATGGGAACGCAGCATGAGAAAACCACTGGACGGATTTTGATGAAATTAGGTATGGTGATAGCTGGTAGTCCGGGTTAACATTTGGGATACTTTTTAGTCCCGGACTCGTCCCAGGTTTTGTTATTTTTGACCACCTATCGAACAAATCAACATGTTATATCTTCATAAGCCTTAAAATCTAATATTTTATTATATGTACTCGTAATTAAGTAGAAAAAATTCTTAATAAATCATTTTTACTCTATTTCACTCTATTAAAAAAATATAAAAGCTTTAAAATATTCCGTAATCCATATTTTTCTTCAGATATTAAGGTATCCTATACCAGATATCATTAAAATCAGTTCAACAAACAAACAAACTTTCGCATTTATAACAATAGATACATACGTACATATTTCATATCATTCGTTTCTAAAAACATAAAATAACATAATAATATAATTTATGAATACAATTTCTTAGTATCAAATGTAACGACTGTTCCTATTCTAAAACGATAAAGATTTCGAAGAAACATATCAATCCGCTCGACCTCGAATGAAATATTATTAAGTAGAATCAGCTTAAGCCCTCACGACGGGACGTGCAAATTTTTTGTTCCTTAACAAAAGGCATCTCTGATGATATACCTACTACGTACTATTAAATATTTTACACCCGTTCTTATTTCATCTGTCAACACTATTGAAGGCATCCGCCCACTTTTTATTCTATAGCTTTAGTTCAGCTGTTACATCCCTCTTCATTAAGCTCTGTAAATATTTATATTTCACGAAATGGAATTGAGCGGTTGTTATTGTAATAATTTATAAAGTTTGATAGCGTATATTATTTAGTTGCAGTTTTGAAAGTAATAATGTTTCTATTTTGATTTGATGTATTTTTGTATTCATCTTTCCGGATGTCTTTTATGTGTTTGGGAACGGATAAGCTGATATTAATTAATTTAATCGTAGAAACTATTTATTTTTGAAATGTATATAAATTTTAATTTTATGGCTTAGGAAATCTTATAATTATGAGTGTTGTTAAAATAGTGAATTCGTGACTGATCTTTTAATAGTAAAAAAATTAAATTTTGCGCATTCTCTACGTGTTGCTCTATATGTGGCTAGCTTATTTCATTGAGTCGAAATTTTGTAAATATTTTAGACAATTACGTGAATAGATTACACATGAGTTTTACTGGTTATTTCGTGATATATTATATTATTATAATTAGGTACTAGGTATAATAAAACTGTTTTTACTATACCTAATACTTAATAATATTATATATCTATACATATAATAAAATGGTAACTAAGCCGAATCTGTACATTAAATATTTTTTAGCAAATCTTATTGAAATAGACTTTATTATCGATACAGAAGCCAAATCTATAGTTTTTAGAATTTTTGTCTGTCTGTCTGTCTGTCTGTTACCGCATCACGGGAAAACCACTGGACAGATTTTGATGAAATTTAGTATGATGATAGCTGGTTATCCGGGTCAACATATAGGATACTTTTTATTGTGGAAAAATATCTCATCTCTGAGCTAAACGTTAAAACGTAACTAGAAACGAACCCGAGTGGAGCGAGGGTGAGTTGGTAGTATATATATATATATATATATATATATATATATATATATATATATATATATATATACATATATATATATACATACATAATATGTATGTATATATATATATATATATATATATATATATATATATATATATATATATATATATATATAATATTATAAAAAAAATAATAGGGTTTCAATAGTCAATTATTGTTATTTTTATATCAAATATGACATAAATAACCTTATTATAAATATGACATAATTACCTTAATCTTTTTGAAGCGACCTCTCGTAACGGCTTGCCATGCTTACCTATTTACGCGGTTCCGATATTATTCGTTAGAGGGCGCTTAACATATTTGTTTCACAACAACTCTACATTGTCCAATTAAGTTTTATTTACGTTTTTATTATTCTTACAATATATAAATATAACAATTATTTTTTTACTTGAATAAATAAATTATTATTTATTTATACGGAAAAATAAAATCATTTTAATTTTCTCATGCTACATCCTAAAGTTACTCAGAAAAATAATTAAATTATTGTGTTCTCATTTCTGTTTAAGTCAATAGAAAGTCAAAGTATGCAATAGAAATGTTCAACTTCTACGCTCTGCTTCAGAGTGGGTGTCCTCTAAATGGCTGCTAATGAATTTGAGAGCCAATTAGTACGAGCAGTATAATTTGTAAGTTACAAGTTCACACGAACTTTACTGTGATTCGTTAAGAAAATTTCCTCTACTTCCTCTACATAGCAGGTGTATATTATATACACATAAATACACATATTCCTTTTTCTATGTATTTTTCTTAGTATTGTTTGTTCATTTTGATTAATTTGCTAACTTATTTCTATTTTTATGATTTATGGTATATTAACTTTATTACCAGTAACTATCATGATATCAATAATAAATGTTGCCCATATTTAATTTCAATTTAATTTTATAAACGAAAATTTAACTTAAATATTAATTAATAATTAGTTACTCTTAACACTTTATTTTTAACAGCTATTTTTAATCGCCTACTTATAGGAAAAATGCCTGTCGTACTTAAATTCTTTAGAATACAATTTTTCGACATACTTCAACATAAAATGACTGTGCTTATGGATACATCTAAAAGCTGTCAATTGCCACCAGATGAAGAACAACCAGATTGTATACAAGTACTTCATCCGCACAAAGAGTAGAATTGCCAAGCGCTACGATCAAAGCAAGAGATCATAAAAATTTAAGATTCATTATTTATTAATAAAATATAGGCTTTGTTACCTTAATATAATAATAGTAAAACAAAATCTATACATATAATAAAATTCTAACAGAGTCGAATCTGTAAATTATAATTTATTTTTTAAATCTTATTGAAATAGTCATTATTATCGATACAGAGGCCGAATCTATAGTTTTTAGAATTTTTGTCTGTCTGCTGTCTTAGAACGCAACACGAGAAAAGAACTAGACCGACGTTGATAAAACTTGGTCTGATGATAGCTGGTCGGGTCAACATATAGGATACTTTTTACTGCGGGAAAATATTTCACCTCTAAGAAATCTATACTAAACGTTAAAAATTAACTAGCGAAGTGAGGGTGAGTCGCTAGTATGTTATATTATTTCATAATTCATAAATGTCATAAATGATTGAAACATCTAATAGTTTCTTAGATTTACACGAAAATTTGACATTTTAAATAAAAGTATAAAAACTTTTTTCGGATTTTTCCGACGATTTATTTTGATTTTTGGTTCCGGATGTTTCGAATGCTTTACAGCAATCACGGTCACGAGAGAGACTGATTAATATATGTCGATAGTACGACCCGTCCAAAAAAATATTTAAGAAGCTACTAATCCGGTTTACCAGTGTATAGGAAAACATTGAAGTTTATGTTGTTGTTTAAGTTATTATTAGCAAAATAAACATAAATCTATAAAAAATAAATAGACAGAGATAAAACAGTTAGTGCCTTTTTCTCCTTTGCTTGTCAAACAAATTCCTATATTTTTTTTAGTAGCAATTGACGAGCTGTAGTGAAATCAATAAAAATAATTTTCAAACAGTTGGTTTTCATTATACCTATAGCTCACCCTCGCTTCACTCGGGTTCGTCGTTAGGTACGTTTTACATAGATATTTAAAATAGTTATTTACCAGCTTTAGCCATATACATTTTAATATATATTTTTTTTAATTTTTCTAATGTTTTAATACTTATTATCCTATTCCGGACTAAGAGAAATCCAAAAAATCAAATATAAAAATTGGTCCAGCCGTTCTTGAGTTATAAATGGTGTAACTAACACGACTTTGTTTTATATACAGGGTTATTGGTAATTGGACGTATTCCCGTTAGGAGGTGATAGGGGAGACTATTTGCGATAATTTTGACCCCCCATATGCATTATGCCAAAGTGAACCATTTTTGAGTTATCATGTTTTTTAGCTTTTTTCAAAATAAGTCAGAAATGCAACTTCAAAAATTTATTTAAAAAAAAGTATCAATTTAAATTTCATTTTCTCTTCTGATTTATAAAAACAATTAAACACCAGTTATTTATCAATATTAAAACAACAATTATCGGTCCAAATTAAAAAATGCGAGACGAAAAACGATATTATTTCAATATTTTTTTGAAACTTTCTCCACTAAAATGCCTTAAAAACCAAAAAAAACGTTATGAAACTTGGCTTGCAGATTATTTTAAAAACATAACCGTTTTCTTAGCTCTCCAAAAATGCATTACAACTAGGAACTTATTTCAAAAAAACTGAAAAAAAATTGATCACAAAGGAAGCAGGCAGAATTTCGTATTCGAACTAAACTTAAGGACGTCCTTTAAAATTTCCATAAAATTAATTAAAAACAATACCCAATGTAAATAAAACAAAAAAATATAAATTTAAAATGAAATTTAGAATCAGTAACAGTTTAGTGGTAATAACAATTAACAATTAATAATAAGTAACAATTAAGACATTTTGTAATTTAGCTTAATTAAAGTTCTTGCTCGAAGTGACTTCCCCTATTGCATACGCAAAGTCGCATTCTTTTTCCGAGTTGTGACTTAAGTTCTACCGAAGTAGTCAAATTATTCCGCATCGCATTTGCTGCGTTCATAATTCTTGTTTGGAGTTCTTTCGCGGATGACACAGACGAGACGTCGAAAAATAGGGATTTTATCAGACCCCAGAAATAGAAACCGGCGTTAAGTCCGGACTCCTCGCAGGCCACGTAATGGGTCCTCCTCGCCCTATCCAACGATTAGGAAAATGGCTATCGAGCCATCGCCTAACATTGACACCAAAAATGTGCAGGACATCCGTCTTGCTGTTTTTTCGCGGATTTATTTTGATTTTTGGTTCCCAACGTTTCAATTGCTTTACAGCAATCATGGTCACGGGAGAGACTTTCTCGTTCCATGGCTTTAGGACCCATTCCATGGCGTACGAGAAGTCCGGACTTAACGCCGGTTGATTTCTATGTCTGGGGTCACAGAAGTCCCTAGTTTACGACGTCTCGCCTGTGTCATCCGCGGAAAAACTCAAAACAAGAATTATAAACGCAGCAAATACGATGCGGAATAATTTGACTACTTCGCTAGTTAAGTCACAACTCGGAAAAAGAATGCGACTTTGCGTATGCAATAGGGGAAATCACTTCGAGCAAGAACTTTAATTAAGCTAAATTACAAAATGTCTTAATTGTTACTTATTATTAATTGTTAATTGTTATTACCACTAAACTGTTACTGGTTCTAAATTTTATTTTAAATTTATATTTTTTTGTTTTATTTACATTGGGTATTGTTTTTAATTAATTTTATGGAAATTTTAAAGGACGATCTTAAGTTTAGTTCGAATACGAAATTCTGCCTGCTTCCTTTGTGATCAATTTTTTGCAGTTTTTTTTTAAATAAGTTCCTAGTTGTAATGCATTTTTGGAGAGCAAAAAAAACGGTTATGTTTTTAAAATAATCTGCAAGCCAAGTTTCATAACGTTTTTTTTAGTTTTTAAGGCATTTTAGTGGAGAAAGTTTCAAAAAAATATTGAAATAATATCGTTTTTCGTCTCGCATTTTTTAATTTGGGCCGATAATTGTTGTTTTAATATTGATAAATAACTGGTGTTTAACCGTTTTTATAAATCAGAAGAGAAAATGAAATTTAAATTGATACTTTTTTTAAATAAATTTTTGAAGTTGCATTTCTGACTTATTTTGAAAAAAGCTAAAAAACATGATAACTTAAAAATGGTTCACTTTGGCATAATGCATATGGGGGTTAAAATTATCGCAAATAGTCTCCTCTATCACCTCCTAACGGGAATACGTCGAATTACCAATAACCCTGTATATAGATGGATATGTACTAAAATTTATGTTTTCCTCAAATTTACAATAATGATTATTTTCAAATTTCGACCACTAGGCGAATACTGAGTACTAATCATAATAAACCAATTAATTAACTTTATGTTGCAGATATTAAGTAAATATGGTGTATGTTAAAATTACCTTTCAGAAGAAGAACAAAGAATCAGTCATCTATTACTAAGTGTTAAACATTTTAAGTGAAGCACCATTTGTATTTCGTGTTCTCACGAAGTTAGTAATGTGAGAATAATACATTTAAAATATCAAAATTAAATATAAAATAGGCTTTTAAATATCTCAGAAATTCTTTAATAACGTTATCATCGCGATAATTTTTAGAATGTTGTTTATCTTATTTTTAAATAATTTACAAGTGAAATCAGTTTAGAAATATACGAGTATTTAGTGTTCATCACAACTGATCGAAACTTGCTTTGATAAAATTTATCGTAATCTTGTAATTCCTACGTCCGACGAGTGGCGCTTATCTATTAATTATCAATACGACTAAACTAACTTCTTACTCAGTCGACACTTTGAACGAATTCCTTGTGTACTTTTGTGTGGTTTTGTTTTGGCTTTCAAACATGTTCCTAAGCAACTGACAATTAATATGGTAAGACATTGTTTATTTTAATTAATGTTATCAGATTATTTTAGATGTATATTGATAACGTGGCATTCTCAATATTTTTGTTAGTTTAATGATGAATTTTATTATTATTTATTTTAATTATGGTCTGCTAATGAGTCATTATCTTTCTTCATTATAATTCGATATATATTTTTTTAAATATTCGTATGTTTTAAAATAAGAAATATGAATATATTGTTGTTTCATTGGCTATGAATATTGTAAATTCTTACATTGTATATATATATATATATATATATATATATATATATATATATATATATATATATATATATATATATATATATATATATATATATATTGTATATATATATATATATATATATATATATATATATATATGTGAATAGAGATTAAAAAAAACATATGTATAAGCTTTGAGTATCAGAGAAACCTAATAAAAGCACTGTTTTTACATTGAAACTTAAGTCGATACGAAATTGATGTTTTTGTACCATGATTTGAAAATTAGAAATAAATATAAAAATAACTATGAAACACGTAAATCATGTACACATTTTTACATTACTTATAATACTTCTTTAAGGAGTAAACAAATTATGAATTGAATATCGTTAGCATTCATTAAAGATTAACTCTTGACAATCAAATAGTAATCAAAACTAAATAGTATTAAGTGTTTATCGAAAACAGATACATCACGATACTTTATAAGTAAATGGATTGTCGTCATTTACCTGTGAGATAATTAGACCACTATGACTCATGAAAAATGCCATTGTTCAATTTATTCTATGTAGATATTATTGATAGAAAAAAAAATTTGCTATTTAAATTCTCACTGTTTTATTTTTTGCTATAACATGTTAAATTATATAGCTCAAATGTAAGTAAAATCAAAATACTTTCTTTAATGTTAAATTTTAACTAAAAATTAAAGACAAAAACAACATTTACTTCATCATTATCCAAATTACATTACACTGTATAACGACGTGACTTTTGCCAGAGAAGTAACTGTAAGTGATTATTATTCATGGAATCTCCAAAATCCAAGCAGTTGTGCCTTTACTTAAGCTGAACTATACTTTGAAGTAGCCAGATTTACGGAGTAGCGTTTGATTAATACCCACGGTTTAAGAGACGTTCTTACTGCACCGCTCTTGAGCTGGCAGCTAGTAACCTAATCCGCTTTAAAAGCGGTAAAATTTACATTCTATACAAGGGTTAAATTTGCTGCTTAAGTTCTTTAAGCTTATCAAATTTTTAATCAATATAATGTTAAATTATTAATTATTATTATTAAATATGTTAGGACATTAATACACAACACCATCTAGTTCCACGAGGCCTGTGTTATGGATACCAGATAGTCGATACACTACATAATATATTATATAACTATAAATACATACATATTATAAATATAAACACCCATGACTGGAGTACAAACGTTCGTGTTCATCACACTAATGAATGCCCCCAGCGGGACTAGAACCCGCGGTCGCTGGCACAGCAAGTAGGGTCACTACAAACTGAGCCAAACGTGTCGTCATCAAACATATTTGGGTGTGCTACTGTACTGTACCTACTACTTTTGTTTATATGTTTTAAAAAAATCCATATCTTTATAATTCATCCGACTGCAATGAAACCGTTTTAAGTTTGCTCTGAAAAAATCTGTCATTTTTTCATCGACATTTTATCAGAAAGATTTATTATTCCGAATATAATAAAAAATAGTTGTTATAAGTTTTATAATTGGTTTCAGCAAACATTTTAATAATATCAGTCTAATACTGTAATAGACAGAGCAACCGCAATTATTTTTCATAAACGTCCAAAATAATCTGGAGAATTGAAATCCATTTGTACGCCAAATTCCTTACATAAGGCACAAAGAAACGCTTTTGCAATTATAATATTCGTTAGGATCAATATATTGGACCTTCAAAGCTTAAAAGATATTTATATAATATCTAGTACCTACTTAGTTAATACGTTAATCATTGTTTTTAAGCATTTTAGCCATTTTTTTTTATTTTAGTAATTTTGAGGTGGGTTTGATGATTTGTGGGTTTATTCGGAACAAAAAGAAAAAGGAATATTTCATATTATAAAATGTAATAAAAAACAAAGGTATCTAATATTAATTTCGGGACGCCCATTTTAAGATGAAAACTGAAAATATAAAAAGAATTAAAAATCACGGTTAATCTTTGAGAATTTATAGTTGAAGATTTTAATACCAATAGTATTAAAACACGGATTACATGAAAACATTCTTGAAGAAAAAAGAAATTTTGTATCTTTGGTTTCGAATTTTTTCTTCTTTTATTAGGTACAAAAAACATTCACACTCAAAGGATATTTTAATTAAATACGCATTCTTGCACATAAATATAATTATCTGTTAGATTAGAGTATTAATCTAATTTCTATTAATTATAACTAGCGTTGCCCGCGGCTCCGCCCACGTCCAGATGACCAAAAACCAAATTCTTAGGTTTTACATATTTTTAGTATAGGTACTCTTACATATACGAATTTTATTGCGCACCGCATGATTGGTAATTGGTAAATAATAGCGGTGATTGACAATGCCACAAAGGTTCCTCCGTTAATCTCATATTTGATTAAGTAATATTGCACTTTTTGTTTTAACAATAACATTTATAGTATGTCTATACTTCTGTTTTGTTGGTTTTGTTTTGGGCGATAAACTCTCAAACTACTGAATTAATTTTAATAATTTGTTTACTAATAGACAGCTATTGATTAATTTATATTTATCTGATTATTATTTAAGTTACATAATAATAACTTTTTTAATATTAATTTGTCGCCAAACAGGTATGGGCTAGCGCTAGTAAGTATTATTTTTCAAAACGATTTTCAAAATAAAGTGTTGTGGAAAGTGAGAGTTCCAGAATTACATAATTAAGGTAAATAAGTAAATAATTCTAAGCAAATGCTTTTTATTATTTCATATGGCTCGGGTGATATGATTTAAGTCGTAAGCATTTTATTGCGTCCTTTAAGCTTCCACCTTTCAAGAATGATGTCAAAATAATTAAAAAAAGTTGAGGTATCATAGTTTCTAAAATACTTTTTCATGATTTTTGAGATATGGAATATTTTTAGTTACCCGCTTTGTCAGTTTAACAACCATAAACTTGTTTTAAATAAAATGTTAAAAAATTATATGAAACAAACTTATTTTTACGGTTGATAAAATGAGTCTATATTGTGGATGTCATACGGGGGGAATAGACGTCACCACGTATTTTATAAACACATGGTGACATCTATTGACGAATATCTAAATAAAACATAAATAAATTTAATTTTTGGATTTATTTTAATGAATATATTATCGCTATTTTTAATAGTTTTTTACCACACTTAGTAAGTTACCTTGCTATAATAAAATGTTCATAGTATCATCGTGATTTTATTCTAACCAGTTTTTGATTTTTTTTCTCTGAAATGAGATATTTTCCTGCGGTAAAAAGTATCCTATATATTGACCCGAATAACCAGCTATAATCATACCAAATTTCATCAAAATCATCGATTCTCAAAAGCCGAAAACACTTCTTATTGGAGGTCATTTAAACGCAAGGAATCACTAAATTTTTAATTCTCTCTCAGCAGGACGACGACACGTTGTCACGGACGACAGGTTCCGTGGTACTTCAAGTGGGAGCGTTGGAACTGTTGGCTCGATACTCTATGAACTCTGGTAGAGCTACCAGCGTTCTATCGTCATTGTACGAGTTCAGGAGCCAGGAATTAGAACAGACCGGCGGAAACCAGTGGAATTGGAAGTATTTAAGGGTATTGAAATAAAACTTTTAAATTAATATAAATATATATACAGTTTTATTATTAGACTAGCGACTCACCCTCGCTTCGCTTGGGTTCGTCCCTAACTTGGATATAGTAAAATGAATATAGTATGTTATCCGTAAGAGATGGACATATGCCAGACCTAGACCTTTTTAAGGTGTGCAATACTGTAGTACATTATTTTGATCTATGTATCTCGTTGAATTCAGCGAGCCTTTGCAATGTAAGCGCAAAGAAATGTATTTATTTACGACATCACATTAGAAACCTCTCAAATTATCAGTGATTCTCTACTATATTGTGCATGTATTATAAATATAAACCTTCCTCTTGAATCACTCTACCTATTAAATATACCGCATTAAAATCCGTGGCGTAGTTTTAAAGATATAAGCATACATAGGGACAGATCTCGCTGTCTGCAGCTGGAAGCGACTTTGTTTTATACTCGTACTACAAGTATGTAGTGATATGACAAAAAATAAACCGTCTAAGAATATGACGGAGTGATTATAAAGTTAATGTTTGATTTCTTATCAACTAACATATTTAGTAAATCTTTAATAATATTATTTTTGATAACTTGATTACTTCGAAAGATTATAAGATATATTTAAAGCCGCACGTGTAGTAGCTATTATAGTATACTTAACCATCTCGTTTATTAACCATAAATTACTAAAGATCATAAGGTCGTAGGTTCTAATCGTTGACGAGAAAAATCTTTGCTCGAATCATAATTGATTCGTTGGTTTAATGGCTAACATATACGGCTGTTTAATTATTTGTGTATTAAGAATCTCCAGCAGAAGTACATATGAAAATACAAAAAAAAAAAAAAAGCTCTTTGGACAGTGTTTAAAATGTACCCCCAATTACTGGAGAACACAACATGCACTAAAACAGTGTTGATATTACTTGTTGATTTGTTGATGTACGAAGGTCATAGGTTCGAATCTCGGATCGGGTAAAGTATGGGTATTCGATATTTTTGTCAACAAATTACTCTAAAACAGCCCAGAGTTGGGAAGATGGTAGTGTTTCACAATCATGCTCTAGAGAGCTTATTGTGCCGCCGGTGCTGCCTTCACCGGTTATGTCTTAAGAGGAATACAGGTTACTAATTGTAATTGAGTGCACAGTAGTACCCAAAAATATCTTTTGCTAGTCTCAATGAGATTAGCCGCCGTACCCGAAATCATTTATGAGGACATTACTAATACATATCTCCCACGTAGACGGCTATACTTAGAGAAACAACTGAAACTCGGTCGGGAGTATACTGTTTTATATGTAAACATCGAAATAAATAAAAAAGCTGTTCTTACTAAGTGATAATTTTAGAGGCTACGATCTATCAGTACTACGATTGATCTATTAGTATATAGGTATTTTTAATAATATCATTAATAAAAAATAATTTACAAAAATAAAAACCCGAGTGCATAAAAATCTAAGTAAAACGATGAGAACAAGTGGATGAATGGACATAGTATTATGCAGTCGGAGACATAGGCACATGTTTTCTAATAGCTGCATGTGTGTAATGTGCTATATTTATAAATCCATACTAATATTATAAATGCAAAAGTAACTCTGTCTGTCTGTCTGTCTGTCTGTTACTTTTTCACGCTTAATCCGCTGAATCAATTTAGATGATATTTGATATGGAGATAGTTTGAGACCCTGGGAAGGACATAGGACAGTTTTTATTCCGGAAATCATCCCTTAAGGGGGTAAAAAGGGCGACGAAAGTTTGCATGAGGAATCATTTCTCAAGTAAGGGATATAAATATAATTTTTAATTTTTAAAGTTGGTACTTACTTTTCTATACCTATGTACATATGTACATATAGTTTATTCTATACCAACCGTGAAAACGTATCTAGCTCGCCTCGCTAGTATATAATATATATACGCAATGTTATTATGGCTAATATTATTATAACAATTTCAATTAAGTCTTTTTAACGTTCCACATTGCTGGATATGGGCCTAACTTGACGGGAGAATAGACTTCATCCACCACGCTAGCAAGTCTATTTGGAGAACATTACATTCTTCAAAAAATAGTTCAGTAGGTTTTAGCTTTGGTAATTTTTCTCAGTAATGCAGTTTTGTTTTATGGTGTTTTCGGTCACCGTAACAGTAGGTGGTATTTATGTTGAAAATTATGATCATATTGGTAGTTGCTATTTATTACAGCTAATTTTCTTTGATGTGTAATTGCCATCAACTTAAGTTCCTTATTTTTTCTTTGATTCCAGGATCAGTTCTTTCAAAAGGATCTAGAAGGATTGTATCGAAAATATGATGACAAATTAAGGGAAACATTTATTTATATATACGTATCATTACTAGTATTTTTTTCAACCCTCCACATAGTTTTAGTAATTACAAGTACATATAATGAGGTAAGTTTATATTTTGCAAAAATATCTAAACTATATATTTTCAAGATTTATGTTATTAGAGATAAAACAAATTGTGATTTTTTTAAATTATTTGCGTGCCTGATATTATTACAAGATTTTAACCAAATATTTCATAACACTTTCTCAGATATATGCGAATATTTGACATGTTAAATAAAACTATCTTTTCGTACTTTTTCGCAGATTTATTTTGACTTTTTCTTCCCGACGTTTCGAATGCTTTACAGCAACAATCGCTCCCGTGACCATGATTGCGGTAAAGCATTCGAAACGTCGGGAACCAAAAATGAAAGTAAATCCGTGAAAAAATCCGAAAAGATAGTTTTATTTAACATGTCAAATATTTCATAACTAGATAATTATCCTATAAGAGGACTATCCTATCCTGAACAAATGTTTGTGTTGGCTAAATAAAATATGAATATGAGTAAAATGATATTTTTAATCCCGATAAGATTTCAGCGTTAAAACAAATATCCTAACAAAACTCTCCGTAAGGGGAAATCCCTTTAAAATAAAGTGCATTATATATATATATATATATATGTGTGTGTGTGTAATCATATTATCTACTAGCGACTTACCCTCGCTTAACTTAACATCAGCTATCTGCCATTAAAAATCCCATCAAAATCAGTTCAACTGTTTCGAAGATTAGCCGGAACAAACAGACAGAGAGAAGAGAAAGAACAAACGAAAAATTTTTTTTTCTTATAAGTACCATATTATATACTTTTATATGCATATAGTAAAAAGCTATTACTTTGACATTACAAACATACACTTCAATTTTATCTATTTATATATATATATATATATATATATATATATATATATATATATATATATATATATATATATATATATATAATTAAGCTCTTTATATTACTTTTATTTACATTAGATTAATCTTATTTGATATATTTAAAACATTACAGCAAATACAATGGAAATCTACTTATTTATCTATGGGTATGTACGTACTGAGGATAGCAGTTCCGGCTGTCTCATTCTGGAAGTGTCTGTACTCTCCACTTAAGAAGAGGTTTTTTCTGATACCCATTATTGTCACATTTATACTTACTGCTGACCTTGTAATCTCAGGTAAATATTTGAAATTATTTTCTTTAATTAAGCTACTACCCAGAAAATGTCGTCTTATGTGTGCTTTTCTTTTATAGCGATGTATAGCTGTTTGCCTTTAACAATTTATCAATACATTTTAAATTGTTCACTACAGAATATTATATAATAAATAATAAATATATAAATATCTTGGAACATTGACACACATCACCATCTAGTTCCATGGAAAGCTACGAGGCCTATGTTACCAGTTAGTTAATACACTACACACATATAACTATAAATACAAATATATACATATTATAAATATACCCATGACTGAAGTACAAACATTCGTGCTCATCACACAAATGAATGCGGGGGCAGCGCGACTCGAACCCGCGACCGTTGGCACAGCAAGAAGGGTCACTACAAACTGAGCCAAACGTGTCGCCAAAATATATGTACGTACGTACATTTATTTAATTGATTTATTACTCATTTAGGTTAAATTTAGTTAACTTTAGGGACTCTAAATTAGAACATGATTGTGGGAAGTGAATTACAGAAAGTTTTTGACGCGTAATCATTACTTTTACTAAACATAGACTGTATATTATACTGTTGATAATCTAAACATAATGTGATATATTGTGATAATGTACAAAATACAAAACTTTATCTTTAATCCACAGGAGCTTAATTACTTCTTTATTAATTTGATTTTAATATTGTTAGAAAAATATGCACTACTTGTCGGTTTGATCATCACTTTTGGTATAAGCTTATATTAAACATATGTATAAATATTTTTCTAGTTTTATCACAACGAAAGGAAGTATCGATCATTTCTACCAAACCTATATTGTATTAGATTTGAAGCGAGGAATTATTATAATATTATTATCTTACTCGGGAAGAAAGAAAAACCAGAGATAAATCTAAAAATATAAAATTCTAACAAACATTACCTTACACTTTATTGTTTTTATTGAAGAAACAATTGCAAGAAAAATTACACAATACGATCTTATCATTTGTTCCTTATCTCTGTACTTTGAATGAGTAATATAAAAAGGTCGTTCAAACTCATAATAAACTAGGATTAATTTGTATGAAAAAAATACAAATCATCGTGCTATCTCGGATATTGCGACATTATTTTTCCACAATGCTATTTTGTTTTTGTTTTTATCATCTGGTTTCTTATGTATACTAGCGACTTACCCTGGCTTCGCTCGCGTTCATCCCTAGATGGTTCTTTAAATTGACATAACTTTCTTATTTATGAGCCGATTGATAAGACACACAATATTTAATGTTAAGTGAAGCTTTAGTTTAAGTTTAATTAGTAAAAACCGCACCCAAATCGGTTAACCCGTTTCTGAGATTAGCGCAAACAAACGCACAGACAGATAAAAATTCTAAAAATAATTGCTTTGGGTTCTATTGTGTTAATAAAAACTTTAAAAAAATGTTTTTCTCAAATGTCTTCCATGTATAGACAGCGATCAGTTACATTTTTATTATATGTAAAGATTATCAATTATAGAAATATTAATTAACTATCAATTTTTAATCATTTATTTTACTACAAAGTATATAACATTATAACTCAATTAAATTAATAGTCTTTTTATGGAAATTGTTTGTGTAATTTTGTGTCGATAATTTTTTTCCGTATAAAGAACTTTAATCTTTCGAAGTTGTAATTTTTGAAGCATGATGTTGTGCGTCGTTGTTACAAATAGATAGAGCCGAGACAAATCTCGGCACTAGTGAAATGCATTATTATTTAACCTAAAAATTTTAGCAAATATTCAAATAAGTATTCATATTTGAAGTTTTTGATATAGTCGAAATAAAAATAAAAGAATTAAAAATAAAGGAGTTTCTAATATAGATATAATTTTATTTATAAAAAATTATTTACAAATTAAATATACTTAATATTTAAAGAAAGGTGTTTATTACTCCTTAGTCCTTGCGAATGTAAGCGTAGTGCGGATACATACTTCCCTATTTACTAGTTTTTGCCTACGGTTCCACTCATGTATTTATGTATAAAGGCTCAGACTCTCAGCGTCATAATGTGATGTTAGATAGCTTAAGATTTTCCTCCATGAATAGCCTATAAAATGAAATATTCAAATTTGAAAATTCCAGAGAACAGTGCCTGTAAAAGCTCTTCTTTCAAATATTAGTGTACATTTAATAAATATTTATGATCATATAACATTATTTGCAGATATAACCGTCCCAATATACTCATCGTACGAAGGCATGTCCCTGAGGCCAGCTTATTCAACGATGGCCCTTCTATCGGTATACATATTCTTACCTATGAGGAATAATTACCTCGCAATATTGCTGGGAGTTATAGTAAGCGTTGTATATATCTTCGTGTTTGCTTTCTCTACCTATTTTGAGGACCCCAAGGTGGAGCTGGTGGTAAGGGTCAGATATCTTTCCGTTTTTTTTAAATAGTTTAACATTTTACTTAAGGCAGTGAGTGATAGCCCAGTGGTAACGCGCTCGCTTGGGAAACCGAGGGAAGCGGGTTCAAATCCCGGGTCTCGCACCTCTGATATTTTCATGTGCGAATCATTTCTAACATGATTACAACTTGCCTTACGGTGAAGGAAAACATCGTGAGGAAACTTACATGTTTGAGAGAACCTAGCAAGTTTTCGAAAGACGTGTGAAATACGCCAACTCGCACTTGGCCAGCGTGGTAGACTATGGCCTGATGCCCATCGTATTGAAGGAAGGTCCGTGCCCTGCAGTGGAACGCTAAAAAGGACTGAATATACATTTTTACTTTAATATTGTGAAATTATGTATTTTATTGTTTTGAAGAAAATCATTAATGGTGAGAACTAACTTACGATCAAGAAGTAACTTAATATTAATCTATATATACATAAAATGCTTTGTCCTGACTGACTGATCGATCAACGCACAGCCTAAACCGCTGGTTGTAGAAACGTGAAATTTAGAGGACATATTCCTTATACAATGTAAGCATCCGCTAAGAAAGGATTTTTTGAAATTCATCCCCTAAGGGGGTTAAATAGGGGATAAAAGATTGTATGAAACTCTGTCATTCTTAACGCGAAATGCACGAAAAGTGGTATTTAGCTTTAAGATGAAAAATAAGAAATACATGTATAAGATGTTTTTCGAAATTCATCCCTTAAGAAGGTAAAAGGGGGTGATAAAGTTAATATGGGCAAACAATCATTTATGATCAGAATTACTTAAAACTTGGTATTAATGCTCTTCAATACAATTGTATAAATACATATTTTAGCATTTTTTGAAATTCATCCCGTGAAGCTGTCAAATAGGGGATGAAAGTTTGTATGAAACTCTGTAATTGATGAACGGAAAATAATATTTATCTATAAAATGAAAAATAAAACAATACAAATATCTTTTTTTTTGAAATCTATCCCTTAAAAGAGTAAAAGGGGGTTATGCTGTTTATATAAGGAAAAAATAGCTTATGATCAGATTTACTTGAAACTTGGTATTAATGCTCTTTAATACAATTAAACAAACATGTATTGTAGATTTTTTTTAATTCAGCCCCTAAGTGGGTAAAACTGGGCCTTGAACTTTTAATTGTTGAATATATTTAAATAGAGTAACACGGCTCAAGTTATCTGTAAGTGCACACTTACTGTGTGGGATAAAGTACAGAACGGAAATTATTCTGAATCCAAAGGAAAATTATGTATAACTTTTCGGCGGGCCACTGCAGCGACAACTATAACATAAATTCAAGGGAAATTAAAACTGAGCAAATTTTTCAGTCCACCCGAGCGTAGCCGCGGGCAAAAAGCTACAGCAAAATAAGAATGGCACTTTATATATGTATCTTAAAAAAGAAGGAGAAGGAGGGAGACTGTAAGCTTTAGGTGCACATAGCACTGGGTCTTTAAAAATAACATAGATGTTAGCCTGTTAGTAACTTAGTTAAAAAACCCACATTAGCCGATTTACAAGATTCTAAAGTCGTAACTATTGTATGTGATTGTATCATTGTACTCTCTTCCTCTAACTTTGGAAATATGGAGTACAAAAATGTGCAAAAAACACAAATAGTGGAGCTTGCTCCATACCTAAAGTGTAAATTTATTTACAGAATATACGCTTAACATCTTTAAGATACTGGATATTTTGAGTTACGATCGCTAAAATTTAATTTGTTTTCCATGTATATTTAAGAAATAATAAAATTTAGTTTTGCAAGTAATAAAGTATGTTTTATTGCGAAAAAGTTTTTTTCGTGGTTTGATCGCGGGCGAAGCCGCGGGTTCTGCTAGTATATCTAATAAAATTACAATGGAGTAAAAATTGTACATAATATTTTCAGTTTTAAGATTTCTGTTCAACGCGCTTTTTTACCCGACTACGCAACACAAAGGAGGGTAATGTGTTTATCAGCCCAAGACATATATACAAGTGTGTATATCTCGCGGCAAGGATAAAACATTTATGTCTCCGACTGCATAATACTATATTCCTTCGTGAACTTGTTTTCATCTTTTTAGTCAACTTTTATGCAGTCAGGTTTTTTATTTTTATAATATACTTACTTATTGATGGTTTGATTGCAAAAGGATTTGTTAGTGAAACAATAAAAGTACAATCAAGCTTTTTTTCAATCGGTTGAGAAGATAAAAATAAACATACTTATTGTAATTGGAAATTTCTAAAGAACTATTTAATTCAATGTAAAAATGTAAGAGCCATTTTATTTAACACAAACGGTGCTTGCTATTGGTAGTAAAGTTTCAAGTTAGAAAATTGAAACTAAAAGTTTGACAAGCTTTAGTGAGGTTATTGAAAATAGTTGTAATTTAACTTTTCTTTATGTTTGGCGTGACTTTTACTTCAACCTATTAATAAAAAAACGTGTGTGTGTACTTATGTACGCACATAAGAAGTTATACTTCTTTGGCGTAACAGAACAACAATAGCTATGGATTTCATCCCGTATGTCACAACTCTATGTTTGTAAAAGGAATGCAGCTAACTTCATCATGTCGCTTTCAGCCAACTTCATCGTGTATCTTTTTGGCTGTCAGTGTGAGCGCGCATCGTAAAAATTTTACTCTCATATTTTTTTCCAAACGTGCCAAAAGAAGTATAATTTCAAAAATATCTTATTTTGGATTTATATAACAAAGGATAGACAGCAAAATTCTTATATCGTAAAGCGTGTCCTGGTAGACGTCATATTAATTAACATGTAATTAAGTACATTAATAGAGCTTAAGATATTAAGATTTAAAATATGTAAGCCTCCATCAATCATCAATAAAACTCCTTTAAAGATAAATAACTAGTAATAACCACTAATATTTTTAATTAATAGCGAACAAAGTGAATATTGAAGGAATACAGAGGAGCCCTCTGAAGAGTAAACACGATAATAACTATAATCTAAAAAGTATTTTACAGTATAGAATATAGATACTAATACACACATAAAGTATTACATAAACAAAAAACTTAATATAAAAGACAAACTATTGGTTTTGTAATATTATGAAATAACATATTTTCATATACCAAAATTAATTTGACTTTAAATTTTGCTATTTTACCTTATCGATAAAAGCAATTATTTATTATAATCAAGAAATCTAATAGGTTTTATTTAGCGAAGATTTCAATAATTTAACGGTTAATATTTCTTATTGCAGGTTGCATGCGAGGTTATCTTCTTAATTGGTGTCAACCTTATGGGCATTTATTTTAGACTGATGAACGAGATAGTCACGCGACGCTCGTTTTTAGACAGGCGGGCGTGCGTAGAAAGTACTTTGCGTCTGAAATTTGTTAAAGACCAAGAGGTAAACAAGAGGAAAGCCTATTTTAATTTTACTAAAAATATTCATGACACAGCGGCATCCCGTTTGGATGGCTCTGTGTTAGACGCTTAAGATTACAAGTTTAGATTAGATCCCGCGAATGAAGTTAATTATGATTTTATATTCGTTTTTGTTTTAAAACACACAATAATCATCACTACTGAATGACTCTGTACCAAAAAAAATCCATCTTATCTCATCCCATCAATAAACTAATATTTTGATTATATATTGAGAAAACAAATATTTGGGTATCCATAAGCATTATTATAAGTAAAAATCTACACATACTATGTAAAAATACTATTTATCCTAATAAGATTTTCTTTTATTCTTCCTAACAGAAATATAATATAATCCTTGAAACCGAATATATAATATTGAGTAAAATATTTTTCAGGAACGTCTTATGTTAAGTATTTTGCCTGAACATATCGTATCAAGAGTGCGCCATGATATCCGAAATATGTTTTTGGATATTCGGTCACAAAGCCACAGCCATAATATGAAATCTTTTAGGTAATCTCAGTTCTCATTCTATTATATAGTTAGTGATTACAATATTATGATTTGCTACGAGGTGATTATTTCAAAGAAACTTATGATTATTTTAAGTAAAATAATATATAAAGTAATAATTTTGTAATATTATTGTTTTTTTTAATATAATTTATAAATGTCAAGAAAAAATCCAACCCAAAGAGAGAAACCTTTACATTTAAATAAAGTAAATGAAAGTCGGTATAATATATTTTTTAGTTAAACTGTAATTTTCAATCTCTGGGTACTGATTAGATGTTATCTTAGTACACTTAAAATTTAAGGAATAAACTATATTAACAATGTTATTTTTTCAGTCAGTTATACGTTGAAGAGCATGACAATGTTAGCATTTTATACGCGGATGTAGTTAATTATACAAAAATATCAACTACTTTGTCACCGATGCGAATGGTAGAGCTACTAAATGAACTGTTTGGGAGGTTTGACGAGGCTTCTGAAGTAAGTATATACCTATATAATAAAATTTATATATTAAGTAAGAAGAGTAAGAAGTTTCGATAGTTACATTATATGATGCATTTAACTTATATATTTTTTTTAATTTTCTTATTTACTCTCCAAAATATACATATATCATACCTTACACAATAAATATACAAGTAGTACGTTTTTCCAAAAAGACAGCCAGAGACACCGTCGAGTAAATGTAATTATCGTATTTTACAAAAGTGTGTGGTAAAATACAAAAAGTGTAAACAGTAAGCTCTATAACCATCGATAATAAATTGATTCATATTTTGTTCCATCCAATTATAATTTGAACTAATATTTCTTTCTTTCTAACGAAACCTTATTATAATTTTATTACTTATGGTTATAGGTCATTAAGATTTTGAACATTTTCACTATACATTGATTGTTATGATTGTTTTACTAACTCTAAGTCATAGGTTCACTATATTATATAGGTCTACAAAGCTAGGCTTATATATAGATGTTATATACTATAACATTTTTAATACATACATTAGTGTACAACAATGTAATAATAAATTATGTTTATATAGTATTAACATTTTATTACATCCATTTAAATAAAAACATTTCTTCTAGGAACATGACGTTTTACGTATAAAATTTTTGGGCGATTGCTATTACTGTGTGAGCGGTGTTCCGAAGCCGACTGCCCAGCACGCGAAGAATTGCGTCGACCTTGGACTTGAAATGATCCACATCATTAAAGATGTTAGGTGAGATAGTAAAATTTAATATCTTTTTCATTTTTACTAACTTACTCGACTGAGGTACGTCAAAAGTCCCTCCCTCCCCCTCACCCCCTCTCTTCCAACGTGCATTTACCTTGTCGTGGTAGGGGGCTTATTAAATAAAGTATTCCAAATATTGGCAACCAAAAACCCAAACCAAATCCGCGAAAAATCCGAATCCGATAGTTTTATTTACGATACCTAATACGAAGTTGTGACACAATTCATTGTGTCACAACTTCGTATTATATTTCAATATACAACCATTCACTGTGAATATAAAAAAAAGTCGCTCCAGTGTATTTAATTTTTGTGAAGTCCAGTGTATTTAATTTCACATTTAACGAAATGTGCTAATAAAAATATATAATTCTAAATATGTAGGTATATTTTTACATGAAAAATTTCTAACAAAAAATGATTAATTAATTTTTATTATTATATTAATATACTTACGTAGTTCATTTATTTTTTAGAAAGCGTGAGGCGCTTTGTATTTTTTATACTAACTCTACTTTTAGATATAGTACCAACGGAATATATTTTATAACAACTGGTATCGAGCACCCAACGCTTTTTTTTTTTCACAAAAACATTAATTTCCTCGTTAATTACTTTATTCATATACTAAAAATAATTTTTGTGTAGAAGTCGGCGAAAATCGTGTTCAAAGTTTCCGTTACATAGATATAGGTGAAGCTAAAAGCGTGTTAAAAAAGGTTCACACTGAATTCAATCATATTCATTCATTCCATCCTTTAGTGTGTGTGTGTTCAGCCCTTTTTAACGTCCCCCTGCTGGGCACGGGCCTCCCTCCAATACGAGGGGGATCAGGCCATAGTCCACCATGCTGGTCAGGTGAGGGTTGGCGGACTACACATGTCTTTCGAAAACTTACTAAATTCTCTCAGACATGCTGGTTTTCTCACGATGTTTTCCTTCACCGTAAGGCAAGTGGTAATCATGTTGGAAATGATTCGCACATGAGAATATATCAGAGGTGCGAGACCCGGTATTTGAACCCGCTTCACTCGGTTTCCCAAGTAAGCGTGTTACCACTGGGCTACCACTGCCCCATCTTTTAGCATTGATTTTTTTTTACTTTATAATATGAGATATAACTATAATATATATAACCTATTTTTAAAAAAATACAAAAATCCATTCTCGATTTGAAGATAATTAATACCCTGTAACATGCACACAAAACAAAACATATAACCGAAATAAATACATCTTCGTTTTTAAAACAAAAATTATAATGAGTTATGACTGTAATTTTTAATTAATTAATGTTTATTACAAAGTTATACACATTTTCATATTAAAACATAAAAAACGTGTAATATGCATGTTACATGAATATTACACTTTACGTGATACACAATAATCTGTTTGGCGACCAGCCAAGTCAGCTACTCAAACTAAGTCTTGAGCTTAGCGAATATCTTCTTCAGACCTAAATATGTAATATATTAAACTTATGCATAACTCCTCTATTATCTATAACATGTTAGGCAATAAATTATTTACTAGTGATCCACATTATATATTAATCCAAATTATAATAGGTATACAATTCATTACTTTAATCATGCTATTTGGATAAAATTTAATTTGCCGAATATAATTTATTTTCATATTTCTTCATATACATCGTTTCTGAGGAAAATCAAACAAACTCTACATGCTCTTTGAAAAAAGAAGACTTTTAATTTTTTAATTAATTATTAAAATCATTATAAAACACAGGTAAATCGCACTAGCAATTTAACGTTAAACATTACCATAAACGTAGATACTAACTATTACATATATATATATATATATCATAAAATCCTTACAAGGCTTACATTAGAGCTAAGTATCTGTTTCGTACTAAGTTTAACATGGGTTGAACGAGAACACTAAAAATCATATATGATTTCAGAGAAAAGCGCTCGTTGAATATTGATATGAGAATTGGTGTGCACTCAGGGAAAATTCTAAGCGGTTTGATCGGCATTCGGAAATGGCAATTCGATATTTGGTCGAAGGACGTCACTATTGCAAATAAAATGGAATCTACTGGCAAAGCAGGGTAAGATTTAAAAACCACATGAATCCACCCCACGTATTATTTTAACAAACAGATATACAGACAAACAGACAAAAATTTCAATAACTATTATTTCGGGGTCTATATTATGTACACAATACATCACAGTTATTGTTTTAATAAAATATTGCATTAACAAGTTTTTGCTTGGTTACTATTTTAATGTGTATAAGTATCATGATAAAAAAGTATAAATTAAAGTCACCCGCCAGGCTAAATTTGTTTTTGTTCGGGAAATGGAAATAACTGAATGGATTTTCATACAGTTTTCACCGCTAGATATAGGGATTAGGGATTGTCTAGGTAGATTATAGGATACATTTAAATTTTTCGAAAATCAGATATGATGATATTTTTGAATCAAGTCATAAAAAAACGACACATTAACCACAAAATAACTATAACTAATTTATAAAACGTTTTAAGAGCGTTTTCCGAACTAAAATAGTGACACTGTAAGCAGGGAATACTATATCAACTGTGTACCACATACGATCTCATAATTGTTTTGGCCCACAATATATCCTGGCGCACATGCACAAAGACTGAATTGCTTGTCATTAAAACAATAGTTCTGCAGTTTCATGCAGACAGACCGACGTGGGACAGAGAGATTGATTATCTGCACGCAACAAAACGTTGAACGTTGGAACTTGATTTGTTGGAAGGCTGCAGTGTAATTGAATAAATGAATCTGGTGCAATTTAGAATATACATGTATTGCGGCTCTCTGCTTTTTTATTACATTTGCCAAAAAAATCCCTGATTCATAGCTGGAAAAGTGAATTTGAAATGGAATATAGTCTATTGGATGTACACTATTATATAGTGTACAATATACGAGATAAAATCAAAAGAATTTCATTTAAAAGTCCATAACACTTGTAAATACTATGAAATAAATTAGAAAATAGCACGTTATATAAATAAAGTGTTTATGTTTCAGAAAAGTACACGTAACAAAGCAAACGCTAGAGCTGCTTTTGAATTATGCACGAGAATATATTATTGAGCCGAACTTTGCGTCTCAAAGCGACCCGTTTATAATGAAGAATAAGCTGGAAACATTTCTACTCTCGAGACCACCGAAGGTAAATTCGAAATATCTACTATTATTTTAATAGCATCTACCAAATTTAACGTGGGTTCTAACTATCGTTAAAAGTAATAGCCAACGATATTTAAATTTTCAATTTGTTTTGTAGCCTCCAGCGGATTACAAACCATTTCGAAGAGCTTCTGTTGGCTTCAACAAAATAATCACCTCTCGCTCGCGTGGTAGAGTAAGTAACTATTGTGATACCATTTTTACATAAAATACCGTATTATTAATTAAGGTTTTAATTTTACAGTCAAAATATAATCATAATACGCATAATTAATTTTTCCTTTTAATTTTTAATTATGAATATTATATTAGACTACTCGTATATTAATTACTACATTAGGTGAATCCTTTCAATTAATGTCTTGTTATAATAAAACACAAACAAAAGAAAATCAGTTATAGTTTCAAAAGTATTTGGTTACAACTGCTCAATGCAATTTATTATATTATATGTATTTTTAGTAGCGATCGGAAAATAGAAGATCATCAACCTTTCGCGGAACGACTGCCTTTATGGACGAAAATTTAGTTGAATACCAACAAATGCTTAAAGCAGCAGATGCTCAAATGGCTAAGGAAATTGAAGACATGACTAATGGAAAGTACGCATTTAAAATATATATAACGTAAAAGAACTATTTTATCACTATACAAGCTGTTAGGTATAGAAATTACGATTACAGAGGAGAAAAGAGTAAAATATTTCTAGTTTACAATTCTAAAATTCTTATTAAGCTTTTTTTGTAAAGAGCTTCGTAAGCTCTTTATAACATGAAAAATATTGTTTTATAAATGTTCATAATTACGATGTAAATTCATAACAGCAAACAAAATAATAATCCAATAAGCCTCAAAATAGTCTCATTTTCTGAATATTATACACAATAATTAGAAAATTAGACAATATAAAGCAATTTCATACATTTTCTAGGGAGCACTTGAAACATGAGTCTAGACTAAATAGGTTTTCACTGATGTACAAAAACCTAAAGCTAGAAAAATCATTTCTTCAGCAACCGGATCCTTTATTCAAATACTACATAACTTGCTGTTTGATTATACTGATATTAATAATGATGATTAACGGATTAACTACCAGCTGGTAAGTTACTATATTTAAGTACTATATAATCATATTTTACCCATATTTAATTAAATAATGTTTAATCATTCATAATTGGACTACTATTATAAATACGCATGTGTGTGTGTGTGTGTGTGTGTGTGTGTGTGTGTGTGTGTGCGTGTGCGTGTGCGTGTGCGTGTGCGTGTGCGTGTGCGTGTGCGTGTGCGTGTGCGTGTGCGTGTGCGTGTGCGTGTGCGTGTGCGTGTGCGTGTGCGTGTGCGTGTGCGTGTGCGTGTGCGTGTGCGTGTGCGTGTGCGTGTGCGTGTGCGTGTGCGTGTGCGTGTGCGTGCGTGCGTGCGTGCGTGCGTGCGTGCGTGCGTGCGTGCGTGCGTGCGTGCTTGCGTGCGTGTGTGTGTGTGTGTGTGTGTGTGTGTGTCTATTTTTATTACTCCTACAAGCTGGAAGAAACGGCTGGACGGATTTGGATCAAACTTAGTACAATCGTGTGTATATATGTTTTTATATATCAATGGTTTAACGCTATAGAAGGTCTGTTATCACTTAGTTATTTTGTTACGCGTCCTGCTTTTTATGTTTTGCTAACTTTTCTTGAATTGAACAATTAGTTCTATAAGCAAATAGGACTGTTTACAATTTCTAAGAATATGAGACTATTATTCTCTGCGAGTACACTACAAAAAGTTTAAAGTAGTGATTGTACACAAGTTATTAATTGTAATAGTCCTCAACTTAGCTTTTTATAGTAAAATCACACTAATATTACAAATGCAAAAGTTGGCGAGTAAGTGGGTTCGTGTACTTCTTAAATAGTAAAAAATATGCTATGCTATATATATGCTATTTTTAAATCTGAATTTCACTAAAATCCTTCGACCTATAGACCTTAAAGGATTTTAGTAAATTCAGACTTAAAAATAGTATATATCCTTGTTTTACTCAATACAAGAACAAGTAATAATAACCACTGAGGGAATTTCTTGCAATTGATATTTTTAGATGTTACGTTTGTTATATAAATGAAATCAAGTAACTTATTTTTATAAGCTTGGCAAAATACAAAAGGAAGGATAAAAAGCTTCTTAATTACTTTGCTTTATTATTAAGCGCTACCACTTCTAGTTAATTGCCCCATACTTCAAATTTTAAATTCAGCCCTGATTAATACCGATAGAAACAACATATAGGGAAAATTATTATTCGACTATAATCTTTTAAAATTGATACACAAATAGTTTATTATGATATTTTTCAGGCTCAATAATTTTAAATGGTATTCCCGTTTTTTACTAAGCATACTGGTAATATTATTAGTAATGTTACAACCTTTAACTTGGTTTCAATTTGCATGGACGAAATACAAAGGTATTGATGAGCCAAGAAACAAATTTCTGCGATGCATCTACGATTTGTCGCTAACAATTATAAAATCGGCGAAAATTAGAACAGCTGTGTATTTACTGATTAGCTTGGCGCTTGCCGCGACTTCTATGGTGAATGTTATAGCGTGTGTAGAAGTTGAAGTGGATCCGTCGGTTCAGTTTGTTCTATCAAACTGCATGTCTTCATGGGTAATCATTTTTATTTATTACATAGAATTATTATATTAGTAACTCTTTTGATAATACTAAAATCGCTAGCTAGCCACTGCTCACTAGATGACTAAAATTAGTTAATTTATATAATATCACTTTAACAAATAAATACTTCATAAGTACAAAAAGACTTAAATACCTTCTGTGTATTAATTTTATTATTTATATTATTATGATATACAACGGGACATTTAACACATACTTTGGAGAATTCTCAAAGTTTCGGCACTGTTATATGGCGCTTGTCTCGTATTAGTAAGCATGAAAGTTTAAAAACTTTAATATTTATTACATTCTCAGATATACATAATATTTTTTTTATAATATTTCAGCACGTGACACAATGTTGGAGTTTGGCTCTGCTTTTAAATTTTCTATTCAGCAGGGTTTTCTTTATTTTCAAATGGATAGTTGCTGGAGGTATGACTATCTTTTACTTGTGGGTAGTTTGGGAAATTAAAACATCTTTTTTTTCTACTGACCTTACTTGGAATGTAGGGTTAGATCCTAGAGTATCTCATACTCTTTCAGTAATATTCATTACTGTTACGCTTTATTGGATTGATAGAACTACTGAATACAGAAATCGTTTAGATTATTTATGGCAAATACAGTTAAGTGAAGAACAGGATGAAGCAGAGACTATGTTAAAAGTTAACAGCATGTTGTTGGAAAATATTTTACCCGCACACGTTGGTAAGTGAAAATGACAATAATAACTCTAACATTGCAATCTATACGAAAGCGTTTGCTTTAATAAATCCAATTCTCAAGGCTAAATTTTCAATAAAAAACAGTAAAATTATAGTAAATCTTAATATTTTTTCTTGCGAACGAATGGCTTATTATTGCTATGTTTAAACTATTTCCTTCCATCCTTAGCTGGCATGCAAAAATTCTCTTAAAACCTTCACCAATTGTGTTTTGGTAATTATTCTAGTTGAAATATGTAAATATACAACAATGTAAATTGAACCTTAAATGCAATGCCTAAAGTTGTTTTCAAAAACCAATGAAAAGCGCGCTCAAATGTTTAAAGTAGCGCTCATTCCGTGAGGACATTTTTTCTCGCTGATTGTGTATCTAGTATTTTTTATCGATGCATAAACTGCAAAAAAGTACGTTTAACGTTATGAAAGTTATGTTTTCAGTTATTTTGTTGCGCAGTAAGCTTTTACTCGTATATTTTGCTATTTTTTCTTTAATAATAGCTTTAAATAAAATGTATGTATAAATATATTTATTTGCAGTGCAAGTATACTTGGATCTGAATAGGTCTTTAGATGAGTTATATTATGAGAAGTATGATAACGTGGCAGTTATGTTTGCGTCCCTAACAGATTATAAATTGGGCCTAGAAAGTGATGAAGATTTAAGTGATAAATTTGTTTTAAGCATTTTAGATGAAGTCATATCTGACTTTGATAGGGTAAGTTTTGTGTATGAGTATCTCATCTTATATATATATATATATATATATATATATATATATATATATGCGTGTATCTCGAAAACGGCTCTAACCATTTGGATCAAATTTTATATTTAGAGTTTTGCTTTGAGCGAATCTCGGTCGACCAGGTACTTACTTATATTAATTCTAAATTTATATTTCCTAAACTAATGCACTATTTTAGTGTATCGAGTACTGTTACATACAATATTCAAAGTAACAATAAATTATATTGACAATTGCCTGGCGGATTTGTTTGAGAATTTGTTTCTACACCAGAGGTCATCACGTTCGGTACAATTTTTTATATTTGTTCTAAGTCTATGAATGTTTCACGGACCCAGACACGGGACAAATCAGAAGAAACTGTTTAGTGTAACGTTAATTGTATTTATTTGTACGTTCCAGCTTTTACTGACAGGGAGTTCAGTTCACAAAGTTGAGAAAATCAAAATGGCAGGCTGGACATATATGGCGGCCTGTGGATTGGACCCCAATAGGCGTGATTCCTTTGACTCTTCCTCCTATACTTCAATAGTAGACAAAAACAAAAATACACCATACAATCGAGCGATCGTACTTACTATGGTTGAATTTGCCGCAGCAATGATGATGCAATTGCAAAATTTCAACCGCGGCTCATTTCAAAGTTTTGAAGGATTAAGCCTACGGATTGGTACGATTATTCATAAAATACTATGATTATAATTTTTTCTCATATAGTACCCCTTTATTTGAAGAAAACTTCTTGTGTCTATTTTGAATATCTTAATATAAATAACAAGTGAAAAGAAGAAACTAATCAACTATGTAAGTAATAAAATGGTATTATAACATACTAGCGGGCTCACCCTCGGATCGCTCGGGTTCGCCTCTAGAAAAACAAAAGCAAATCTATTATACAAGAACATTACATATTCCCGGGATAATAAACCTATGTGCTATTCCAGAGTATAATCTATCTCTGTGCCAAATTTCATTCAGATTCGTTTAGCCGTTCTGGTGTGATTGAGTAACAAACATCATCCAAACATCCAAACATCTAAACTTTAACATTTATATAATTAGTAAGATTATGACGTCTTTTGATACATAGTATTTATTTATTTAGGTATATCTAACGGGGAAGTAGCTGCAGGTGTGGTCGGTTCGCTTAAGCCTCTCTATGATATATGGGGTAACGCCGTTAATATGGCGTCACGTATGGACTCTACGGGAGAAACAGGCAGAATACAAGTAAGTCTATTACTAAACATAAAATTGTGACATTCAATATTTTTGGAAATACACAATAGGGTGACCCAGAAAAAAACAAATGTTATTTTTTTCAGTCTCTTACAAAATTATGTTAGTTTATTATGTTTTAATAGTCCCCTCCAAAGCGCAGTTCAAAAAAATAATTTGAGAGGTCGCTGAAAATTTTTGAAAATTCCCAAGATCGTTGAAAATCGATTTTTTTTCTCGCTATTTCACTATTTTCTACTATAAAATAATTAGGATTCTGAAATTTTCAAGTCGATATTTTAATATTTAAAGGTCGCTCAAGATTTTTATAAGGTGCTGGATGACGATGTAAGCAGAGGCAAATAAAAGTAACGCCATCTATTGACATTTAGTTGAACTAATTTTCTTTGTTCGTGATAAGACCCCATGTTACTCGTAGGAACAAAGGAACTTTAGTCCCAAAAAATGTCAAAAGATGACGTTACTTTTTTTCACTTCTCTCCGCTTACATCGTCATCTAGCGCCTACTGTAGTCAAACAAATAGTCCGAAATGTAACCAGAATTAGAAGGGTTTTTTTTTTTGGAAGAAGATGAGGTATTAATTGTTATTGTACTAGAATAATATTATATTAGAATATTACTAAGATTTTATATTATGATATAAATTGTGTAGTAATAAATTGATGAATTTGATTTAATTTAATTAAATTTTTAGAGCCTTTAATAAAAGCTTGTTTTTAAAAATGTTTTTTACTATTAATTTTTAAGTTATCTCAATGCTAACTTACATTATTATTCCTTATAGTTCCAATATAGTGATAGACTAATATCATGTATTATGATTGTGTTTCTCATATTAGATCAAAACCGGCTTTTATTCATTTTTTTTTATTATTTAACATAACATGTATTTATATTATGTTGTCTTGGCTAATATGTCTCCTTACATAATAATTACTGAATAGTTATATAAATTATAAATAATGTAATAATAACTAATTATTGCGGAACCCATAATATTATTTTTTCATTTTCATATTGTTAAGAAGTTCATTTTATTGTTTTTTCTTTATCATTTAATGTTAAAAGTTATCAACTAGTTCTTTAAAATGTATAAACTACAATATTTGCAAGTAATTAGAGTTTTACCTGGAAAGTTTTGAAATACATTGAACTATTGTTGTTTTTATACATATTAATGTGCCAGTATCGAATTTAACTTTTTATATTGTTTTTATCCATTATAAATTATTAATTTACAGAAAAGTTGCTTTAATTTTATTAATAACCACATATTTATAAAATAAATAATTTCGACATAAATGCAAAATTGACTTCAAAACTGGGGAGAGAAAATAAGAACACTACTTTTTAACGCCAATGTTTAACATGAATTATCCCAATAACTAAACAACTTTCAAGGTTATCCTTCCTTTGAGAACTAACTAGACTTAAATAATAAAATAGAATTATTGTCCCTAGAAATATTTTAACAATTTTATCTTTGTTTCAGGTAACAGAAAACACAGCAATAATTTTAGATGAATGTGGAATTCTTACAACGTATCGAGGGGAAACATTCGTAAAAGGCAGAGGGTATATAAGGACGTATTTTGTACCGCTGGATGAACATTTTAATTTAGTTAAAAAACAGAATTCTTATGCATATTATAATTCTGACAAAATAGGACGCCAATTCAGTGCTCGATCTTCTAAAATTACTTTTACTTCGGACGAATCGGAAACGATTGAGACAATATCAGAAAACTCCACTAGTGATATAAAAAATTTTTCAGCTGATGAAGATGATATTGAGGCTGATATACATGAAGTAAATCCTAATAGCTTTAACTTTAGCTGGTTTAGCTCTGATTTAGCCCATACAAGAGAGTCTATACCATTTAGGGATGATACAAGTTATTCTTCCACAGAGCCTGATATCATAGAAACTCGCTGTTAATAAGGATTGTTGATAAAATTGTGATTGTCTTATTCGAATGTTTAATTTTAAGTAGGTATTTATACATAAAATATGAAGTAAAACATTATTTTAAATATGTACAATTTTATGTTTGAGTTTTGTTAAAAAAAGTTTATTGTACTTCAATTAAATGCAATTTCTTTTAGAATGATTTATGAAAATGTATTATTAGTAAATACAGATTGTAAGTTACCGCTCCTTATAGAAACTGTAACGTATCTGCCCATCTGACATAGTCCAGTCTGTCCGATGATACTAAGAAAAACAATGTTTGGTAATGTACAGATACAGATAAATATTTATAGAATCAATAAATGAAATTGATGAAATCTGATATTATAGGCTATTTTTGGAGATCAATATAGAAATTAAAAAGGTTAATCAAGTACACCATATGTATGAAATAAACTTACATGTTATGTATGAAATATACCTTATATAGAAAAATAGAAATATAAGCCTCTACATTGAGAAGGAAAAAAGTTACAAAAACAAAATTTTTATTGTTATCATATACGGAGCCCAAATTACGTAGGTTCCGTACCTACATTACAAAAAAATACTATAATGTACATGTATGACTCACAGCACTAATAATTGTTTCTTTTTTGTTATAATTATTTAATAAATTAATTATTATTAACAATACTGATATTCTTTAAAATTTTTAACTTTGTTTTTATTTTTTTTTATTTTTGGTTACTGCTCTCAGTGTATTATATTATTTTATTAAGATTGTATTTGAATTAATATTAAAACTAAATATTTATCCGTATTTTAATTTCATAGTAAATTGTAAAATTATTATCATAATAAAACAAAATCCATCTATTCCGTTGAGTTTTTCTTTCGATTTTCCTCTCAATACTTTGGTCGAACAAACAGGTTGACTATAAATACTCTTATTTATGATATTTAAGGAAATAAGTATTGCATATGACTCTCGCAATTAAGTATATCCTAGACACAACAATTTACTTAAGTAGTAAATTATACTATAAGAACGATTTAATTAAGAATAATAGATTAATTTATTTAAATACATTGCAATATGCATTAACTTTACAAAGTAATAGATTATAAATAATTAAAACAAAAGATGACCCGTGGCTGCTTCGCTATGACCTCTTTTTTGTAGAAGTGAATAAAATTCTGCAATTCAAAGTTTATACATCACTTTGATTAGAAACCTAATCTTTAAGCCTTCATTACCTTCTGCTGAATTGTGATATTATACTTTTGAGTATTTAATATTTATTTATATTACATTTACATGGACATCTTCTCCTTCAAAGGTTCCACGCTTAACATGTTTCTATACCTCTCTTCTCTTACTCAAAAGGATATATTGCCGTTAACATAATAATTTTAATTAAAAAGTTAAAAATTAGTTAAAAATAATATACCATAAACGTTTCAAAAAACTGTTAATTATCTATCCGAATCTGTACATTAAATATTCTTTTAGAAAATCTTATTGACATAGACATTATTATCGATACAGAGGCCGAATATACAGTTTTTAGAATGTTGGTCTCTCTGTCTGCTTGTCTGTTACCGCATCACAGAAAAACCACTGGAGGGATTTTGATGCAATTTGGTATGGTCATAACTGGTTATCCGGGTCAACATATAGGATACTTTTTACCACAGGAAAATATATGATTTCTGAGAAAAAATACAAAAACTAGTTAGAATAAAACCACGATGATACTTTAAACGTTTTAGTAAGGTAACTTATTAAATATGGCAAAAACTTTCTTTAGGTATTCCGCTGAACCTTTACTGCAGTCTTCATGAAACCACAATGAATACATTATAATCAGTCGCATTTCTTCTTAGTGGTGTTATATTACTCTCCACATGTATGAGGACAGTTTATATTTGTACTTTGCGTAATGACGCAAATATCCTTTTTTTATGGATTTATACATACTACCTGTAGATGTACAGGTGGTTATGTGGGACTCACAGGCTAGAAAAGCCAGTACTACCCACTAAAACCCAACAAAACCTGCCCCGTCTTAATGGGGCACACCGACGGCAGGTCTGCCGAAGCAGACTACAACAACCATGAGGTTGCTCCCACAGTCCATTCTGCCGTCAGACAAGTACCAGGAGCAACCCGCATGGTACAGCGCTAACCAAAGTGGGCCATCTCCCAATACGTTTCTTGGCTTCCCGTCCGGCTGAACTGTATGTATTCAGCCCTTTTTAATGTCCCACTGCCTCCACTGCCACAGGTCTCCCTTCAATATGAGGGGGATCAGGCCATAATCCACCACGCTTGCCAAGTGCGGGTTAGCGGACTTCACAATGTGTCTTTCGAAAACTTGCTAGGTTCTCTCAGACATGCAAGTTTCCTCACGGTGTTTTCCTTCACCGTGAGGCAAGTTGTAATCATATTAGAAATGATTCATACATGATAATATCAGAAATGCGAGACCCGAGATCTCGCTTCACCCGCTTTCCCAAGCGAACGCGTTACGATTGGGCTACCACTGCCTTAATTAGCGTCCGGATAAACTGTCGGACGCTAATGAATTCCCCCACCACCATAAGGTGAACGCATGTTTGGAGGAACCAATTAATATACTAGGCATCTAACCCCGAAATATAATTGGACATCTTTCCCGATCATTAGGGACTCTGACTATCGACTCTGAACACACCCTAAAGCATTTACGATACAAAATCGTGGATTGTTAACAAAACAAAATCACAATGTTACATTATGAAACAATTTAATACTATTTAACTAAAGAATTTAGGAAAAAAATTACTGCAAACTGTCTCAAAGATTATATTCTAATGTATATATTAACTACACTTTCCTTATTTTACAAATTAACACCAAAATATTAATTAAAAGTAATATATATTTGTGTAAAAACTTCCACACTGATTAACTTTCGACTGACGTAGTATGGATGCGTTCCGTATCACGCAAAATTAATTAATTTAAGTTTTAAATTTAGTAGGCATCTCTCCCTTATAGGCGTCTCTCCCGGACTTACCCTATCTATAGCGCTATTTTATTCATTAAAAAAAGTCCAAAAATATGTGTTATTTAGATATTTGTCAATAGATGTCGCCATGTATTTCCAAAATACGTAGTTTTAATCCCAAAAAAATGAATGTACGGATATTGAATGTGCATACGTACCTTTCCATGATTTTATTAGAGTTACTATTAAATTACCCGTGGCCCCGCCCGTGTTCAAATTATTAGTAAAACAAACTTTTTGGCTTTATAAATTAGTAACATATTAGTTATATTTTGTTGGTCGAAACAATTTTCAAATGAAAATATTTTTTATTGTTTAGTAAATAATGTTAATATTTGTAAATCTTAAAATGTAAAAATTGGGCAAATGCAAGTCCAACTCGCGCATTATAGGTTCCGTATAGTAAAATACTGTATTGTTTTTCTTACTTACGTTTTTTTTATACGAATAATATTTATGTTTCCACAATATTGACTCATTTTATCAACCGTAAATAAATAATATACTCTAACCGTAAATAAAAATAAGTTCCATTCTTATTACTTTTTAACATTTTATGGAATACAAGTTTATGGTTGTTAAACTGACAAAGTGGGTAACTAAATTAGTCCACATCTCAAAACTATAAAACGTGTATTCTGCAAGATAATTTGCGATAAAAGTATTTTAGAAACTGTTATACCTTAACTTTCTCAGATTTTTTTGATACCATTTGTTGAAAGGAGGTGGTGGAAGGTAGCTTAAAAGACGCAATAAAATGCTTGTGACTTTAATCATATTAGCCGAGCCATATGAAATAATAAAAAGCATTTGCTTAGAATTGTTACTTATTTACCTTAACTAACATTCTAGAACTCTCACTTTCCCCAACACTTTCTTTTGAAAATCATTTCGGAAAATATTACTAACTAGCGCTAACTCATCCCTGTTTCGCGACAATTAATGAAGTAGTTTAAAAGTTTATCGCCCAAAACTAAACAAACAAAACAGAAGTACAGATATACTATAAATGTTATTGTTAAAACAAAAATTGCAATATTAATAAATCAAATATGATTATTAATGGAGGAACCTTTATGGCATTGTCAATCACCGCCATTATTTACCGATGATGCGGTGGTAAGAGTTGGTATACTAATATGTAAAACCTAAAAATTTGGCTTTTGGACATCTAAACACGGGCGGAGCCGCGGGCAATGCTAGTATATAATATAATAATCATTCAGCGCCAGCTTTTGGAAAATTTAATTAATTTCCCAAGTCCAATTTGTCCAAGGAATAAAAAGCATCATACAAACTTTTATTCCGTATTTCACCCCCTTGGGGGTTGAATTTTGAAAAATCCTTCCTTAGTGGATGCCTTCGTCATATGAGGAATACGTGTATAAAATTACAATTTTCTAGCCATAGGGGTTTGGCCTGTGCATTAATACATCAGTCAATCACTCATGCCTTTTATATATATAGATATAGATAGATAGATAAGATGGATATTAGGTGATTAGAAATATATGCAAATTACCTAGTATATAAAAACCAAGTTGCATTGTTAAGTACTTGTATTGTCTAGACTCTTGAACTTACACTCACACTTACTACGCTATAAACTATAAAGATGAAAGCTGTGTGGTTTTTGATCTTACTATCAATTGCTCTCGTTCAAGGAAAAAATGTCGATAACGTAAGTTATTTTAATATATGTACTAATTATTATTGTATTAGAATGATCATATTTAGATTTTAAGTTAAAATTAACTACCTTTTGTGTTACATTTAGTAAATGAATTAGATTTAGAATAAAACATTACTTTAGAAGTATAGAGAGATTGAATCTAAAACGGTTTCTATGTGATAGATTAATGGATTGATGTGATTTCTGTGTAATTCGATTGCTTCTCCATCCTAAATAATCCTAATTAATTTAAATAATTTTTTGAAGTGACACTCCTTTAATCGCGCCATGGGAGGAAAAAAAAAAGATTGACGTTACAATATTTGTAACGGAAACGCTGGGCCGTTACGTTAGGGAAGTGAAATTACTTTTTTAAACTATTATATGAATATTTCAAAGAATAAATTAAATAAAAATAGATATGTATAAAAAAAAACTTCTATATTTTTTTTTTAAATGAGCGATGGAATCAAATGAATATTACTTTCTTAATTTTACGCTAATATTTGACATTTTAATTAAACTATCTTTTCGGATTGTTTTGAGGATTTATTTTGATTTTTGGTTGGTTGGAAAAGATAGTTTAATTCAAATGAATATTGTTAAAAAAATATTTACTTGAAATAATTTTTGTACATTATGATAATTTTTTTCACAAAAAAAAATATATTCCTGAATTATTATTTATTTTATTGAAATATATAATTTAACGAAACGTTACAAAACTTGATTGGAAATTAAATTTTAATTTAACACTATCTGTAGGTATTATATGAATGATAAAATATTATTTAAAATATAAATTCAATTTCATAAGAATTACTGACAACCTACAGAAGTTTCATTTCTTGCGCCTGTACATATTGATGCACGGACTCTTTAATATATATATTTTTTCATTTTATGTTATATTTTGGATATGCAATATCATATACTATATACATCTCACCACTATAATCACGAAGTAACTGTGACCTCCGCTAAATATGTATAAAGATGAAGCTGTAATTTTTTTACTTATAGTATAACTTAAATGAAATAGTCGATCATAGTCAAATACATATATTTTAGTGGCAAAATGTAAAACTAAAGAACATTATTAATTCTAGGTTGTTGCCATTCCTCAAGAATTTGTTCCCGCAATTATAAAAGCATCAGCGGACTGTGTTGAAAAGTATAATATGCCAGCAAATACCTTGCAAAAGGTGTTCGATAAGGAACTAGATGATTCTGAGAATGGTAAAAAATATTTGCATTGCCTGGGAGTTGAATCCGGATATATTGATGTCAATGGAAATATCGTTAAAGATAAGTTACTTCAAATTGTCGGTCCATACAAAAATAAAGTTGATGCTGTTGTGGACGAATGTAATCAAATTAAATATAGTAATGAGTTTGAAACAGCATACCAGCATGTCATATGTTTCTACATGAAATCGGAAGTGCACTTTAAAGCGTCGTAACTTATTTAAGTTTATGAATAGTGTAAATTGGTTTGTTTTGATTTCTCTTCTGTCATAGATATTTTCTGAATTTAATTATCAATATTTGTTTTTAAGATATTTTTTAATTTAAAAAATTACTCAATAAAATCACAAAATAACTAATAAAAAAAAATCTAAAAATATATTTTTATAAACTTTTGAATATTTTACGGGTTGGGTTTTTTCGTACAGCGAAAGTGCTGATTATTACCTAATTATTAAATCATCTCTATTCAGAATACTTATATCTTATAAGTAGTTCCCGTGTCACGATGTTGGACTCCGAAACTCTGCTAGTCCTATATATCGCATAATATGAACTATTGATTAGAGGCCTTTGTCGGAAGACAAGCTGACACAGGGGAATTATTTTTGCCGATCTTTACTTATAATTGAAATACGAATTTGCTTTCGTTAATTTAAAACTTTATACAGTAATAAAGGCTTATTTTATTTCGTTTTATTTTATATGTACTATTGATAGTCTATATGTTATTAAAATTTTCTTAATTCAAATATGTATGTAAATAAATAAAAAGATAAAAAAAACATTTTAAATATTCAATAATTAATTATTTCCCTCCAAAAACGAAAAAGGATAAGTTAACGTACAATCAAATCTGATGAACGAGGCGACATCAATTAAAGGGTATTTATTATATTATATATAACAAAGTCGGGTTTGTTACAACACTTATAACTCGAGAAATGCTGGACCGATTTTTATGATCTTTATTTTGTTGGATATGTCTTCACCTGGAATAGCAGAATAACTATTAAAACATTAGAAAAATCCACGAAAAAAGAAATTGCAAAAAAAAAATCTATTCCATACTAAGCGTTAAAACATACCTAGGGACGAACTTGAGCGAAGCGAGGGTAAGTCGCTAGTATTAATATATATTCTCCTTTCTATATTAAGATTTTCCCTTAACCATATTTTTTAAGTGTGATTTATATTATACATCTGGTCAAGTTTGAATGAGTAAGCGCCTCTTCCTACACCCCTCCACCCCTCCCACTCCACCGGCCATGCGCTTTCTTTTGCTCATGCTGGACTATTACCGTTTAGAAGGTGCAATAAAAATATTTTTAATTTTATAAAATTTAAGAAATATTTTTTTTCCTTACAGATGTTGTTGTTATGATGTAAATCGTATATTCCCAAAAGGTCTTCAGTAAATTAAAAATGACCCTGTATATAATTTGAATAGTATTTTACCAAAAACACCTTGTGATATGTTGTATTAAACTAAGTACTCAATAACTTACGATTTATTGTAATATGTCATTTTACCAGACTCATGTCTCGTTAACAGTAATATCAAGGCGAATTCAGATATTTCCTTGGGGAGAGGTCCCATATCAAATTATCTAAGGGGCAATTTTTATATCCCCAGGTAAATCCCCACTTAGTTGAATATAGCTCAAGCCAGTTTCTCATTTTTAAACAAACCCAAACTAATATCATAAATGTGAAAGTGTGTTTGTCTGTCTGTCTGTCTGTCTGCCCGCCCCGTCTGTCCGTCAATCTGTTTGCTTGCTTGTTAGTTTGTTTAACAGTTTGTTTAACAGTTTGTTTCTTTGTTGAAATGGAACTTCTTAAGAATCGTTGTGATTTGTTGTGATTTAGAACTCAATGAAACGAAAATGCGACACAAGAAAGAGACAAACATATTAAATATGTTAAAAGGCTGGAGAATGACATCAAATTTTTACCGCGGGAGAATATGTAATTACCACGGGAAAACACGTTATAATACAACCCAAAAAAATATTAATGATCAGAATTACTTGAAACTTATTAATGATTTTAATACAATTAAATAAATGTTTTAAAATTTATCGAAATTCATCCCATAAGAGGGTAAATTAGGGAATGTAAGTTTGTATGAAACCTATCATTTCAAAGATATTTTTTGTAGTTTTAGTGCGAGCAAAACCGTGGGTACTGCTAGTTGTATCAATAAAGCAAAAAGATTTTCGGATATTAATATATGTATTAAAACAAGAAGTTATTCAAGAACTAAATCAAAACTATACCGGATGTTACTCGATATACATAATTAAGGTCGGTTGCTCCTTCTATGACCCGAATTGTAATACTAGTAAAATGTTTAAAATTAGCCATGACGTCTCAATAATGTCTGTAAATTCTGATAGTAAAAGTGCATTACTTCTTTAAGTAGGCTGTACTTAAGGGAAAAGGAGAGTTTCATTAGCGTATAAAAATTAAAAATAGCAAATTTACATTGTAGGTGTATTATATATTTAAAACTACCATGGATACCGTCCCATATTGGAGTAGCGGGAATTAAGAAGGCTGACAGTTTGGCAAGACGAGTTATAATTGAGGGTATAGGGTAATAACGGCAAACTTTTCTGATATCTTGATAAAACACAAAAAAGATTTTTATTTAATTTATGGATAGATTATTTTGATTAGAGATCGAAATGTAAAGGAATATAGTACAAAGTTATTCAAAACGAGCCTTCTCATATCCCGTGGTTCTGTAATAGGAAATTGACGCGTCAACAAATTATTACGGCCCTTAGGCTGCGTTCTAGGTATATACCACTTAATAAGTTTGGTTATATTATGAAAAAAATAAGTTATCCTAATTGTGACACGTGCGGAGTAGAAGAGGATATACAATACTTCTTTATGGAATTTATCCGGAACGTGGAGAGACGTCGTGTCTTGATGAGTCAATTTCAGATTCACCCAATAAATTTGGGTATATTTTAAAGCATACGGGCTGAACTTACCTGGATGGTAGCTAAAATTATTTACAACTTTAAGTTTAAATAGTTTAAATAGCCTATTGTTTAAAATAAATAGCTTTTGTATTTTATGTATTCAGGGAACGATGTGACTGATATTTTCACCTCATCCTTAAAAGTCCCTAAATAAAAACAGATCAAAAAAAATTAGGTTGTGAAAATCATAAAATATTTAAATACTCAGTATTAAGCGATTCTAATTCAATTTACATACGTATTCAAAGTAATTGACAAAATATACTTACTTTGATATAGAAGCAATATGTAATTGAACACAGATTTTTCAATAATAATATTATTTGCTTATCCTATGAATAAATGTCGCAAATCAGAAAACATTTTAAATAATTCCAAATATCCCCAATTTAAAAGTACCTAGTCCATTTCAACTACAGGAAATGAATTCATTAGAAATAGCTAATGAACTAACTAATAAATAAACTATATTGTAAATTTGCGAATGCAAATTACTCAATAAGGTTAATATATTATTATTTTCAATTCATTGTATCGGTATATAAAAGCATATCTACTATGCGTACCTATCCACTTATTTAGTTCACCCTCCAGTAAGCAACTACTTGCTACGATATAAGAATACGAAGTCAAAATGAGAGCTGTGTGGTGTTTAGTTTTTATATCCATTGGAGCTGTTTGTGGAAAACCTGTTGAGAACGTAAGTAACTTGCCGCATTTATTATACAGGGTGGAACAAATCCATGGGACATGGAAGAAAAGTACCTTAAATATAGAAGTTATCAAGATTTACTCAAAGGAAACATTTCTTTATTTTTAAAAATAATAATAACTGCATTTAATTTTTTTTAAAAAAAAGCTTACCTGAACCGGGAATCGAACAAAATAAAAATGCAAAAAAGGACACCGTCACTATTTTATCGAATTAATCGATAGGGTCTATGGTAAGGATAAAATCTCTCGAACAAACATTGCGTCTTAGAATTGAAGAAAACGACGAAATCTTACAAATTATACATATCGACTCTAACATCGTGGAACAAAAGCATAGGACATGGAAGAAAAATGTCTTAAACACTGAAAATATCAAGTTTCACTTCAAAGAAACATTATTTTATATTTAAGAATATGATAAACTGCATTTAATTTTTTTTTTGAAGAGGTGACCTGAACCGGTAATCGAACCAACGGAAAATGCAAAAAGGTACACCGTCACCGTTTTATCGAATTAATAGATAGAGAGGATGAAATGTTTCGAACGAAAATTGTATGTTGTAATTGATGAAAACGATGAAATCTTACAATTCATACATACATATCGACTCTAATTAACATCGTGGAACAAACGCATAGAAAGTGGAAGACATTCTTCTTCAGTTTTCTACAATTTTTGTCGATAAAATAGTGACGGTGTACCTTTTTGCATTTTCCGTTGGTTCGATTACCGGTTCAGGTCACCTCTTTTAAAAAAAAATTAAATGCAGTTTATCGTATTCTTAAAAATAAAATAATGTTTCTTTGGAGTGAAACTTGATATTTTCAGTGTTTAAGACACTTTTCTTCCATGTCCTATGCTTTTGTTCCACGATGTTAGAGTCGATATGTATAATTTGTAAGATTTCGTCGTTTTCTTCAATTCTAAGACACAATGTTTGTTCGAGAGATTTTATCCTTACCATAGACCCTATCGATTAATTCGATAAAATAGTGACGGTGTCCTTTTTTGCATTTTTATTTTGTTCGATTCCCGGTTCAGGTAAGCTTTTTTAAAAAAAAATTAAATGCAGTTATTATTATTTTTAAAAATAAAGAAATGTTTCCTTTGAGTAAATCTTGATAACTTCAATATTAAAGGTACTTTTCTTCCATGTCCCATCGATTTGTTCCACCCTGTATATTCCCCCGGCAAGCTGAGTTTGTGTTTTTTTGGGTTAATCTCAGAGAATTCAAACTACTGTGTAGATTTTAGTACAATTGTCACCAAAAGAAAGAGGGATTATCTAGGTTATAGGCTATTTATAAATATTTTCTGAAGCTATCGATATGATGCCCTCTTCCGAGTGCCTTCGTAATATTATAAAAGCAATGGGCATCTAAGTACACTAGTTACTCGTAAACATATTTTAAATAACGTATAGAACTTAAAAGGCATTATGCATAATACTTTCTTAGATTTACGCGAATGTTTGACATTTAAATAAAACTATCTTTTCGGATTTTTTCGCGGATTTATTTTGATTTTTGGTTCCCGACGTTTCGATTGCTTTACAGCAATCATGGTCACGGGAGAGACTGAGGTGTTAGATGTCTCAAAGGTATTATATAGTTGTTACAGACAGCCTACCCACAAATAACAAAATGAATTCAAAAAACTTGAAAATTGGCACCAAAGTACCTTACAATATTTGTTAATTTTAATTTTAAAACATTTTTAAAACATTTTTATAATTTTAATTACTTTTATATTATATAATTTTATATAATTTATTTAATTTTAGCTTTATTATTATAATTATTACAATTTTTTAGAAAATTTATTGATTAATAATCTATATTTAGTGTTGCCATTATTATATTTATAACTATAAAGAAAAAATAAATTATTAATTATTTAAGCCACATTATTATTCTATGTGTAATTTAAAAAAATTAAAATTAATTAAGAATTACTATTTGCAAATGAAAATATTAATTTGAATACTAATTTAAATTACTGTTATTTTGATCCGCACAGTAAGAACTTACTACATCTAACTGTCTGTTTTGTTTAGATATATTATTTGATTTTATTATATTAATGACAGGATCCCATGACGATGGTAGTTCCCAGCCATCTTCCCTATTGAAATTTGGATGTTTTTTAATTTCTATGGCTTCCCGAATCATTCTAGGGCGATATCTGTTTTCTTTCGCGAGGATTTGGGGTCTATCGAAGCGAATATAATGGCTTGGGCGGTCCTGACTATGTTTGCAGACAGCAGATGTTGTATTACGACGGTGTTTCACATCAGCTATGTGTTCCTTGACCCGAGTTCTAATGGATCGCTTTGTTTGTCCGATGTAAGAGAGTCCACAATCACAATCAAGCTTGTAAACTCCTGCATCTTGTAGAGGGATGTGGCACTTGACAGGTGGTAAGAATTGACTTATTTTCTTTGGCGGCTTGAAGTAAGTTTTAATTGAAGCTCGCTTTAGGATGTAGCCAATCTTGTCAGTGACTCCTCTCATGTAAGGTAGGACTGCAGATAACACCTTGAGTCATACTGTGTATCGAAAGAAGACCCATACAGATAGGTACTTGAATGGTGAATCTCACCACCACCCTTCACAGTTAGCTACCGTGGGAAAATCTTTGTTTCAGAGAGCACAAGGGATCTGTGACGAGCAACACCTGGCCGGAGAGCTGCAACATGTCAAGCAAGTTCTGCGAGACAACAAGCTGCAAGTGCCGCGCCTACGTCACAGGGACCGAGTGAAACCAGCCACAGTCGAGCGCGTCCCTGCAGTCCTACCTTACATGAGAGGAGTCACTGACAAGATTGGCTACATCCTAAAGCGAGCTTCAATTAAAACTTACTTCAAGCCGCCAAAGAAAATAAGTCAATTCTTACCACCTGTCAAGTGCCACATCCCTCTACAAGATGCAGGAGTTTACAAGCTTGATTGTGATTGTGGACTCTCTTACATCGGACAAACAAAGCGATCCATTAGAACTCGGGTCAAGGAACACATAGCTGATGTGAAACACCGTCGTAATACAACATCTGCTGTCTGCAAACATAGTCAGGACCGCCCAAGCCATTATATTCGCTTCGATAGACCCCAAATCCTCGCGAAAGAAAACAGATATCGCCCTAGAATGATTCGGGAAGCCATAGAAATTAAAAAACATCCAAATTTCAATAGGGAAGATGGCTGGGAACTACCATCGTCATGGGATCCTGTCATTAATATAATAAAATCAAATAATATATCTAAACAAAACAGACAGTTAGATGTAGTAAGTTCTTACTGTGCGGATCAAAATAACAGTAATTTAAATTAGTATTCAAATTAATATTTTCATTTGCAAATAGTAATTCTTAATTAATTTTAATTTTTTTAAATTACACATAGAATAATAATGTGGCTTAAATAATTAATAATTTATTTTTTCTTTATAGTTATAAATATAATAATGGCAACACTAAATATAGATTATTAATCAATAAATTTTCTAAAAAATTGTAATAATTATAATAATAAAGCTAAAATTAAATAAATTATATAAAATTATATAATATAAAAGTAATTAAAATTATAAAAATGTTTTAAAAATGTTTTAAAATTAAAATTAACAATATTGTAAGGTACTTTGGTGCCAATTTTCAAGTTTTTTGAATTCATTTTGTTATTTGTGGGTAGGCTGTCTGTAACAACTATATAATACCTTTGAGACATCTAACACCTCAGTCTCTCCCGTGACCATGATTGCTGTAAAGCAATCGAAACGTCGGGAACCAAAAATCAAAATAAATCCGCGAAAAAATCCGAAAAGGCATTATGCACTTTAACAGGTTTTTTTATTTTTATTTTAATAGGCAATATAAGACAATTACAAAACGACAAAGAGTTGAATGCGATAGAATATAGATTACTTCTCATTGATCTCTTAGGAACAACAAAACAACATACTGTAGTAATTGATCCATAAGTAGTTTGGAATTCTTAACATAATAATATGTACCTATGTGCAAGGGCAGATATTACATACTATATAACTTATAAATTTATATTCGCAATATATAAAGTTCCTAGGCGACCAAGCTTCGCTCGGAGTTCTTTTTTGTTACATCATATTTTTAGATTAAAAAAAAAAAACTAAAAACTTGGTTAATACAAAAAAAAACAAAAGTAAAAACTTTGATCCGACCGGGATTCGAACCCTTGAGATTGTCAATCTTGCACCTTGGTCGCATGACCACGATGATTATGCCGGAGCGTAAGAAATTATTGACCATATTTTGGTGGAACAATGCGAAGGAAAAACATGTTTTCCCAGACATAAGACTAATCTAGATCGATTTTTCGCCCCCAAAAACCCTCACGCACCAAATATCAGCGAAATCGTTAGAGCCGTTTATGAGATCGCCGGTATAAATAAATAAATAAATAAATAAATATACAAGAATTGCTCGTTTAAATATATTGGATGGATGGATGGATTAGATATGAAGCTGCAATCTGTCGCAGTATATGTCATACTATAGGATTTTTAATAATCTATGCATATGTTAAAATTCTAACTGAGCCAAATCTGTACGTTAAATATTTTTGGAAAATCTTATTGAAATAGTAATTATTATCGATACAGAGGCCAGAACTATAGTTTTTTGAATTTTTGTCTGTCTATGAACGCATCACGAAAAAACCACTGGATAGATTAGAGCCATGCGATTTATGATGCAAAGATGTGGCCGCATCAGGCGGCACAAAATGGGCACAAAATTTAATTTTATCCTTAATTTACACGTATCAGGAGAGAGGACCACTCATATTCTTTAATTTTTCTTAATTTGCTTACAGAATTGCCCGAATTTTGCATGTGATACGTACCTCCGAAATACATACATAATATGTAGCTCCGATAATCTCAGAATAAAATCAGTAAATGTGTCATACAGATATAACAAAATTATTTATTTGTCTTGTCTGTAAGGGTTTTTCCATTGCCACTACGGAACCCTGATGAAAATTACCTAGAGGGAGGCATTTCCAACTTTTACATCATACTGAGAAAATGTACCACACAGCCCTGGGACGAATTTTGATTTAACTCGGCATGTTAATAGCTGATTATCCGGATCCACATATAAGATACTTTTTACTGCAGCAAAATGTCTCATCTCTGAGAAAAAAACTGATTAGAATAAAACCACGCTGAAACTATTAACAGTTTAGCAAGATAATTATTATTAATAGAATATTAAAATAATTATTAATAGCTTGAAAAAAACTATATCAGTAGCGATATTTTATACATAAAAATAACTCAACAAAAATTAAGTTAGGTGCAATTTAGAAAATCATCACTACATGTCACCATGTGTTTTTAAAATACGTTATTTTGATCCCAAAACAAAATTTAATGTACGGATATGACTTCTCTATGATTTTATTAGAATTAATAGCGTGTCCTTCCCACGACCAAATAACAAAAAAAAACAAATTCTTCAATAAATACTTCAATAAATCAAACAATATTTTTTTAGAAATTGTTATTGAAATAGCCAATATTTCAACCAAACCAAGAGGTTTTTAAAATTTTTGTCTATCTATGACTGTATCACGGGAAAACCAATGAACGGGTTTTGGTCATGTACCTAGATGTCGCCAAAATAAAATACGAAAATATTCTATATCTGAAGAACTACGTGACGTGACATACATAAATTCTAAAAAACAATTTTCATTTAAAGATTTTAGAATATCTTTTACCAATATTTAAATTATTTTAAACACTGCAATATTTACGACTTTACTTATATAGCTTAGCTAATATATGTAGCTCATATTAGCCAAGCCACATGAAATGATAAAAAATTTGCTTAGAAAAATTTATCTTATGTACTCCTGGAACTTCAGCCCATTACCCGATTTTTATATTTCAGGATGAGAATAAAAATTCACAGACTTTTAAATTGAAACTCGTTTCTGACTGTATAGCAAATAAGTAAATCGGCTGTTCTCTAAATAATATTAGTATAGAAGTATAGACATATAAAAATGTGGGGAAAATTGTAATATAACTAAAAATGAGATAAAAAGAGGGACCTTAGTGGCAAAGCAATGTCACTCACCGACATTTTTTATATAATCTTGCAGTGCACAATGAATCTGGCTGGTATATATAAATAAATAAAACGTCAAAGTTTGGTTTTTGATATTTGTGGCTATCTATTAGTAAAATAATTAATAAAATTAGTTTAGTAGTTTGAAGGTTTATCGCCTACAAACCAATAAATCTTTTCTCTTTTTAATATTACATACTATTGTTAAAATGGCAAATGCAATATTAAAAAACTTAAAACAAAACATTTGAGGCATTGCATTTCTTAATCTTAAAACCTAAGAATTTGGTATTCGTTCGTCTAAACGTATGTGGAGCTGTGGGTAATGCTAGTATTAAATATGACTGTAAACAATTTTCATTCATTTCAGGTTGTTTTCTTCCCTAAAGAAGAGGGAGTTATAATTGCCAGAGCATCGTCGGGTTGTGTTGAAAAATTAAATTTGGAGGCCGACATAATGAAGAGGTTTTTCGCCTGGGAATTAGATGACTCTGAAATTGTTAGAAAGTACATGTTCTGCCTTGGAAATAACTCAGGATATATTGATGACAATGGATATATAGTTAAAGATAAATTAGTTCAAGCTGTAGGACCACATAAAGCAAAAGTAGACGCCATTGTTGAAGAATGTAATAAACCCAAATATACTGATATATATGAAACGGTACTCCGCACGGTCATGTGCTTCAAAGAAAACTCAGGATTGGAGTTAAGAGTGGCGTCATAAAAAATGCTAATGTTTTATTTTCATGCAAATAATTTGAATTACTTTTTTATTTCATAATAGACATGCGCAATAAAATATGACCATGGTATTGAAATGTTTTCTCTTTGACACCATACCCGTAGCTCGTATGAATAAGTGAAGACGTTACACGTCTTAGTCTATATTATAAAAACTACTAAAGTGATTTTGATGAAATCTTTACTTTATTCCCTAAGTTGAAATAAATGTAAGCAAATAAAAAAAGAAAAATTACGAGGCAATTACTAATTTCAGAGAAATGCGTAGACAAATAAACATATTCTGTCACATGTTTAATATGAAATAATTGAGACATGTTTATTATTGATGTAAACATTTATATACCAAAATAAACTTAAAAAAACACAGATTCAAGTCAGATTCATTCAGTCAATTTCGGCGGCTGCTTTAATCAAGGATGCCTTGAGTGACTCCAAATCAGGATGACGTGTTGAGCAGGCCTTTTCCTCCAAGGGTTGCTATATCTTGTAATCTAACGTACTCAAATCTGGACTGGAGGAGGGCCAGTCTTCGTGCCGGATGAAGTCAATTTCACACGCCGCCAGCCAGTCTTGAGTGCTTTTCGTTCTATGAGCTGACGCAGAATCTTTTTGGAATATCCAGCGCCTGTTATTGAACATGGTATGAGAAACAGGTTTTACAAGGTTCGTGAGGACTGTATTTTGATACAAAACTGCATTTGTTTTTACGCGTTTCTCTCAAAAATGTACCTCAGATAAGCCCCAATAAGAGGCTCCCAACCAAACCATGAGTGAGGATGGAAAATGGGGTCGTTGGACACGCGGAACATGGTTGCTCGCTTCTTCACTGCTGTGTGCGTACACCGTAACATTTTGTTTGTTGTAGCTCTCTTCCACATTAAAATTTTTTTCATCCGAAAAAAACATTTCCCGATGATTGTTTCCCGCGTACCGCTTCAACAAAGCGCGAAATCTCTTCAACCTTGGTCCATTTAACGAGCGTCCAAATGATGTCCTACTTTTTTTCGATATGCCCGAAGCCAAAAGTCTTCATTTAATACCCTTTTCACCGTGGTTCTGCTTAAGCCCATCTGAAGGGCCAAAAGTTTTGCTTACGTATGGGATTTCCTTGAATTCGCGCCTTCACAGCTTTTATCACTGCTGGAGTCCTAACAGAGCGAGGGGGACCACTTCTTGACCTGTCATCTACACTAGAGTCTTCAATGTATCGTTTGATGGTACGATAAACGAATCTTTTGGTTAAATTAAAATTTTTCAATATGTCAAAAATCTGAATTTACGCGAGACCGCAACGATGCAACGCAATAACCGCAACACGGTCTTCTTTAAGTGTCCACTCCATATTTAAAAATGAGTAAATATCTAAAAAGTATACATTTTTATATTCATGAAAAATTCGAAATTCGAATTCAATAAACTTTTTTGTGGCCAGCATTTTAAATCAAAAGTTTTTATTGTGTGACAGAACTTATGACCAGACTATGTATATATATAGATGATGGTAGTACCCAGTCGTCAGTAGTCGTGGGATCCTGTAATAAACATAATAAAATCTAACAACAACAACAAACAACAGACCTGTTGTAGATGTAAAGATAGCAATAGCACGGTAATGATTATTACCGTGGCAATAGTGCTGCTTAATATTTTACCGTAAAATTATAATAACAATCTAAATTAATAATTTAATTTTTAAAATTACATATAAAACAATAATATTTTTAAATTTCATATAGAACAATAATACTGATTTAATTAATAATTAATATTTTTGACTTTTTTTTGTAGTTATATAGTAATAGCAACACTATATAATATTATATTAGTAATTATGAAAGTTTAAAAAAAATGTAATATTTATAACAATAACAGCTAAAATTAAATAAATAATATTTAATAATAATACTTATTAAAAGAATTTTAAATATGTTAAGAATTAAAATCAACAAATATTGCAAGGTACTTTGGTGCCATTTTTGAATTTTTAAAAGCATTTTTGTAAATTGTGGGTAAGCACTGTCTGCAACAAGTATATAACGCCTTTGAGATGTCTAACACCTTAGTCTCTCCCGTGACCATGATTGCTGTAAAGCATTCGAAACGTCAGGAACCAAAAATCAAAATAAATCCGCAAAATAATCGAAAAGATAGTTTTATTTAAAATGTCAAATATTCGCGTAAATCTAAGTAATTGACAAAGAAAAACTATTTTTATTGTTTACTTACTCAATTATAGGATCTCATAGCCAAATCGCTCAAAAAAATCTTTAAAATTTTCACCTCAACCTTCGTCCATTTAATTTTACTCGAAATTCAGCCATTTTACTCGAAGGCTGTTATAATAATTAATTAAATAAAATTTCGTTCCGCCATGAGTGAATCTTTATAAGCAAGAGGCGTAAGAGTGCAAAAAGTGCAAAACTTATAACACACAGTTATATTTAATCGTATCAAAAAATGCAACTCATACTCAGTATGATAAGACGTATACGGTAGTTATTATTTCATCATATCCACGTGTCAATATGCAATGTAGGTAGACGGTTATGCGACATGTTAATTTATTTAATAAAATAGAAAATATTTTTTTTGCATCATTGTTGCATTTACTGATCGGTTATTTTTCCACGATTAACTTTAGTTAGTATAAAATTGAAAATATATATTTTTGAAAATATCCTGTGTTCGAGTACCAGTTTGGGCCAAGTAAAATCATTGGGTTTTTCTGTCAGTAAATTTTGAGTAACATTCCAGAGTTGAAAAGTTGACGATGCTTTACCTCACCTCAAAGAACGCCCCAGAGCGAACGTTTTTTTAAAGAGAATGCGGACACTATATACTCCTATTCCTTGCCTTCTTTTGAGATTTAGTTTTAATTTGTCGTAATTTCTTTTTTTGTTTTAAAAAGTTCAAATTTGAGACAATTCAGGCTAAATGAGCCCATCGTTGCAACTTTTCGGAGCTTGGAGAGCAGTTGTGCTACAAGTTGGTAATACGCTCTCAGGTTTTCTTTGTGTGGAATGCTGGTATTTTTGGTGTAGTATACCAGCGGGAGATTTCCTCTTCTCTCACGGCACTCTTAGGTCATCTTGGCGTAAGATCCTGATATTATTGGCGTAGGTTGCCAGCTTCCCTATTGGTTTCTTCGGCTTCCTATGCTGGCACGTTTGGTATAGGATGCCAACGTTCTGATTAACTCTTCGTTTCTCTGCACGATTGCCATCTTTAGTCATGGTAGTCTATTATAGCTCCATTTTAGGAGTCCAGTTCTTCCTTCTTCCAACTTCTCTAGTTGCACGAGTCTGTGCTTCACACTATAAGACCATATGATTGGCGGGTTGCTCCATGGTTTGTTGTCCCTAATGTATTCTGATGTTATGTTCGTGTAATGTATTCTGACGTGATAGATAGCGACTTTTTTTTCCTCGAGTAATACTTTCAGCAAACCCTCTTTTCTAAGTTCGATAACTTGTCTGATATTTCACGTATTGCAAGATGCATTTCACCAGTTTCTCCTGCATCTCTTTACATGTGGTGTCTGGCTTCTTTGGCTGGTGGGAGGTTTGATGCAATGACCTGCACCATGTCGGCTGGCTTCAGTAGGTTTATCGGTGTTTAGGGCTGTTTGTGGCTTTGTCCACGTTCCGCTTGCTAAGCCTGCTGTGATTGTAATGGCAGGCATCTTCTGTTATAGGCGTTCTGCACCACTTTTCTTGTCCGTATTAGTCTATTGTCACTAGGATATGCGGTAATGTTCCTAAGGATATCCTCCGGGCATATGCTTAACAAAATTCCGATAGTATAAGCTGATGTAAATTACTTTCGTGTACGGCAGTCTGTTACGATGAATGAATTATATATTATTCGACCTAATTCTTTAATTTCTATCCACAACCTTTGCTAGATACCCGTTTCAAGGTCTAGTTTAACCTTTTCACCATTCCATATGACTGCAGATAACATGGTATAGTTCAAGTGTATTGCACTCTCATATTATAATCTTACAAACTTCTTGAAGCACATGTGATTCACAGTTTCTTCTTTGATCACTGTCATATAATTACCTACCAATTTGTGACCCTGAATCTGTAGCATTCAAGATTTTATCCTATTTTGCGCCATTAAGTGCTTCTTGATTGGGAATAGCAAATGCATTGGGCTTTTTTGTTAAATAATCAACACAACCTGAATTCTCGCTCGATCTGGTCGCATCGCTTACCAGAGTTATTAATCGGAAATGGTCCCATATAGCCTTAATATAGTTGCCCAAAAAAGAGGGAGGTGAATTTGAATTCCTCTCCGAGCGGCATAAATGCACGCTACGCCACTCTTTCGAGATATAAACCTAATTGCACTCGACTATAGTTGGCACGCGTAAAATGCTAAAAATGTATGTCGCCATGTGTCAATGTTAAATCAAAAAGTATGAATGAAACGCATTAATCATATTAATCTTTGGAAATCAACTACGGTTATCATCACAGTACCTATTAACCCTGCAGCTCCGTCCATTTTAAGTCTTTTGTGCAAACAGAATTCAGTCATGCCAATGACATTTACACTTCTCTTACTTTTCCCATTTTGGATAAGCTCTTTAGCCTTAACAATTGTTGTTCTGTCACTCCTGCTAGTTCGGGTTTTTTCCTAATTTTTGTTCGCGGCATAATGATACTGTAACATAAAAATAATTATGCATACAAGCAATAATAATACAAAGCTTAACCAGCAAATCAACTAAGTCGTCATATTTTTTTACTGAGATATTGCTCATTGGGGTAAGTGTACGCATGCGCACACTTTCCCCAGGAAGCCAATATATAAATTAATGTTGATACTGGTGTAGGCAACAAATAACATCATTATCATTTCTCACATATCTACAGAATAAGCTCATGGTCAAAGAAAACATGACTTAACAGTATCAGTTTCAAAGCTTGGACGTGACAGGATTTGACAAAATGCCAAAAACATCATGTTAAAACTAGTTCATCACTGCAGCGTCTTAGTTTCACTCGAATGAACCCTGTGAATGAGACATACGCGGTGCACTTCCTTACCCTCTGCGCTCAGTTACCCCGAACGACTACATATATATTTATATAATTATGGCAAAGTTAATTCATTTATTCAGTATTATTAGCATTTTTAAAGTATATCGAGCCTCTTTGTGTTATTATTTTTCTTCTTATTTTCTACACATATTATGCTCTACCAGCAGCCTCGCCTTTTCGATGTTTTTAAAATATGAATATTATTATAAATAAGAAACAAAATAAAAATGTTTAATATATTTACTGTAATAAATATTATAACTTTGTTGATGTTAGGCGTATTTTAGCGTAATAACAATAATTATGGCATATATTATCATAAATGTATATGAATTAATATTTAATCCATGTATATATTATACTGCTTACTGCATTGTTGTGCTTGCGGTATGACCCTATGAAAATATATACTTATAACAAAAATTGAAGTCAGACAGACGTCTGTTTGTCCGTCTAACGGTCCGCCTATATTCGTGAAAGAATCGTAATAGGCAACAAATATGAAATTGAAATTCTTACAGAATGTGTTACTGCAGTGAATATTTGTATAAATAAAAAAGCAAAATCTAAAGAATATAAACGTGACACATCGTGAAGATAAGAAAAGCGAGACTAATTTAATTTTAATACAATGCATATTTTTTATCATACAAATCCAATGATTATGAAAATATTAATCAATAATTTACTAAAGAATCGATAAAATCGACTCATTTGTTTTTGGATTTTTGTCTGTCCAGTTTTGGTTATAATATATTGCAAAAATTACTGAAATTGTATTGCTGCAATTATTAAGCTTGCTATTTATTTAACAGGTAATTTAATCAACATTTTATTAAAAGGTTCCCCAAGATTGGGTATATACTCATATTTGTATTATAGCTAGAATCTTCATGCACTTAAAATACCGTGAAACAATATAAATGATAAAATATAACAATATAAGTATACGAAATTAAAATGATTAATAGTAATTGTTTAATTATTATAAGAAGCTTTTTAATTATAATCCGCCAGTAATTTCTTGATTGATTGAAAATCATAAAACATTTAAATATTCACCATATCTAATTGAATTTACTTACGCATTCAAAGCAAAAGACCAAAAAAAAAATACTACTTTGATATAAAAGCAATAATTGAACCCAGATTTTTCAATACATAATTATCTTTTCTCATCCTATAAGTGAAGTCGCAAACCTGAACATTATACTTTAAATAAAATATTTGATAATTCCAAATATTCCCAGTTTAATAGTAGCTACAATTCAATGAATACGGTAAGAATGCAAATATTGACTCAATAAGGTTAATATATTATCATTAAAAATGCATTGTATCAGTATATAAAAGCATGTCTGCTACACGTACCTACGCAGTAATTAAGTTTAAGCTTCATATGCAACTACGTGCTACGATATAAGAATACGAAGTCAAAATGAGAGCTGCGTGGTATTTAGTTTTTATATCCATTGGAGTTGTTTGTGGAAAACTTCTTGGGAACGTAAGTATATTGCCGTATTTATTGTACTTTCCCCCGCCAAGCTGAGTTTGTGTTTGTTTGCGTTAATCTCAGAAACTTCAAACTACTGTGCAGATTTTAATACAATTTTCACCAATAAAAAAAGGAATTACCTAGGTTATAGGCTTATAAATTACAAATATTTTCTGAAGATAAGCTATCGATATGATAACCCTTTCCCAAGGGCTTTCGTAATATTATGAAAGCGAGGGGTATCTAAAGACACTAGTTACTAGTATAACATATTTTTTAAATTTTAATACGTATTAGCATTTTAACAGGCTTTTTATGTATTTTAATAGGCAATATAAGATAATTTTAAAACGACAAAAGAGTTGAAAGGGTTAGAATATAGATTGATTTTCATGGACCACTTAGGAACAACAATACAACCTAAATTCTAAGGTAATTCACCGTGTATTATACATATACACTGTGTACTACTGTGGTAGCCCAGTGGTAACGCGCTCGCTTGAGAAACGGGTTCAAATCTCGGGTCTTGCACCTCTGATATTTTTATGTGCGAATCACTTCTTACGTGATTACCACTTGTCGTATGGTGAAGGAAAACATCGTGAGGAAACCTGCATGTCTGAGAGAACCTTTGAAGTTTTTGAAAGATATTTGAAGTCCGCCAACCCGCACCTGCACTTGGCCAGCGTAGTGGGCTGTGGCCCAATTCCCCTCGCATTCGAAGGTCTTTGCCCAGCAATGGGATGTTAAAAAACTATTGTAGTAGTTGATTCATATTTACAGGAGCTTCAGTTAAGTGAGGTCACATATATATATAATTAGTTTCAGGTAGTTCTCATTCCTCTAGAAGCGGGAGCTGAAATTGCCAAAGTATCGTTGGATTGTGTTACAAAAATGGGTTTGGAGCCCGACATAATGAAAAGATATTTCGCCTGGGAATTAGAAGACTCTGAGACTAATAGAAAGTACATATTCTGCCTTGGAAATAACTCAGGATATATTGATGACAATGGATACATAGTTAAAGATAAACTACTTCAAGTTGTAGGACCACATAAAGAGAAAGTAGACGCCGTTGTTGAAGAATGTAATAAAGCCACATATAGTGACAAATATGAATCAGTATACCGTAGGGTCATGTGTTTCAAAGAAAACACCGGTTTGGAGCTAAGAGTGGTATGATATTTTTATGCCAATGTTTCCTTTTTTAAAAAAAGGCTTCTGAATTATCCGTTATATGTTTATATTGGTGTGGGTATTTATGTTTCAAAAAAATTAAAGTTAAAAATATTACGTTTTCTTTCATTTCAATTTAAATCTGCCAAGGCACTGCTATTCACCCTCCAAATCCCAATGTGCATTCTCCTTGTCATGGTGGGGGAAGGGGGGGGGGGCTCATTAGCATCCGGCAATCTAGCCGAGCGCGAAGCCAAGAATCGCACTGGGTGGCGGCCCACCTCGCTGGGCGGTGTTCCATGCGGGTTGCTCCTGATACTGCGGTTACTTTGCTATCAGGGAAGGATAGCAAAGTGGACTGTTGGAGCAACCTCATGATTGCTGCGCTCTGCTTCGGCAGACCTGGTATGTATGAGAATATGTCATAAAGTATTTTTCAACCCCAAAATTTAGTATTTTTTTTATTAATATATGAACAATATTATATATATATATATATATATATATATATATATATATATATAGATTGAACGCGAGCGTAGCCGCGGGTTCTGCTAGTATACTTATATAAATTAAAATTTATTTATTTTGCCGATATCTGTTTATATATTTTTTGATGTAGCTTAGAAAATATTATCTAAATAATTCACATTCCACAAATTATGTATACATACTAACAAACATATACTTATGTATATGTATACTACGAAACGTATATTCTATCCCAAGACCAACAAAAAATTCTAGACTCAGAAAATGCCGCTTAAACCATATCTTGCTTTTTTTAAGTCCGTCCGAAGCTCATAAGAGCGTTTTATTTTAGTCCAAGACTTTTGTTGTCTTTCTTCAGATTTCATCCTCAGATCTTCACGAAATATGCAATGTACTGGACTTCCTCGATACTTTCAAAGAAAAAAGGATTGGCCCAGAAATCTATAAAATTAAAAATAATGGAAATTTCAATGTAGCTAGTCTGATTATCTAATATATAAAAATCTCGTGTCACTGTGTTTGTGGTCGCACTCCTCCGAAATGGCTCGACCGATTTTAATTAAGTTTCTTTCTATATTTGGTAGGTATAAGAATAGGTAAAGTATTTTTCATCCTCCTATCCCCACCCTCCATTTTTTAATTACGATTTTAGTAAATTTGTAAGAACAATATTATATAAATACATAGCGACGAACCCTAGCGAAGCGAGTGTGAGAATAACATAAATCCAAAGATTTTTTTTTGAAGATTGAACGCGGACATAGCCGCGGGTTTTGCTAGTTCATAAATATAATGAATAACATGTCCACAATCTATTTATCTTGCCAGGTTATGTCAAAATTAACACGTTTAACATATAAATAAAAACCAATATGCTTTTTTCACATACATATTGCCCAGAGTAGCGTACCACAAGGGTCTCGTATTGGACCTTTATTATTCAATATATTCATCAACGATATCGTATTTGCAACGCTAATTCAAAATTCTAATTATTCGCGGATGATCCAAAACTCTTTAGAACGGTTAGCTCGGATTCTAATACAAAACTCTTGCGAGAAGACCTCAATAATCTGATATCATGGTGTAATAACAATTGTATATTTCTCAATCCGGACAAGTGCCATGTTTTTTCTTTTTCTAAAAAAAACTTCTTTAGCAAGAACTTTTACTATCGATGGCCATATTTTATGCGAAGCTAAACAAATACCCGATTTAGGTATAACGCTAGACTGTTGTCTAGCCTCGTTACAACATTCACATAGAAAATGTTGTAAAAAGATTTCAAAACTCTTGGCTTTATCCTCTGCAATTGCAAAGATTTCAAGGACTCGCGTACAAAAATTATTATTTACTCAGCTTTGTTCGAAGTATCTTGGAGTATTCTAGTGAGGTATGGAATCCTCATTTCAACATTTACTCACATAGGATAACAGTGTGTGATGTATTATATGTGTAACCTATTGTATGTGTATTAGAATGATGTCATAACTATCCCTATATTTGAGTACCTATATAAATCATTGTATCAAATATATTGGAGAGTAATAAACTGTATTTTGAGCCAACAAGTCGTGTTCAATTTCGCTCCCCGAATCGAACCTTTATATAGCGACCCTGCCAGCGCAGTGCGGCGCCATGGCGCGATGTGCCTTATAAGGACACATTATTAAAAACATTGAGTGATCGGTGCATTTTATAGACTCATTATGATTTTATTATATTTGTATAATTCGTACTCAAGAGACTTCTTTGTTCGTGTGAATCTTATTTTCAAGTACTTTTCGGTGGACTATCTAAGTGTCCAACACAGGCAAACAGCAGTCTAAGGAACAGGAGGTGATTATCGCGCAAACTGGTGCTGGAAATTCGGGTGGCGCTGACCAGTTGGTACAACACGCTAGCACAATAACTTATGTTCTGATAGCAATTTACATGATCTTGGCTGTTGGAGGAGCTATATGGTTGCTGCGATACTATAAGAAATGTCACACCAAATGAATCGAAAGAGGTATCAATGCGTTCGAGCTGCGAACTACGAAGGTCGATAAGTGTATTTCGTCGACAACAACAATACGCAATATCCGCGCCTGGTGCAAGCAATCCCCCCCTCTAAGGGATATCGGTATGTAATAAAAGGATAATAGTGCGAACGAACGAACGAACGAACGCACGCACGCACGCACGCACGCACGCACGCACGCACACACACATACAAACATGCACGCAATTTTTTATTACTACATTTTAAAAGACTATTATATTATACCTACTAATTTACATCTATATTAACTTACCTATATTTTATTACGACAGCAAGGAAAGAGTTATGTTTTTCGCGCCTATCCTTGTGTTTGTTTGTTTAGAATATTTTTTTCCTGTCATATCTTCCAAACCACTCGATGGAATTCTTTAATTAAGGTACCGTTAGATTCGTCTCATTAGTCCAAGTGTTCTTAGATAGGTGACATAGAAAAAAAAATATGGGGGCTGCTAGATTTTTTTAGGTGAATTATTTTTTTAATCTTCTTTTTCTGTAATATGGGTATCAAATTAAAGGGCTCATAACAAAGATTCCAAAAAGACATAAAATCCCTGTATTACTTAAAATAATGATCATTAAAAGCACATCTATTTATTTTACTTCAAATGTTTAATTGGCAAAAACTAAAAAGTGTAAATTAAAAAATATATTATAAAAATAAAAAAACCCGACTGCATAAAAGCTAACTAAAGCGAAGAAAACAAGTTCACGAAGGAATATAGTACATACATATCAGTATGTAGGTACATCTCGCGGCAGGGATGAAACGTGTATGTCTCCGACTGCATAATAATATTATATTCCTTCGTGAACTTGTTTTCATCGTTTTAGTTAGCTTTTACGCAGTCGGGTTTTTTTATTTTTATAATATATTTTTTTAAGTTTGTTATATTACCTTATATAATTAATTGGATTAAGGTTTGAATCTGTACGTTTTATTATAAAAGAGCGGGGTCTCCTAATACAGGCAAAAATTACTTTCTTACAAGGGGACCTAAACCACAAACTTCGTCGACTCTATCTCTTTATGCAAATAAAATATTTTTATTTTATTTATTTATTTAATTGTTTTACTATTACAACTTATTTAAACAATCTGTATTATTATTTTTTTAATTAATTGTTTTTGTTGTAATTCTTTTTATAATTTTACGTGCTTACTCGAATATCCAAGTGAGGCGGGCTTATAGCCGGTGTGTATGTATTGGTGGAATCTAGCCTTATCGAAAAATTTAAATAACCTACCTCACATTGAGGGAAGCTCGTGCCTAGCTGTGAAAAGTTAAAAGGGCGAAATCATTATTAACCTAACATAAGTTTTAGGAGAATGTGCCAAGATTTGGTAAGTGCGTTAATTATATTATAGCAGTTAATTATGTATGTGTATGCACTCGAAAGGCTTTACTGTCTATATTCGTATGAGCAATGAGGATATCAAAGTCCCCTATTACGACAATCTCAGTCGGAAAAATGTTTTTGCTATTTTCTACCGGAAGGCACACAATCAGCATTTTATTATTAACATCTTATTATAAATAACTTTCAATAAAGATATACCTAATGTATTAAATAAAGGCTCTATTTAAATATCACATGTACATACATGGTCCTAATAAATGTAATGTTTAAAAGTTGGCCTAATTGATTTAGTTGCAATCTGCTTCACATTTAAGTTATGCCAAAGAATTATTGATTAATTATATCCAAACATTATCACGTTATATCTTAATTTTCTTTAAGAATATATATAACAGAGAATATAGCTCTATATTTTTACTATCTTCTTCTCGATAAATTTTAGGAGAATGTTTTTAATTTAAAGAAACTCAACAAACTAAATTTCATATCAGTCGATCGACTAGTTTGAATAACTAGTTGTTACCTTTAACTTCAGTTAAAGCGGCTACCATATATAGCGGCTGTGCACAATATGATATTAAACTCGCGAGTAAAGCCGCATGTAGTAGCTACGCCAAATATTATAATTATTGAAATTATACTTTTTTGACGTGTAAGGAAAAAAATGGCGAGAGTGAATTTTTACGATGCGACAGATTTAGACTATAGTATGAAGTTAGTCGTTAACTCCCCTTTACTATAGTTGTATTCATGAAAGCATTTCCCAAAATAAAAAGGGGTTGACAGGAAGAGAGGATAAGGACAGGACAGAAATCATCACGTAACGAAAAAGGTTACGTCAGGTTTAAGATTATTTATTTCTCAAAAGAATATTACAATTATTCACTTATATGAGAAATTACATTAGCTAAAGCTTAACTAAACATTTTATTGGGTAGGTACATCGAAATTTATAGGCAAGACAAATAACAAGTAGAGGGTAAGATTAAAAAATGTATACACAGGTTAACAGAGTAAGCGCAACTGGAAGAGCTATTACTTTCAATTTATAATATACTAAATTTTAAGATGTTATATTTTAATATTTTTTCTTTATGTTTAATTTTACGTTATGATAATGTGTAAAATACTATTGTTATTATGTATGTATATACATATATATAGTTTATCTTATATATAAAATTCTCGTGTCACAGTTTTCGTTGCCATACTCCTCCGAAACGGCTTGACCGATTTTGATAAAATTTTTTGTGCTTATCCGGTATCTATGAGAATCGGCCAACATCTATTTTTCATCCCCCTAAATGTTAGGGGTAGTCCACCCCAAATTTTATTTTTTTATTTTTTAGACAAAATTTTTAATTTCTATTTTTTTATGATACAACATACAAAAATACATACAATCCTCAATTTTCACCCTTCTACGATCAACCCTTATTTTTTAATAGCCATTTTAGTAATAGGAAATTATTTATATGGCAAAACAACGTTTGCCGGGTCAGCTAGTATAAGTATATATTCTATTGTATTACAATTATTTTATACAATTTAATTATTTGAGTTTAACTTTTAAATTTTTATAATAATGTATAGTAGATTGGTTAATTTAGCAATATATATATATATATATACATATATATATAAATATATAACGAAAGATGCTATGCTTTATTTATAATGAGAACTCCTTGAGAAGTTCAGCAGTGTAGGTAATAAAAATTTGTTTGCGCTCTATGCCGGCTTTTCTTCGATGAGCTTCAACATGTACTCACCTATACCACTATATATATATATATATGTATGTATATATATAATATATGTATATATATATTATAATGAATTTTATAGCTGATATATTTCATCTATGAACACTTTATTATACTATTATTATTTGACTATGATTTTATTACTTTACTAAACTTATTTATTATGACTAGTGATCGCCGCGTGGTTGATGCCCGAGTGCGTGTTCGAGTGCCCTCTACTCTTCCTTGAACCACTAAACGTTCAATCGAAACATCATCACGTCTTGTTACATGACGGTCCGACGGCTTTATGCGCTATCCGAGGGACGGGGTTGTAACACCGCCAACTTCTCGACTCGAGACTATTAAGGAGAATTTGTTGACATAAAATCCGAATAAAAACTATATTTGACTCGAACCCAGGATCTCCGAATCTGCAGCTGTACATGCTAGCCACTAGACCACCGAGGCAGTTAATTTTATTACTAATGTGAACGTTAATAGTGATTATAGAGATCGAAATCATTAATGAGTTTTTTAAACAAGTACAATAGAAATGTCATTTTATGTAGTCTTTTCTGATTATATTAATCCAACAAAACTGAATTTTTGTAAAGACCTTGGTTACGCCAGTAGAAATAATGTGCCAAAAGTCCCCATCGATCCCATGTGTGCTAAAAAGTTTTTAAAGTAAAGTCAAAATTGACTTTGACTTGACGGGTTATCTATACATATTATAAAATTCTAACTAAGCCGAATCTGTACATTAAATATTTTTTGGAAAATCTTATTGAAATAGACATTATCATCGATGCAGATGCCGAATCTATAGTTTTTAAAATTTTTGTCTGTCTGTCTGTTACCGCATCACAGAAAAACCACTGGAGGGATTTTGATGAAATTTGGTATGATGATAGCTGGTGATCCGGGTCAACATATAGGATACTTTTTACCGCGGGAAAATATCTAATTTCTGAGAAAAAATACAAAAACTGGTTGGAACAAACCACGATGATACTATCTGTAAACAGTTTAGCAAGGTAACTTACTAAATATGGTAAAAACTATTAAAAGTAGCTTATCTTGAAAATCAAATTATCAATAGCGCTATTTTATCCATTAAAATAGTTATTTTAATTAATATATTACTTATGTGTTATTTGGGTACCTATTCGACAACAGATGTCGCCATGTGTTTTTAAAATACGTAGTTTTAATTCCAAAAAAATGAATGTACAGATATGACCTTTCTACGATTTTATTAGAATTACTACTAAATTACCCGCAGCCCCGCCCGTCTTCAAATTTTCAATAAAGCAAACTTTTTGGCTTTATAAATTAGTAACTACACATATAATCAAATTGTAACGAAGCCGAATCCGTAAATTCAATATTTTTCGAAAAATCTTATTGAAATATTCATTATTAGCGATATAGAGGCCGAATCTATAGTTTTTAGAATTTGTCTGTTTGTCTGTATGTGACCACATCACATCGCATCGCATCACAGAAAAACCACTGGAGGGATTTTGATGAAATTTTGTATGGTGATAGCAGATTATCCGACTCAATATTTAGGATAGTCTTTTATTTCTGGGAAAAAATACAAAAACTGGTTAACATAATACTTTAAAATTTAAAACTGTTTAGAATAAAATAATTTAAAATTTAAAACTGGTTAAAATAAAAGCACGATGGTACTATTAACATTTTAGCAAGGTAACTTATATATGTTAAAACTATTAAAAAAAGCTTATCTTAAAAGAAATATCAATAGCGCTATTTTATTCATTAAAATAGTTGTTTAAATGAAAATTTATTTATGTGTTATTTAGATATTTGACAATAGATGTCGCCATGTGTTTTTAAAATGCGTAGTTTTAATCAAAAAAAATGTACAGATGTGACCTTTCTATGACTTTATTAGAATTACTACTAAATTATCCGCGGCCCCGCCCGTGTTCAAATTTTCAATAAAATAAAGACAAACAAGCTTTATAAATTAGTAATATATTAGTAATATTTTGTTGGTCGAAACAATTTTCAAATGCAAATATTTGTAAGTTTTTATTTTTTCAGTAAATAATGTTAATATTTTTTAATCTTTTAATCTAAAAATTGGGCAACTCCAACTCGCTCATTATAGGTTTCGTATAGCAAAATACTGTGTTGTTTTTCTTACTTACGTGTTTTGTTAGGTTAACACTAAAATAAATACAAATAACATTTACGTTTCCACAATATCGACTCATTTTATCAACCATAAAAATAAGTTCGATTCATAATTTTTTATAACATTTTATGGAAAACAAGGTTATGGCTGTTAAACTGACAAAGCGGGTAACTAAAAATATTCCATATCTCAAAAACTATGAATAAGTATTTTAGGAACTGTTATATCTCAACTTTTTTAGTAGTAGACATTAATCTAATCTAATCTAATAATCTTTCTTTGTCTCTCGGCATTTGACACAGGAGCCATGTTGTCCTACTAAAACAAAATAAGTGATTATTTATTAATGCTTTATGTACAAGTAAAAAAAAACTATACAAAAAAGTCTACCTTCGGGTGATGCTGAGATAAATATACCTAGTAGGTGCAATAACAAGAAAAATTTAACAACGCAATAAGATAATGATAAATAAACAATAGAATAAATATACAGATAAATTTATATGCATATAATAAAATTCTAACAGATAGAAAGACAAATATTCTAAAAACTACAGATTCGGCCTCTGTATCGATAATAATGACCATTTCAATAAGATTTTCCAAAAAACATTGAACGTACAGATTCTAATTAGTTAGAATTTTATTATATGTAGGTACATATAAATAACAACAATATTAAGAAAATTATAACTTCTCTTGAAATAAATACAATTTATGCTTTTGTTTAACTTATTTATTAAATTGATTTTATTGACATCGTTATTTTATTTGCAGTAAAGAAAAAAACTGCAAGAAACTGAGTTAGGTATTTCTTGTAACCGCCACAACGTATATTAAGTACCTACATTATTAAGTACGTACATATATTAAGTATCTACATTATTAGCTCACAAAGTATATTATGTAGGTACCTACATACTTTATTGTTTTTGTGAACTAAACCTAACAATTTTTCAGTTTCGTAACATAACGCAATATAACGAAATTGAGAATAAAATCTGAGAAATTATAACTTCAAAAAGTATTTTTATGTAAACCACGTGTTGCACAAACAAGCACTGAGTGTTTTCATTAAGATATTACAAAAAATAACAAAATGATTTAGTTCGTAAACAAAAATTATAATATACTTACCAAAATAATAGTTGTTTATTATCCTGAGATATTTTTTTGTAAATATTTACTTGACACAAAATCATGAGTCTACGACGACGATGAAAACACAATGACCGCGGCGACAATGATTTTGTCATCAGTACTAGTGTCGCCGGTATAGAAAAAAATATTTCTACTGTTTCAAATGCGTTATGAATTTTATTATGCGTTATTAGCCCTGAGTAACGAAACGTTATAATTTTGGGACATAATTAATTTAATTAAAATAAATTATTTTTTTAAAGATTTACGAATAAATTTGGTCCTATTTAATTGCTTGATTCAGCAGGAGTAATATGGGCACACAGAAATTTAAGTAAAGCTATTAATATTCGTAACAATTAATCTCTGAAAAAGTAAAATGGTTATTGGGACACTAAAAAAATGTATGATAACATTTTTTTTCTTAAATTTAATCTCAAAAAAATTATTCTTTTAATAAAAATTAAAGTTAAAATACCAGAGAAATCTTCACATTAATAGATTAATATAACAACAAGGGGAATTGTTTTTATCATATTTATAAAATAAGATATTTAATTAAGTATGAAGTAGCAGGACAAGAAAAGATAACAAATGTACACCTTTTCTGAGTATGACCCATTTACACTATTTATGATCAGAATTATTTTAAATTTGGTATTAAAGCTCTTCAATAAAGTTAATTAAATACGTATTCCAGCATTTTTCAAAATTCATCCTAAAAGGGGTAAAATAGGGGATGAAAGTTTGTACGAAACCTAGCTTTATAGAGATATTTTTGTAGTTTTAGCGTGAGCGAAGCCGAGGGTTCTGCTAGTTGTTAAATAAAACTGAAAATGTCTAACTAACCAAAACTAAAAAGTTTTGAAGCCACTTTTTTTTAAGTTGTTTGCATTTCATTATTTGCACCTAGAAGTATGTATGTATATGAAGTTTTTTAGCATATATGTCCATACAATCATGCTAATCCTTCAAACCAAAAATGAATAAATTTAAACCCCTTTTCTCGTAAATTTCAAGCAAATAAGACCTTTTTTTTTTCATTTTTATACTAATGTTTCCAGCCTGTTTCTCCCGTTTGGGGTTGAATTTCCAAAAACGATGAAATACGTATGTATTTATTTTTGCTGAGAAGGTTTAATATTAAATTTATATATATTTATTTATTTAAGACCAGAAGCTTGTTTATGAAATTTCATGCTTCTTACTTCAAAAATGACGGATGTCCTATTTAAATTTTCAACCCCTATTTCACCCTTTTAAGAGATAGATTTTCAAAAATGCTGAAATATATATTTATTTATTTCTAACCAGAAGCTTGTACCTATATGAAATTTCATGCTTCTTACTCCAAAAGTAACGGATTCCCCATATAAACTTTCAACCCCTATTTCACCTTTATTTCTAACCAGAACCTTGTATATGAAATTTCATGCTTCTAACTTTGAAAATGACGGATTTCCATACAACCTTCACCCTTATTTTGCCCCTTTAGGGGGGTATTTCCAAAAATCCTTCCTTAGTGGATGTTTACACTTTAAAGTGCATCAACTGCCAAAATTTCATGTTTTTAACCCTTGTGGTTCAGGTTTTGCGTTGATGAATCAATCAAGACAAGCAATTTAATATATAATATATAAAGATGTTTAAAAGATTGTCGTCGTACTATAAAATAAATGTCAAACTATTGTATATATGTATACATAATATATAATCTAATAAAATATACCAATCTTTGATTACTTGGTGTTTTCTTTATTGTACGTGGAATTGGCAAAATAAGTCTTGCTGATCCAACACGCTTAAAAGGTATCAACTATATTATACATACAAAGAAAGAGTGTAAAATTTAAGTGAAATTATTTTATTCCACTACTAGCCACTACACCACCGAGGCAGTTAAAGAGGGTATGCCACTTGTAAACTATGGTTTAACCTGGGCAAGAGTCCCCTTAAACGGATGACATCTCTTCCAGTATAATTTGAACTAATTTTCCTTGCTTGGTAAGGAACTTTATAACAGCGCGATATTCGTTTTTCTCCATACTTCACAATTTGCTCCCGATTGACTTGTTTGGTCGACGACAGTTCAAAGACTAATGACTTCATTACGATAAAACTTGGTATTTATACTAATAAAGAGTTGTTTAATTCGTAATGACTTGGGTAAGTACTCTCACTAATGACCTACCTACCCATTCCGCGAACTTAAAAACGCACCCTCGTAACATGTGAATAATCGTGTCGAAAGGATATGCAAACTATATATAAATTTCAAATATGTATGTGCTCCTGAATGTCAAATGTATGTCGAACCCATATTTTAAGCCTAAAATACTTAACAAATGAAAGAAAACAGCTATGTTGCGTCAGCGTGAAACTACTAGTTAAAATAAATATTGTGAAATATTAATTACATTTATCATTTTTTTTTTGTTCAGCAATAATGAAGATGTTTTAGTGCTATTAATAGAAGCCAAAGTTATTTTTATTATTAACAGCGCATATTATAAATAAAATACAAATCTCGAATCCAATAAGACTATTAACGATGATTAATGAATTTTCCTTTAAAAACGTCTAATTATGAAAATATATATTTTCTCTATTTAAAAATATTATGTGATTTATCGAAATAATATTATAAAAATAAAACTTACATATGTATTTATTCACTTGCTTTATATATACCACACGGAAAACTACAATATGTCACATCACCGCAAATACATATTAAATATAAAAATTATAAACTTATGTATCATTAATTAATAATGATACAAAATTAATGATATAATTTATATTACACAACGAATTGTATGGGGGACTTATCAAAGTAACAAATAATTGTTTTGTACATAGTATCGTGATCGTTACTTCCTTTTTCTTTATTACATTCTTTTAGGGAATCAATTAATCCAGATTTGTCCTTATGGTTCTCTGCTAATTTAGCCATTTTGTCTATATTAAAGTGACCATGGTTATCAGCATACCCTGAACGTGTACAGAAGCAGTATAAGAAGTTTTTAATCTGTTCAGTATTCTCAATTTTTCCAGCTATTAATTTTTGTAAAGTACCAGCCTCTACATTAGTTTTATCTACACAATCAGCAGACGCTTGTAAAATATTAGGTAGGAATTGTGAAGGAACAGTATATACAGCCTGTAAAAAAGAAATAAGGTCAGGATTTATTTTTCTATAATTTTTCCAAAATTAATTTAATTAATTACTTATTAAATTTATATTAAATTTTGTTTTTTAAATGTTTTTTACTTCAGTTTATTGTATTTTATTTTGTACTTACTCCTTTTCCATCAACAAGGACAATGGATAACAATAAAGCTAAGGCACACCACAAGAACTTCATGGTATTATACATAATATTATTAAACAGACTACTGTTTACTATTTGTGTAGCAAAGTTACTAAGACACTAGATCACAAACACAGATCGAAGTTCTATTTATATAATACCGAAGGTTGTTAGGTTTTTATTATTAATAAAATAAAACAAAGAATAAGTCATATTATACTACTACATTTATTTCATAATAAGTTGCTTTTATGACAAAATGATGCAGAATTAAAAAGATATAAAATTTGAGAAAGTTATGAAACGGTAGTATAATTTCTAGTCTATCCAGACTCCATTGTATAATCCTATTTAGTTTTCCATATTTTCCATTGCCTCTACGCATAATCGCATGACCATCTTTGGGTAATTCCCTATGGGTTGTTCAGAGATGGATCTGATGCGTCACATTAAACAAATTTGAATTTGCTAATCAGTATCTTTCCGCAAGCCTTCCAAAGGACAGAGCTCCTTGGAAGCCGTGAAAACCAAAGAGATAAAAAAAATCAAAATCAGCTAATTAATAGCGACCACCTTCGCTTGACTTACATAAAGTCAATACCCGGCCTTTCATTCAGTTACAAGATACACGACATAGATAATCATTTCATTACAACTTATTATCTTTAACTATGGATATAATTGGAATGAAGTCCCTTATTGCGCGTTACACGCTCTGAGCGATGGAAGCGAGGCCGAAAAAAGTGTAATAACACTTTTTTATTTATAGTTACAGCCGTGTATGAACGCCGCACACAGCTCTCCCGCGCGACGAAAGCCTCGACGGCTCTCTTATCTTCGGTTTTTTTTTTTTAACTTTTATTTATATATTCATAGTAAATTATTAATGTTTATTTCCAAAATTAAAAAAGGATTATTAATAAAATACGATTTATACAGTTCCTTAATTTTTATTTGTTATTAACTTAATTATCCCAGATCATGCAGTGTTTAATTTATTATTTTTTTTTTATTTTATCTATACAGATAAATAAAATTGGAGTGTCTGTTTGTAATACTAAATAAATGCATATGGATGTATATACGGTACATATACCAAAACAACATTTTTTACAATTTTTGTCTGTCTGTCTGTTTGTTCCGGCTAATCTCTGAAATGGCTGGACTGATTTTGACGGGACTTTCACTGGCAGATAGCTGATGTTATAAGGAGTAACTTAGGCTACTTTTATTTTAGAAAAAAAATAGGGTCCGACGAAAAAAATTTAAAACCAAATTAATTAATTAATTTTGTTTTGGGAAGCAACCTAGGAACGAACCCGAACAAAGCGAGGGTTAGTTGCTAGTATATAATAAACTAGCGACTCACCCTCGCTTCGCTTCGGGTTCGTCTCTAGACAAAAACAACTCTATCCCACGGGAACCGTACATTTTTCCGGGATGATATATAGCCTAAAGCCTTCCTCGATGAATGGACTATCCAACACAAAAAGAATTTTTCAATTCCATCCAGTAGTTCCTGAGATTAGCACGTTCAACCAAACAAACAAACAAACAAACAATCAAACAAACTCTTCAGCTTTATAATATTAGTATAGATATAAATATATTTTATCGTAAATTTTTCAATTGAATTCTATCAAGTTGATATTTTATAATGTAAATTATAAAGTTTGTACAGCAAACGTCTACTGAAAAGCGAAAGGAACTTCGTTCCGATCGGGGGTCCATCCAGCCGCGTTAGTAACCAACCAAGAAACTAACCATTCAATTTGCACATTCATACAATACAATATTTGGCGGTAGGGAACCTACCAGTCAGACTGGCACTTGCCAGTGTTTTAGATTTAAAGCGCCTTTCAACTCTATCACTGGTGCTACTTTTAAGGTTCCTCTAATGTACTCATTTCTTATTTTATCCATCCTCGTCACTCCACACATCCATCTTCCTCTTAGCCCAGCTTTTCGGTCATAATGACAGGTCTTATTACGGCTTTATAGATCTTACCCTAAAGGGTCTATAAGTTAAAACTTAAAGGGCATCCACTGATCGCAAGCTATCGCTGTGACCTGTCGCCATTTCATCCACCCAGAATTATCCAACGCATAAACATCTGGGATTAACCCTCTTAGGGTCCGAATTAAAAAGAAAACTAAAACTTGTGTTGAAAATCATTAATGTTAAGTTTTAAATAATCCTGATTATAAATATTTTTTCCCTATATAAGCTCACGTTAACGTCCCACTGCTAAGCACGGGCTTCCCTTCAATACGATATCAGAGGTGCGGGACTCGGGATTTAAACCCACTTCACTCGGTTTCTCAAGCGAGTACGTTAACAATGGGCCTTCTTGTTTGCATAGTTTAAGATCAAAGTATTGTTTACATAGTTTAAAATAATAACAAACGATTTTTGTAACTTAATCTGCTAATATTAAATGAGCAATTCTTGTATATATTTATATAAATTTATTACTTCTTGTATCTCAGAAACGGCTCAAACGATTTGGATAAAATTTTATGTTTAAATAAGATTTTGCTTCTTAAGTTTATTTATAAACACACCGGCATATTTAGTGGAACATAAAATAAAGGTTTGATATCAGTATCATATAAGGTTGCTGGCTGGTTTATACGTCATTTAATTTAAAAAGAAATATTTTCAAATTAAGAAAACAACTGAACATCACATTTTATGCAATTGTTTTAATTTTATTCAAATACACCTTATCTGGAGCGAACTTCGAGTATTTCTTCCTTCTGAGTTTGATTTAAAATTTCATTGAAATACTGTTTTTTGTTAGTTTTTTTTTAATCGCGTATCTTTTTGGAGTTGAGGACTGAATTATGCTTGACTTAGCCCCAACGGGGATTGCCAGGGCACTCGAAATGAGTAGAAATGGTCAAACCTACAGAGTGATATCCAGAGATCTTTGTCGACCAGTTTCAATGATCCATCGCAGTATCCAACGGTTCAGGGAGACCGGCACTTATGTGAGAAGAGCAGGACAAGGCAGAAAAAGACGCACTTCGAGTAGGGATGATCGTTTTATTCGGCTTCGCGTACGTAGGAACCCCCGTTTGACAGCCGTCCAAGCCCGACATGAGTTAGAAGCAGTGCTGGGTGTAACCGTAAGTGAGCGTACGGTACGAAGAAGATTCGAAGAAGCTGGTTTGGGTTCATGTGTGCCCGCCAAGGCTCCAAGGCTCGAGGTAAATCATCGTAGAAACAGGTTAACTTTTGCTCAGGAACATCGACTTTGGAACGCTAACCAATGGAGTAAGGTATTGTTTAGTGATGAGTGCAGAATTCTCTTAAATCAAATTGACGGCAGGCAAAGAATATACAAACGCAAAGGAAAACGATACATTCAGACAAACTTTGAAACTACAGTTGCATACGGTGGTGGATCAATAATGGTTTGGGCGGGCATTTGTTTGGGAGCTCGCACAGACTTGGTAGTGATTGACAGAGGGAGTCTGACTGCAGACCGCTATATCAGAGAAGTTTTAGAAGAAAATGTCATACCGTTTGCCCCATATATCGGTGACGATTTTGTTTTTATGCAGGATAATGCTCGGCCGCATACCGCTCGGGTAACTCAAGCTTATCTTAATGATATGAATATCACTGTTATGGAGTGGCCGGCGAGATCACCAGATATGAACCCAATCGAGCACGTTTGGGACTTGCTGAAAAGAAAAGTTAAGTCCAGAATTCCAGCTCCTGCCAACGTGGGTGAACTGCGAATCGCCGTAGTTGAGGAATGGCGGAGACTATCCCAGGAGACCATCGATAACATCATTCTCAGTATGCCTAGGCGGGTAGAAACTTTAATGAGAGCACGTGAAGGAAATACGCGATATTAATCACCATTTTTCTAATTTAATTAATTGTTATTTTAATATTAATTTTCACTTTTCCCGGTTACATGAAAAGTTCAAAAATGCACCATTTTTCACAAATAACCTTTACTCGCAAAATCTGTTCTTAATGTGATCTCATTTTAAGTAAAACAAATGAAACTTTAAATAACAAGAGAAGTGTAGTGAGTAGATTTTAAAATAAAACCATATTTTTTTAATAATGGACCTTTTTTTTGTGTTCCGCTAAATATGCCGGCGAGTTTATATTTCCGAAAAAAACGCCGAGTGAAGCTCGGTCGCCCAAGTGCTTGATTTAAAGAAAACACCAGGCACATTATATTATTTATGTATATAGGCGTACGGAAGCGTGTACGGATTTTTAAAAAGTTGCTTTTTACTCTTTTTTATCATGTCCATTATCAAGTTTCACTTTTTATCTCAACGTCAATTTTTTTATCAATTTAAATGGTACCAAGTTTAAATTTTGTTTTATTAAACAACGGACTTATGACAACTACAATGGAATCAATGCGGCATACTTATAAAATGCACCTATTTGAATTACCTAAGGTTCGCTGACGACATAGTCATTGTGTCCGAGAGCTCTAAACAACTAAAATATATGATTACCATACTTCACACTACCAGTATACAGGTGGTGCTAGAAATGAACTCTTCAAAAACAAAAATCATGACCAATAGCACACCGAAGCCTATAAACGTTAATAATGTACCACTCGAATAGGCTAAAGAATATAATATATTATTTAGGTAAACAAATTTCATTTAATAAAAATAACAACCAACTGGAAATAGAACGCAGAGTAAAACAAACGTGGAACCAATACTGGAACTTAAAAGAAATATTCAAAAGCGTCATCGCGGTGGAATTGAAGATAAAGGTTATGGATTCAAACCTCCTTCCTTGCCTAACATACGCATGCCAGTCTTGGAAATTCAACTATACTGTCAAAAACAAAATTATTACATGTCAAAGAGGAATGGAATGAAACATGTTAAACATAAAAAAACAACATAGAGTTTGTCACTCAAAAATTAGAAGTACATCAAAAGCAATTGATGCCCTTACACATGCACAAAAACTCAAATGGAAATGGGCAGGTCACGTTGCAAGACTTCAGGGTAGCAAATGGACCAAAGAAGTGACCGTTGGTTGGGACCGTTTGGCATACGTAAACGAGGAAGACCACACACACGTTGGGAGGACGAGATCACGCCTGTTGCTGGACCACGCTGTGTGCACGTAGCGCAAGACAGAGCCAACTGGAATTCTCTGGAGGAGACCTTCACCTCAAGGGTTCTCAAATAGAAATAATCATTTAAATTAACTAAACATTGTTATGTAATTTTTTAGAGATATATAAGGCTTTTTTATTTTTATTTTTTATTTTATTTATTTTATAAACAACAAAACGCAGGAAATATCGCGAGACAAAATATGTGCATTAGCAAAAGGTATCAAATTAAGAACTTTTCCTTTTTTGGAAACGGGTAAAAAAAGCAATGTGGATATAAAGAGAAGTTTGACAAGCTCATGTATTAATTTTGCATTAGTCTTAGAATAAACCACATCGAAAGGAATATATTACAAACATGAAAGTAGTGTGGTGCTTCGTCTTTCTGTCCGTTGCTATCGTAGCTGGAAAACCAAATCGAAAAGTAAGTTTTCAACTAAAACTGTAGTCATTATAAATTAATTCATTAAATGTGTTGCATATTAAGTAGGCATATGTCATGTAAAATCTAGTTTTTATCAATATATAAACATTACCTATTGAAACCTTGTGCGCGTATAAGGTTGTTTTACTGGAATTTATAAATGAAAAGTTAACATTCGTGCCAACACTTTTCTGAACACCAATGGATCAATTAAAATGGATTGAATGCTACCAAATGATATCTTTGGATCTCATGGTTTTATGGTTATTCTTCTGTCTTCCAAAACCAGATTCTCAACCTTTTTGATGATTTCTTCCGTAACGAAGGTTAAAGGGCGGCCAGAACGCGGGTCATCTTTACAGCTTAATTTACCTCTTTTAAATTCAGCCATCCAATACGCAACCGTAGGATACACCTGGAGGATGTCCTGATCCTGATCAGGATACCATGTCTCATACACCATCATCCCTTAATGAATAAAAAATAAAAAAATAAAGAATAAAAAATTAAACAAATCAGTATCTCTATTATTAAAGATTAGATTTTTTTAAGCAATTTAAGAAAAAAGAAATAAAATTTGCTTATTTTTCTACTACCTAAGATTTTTTTAAATTAACGTTCATCCCTTAAACTTAAAACCTCCCTAACTCGGTTAATTTTGACCGGAGGAAAAAAGTTATGAAACCTTTTTTATGTAAAATTTTAAGCTCTACACATTTTTAGAAAAACTTTTTTGTCTAATTTTTACTGTTTTTGATTAGTTGCGAAAAAAACACTTTTAAAAATTTATTTTCAACCCTTGCCGGGGGACGCAGACACAAAAACCATAACACATTGTTTTTGTATCATTAAAACTACATTATATCAAAAATGCTAAGCTGAGTGCCAAAATGTTGATTTCAGACCTTATTAGGCTGGACTATAAAGTAAATAACAATATCTAAAAAGGGCTTAATGTCAAATAAACACGGTATCGCCATGTTCCTTATCAATTCACAATTTTACCTAAAGCCATTAAAATTTTCATAGAACGAAAACTTGGGCATTTTGTCCTAACGAAGCTGCTCAAGAGGTTTTAACCATGAATATTAATCATTATAAAAAAGGAGCGCTGTACTGTGGATTAATATACAACATCACGGTCATGTGAATGCTAAAATCTAAATAACTCATTTAATATTTAAGATTATTTATTTGTTTATATCATTTTATTTTGCTTATTTATTGTTTTAATATCTTTATTTTATCTATTTTAGATATGGCCAATCCCTGAAGAATTTGTTCCTCCAATAATAAAAGCCTCAGCCGATTGTACAGATAATTTAGGTTTGGATACGATTGATATTTTGCCGAAATTTTTTTCCGGGGAACTGGAAGACTCTGATTTAGTTAGAAAGTATATGTACTGTCTTGGAACCACCTCAGGTTACACTGATGACAATGGAAAAATAGTCAAAGCTAAAATAGCTAAAGTTGTTGGTGAGCATAAAGAAAAAGTAGAATCTGTTGTTGATGAATGTAATAAAGCCAAATATAATGACAAGTACGAGACTGTATTCCGTACAGTTCAGTGTTTCCGTGAAAATTCTGGCTTGCAATTTAAAGTGTGATGCATTTTTATTGTTACTTGATATAAAATATAGTGGATTGGTTTAATATTTTGTTTTACTCTATACTTAGTTGATAATATTTCTAATTCTTCCGTTTTATTCTTGTGTGGTTAGTAACTATTTACATGTACACGCATATATGCTTTTTGTTATGTGAAACTTAATATTTTCAATATATAAACACCAAAACTTTACTTGTGACTAGTTGCTCACATGAATTCGATATTATCTTCTCTTCAGTACATCGTGTCTTTACCCCAAAGTAATAAAAATCTGACAAGTATGAGCCTGACTCGCGCATCGAAGGTTCTATTATATCGTATTTTTGGGTTCAATAGATTAGTTTCAATAAGTATGTACGGCGAGAATACAAATCAAGGAGATTGCGTTCTCAGAGGCACTCATGAGCTCCTCTGGTGTACATGTATGTGGACAAGCAGCAATATCGATTCTTAATACAATTTATTTTTGAAATTTATATGGGATCACTCTTTATTAAAAAAAGATAAAGTATACATCATTAACCCCATTCTATTGAAATATTCATTATAGGAACTTCCGGTGTGCCAAAATAAAAATTAAACTAAGACATTGTCTTAGTCGAACTACTCGGGTGCCTCCCTAAGTGCCTTTTACAACTTATTAAAAAACATTAAGTTTTCGTTATGCTCCTCGTAGTAATTAAAGACTTTGGACATTATTTTTTTAATAGATCGAAACTTAGAGAAAATAAGAAAAATACATATTATATTAAATATTCGAAAATTCCTGAGAATTTGTCTATTAATACTTTTCTTTAATTATTGATATATCTTTTAATATAGAATTCTTATATAATTATTAGAGACTTATTAGGTACTATATTATTTAATTTAATATTTATCTTGCCATATGCATTACCATTGCACTAAATTAAATGGTATCAGGTCAAGAGCGGTATAAGATACTTGATGATATTGAAAGTAACATTTCCTTACATCTTATAAGGTCTATAACCTACTTTTTCTTGTATATAAACCAGATATAAATGAATTAAAAATTATTATCCTAATAAAAGATCTGCAGCAACAAGTAAAATGAAGACAGTTTTAGTAATTTGTGCCATAATTTGTACATGTATCGAAGCTCATGTAAGTATGTCAATATCATATAGTACGCTAAAATGGTTATGAAATCTTCAGAAGAGTCATGTATGTAGGTCGCATATTGTTTTAAATTTCTCACAAACATACCTAATATATTACTATGAATAAGTTGTTTTTCAAATGTAAATACGTATTGTTATTTCAATAATTTTGTTCCACTAGCTTCAATAAAATAAATGAAGGATCAATCTAAGAATTGAAGCTGCTTACAATTTAACGCATTATTTTTCGGTAGAATATAATCAATCAAAGTGAAACTGTCAAATTCTGAAATGAAAAAATTTACCATAGAATTACAATACTATTACAGTGGGCATAATGAAAATAGTAAAAAATTAGAATGGAAAATTCCCGAACAAACTGGTTTCCCTAGAGGCTTTAGTACCGTAGACCATACGCTGCGGCAAGTTATTCAGAAGACCTAGGAGTATAACTTGCTTCTTTGCTTGACGTTTGTGGTTTACGAAGAAGCCTATGATTCTATCGAGATCTGGGATGTGCTGCAGTCTCTCCAGCAGTGCCAAGTTGATCACCAATATCTCGAAGTACTGAAGTGTTTGTATGAAAACGCCACTATGTCAGTCCAACTTCAGAGCCATGATTCGATTCGAGACCCATCCCATTGCAGTGAGGAGTACGACTGGTCGATGTCATTTCACCGAAATTGTTTACCGCTGCATTTGAAGATATCTTTAAGGTCCTGGACTGGAATGGACTGGGCATTAATATTAACGCCGAGTACGTCACTCACCTTCGTTTTGCCGACGATGTAGTGGTTATGGCTGAGACCATGGAGGATCTCAGTATAATACTTAATGACCTCAATAGAGTCTTTGAACGAGTTGATCTAAAAATAAACATTAATAACACGAAAATTATGGCAAATGTCCATGTTGCAACCATTCCAGTTTCTATTGCTGATTCTATGCTCGAAGTTGTAGACGAGTATATATCTGGGACAAACTGTCCAACGAGGTAGGTCCAACTCTGAGAAATCGACGGATCAAACTTGAATGGGCAGCGTTCGGGAAGCTACGCAATATCTCTCGTCTCAAATAACGCAGTTTCTCAAGACAAAAGTTTTCGACCAGTATGTTGCCAGTAATGACATATAGCACAGAGACGTGGCCGCTTACGATGGGCCTGATAAGAAAGCTGAAGGTCACACAGAGCAATGGAGAGGCCTATGCTCGAGGTTTCCCTGCGAGATCGAATCAGGAATGAGGAGATAAACAGAAGGACTAAGGTCACCGACATAGCCCGCCGAATATCTACGCTCAAGTGGCAGTGGGTGGGGCACATCGCTCGCAGCATAGACGGTCGTTAGGGATGAAAAGTTCTCGAGTGGCGGCCACGTACCGAAAGACAAAGAGTGGGCAGGCTTCTCACAACCGTAGACCTGCGTCTTGATCAAAGTCGCTGGAGCCCACTGGATGCAGATGGCACAAGACCGGTTGTTGTGATTTGGGCTGAAACGAATTGTTATAAGTGAAATTATTGAAAAATCGAAACTAAAATTCTTAATTGTTATAATAATATGAATTGTTCTAACTATTCTTCAAAAGTATGTTTATCTTTAGTAATGATTTGTTTAGGTATGAAAAAATATGATAATTTTGTAACTTTAGGTCTCCATAACTTTTGACTCCTTTATTTCCTAATTCATATGTACTCGTAAATTTAGACTTCTTATCATCTCTCCTATACAAAAACCACCCACTCCTTCAGAGGCTGCATCCCATATATTAAATATGAGCTATATAATAATTTATATTTTATTGCAGAATGTGCACCTTTCGCATGGACAAAAGGAAAAGGTAAAAGAATATACAGCAGAATGTATTAAGGAGAGTGGTGCAAAACCTGAAGTATTAGCTGACGCTAAAAAGGGCCACTTAATTGACGACGAGGGTTTGAAGAAATTCATTTTTTGTTTTTTCCAAAAGACTGGAATATTAAGTCATGATGCCAAGTTGAATACAGATGTTGCCTTGTCGAAATTACCCTCTGGAATAGATAAGGTTACGGCAGCAAAAGTACTAAATGATTGTAAAAACAAGAAAGGCGCCACCCACGCTGATACAGCGTTTGAAATATTTAAATGTTATTATTCACATACAAAACAACACATTTTATTTGAACAATAGGTTTGAAAAACATTTTAGATAATAGTTTATTTATTATTTATTGTTATTACGTAAAAATTGAAAAATCTATTTATGGTTAGTTAAATTGTACCGAATAGTGAATCTTCACGTTGCTGGAAGTTACTAATTCTTAAACTTACTTTTATTTAAAAAGATATTTTATTTCATTTTAGGTTACAAACTTTCATTTAATATCTAAAAAAAACACAGACCGAAAAAAGTCAATTAATTATACCTTCCGATAAGTTTTTATTAAAATATACACTATTTGTTGTTGGTTTTACCTATGCATTTTATTATAAAAATATTACCTTTTCCCCTTCATATATTTATAATTTTTAAGTTAATTATATTTTTCATAATACACTTAGGTGATACAACTCAGAAGTTGTCCTCTAAAATATAACAGAAAGCTAAATGACAAGGACAAAAAATCAAAAACTGTTACGTACTTATATAAATTTTGTTTATTTTTGGATACTTATCTGACGACAAAGATACAATTTAAAAAGTTCCTATTACCTACACATTATAAATAACTTATATCTATATTGTGTAAATTACTATAATGCGTGGGCAGCACACGTCGCGATAATGCGAATATAAGCCAAAGGCGAAGTTATATCGCCGAAATACTACAGCAATGAGTGTGGCCTTAAGGGATAGAGCATATTTTAAATAAATTAATTTGAAACATACCTAATTTTCCCACATTCTTATCTATACATATTATAAAATTCTAACTAAGCCGAATCTGTACATTAAATATTTTTTGGAAAATCTTATTGAAATAGACATTATTATCGATGCAGAGGCCGAATCTATAGTTTTTAGAATTTTTGTCTGTCTGTCTGTCTGTCTGTCTGTCTGTCTGTCTGTTACCGCATCACAGAAAAACCACTGGAGGGATTTTGATGAAATTTGGTATGATGATAGCTGGTTATCCGGGTCAACATATAGGATACTTTTTACCGCGAGAAAATATCTCATTTCTGAAAAAAAATACAAAAACTGGTAGGAACAAAACCACGACGATACTATTTGTAAATAGTTTAGCAAGGTAACTTACAAAATATGGTAAAAACTATAAAAATAGCTTATCTTAAAAATCAAATTATCAAAAGCGCTATTTTATCCATTAAAATAGTTATTTTAATTAATATTTATTTATGTGTTATTTAGATATTCGACAATAGATGTCGCCATGTGTTTTTAAAATACATAGTTTTAATCCCAAAAAAATTAATGTACAGATATGAACTTTTTTCGATTTTATTAGAATTACTACTAAATCACCCGCGGCTCCGCCCGTGTTTAAATTATCAGTAAAGCAAACTTTTTCGCTTCATAAATTAGTAACTATACATACAATAAAATTGTAACTAAGCCGAACCCCTAAATTCAATATTTTTTCGGAAAATCTTATTGAAATATTCATTTTTAGTAATATAGAGCCCGAATCTATAGTTTTTAGAATTTTTTCTGTCTGTCTGTATGTGACTGCATCACAGAAAAACCACTAGAGGGATTTTTATGAAATTTGGTATGGTAATAGCAGGTTATTCGGGTCAACACATAGGATTCTTTTTACCGCAGGAAAATATCTCATTTCTGAGAAAAAATACAAAAACTGGTTAAAGTAAAAGCACGATGATGCTATTAATATTTTAGCAAGGTAACTTACTTATATATTATGTTAAAACTATTAAAAAACTTATCTTAAAAGAAATATTAACAGCGCTATTTTATTCATTAAAATAGTTATTTTAATGAAAATTTATTTATGTGTTATTTAGCTATTTGACAATAGATGTCGCCACGTGTTTTTGAAGTATGTAGTTTTATCCAAAAAAAATGTACAGATATAACCTTTCTATGACTTTACTATAATTACTACTAAATTACCCGCGGCCCTGCCCGTGCTTAAATTTTTAATAAAACAAACTTTTTAGCTTCATAAATTAGTAACATATTAGTAATATTTTGTTGGCCGAAACAATTTTCAAATGAGAATATTTGTAAATTTTTATTGTTTAGTAAATAATGTTAATGTTTTTTAATCTTTTAATGTAAAATTTGGGCAAATGTAAATCCAACTTGCGCATTTTAGGTTTCGTATAGCAAAATGCTATTTTGTTTTTCTTACTTCCGTGTTTTGTATGGTTAACACTAAAATAAATACAAATAATATTTACGTTTCCACAATACCCACTCATTTTTGCACCGTAAAAATAAGTTCAATTTATATTATTTTATAATATTTTATGGAAAACAAGTTTATGGCTGTTAAACTGCCAAAGCGGGTAACTAAAAATATTTCATATCTCAAAAACTATGAAAAAGTATTTTAGGAACTGTTATATCTCAAATTTTTCACTTTTTCTTGACACCTTTTCTTGGAAGGTAAAGGCTTAAAGGACACAATAAAATGCTTACGACTTTAATCATATTAGCAGAGCCATATGAAATAAAAAATGTATTCGCTTAGAATTGTTTACTTACACTTTCTTTTGAAAATCGTTTTGGAAAATATTACTAACTAGCGCTAATTAAGAAAAGTTATCATTATGTAATTTAAATAATCAGCTATATATTAAATTAATCTATAGCTGTCTATTAGTAAAAAATGTTTAAAATTAATTCCGTAGTTTGAGAGTTTATCGTGAAAAACTAAAAAAAACATACAAAACAGAAGTATAGACATACATAAATGTTATTGCTAAAACAAAAAGTTCAATTTAACGGAGGAACCTTTGTGGCATTGTCAATCTCTGCCATTATTTACCAATCATGCTGTGCGCAATGAAAGTAATGTATAATGTAAGAGTATACTAATGTGTAAAACCTAAGAATTTGGTTTTTGATCATCTGAACGCGGGCGGAGCCGCGGGAAATGCTAGTCTCATTACTATAATTTAAACAATATTGCTCGTTGGGTGACCTTGAACTTTCTTATATTATCATTTATCTTAATTGGAGTAACTTATAATGTTAAAATTTCTAATAATTCAAACTTTATGAATGAATTATAATAATAGTAGTAGTATATTGAAAAAAACTTTAAAGCTAAAAAGTATTAAAAATGTATAAAAACTAGTATTTTAAATTATTAGTACTTATCCCTCTCCCTTCAACTAAACTTATTGAGAGCAGTATCATACACAGTAAAAATATTTTTATTTATCACTTAATTTCATGTAATCACTATTGAGATTTTATAAAAATAATTCTTGTCAAATAGTACTTTAGGTTATATAGGTCTGTTTATTAATGAAAATTAAATAATAATAATATTATATAGATAATATAATCTGTTTTTTAATAAAAATTAAATAATTGGTAGAAACTTAAAAAAAAATGATTTAACACTACCTTACAAACAAAATTAGACGGTACTCGTAAGTCTATTTTTTCAAAGTAGCTGCTTTGCGATAAGCAAAAATTTTTTTGGATACAAAATCCATTAATTGCATATGTATGAGTTAATTTATTATTCAGCTTTGCAAAAAGAGAGGATATATAAATTTAATATGTGTATCTGTGTGTCTGTGTATCTATCTGTGGCAAGACACCTAAGCGCATGAACTCGATCAAGAGCATGACTACAATTTAGTATATTAAACGCGGCCTCTGGAGGAATGGATGGTATTTTTGGATAAGGGAAGTGATAGGAAGTCTTAGTACCTACATAAAAATTATTTTAAGGAAATGAAGGACTTAAAGTTGCAATATTTTTCATTGGGTTTTTTTTTTATTTCAAATCCAGAACCCCCAATATCATAAGTTCTATATTATTTCAAAGATGACAGTTTCGACTAGAAAATAATAGGTGTCGAACAGTATCAGAAGTATTGGAAGTGTCAAAATGACAGCAAATATCATAATATTGTAACTTTAAGCATCAAAAAAAAACTATCCAAAAATACCACCTACTCCTCCATAGGCCACGTCCCATATATATGTACATAAACTTGTGCCAAAGAGAACCATAACAACGCGACAAGCGCAACAAGCGCAAGTTAGATTCGCGCGTGTCAGATTTTTATTACTTCGTAAGGACTTTTCTTTGCATACTTACTTCATATTACTTTGTATAGGTTTTTTCTCTTCAGTAATGGTATACTGAAGAGAAAAAATATCGATATATAAAAAATATCGAATTAAAGTTTTGATGTTTATATGAAATAAGAACAGAAAGTATACGTATGTATGTAGGTATATGCATGTACATGTAAATCGTCATTAAGTAAGTAAAGAATAAAACAGAATATTAAACCAAACCACGATATTTTATATCAAGTAACAATAAAAATGCATCACACTTTAAGCTGTAATCCAGACTTTTCACGGAAACACTGAACAACACGGAACACCTTCTCGTACTTGTCATTATATTTGGCTTTATTACATTCATCAATAACAGAATCTACTTTTTCTTTATGCTCACCAACGATTTTAACCGCTTTAGCTTTGAGTATATTTCCATTGTCATCAACGTAACCTGAGGTGGTTCCAAGACAGTACATATACTTTCTAACTAAATCAGAGTCCTCCAGTTCACCGGAAAAATATTTCGGCAAAATGTCAATCGTATCCAAACCAAATTTATCTGCACAGTCAGCTGAAGCTTTTATTATTGAAGGAACAAATTCTTCAGGGATGACCCATATCTAAAATGAACAAAACAAAAATATTAAAACAATAAAGAAGAAAAATAAAAACATACAAACAAGTAAATAATCTCAAATGTTAAAAAAGTTATTTAGATTTTAGCATTCACATGACCGTGATGATATATTACTCCACAGAACAGCGCTCCTATTACATAATGATTCATATCAAGCTAAAACCTCACGAGTAGCTTCGTTAGAACAAGACGCCCAACTTTTCTCTCTATAAAAGTTTTTGTAAAATTGTGAGTATTAGGTAAAAGTATTAGGTAAAATTGTGAGTTGATTCAAGGAACATATCGATACCGTGATTGTCTCACATTAAGTCCTTCTTAGATTCTTATACTATTATTTACTTAAAATATTATTCTTCGACTCAAATCTTTAAATCTTTTTGAAAATTTCAAATAATATGGCCATGGGTCTTTGGGTTTTACGTACTTTTACGGATCATTTTACATTTATTTTATAAAATTACATAAATATTACTTTTTGTGAGTTCGATTTACTGTACGATAATTTTATTGAACTTCTAGCGACTCACTCTCGCTTCGCTTGGGGTTCGTCCTTAGATAAAAACAAATCTATACCACGAGGATACATTTTTCCGGGATGAAATTTCATGTTGGAAATAATTCGCATATGAAAATATCAAACGTTCGAGGATTTGCACCCGCTTCACTCGGTTTCCCAAGGGAGTGCGTTACCACTAGAAGCTACCACTTCCGTTTATAATTAAGAAAAAGGAGTTCAATAGATAATGTTTATATATTGCTAAAAAGCCAGATTTTACGTGACATATACCTAATATAAGAACACTTTTTATCGTTTTACTTTTTTATAATTTTCTTTTTATGAATATGCAAAGTATTAAACGAATAAATTTATGACGAGTGCAGCTATATTTAAAAACTTACTTTTCGGTTTGGTTTTCCAACTACGAGAGCAACGGACAGAAAGACGAAAAACCCCACTGCTTTCATGTTTGTAATATATTCCTCTTGACGTGGTTTGTTCTACGACTAATGCAAAATTAATACATGAGCGTCTTAAACTTCTCTATATACATAAGAACATTGCTTTTTTTACTCGTTTCCAAAAAAGGAAAAATTCTTAATTTGACCCGTTTTGCTAATGCACATTTGTCTTGCGATATTTCCTGCGTTTTGTAGTTTGAGAAAACAAAATTAAAACTTGGTAGCATTTAAAATCATAAAGATATTGACTTTGAGGTTTTAAAATGAAACTCTAAAGTGGATATGGTAATATATTTTATATATTTGTTTGGAAGCTCTAATCGATTATTATCATATTTTGCAATTCTATTAATATTACATACATACGCGTCGATTTGATAACTTCTTTTCTTAAAGCCGGTTAAAAATAAAAAACCCGACTGCGTAAAAAGCGAACTAAAAAGACGAGAACAAGTTCACGAAGAAACATAGCACATAATATTATGCACTCGGAGACATACACACATACACGTAGCAAGACTCGCAGTTAGTATAAAATTTGTATGTCTCCGACTGCATAGTACTGTTTCTTCGTCAACTTGTTCTTGTCTTTTTAGTTCAATTTTGACGCAGTCGGTTTTTTATTTTTGTATTTTTTTTTTTTAATATTTACAGCTTCTTAATTCTAACCAATTAGACATTTGGAAATTTATTTAACAATATCTTATATTAAATCACTTTGAAACAAGTTGCATATTATATTTTTGTAATTGCATTTTCAAAACCTATTTTTTGATACCCCACTCGATTGATTTTCAAGGCAAATCTAAAGACGTATAATTCATCAAAGACGATTAAGCCGTTTAATAATGACGATGGAACATAGGGTCATAGGGTCGGACATATATAAATACATAAATAAAACTTGTATGTCTTAAAGCCGTCGGTCTTGCGCCTTACCTCTCACCGGTCCTGGTGAAGTATCGTCCCATCGGACTGAGAAGAAAAGGAATACAGAGTGCACTTGTGTCTGCGCATACACTTGTACACTATAATATCTTCTGCGCTGATGGCTAGTCTCAATGAGATTGGCCACCGTGGCCGAAATCGGTCAGGAGGCCCCCTACAGATAATTATTAGTATAGATTGATAATATTGTAACATCGTTCTAATTACTAGACTTTGGCTACCGGGGAGACGATTAGTGAGAGAGCAATTTAAGTATACGTTACTTTTTATTGAAAAAAAAGGATTCCTATAAAGCTTAAAAACGACTTCACTTTTAGATATTTAATTCTAATTTCACAGTATATAGTAACAACGATTAATGGTGAGAGTGATAAAGCCTATATTAATTTATTGCCATAAAAGGCGAGTGAAGCCACGAACGAAAGCTAGTTTTAAAATATCAAAAATATTTTGTAGAAAAATTAACAACGATAATAATTTGTTTTAATGTATGTAGGTTATTGTACATGTCGAAAATTATGAACATTCGAGTAGGTGGTGAAACCTTACAAGAAACAGAGAAGGTAAACCTGAACAAGAGATTTTACTTTCTATAAAAATATATAGCATTTTTAATACGTAGATAAATAGGTAAGCGATATAATATCATATTTATAAGTAGAGTTTTTTAAACTGAAGATATTCTAATAGTTAAAAACAATAAATATAATAGTTACAATAGTATGAACGAACACTAACAAACACACCAACATAAAGATAAGTGTGTTCGTGTGCATGTATGTACACGTACAGAAAACAGATTCTTTTTTTTATTCATACGTGGGTCATATTTATACATGGATTTTTACACCACCTTATTCGTTGCAGAAAAATAGACAGGACTTTCTTTCAAAAGTAACTCTTTTTTTATTACACACTAACTGTCTTCTAGGTAGGTACCTGCATAGCGTAAATTTACATTATCACAAAAATTATTATTAAACTTTTTTGCTTATTTGGATGTGAATATTATTTATGTGTATATAATGTGTAAGGGTGTAGGGGTAGTAGCCGAATGATAACGCGCTTGCTTGGGAAATCAACTGATTTGGGTTCAAGCTTCAAACTCCGGGTCTCACACAACTGATATTCTCACGTGTGAATCATTTTCGGATAAATTAGCAGATGCTTTACGATGAGGAATCCTGCATGTCTGAGAAAACCTAACAAGTTTTCGAAAGACATGTGAAATCCGCCAACCTGCACTCGGCCAGCGTGGTGAACTAAAACCTGATCCTCCTTGCATTCAGGAGAGTACCAGTGGAGTATTAAAATCACCACTTGTTTTCCTATACTAAGTATACTTTTAATAATAACGATTTATTAATCTATATCTATATATACATAAAATACTTTGTCCCGACTGACTGACTGATCGATCAGCGCACAGCCTAAACCGCTGGTTGTAGAAACGTGAAATTTGAAGAATATATTCCTTATACAATGTAGGTATCCGCTTAGAAAGGATTTTTCGAAATTCATCTCCTAAAGGGGTGAAATAGGTGATATAAGATTGTATGAAACTCTGTCATTCTTAACGCGATATGCACAGAAAGTGGTATTTAGCTTTAAAATAAAAAATAAGAAATGTATGTATTAGACTTTTTTCTAAATTCATCCCTTAAGAGAGTAAAAGGGGATGATAAAGTTTATATATGCAAACAATTATTTATGATCAGAATTACTTGAAACTTAGTATTAATGCTCTTCAATACAATTAAATAAATACTTATTTTAGCATTTTAGTCAAATAGGGGATGAAAGTTTGTATGAAACTCTGTAATTGTAGCACGGAAAATGGTATTCACCTTTAAAATGTCAACTAAAACAATACAAATGTCATTTTTTTAAATTCATCCCTTAAAAGGGTACAAGGGGGCTGGGCTCTTTATATGAGGAAAAAAATGTTTATGATCAAAATTACTTAAAACTTGGTATTAATGCTCTTCAATACAATTAAATAAAAATATATAGTATTTTTTTTTAAATTCAGTCCCTAAGTGGGTAAAACTGGGCAGTGAAGTTGGAGTTGTTGAATATATTTAAATAGAGTAACATGACTCAAGTTTTCTGTAAGTGCACACTTACTGTGTGGGATATAAAGTAGAGAACGAAAATTATTCCGAATCCAAAGGAAAATTATGTATAACTTTTCGGCTGGCCACAGCAGCGACAACTATGTATAACAGACCTAGAGCGCGAGAGAGAGAACCTAGCTAGAGAGTATCCTGCTCTCTATATCCTCCTTCTGAAGTCGAGTTGAAGAAGTCGCCTAAGCTATTTGGATTTAATCTGTTGTAATTCATTCTTAAAGTTTGCTCTGCACTGACCTTTTATATATCTCAGGGCCAATCCTTAAAAGTAGCAGGCATAGACTTAAAAGAGGATTCATAGGAACAATGTGGTATATTTGTGGTTGGTTTTATAGTGTAGAAGTTAATTCTTTATTTTTATTATTGTGTTTGTTTAATATAACTTTTATTATCTACTCATAAAAAATAAATATAAAATAAGATGTTTTTGTAATTATGCATGTTAATTATATGTTGCAATCATATAAAAATATTTTGTTTATTTCTGTTAAGGACACAAGGTTTACACAAAGACACAATCGTAAATAAAGAATATAGAAATTTGTATCATGTAGGTAAAATAATAAAGTTACACAAATGTTTGATTATACGTGAAGGATCCAGAAAACTAGAATAGACCACCGTAATGTTATATATAGCTATAAGATACTAGCAATACCGGCGGCTTTGCCCGCATTCAAACTACAAAAAAAAACAGACTATTTGGCTATATTATGTTATAACTAACTAACAAGTGGCAACAATTAGTGAGATATAAAAACAAATCTATCCCACGGATATGATCTGTGCTAATACATTCATTCTGTAAAGAATATTTTTTACAGAATAAAGGTATTAGCACAGATTTATTGTGTAAACACTAAAATATATTTTTTACATTTTCACAATACATACATACTCTATACTTGCACAAATAAGTATCGTATCGTAATCGTGTTTCTTAAATATACATATGAGAAATAAATTTAATTTTAGTGATCGTCACTCAAAATATCCAGTATTTTAAAAGTAAATATTTAACGTAAATTCTGTACATTGATTTTCGTTTAAAATACTTAGCAAACTTCACTATCTCTATTTTTCTACTCCATCTGTACAAAGTTAGAGGAAAAGAGTACAATGATATAACTCGCATACAATGTTTACGACTTTAGAATCATGTAACTCGGCTAATATGGCCTTTTTAACTAACAAGCCAACATCTACGTTATTTTTAAAGACCCTACACATGTATGTATAAACCTAAAACTTACAGTCTCCCTCCTTTTTTAAGTTAAATCATCCGTTACATAAAATATAAAATACCATTCTTTTTTTTATTGCTGTCTGCACGCGCTTCGTTTATATGGAGAGAGAAAAATGCTCAGTTTTAATTTCCATTGAATTTATATATTGCCATATCGAATTTGTAATATTATGTGTACAATGTACATTTATGTAATCACTATAAATTTACTTAACTTAGTCTACGCTGAAAAATCGCGAACAGGAAGTTAGTATTTAATTAGGGACTTCTTTGTATACCACATTGGCGGCTATTCTGTCTGGTTCTGCGTTCTGCAAAAATACTATAGGAGAAGCAACCCTATCTTAAATCTATGCCTGTTACTTGTAACGACTGGTTCTGAGATTTATTAATGGTCATTACAAAACAAACTTTAAAGAGCAATTACAATATATTAAATTTAAAGGCGTAGTCAGAGGTTATCAATGGTATTCGAGGTATGAATACTGATTTCCTGATTTTGAGAAAAAAAGAAGGAAGGCCTGATGGGTTAACACTGTTAGGGAACTCCACATGATAGTAAACTGTTCCATCCATTTACATCACTGAATCGACAGACCTATATTCTATTTCTGACCCTTCAAAGGACTTAAACGGAATTTTATTAAAATCAGTAAGCACTGTTGGTTTTAGGGCTCAGTGTAGCACGTTCACAAAACCAAGCCAAAACTTCCTTTGTAAGTCTATTAGAAACATCAGGATACACTCAAGCTAGGTTTTCTGTCTTGCGTACTCTAGTTCTGATACAGTTGTCACTGCTGTGGCCGGCCGAGACACATGTCCATAATTTTTCCTTGGATAATGGATTTCCTTTTACCCTTTTAAAATATGAAATTCGTATAAATCTAATATACGTGTTGTTTTATCTTATATTTTAAATTTAAGGTAGGTATAGGTAGGTTTCATACAAGCTTGCGTCCCCCATTTTACCTCTTATAGGATAAATTTAGAAAGATGCTAAAACACGCATTTATTTAATTGTATTGAAGACCATAAATACCAAGTTTCAAGTAATTCTAATTATAAATATTTTTTATGTTTTATGGTGACGTGTTTTCCCCTTGGGAATGAGATGATCTCCCGGGATAAAAAGTAGCCTATATCACTCTCCAGCTCTCCAACCATCTTCACACCAAAAATCAAGCCAATCCGTTTCGATGTGAAAGAAAGACAAACAAACACACAAATAATCAAACAAACAAAAACAAACACTAATATTAGTGTGGAAGTGTGGATGTGAATTTAGTGGTAAAATAAAAAATTGCTCATAGAAGAATAGATTGTAGTCGTTTAACTAAACTCTTAAGTATTTGTATGAAAAAATCATTTCTATAAAATTGTAACGGTAAAAAGGTTTATTTCTACTGAAGCCCAACTCCACAGATTAAAATCATATGGCTTCACGTTGGGCTGTCCAAGCTCCCTTTTAGTTGGTGTCGACATTGTACACCTAGAAGTTTATCTAGGTTACTATTTAAAGTTGGTGAATATTAATAATATATTTCCTTGAAGACACTGTCTCAGGTAAGATATCATTTTCCTTAATATTTAAATTAGTACCTAATTAACTACAAATACTTGTAATATTATCAAATAACAGTGCATTTATGGATAAACTTAAAATAACATTGTATTAACTTAAAAGTAAATGAACGAAATAAAAAACTAACGCTGATACAAAAACAACGTTATTATTAGCCAAAGTTTTTAATAGATGCTATTACAGTGTACGTATTTGATCAATGTATATAATTGATCCATATACTCGTATGTATTAACATTTAAAAATACAGAGTATATTTAAAAATACAGAGACCTCGATAGGTGCATTAAGCAATGTATTTCGATTTATCATATCCTATCTACAATTTAAGACGTTCCTTCTTACACCATTCTCAATTAGACGTCGTTTACGAGACAACAATAAGTTAAGCCAAACCCAAAATAAACATGTCGTTATGACAGTGTATACAAAATATGTTCACTCTGCGTGTTCATTTCAAGGTATTTGCCTTTAGCATTCTCATTACTATTACATACATTTGATTTTTCTTATTGTATAGAAAATTTAATATTAGTACCTATTTGATAGACTACCTACTTGAAACCCACTTCGGGGACGCAGTTAATAAATAAAATTAAACTAACCCGTTTGAGTTTGAATTTAATAAGAGCATTGTAAAATGGTGTTCTGAGTAAAAATAACAAAAATAATTAACCAGACGGCCTAGTAACGTATTTTGAAATCAACACGGTTTTGTATTGGAGCCGATTCGTTCAAGTTAGTAAGTATTGAATGCAGATGTCTTGTGTCCATGATTTTGTAAAACCAAAATTAAGTTCATGATTACAAATAATTCAACACAGATGCGATCAAAGTCATGACTTACAGCAAATTAGATCTCTTATTAGACTTTCTGCTTAATAGTTTTGTCATTACTACCCAGAAAATACTCAAAAGTATATAATATATGCATACCTACAAATATTTTTTTATTATAAATATATATCATGAAATACACCTTTGTTCGGTTCTTGTTATTTATTACTATTTACTCTCTATATTTCTTACTGGTGGTATATCCTTACTAAGCTCAGGTCTTCACTACACTTACGAGTATATTTATATAACATATAAAACAAAGTCGGGTTAGTTCCACCATTTATAACTCAAGAACAACTGGACCGATTTTTATGATTTTTGATTTGTTGGATTTGTCTCCGCCCCGAATAACAGAATAACTATTAAAATATCGGAAAAATTTACGAAAAAAAATTATAAGGTTAACGCTGGCTAATAACTGTTTATATCTATATACAGATATATGTATTTGACGCCGACACGTTGGCGAAAGAAGGACGAATCAACAAACATACTTTCGCTTCTAAATTATAATATTATTAGATAATAAGTAAATGCCTATTAAAACTCTTACATTCCCTTAAAATTGCACAATGTATGATTTACATAATAATTACTGTCTCGTTCCTCATCAAAGATTTTCAGTAAAACAATGGCTGATGAACTAGAGTCAACTTCAGGATGTCAGTTACGAAGACGGCGTTGTATGGGCAAGCCACAGTTCGCTTTGAACCTTGACGTGGGCTACCACGTAAAGGAAGGTTACAGTGGACAAGGTACACCGTCCCCCAGTTATGTGAAACTGACACCAAGTGCTGCACCGAGTTCAGCTCGACTATTACAAGAGTTCAAGAATAAACAGCAATCGTTTGATATACGGGTTTGCTTATTTCCGAATTTATTAATAGGAAAGCTAGAAGGCATAGAAAATCATGTTTATTTTTGTATTGTTTGAAACGGGACATTTACTATGTTTTTCGCTTACACAAAAACTTTTGTAAGTTGAATATAATTCGTTTTGTAGTTTTAAACCATAAAAATAATGTCAGTGACCATGACAGCTTAGAGTTGTAATTACCTCCGTAAGACCAAACCCGATGTTCAGATGCTTGCATGAGTTTTTAGGTTCGGATCGAGCCTATAAGCTCATGCAAGCATTTTCTTTTCTCGAAAGTTTTGCTAAATCATATTTAGCCAATCAAGCAGGTTTTTCTTATTTTATATTATATTAACTGCTACTTCTACTAGTATCTGAACACACACGATCAAAATATTCAAGAAACCAAATTCGTAACGCAAAAAAAAAATAATTAAATGAGAGTTTTTATTAACTATAGATACCTAATCAGATATTTTCGAAGTCGGTGTGTTTGATTTGTGTCGGCTGGCACCGACTTCGAAAATATCTGATAAGTAAGGTATCTATAGTAAATTAAAGCTCCCATTTAGTTATTTTTTTACTTTTTAGTGTTTTAAAGTTTTTTTTTTTTAGTTTTTATTTTTTACATTTTAAGTGTAGACGTAGTAGTAGAAAAAAAAATACCCAAACCGCTTCAAGTGTGCCTATAAAATTTGAAAAGTTCTCTTGATTTCTCCAGGATTCCATCATTAGATGCTGACCTGATGACTATGGGAAAGTATACCCTGGGAAGTATACCCTTTGTAACAAAAAAAAGAATTTTCCAAATCGGTCCAGACGTCTTCGAGTAATCGGGGAACATACATAAAAATAAAAGATTCCGACGAATTGAGAACCTCCTGCTTTTTTGAAATCGGTTAAAAACAGACTATTTTCTTTGGTTTAAAAATTACATTAAATACATCTTTTTTGAAAACAATTACACGGTAACAATTACTCTACTTGCTATCATTCTTTATATAAAGATACTTGTTGACCCGGCAAACGTTCTGCCATATAGAAAATTATCAAAGAAATCTAACGTAAGATACAAAAATACTAAAATCGCGATTAAAGAATAGGGGGTGAGGGTAGGAGGGTGAAAAATACTTTACGACCTATTCTCATACCTACCAATTATACAAAAAAATTCATTAAAATCGGTCGAGCCGTTTCGGAGGAGTGTGACCACAAACACCGCGACATGAGATATTTATATATTAGATTTTCCTAAGTCCTATAGGTATTATACTTCAAATACCTACTTAACTCTATCAAATGAACGTATTACACTGAAGAATTCTTTGATGACTGTTGAGAGCCAAAAAACTTAACCAGGATACCAGAAAAATATCTCCATGCCAATGTGGATGTTGGCCGTGTTCAAGGATTTAATCTATAAGAATAATGCATAAAGAAGTCAATTTTATAAAAACTTTCAAATATGTACTATTTTAGGATTAAAATTTTAGGTAGAAGATTGCGAAGAAATAGAAATTATAATAGAAAGCGATGAGGAAGGTGAAGAAGAAGTCGAAGAGAATGCAACAGCGATACCGAATCGACCCGTCACGCCTACACCTATACAGGACTTCGGTACAAGCGTGATTTATATGGAAGGTAACTTAAACAATGTGATAGACTATGAGAGATAACTGCAACATCTACACTTTAGTGGATGATAAAACAAATAATCTTGTATTTTGCATATTATAATTAAAATATGGCTCTAAAGCAGGAGTTCCCAACCAAGGGGGCAAACCCCCTGGGGGCGCGTAGAGAGAGTTTGTTTTGTATAACTTAAAATTAAAACAAATAAAAATCGATAAAATAATGTGTTTTATTGTAAGAAAAAAAATTAAGGGGGGCATGAAAGTATTTTTTTATAATCTGGGGAGGCTCAACAGAAGAAAGGTTGGGAAACCCTGCTCTTAGGGATGTATTCAGGAAATATTTTTAACTACTTTTTTGTATTTTGAATTAGGATAGCATATTTTTTTGTAAAAAGAAACTACTAATTACGTAATAAGATTTAATACTCATCTATAGTTCTCGTAAAAGTTAAAGTACTTACCTAGGTTTTTTTTTATTTTGTTTATTAGAATTTAATGAGTACCTACCTAGTAAATGAAATATGGTAATCGCCTGTACGTTAGGTATACATATATACAGTCCAACCATGTTAAAATTATTATTTAAAAGCAATGTAATTTTTCAAAACATATCTTGAGCGTTTCTATTACAGTAATAATTAATGTTACAATAATTATGAAATTTTCCTTCATTAAACGGTATTTATAATACATATTTATAATTTTTAATAGAAATAGTTTGTAGTCAAAGGTCATTGCTTCGCCGTCAAGTAGCGAGGAGGAAATAAAGACTTAAATTTTATAATATTAAGAAAAAAATAATAAACAAAAATAAAAATAGAATGAACATTTAAGCCTCAAAATAAATATTTCATTATAATATTCGAAGTCCTTGACGTTAATTATTCAGCGTCAATATTGTACCCAACAAGCGAAAAAATATGATGAAAGATTATTTGCATCCTTTTTTACTCATACTTTATATTTATTCTTAGAATTATTATCTTCTTTCTATATGTATATATTATCTATACTTAATATTATAAAGCTGAAAAGTTTGTTTGTTTGTTTGTTTGTTTGAACGCGCTAATTTTAGGAACTACTAATCCGATTTGAAAAATTCTTTTTGCATTAGATAGCCCGTTAACTGAGGAAGGCTATAGGCTATATATCATCCCGTAAAAATGCACGGTTCCCGTGGGATAGATTTGTTTTTGTCTAGGGACGAACCCGAAGCGAAGCGAGGGTGAGTCGCGAAATATCGTTCATTGATTAATCACGAAATCTCAAAAGTATAAATGATACGTTAACTTGATTATTTTCAGGTTAATTTCTCATAGGGAGTATGTATTTAAATATGTCTTTGAAAATACAACCCCTAAAAGATTAAAAAGGATTGGAAGTTTGAAATTTGAATGAAAATCCGTCATTTTAACCAAACATGACCAAACTACCCTGATTAAAAATTATGACTATCCTAAATCAAAGTCAACATCCTCTAGAAATGTAAAATAAGGGATAGCGTGAAATTTAGGAACGGGATAATGCGTAAATAAATAAAAGTCTACGAATAAGACGGACGGAGCGCTTAGAACGGTAAACGAAGCTAAACAAAATTGTAGTGTACTATATACCTATTAATCGTAACAGTCAGGTAATCCCTAGGTACGTAAATAGCGACCTTCAGTTACTAGTAGTCATCTAGTAACTAAAGGTATTGATTTTTTTCTTCATCAATCGGATCAGTCAAGATACCGTAAAATTATCTAGTTAATGCACGTTGAATAGAATCCCATCCGAGGTGTGTCCACTTTCTCGTTGTAAGGGGGCTCACTAGCTCCCGACAATCCAGCCGGGCGTGAAGCCAAGCGACACATTCATATAGAGGTCGCCCACTTCAGTGGGCAGTATACTATGCGAGTTACTCCTGGTAGTTTTCTTTCATAGCAAAGTGGACCCCATGGTTGTTGTGGTTTACTTTGGCAGTCTTGTCGTCAGGGTGTCGTGGTTGAGTTGGTAAGTGATCCTGCGGCGTCCCATTAAGATGGCGGAGGTACCGTTGGATTTTAGTGGGTAGTACTGGTTTTTGAGCTTGAGAAATGTATTTATATAATACTAGCGACTCAGGTTCGTCCCTAGGTACGTTTTAACGGGTAGTGAGTCCCATACAAAATAAACAGTTCAGAACTTTTTGATTTTCCAGTAGTTTTTTTTTTGTTTTCGCAAAAAAAAAAATATATTTAAACCACCCCTGACACACCCCCAACAAAACAAAAAAGGAATTATTCATATCGGTCCAGCCGTTTTTGAGTTTTAGCGAGACTAACGAACAGCAATTGATTTTTATATATATAGATAATTGTTCCCTCGCTCACTGTTAATAGCCTATACAAAGCCCTCTTACATAAATTGAATTAAAATATGCAAAAAAAGAACTGACTGACAGTTCCTTATATACGTGCGTTAAAACACGTACATAATATTTATACATAATTTAACATGTATAAATAATTTAATATTTATTTACATTTCAGGACCACAAGCGACAGATTTCTTGAAGGTAAATGCAATAGAACAAGATTGCTACACAGATGTTTCAGACGCTGGCTCCGAAGAAGAAGATGAACAGTAATAAATAATCAATTTTTATCTCACATTTATTAATTTTATTATTCAATACATAATTAAAAGAATAAATAGCATATATTTGCACTGAGAATAAACTATAAAATAAATATATTTATGTACTACAAACTTGTTTCACTGTTAGGTCCAGGGTCACTTTGAAGATAAAAGAAAATTACACTTCTTCAATTAAACGATTATCTTTCATATATTACGTTGTCTTGTCATAAAATTTTAATAGAATCTGTGTAAGTGGCACATTACTTTGTTGTAATTACCTTTAGGGATGTAATTGGAGTCTTATATCGATAGATGTTAGATATTTATCATGTGCTACAATGTAATCCAACATAACCAACCACTAGTCTTACGGTGAAGGAAAACATCGTGAGGAAACATGCATGTTTGAGAGAACTTAGTAAGTTTTCGAAAGACATGTTTAGTCCGACAACCCGCACTTGGCCAGCATGGCGGACTATGGCCTGATCCCCCTCGTATTGAAGGGAGGCCCGAGCCCAGCAGTGGGACGTTAAAAAGGGCTGAACACAGAACACACACTACAATGTAAATATCATAGAGATTGGCTAAATCGATCGTCCTTTGGATTTTATTTGTGATCTTGAAAACAGTTTCCGAATGTCGTCAATGGCGTCATCTACCAGGTTCACCTAGCTAAGAACAGATTTTGATGAGGTTATAAATTTCCTAAGGACAAATATAATAAGTTCGATTTTCCTTTGAAGATAAAACAATTTTATAACACTTCTTTAATTAATAATAATTAAACAATATTATTATCTTATGCAAGTCATAAAATTTTAATAGAATCTGTGTAAGTGGCACGTTATTTTTTACCCGACTGCGGTGAAGCCCAAAGGAGGGTTATGTGTTTGATCTGTATGTATGTCCGATCCTATGTTCCCTCGTAATTACTAAACGTCTTAACCGATTTTGACTATTCATATTTCATTCGATTCGTCTTGATAACGCGAGCGTCATAGGGTATATAGGTATCATTAAAAATCTAAATGACATACATAATGAATACAAGTTTTCTTAGCTGAATATGTATTCCGACTGCTTAATAATACGTTCCTTTGTGAACTTGTTCTGTTCCTTTTAATTGACTTTTTACGCAGTCGGGATCTTTATTTTAATTTTTTTTTAATTACACTTAGGGTTGTAATTGAAGTTTTATATCAATAGATGTTAGTTATTTATCATGTACCTATCATCGAGGATGGCTGAATTGATTTTTACCTGATTTTTTTATTTTATAACTAACTGAAACAAAAGACGCAGTCATTATTACCTTCTTCTTCTTTCAATTTATTATCTTAGAAAAAAGTTTCGGGATCTCGACAATGGCGCCACTTACCAGGCCGACTAGCTAAGAACAGATGAAATCTGAATGATTTCGATGAATTTTGTCACGGACTTAAATTGCCTCCTGAGAACGCATATAGAATACCTTTAATTCCCTCCCCATATACCATACGACCAGAGCCGCGGGCAAAAACTAGTGGGAAATCGAAAATAACAAACTTAATAGGATGTGTAAAAAAATTTATTGCACTTACAACGTACATTTATTGTGATTGTATATGAATATATAGTACCTAACACACTTTACACAATAATGACTCATACATTAACGACACTATTTAAATAATTTACTTATATTATTTTTCATATATCTATAAAAATTACGTACAATTTCACATAAAAAATGCTTTAAAACGCAATAAAAATCGAATTATAAACAAATATGTATGTATAGAGCGTCGTTTTTTTTGAGAGTTTATTAAAAACACTTCAATTATTATTAATTATTCACGCTTATTTTGAAACTAAGGATCTATTTACAAATACATAATATAATTTATACATTCTTATATATTTCTAAAGACTGCCTTTATTGTAAGAAATTATAGTACTCAAAAATTTTCAAAACAAGTCAACTTTAGCTGTTGTATGTATCCTTAAATCAGATATTATATGGGGCATTTCGCGTGAAACTAACAAAAAAAGTGAGGTCCTGAATAAAACTATCTTTTCGGATTATTTCGCGGATTTATTTTGATTTTTGGTTCCCGACGTTTCGAATGCTTTACAGCAATCATGGTCACGGGAGAGACTAAGGTATTAGACATCTCAAAAGCGTTATATACTTGTTACAGACAGTGCCTACCCACAAATTTACAAAAATGATTTTGAAAATTCAAAAATGGCACCAGAGTACCTTACAATATTTGTTGATTTTAATTCTAAACATATTAAAAATATTAAAAAGTTTAATAAGTATTATAATTAAATATTATTTGTTTAATTTTAGCTGTTATTATTATAAATATTACAATATTTTAAAAAACTTTAAGAATTAATAATTTGCTGTAAAGCATTCGAAACGTCGGGAACCAAAAATCAAAATAAATCCGCGAAATAATCCGAAAAGATAGTTTTATTTAAAATGTCAAATATTCGCGTAAATCTAAGAAAGTATTATGAGGTCCTGAAATTCAAACCTCACTTTTTTCGTGTCTTCTTGACATAAAATACCACATATGTTAATTAACCAATCCAGGATAATTTCTAAGAAATCAAATGTTAACAGACACACCGGTGTGATCGCGTCACTCGACACATTAATTCGGTACAAATATGTTTTACAATACCAAAATCAAAAGTACATAAAATGTACTTACACTAGCTTTATAATAGGAAAGTGTCTATGAACGGAGAAGTCGAACTCTGGTGGCGTCGTGGAGTCCTTCTTATGACCGCCCGCTAATAGTTTTAGGACTACGAAATTAGTTTTCGCTACTTTAAGGAGATCCGACACCTGTTGACAGAAATATGGCAAATAAAAATACTGCATTTTAATTATCTATACTAATATTATAAATGCGAAAGTTTGTGAGTATGGATGTTTGTTACTCTTTCACGCCAGAACGGCTGAACGGATCTGGATGAAAGGCACAGAGATAGATTATAGTCTGGAATAACACATAGCCTACTTTTTATCTCGGAAAAATGTGCGGTTCCCGTGGGATATGTTTGTTTTTGTTTTCCTAGAGGCGAACCCGAGCGAAGCGAGGGTGAGCCGCTAATACACATATACAAATAAATAAAATAAATATTTTGGGAAATTAACACACATCACCATCTAGTTCCATGGTAAGCTACGATGCTTGTGTTATGGATACCAGATAGTTGATACAATACATCCTTGAGGAACTAACATTTTTACTGATGATATTAAAATCTCACAAATCGAATCCAACCATACAAGTGACATACAAATGTTTTTATTTCCATATAATAATATGGAAAATTTATTCATACGTACCTCTTGATCTGGTGTAGTGATAGTTTCTAACAACGTACGTGCTTGCTGGAAGTGTTTGCAGCCGGCCACGTATAGAATTACTGGGTTTTCGTATCTAAGAAGGAAAATACACATGGACTTTAAAAAAAATGTTAGGGCAATTTTCTAGATAAACTAAGTAAATGTACATATTAGTATATGTTAGAGAATTCTACTAATATTATAAATTGCGAAAGTTTGTGAGGATCTATGGATGTCTGGATGTATAGATGTATGGATGTTTGTTACTCTTTCACGCAAAAACTAAACTGAATTGATTTTAATGAAACTACATTCATTATTATCCCGTAAAAATGTACGGTTCCCGTGGGATAGATTTGTTTTTATATATTCGCTGGTATTTAATAAAAATAAAGTTAGCCGTCACGGGACGCCATGCAGATGTGAAACATCGATGTTAATATTAGATTTTCATAATAAAAACAGGAACCAAATATGGAGTAAAATAAAGAAAAATAGAGTTCAGTTAATAAAATTAATTTTGCTTATAATAATAATAATTAGAGAATATATTTTCATAAATAGAATAGAAAATATATAAGTATTTTTAATAGAGACTGTTTTACAATGGAGCGTGTATAGTATACGCGACCGCACACACAAGGCAGTCGATAGCGATGGCGTAGAACAACGTCACGCCACCGTTTGCCGTAATACCACGAGTCGGTTTCACTACCAAAGCGTGCCTATAGATGTTTCACATCAAAATTACTTGTGTTGATATGTTTGTTATTCTAAGCATATTTTTGAGGATAGTTAAAAGACGGTACTTGACAATAGCATTTGACATATTTGATAGGAAATGAATAACGTGAGTCAGTAGTGCGAGTGAAATTACTGGGAACACTCGACTGTGCTGTACGAGCACACTGACCATGGCGGACGAGAATCGCGATAACGTAATATTAAATCCATTGACATCAGTAACAAATATATATATTTGTAGTGTTTGTAGTCGCACTCCGTCGAAACGGCTCGACTGATTTTAATATATATATATATATATATATATATATATATATATATATATATATATATATATATATATATATATATATATATGTCCCCGTAAAATTGTAAGTGCCGCTAGATTGTAATCTATCTCGCGAGATTGTTAACTGTCGAATCGACAATCGGCTTTACAGCAATCAAGGTTTTAGACATCTCAAAGGCGTTATATACTTGTGACAGACAGTGCCTACCTACAATTTTACAAAAATGATATTAAAAAATCAAAAATGGCACCAGAGTATCGCAACATCGAAACCTTTCGTGCCGCGTTGTACTATAAATACATATTAAAGGTCAAAACTGATTTCTTTTATAAATAAATAAACTTTCGTGTGTGAAAAATGCAAATTTTTCGACAGAACTCGAACTCAGTACCTTGATATTTTTAACCAACCATCAAGCCACTAGCTAGACCAGGAAGTAAAAAAAAAGCAAGAACCCAGAACAATATCCTACTAATATTATAAACGCGAAAGTTTGTAAGAATGTATGTATGTATATATGTTTGTTACTCTTTCACGCCAGAACGGCTGAACGTATTTGGATGAAATTTGGCACAGAGATAGATTATAGTCTGGAATAACACATAGGCTAATATTTATCCCGTAAAAATGTACGGTTCCCGTGGGATAGGTTTGTTACACTTTCACGCTAGAACATCTAAACGGATGTAGATGAAATTTTACACAGAGATAGATTATAGCCTGGAATAACACATAGGGTGCTTTTAATCCCGGAAAAATGTGCGGTTCCCGTGGGATAGGTTTGTTTTTGTTTTTCTAGAGACGAACCCGAGCGAAGCGAGGGTGAGCCGCTAGTAATATAATAGATAGATGTCATATATAACGTTACTACAGTAGTAACGTATCACTTACTGTAACGGTTGAGTCATTTCACAGAACTCGTGGTAGTGGACCTGCGGGGGCGTGAGCACTGACAGCGGCGCAAATCTATGTTTGTATCGCACCGCCTCGTTGTCGAACTCCGATTGAGGCTGACGTATCTTGCCTTGCAACTTGAATGCGACTAGTGCCTGTGAAATAAATACTTATATAACAGGACGTCAGTTCAAGAACAGCCTAACCCACAGTTTTTGGGTTTTCAACTTAAATACTACAAAGTATTCTAAATAGGCTGAAGTTTAATTTAAAAAAGACCTGGGTGCAGTTTTAGTTATAAATAAAAAATGCCGATGAAAATTTTGTTTTTGCATTTTAAATATGTTGGGACATTAACACACAGCACCATCTAGTTCCATGGTAAACTACGAGGCTTGTGTTATCGATACCAGATAGTTGATACATTACACATATATAAGTCTAAATACATACATATTAGAAATATAAACACCCATGACTGGAGTACAAACATTCGTGCTCATTACACAAATGAATGCCCCCAGCAGGACTCGAACCCGCGATCGCTGGCGCAGCAAGTAGGGTCACTACAAAGGGAGCCAAGCGTGTCGTCGAATCGAATTTTAATTTTTGAAATGCAAAAAAAGCGTAACCCACTCAGTGTCCTTGCATTACCATTGCTGCCAATATACCTTAGGCTGAATGAGTATATGTATATAGCGATCGTAGGCATTAATGTATCGTGAATAAAATTTAGAATTATCATAACAGCGGGAGAAAAGTTACATACGATACGGCCTAACCCTCGCATGTATTTCAAATAAAATTAAAATATTAAAAGACAAAAATGGCCTAAATAACCCACATTTATTTTTAAAATACAGTTATTAGATGTCTATAACATTAGTTCAAAAGAACATAAGGCAAAAAAGCAAAAAATTCTTAGAAACTCAAGTTAGCGCTAAATGAAAAACTATAAATAAGTTTTAAAATATATGAAAATATTTAACAGCCATTATCTAGAAAATAGCTGACAGTGGGTTAGGCTACTTTTGCGCTGACGGCCCCATATATAATACTTGCAAATGGAAAGAACAAGTTTTAAATTTTGCTTTATTTATATAGTGAATTACGACAAAATTATAATATTTAGTTGATATATATTAATATTAAGTTTATACCATTTAATGCTGTACTGTTCCTACACCTCACTACTTACTATTTTCTAAGTTTTGAAGGGTTTCTGCAAGAAATCTCTTAAAGAGATGAGTTATTCTTTGTCGACATTCTGTTACTTTATTTTGTATAACATATATTTTATGGTACATAAATAAATAAATAAAATAGGAGATTTCCTGCATGTCTGAGAGATCTTAGCAAGTTTTCGAAAGACTATGGCCTGATCCCCTCGTACTGAAGGGAGGCCCGTGCTCAGCAGTGGGACATTAAAACAGACTGAACACTCTAAACGACAAAAAAATTGAGATTTATAAAATGTTTGAACAGAGCATATTTATAAAATGTTTGAACAGAGCATATTTTTTAGCTTAAGTTTGAAGTCACTTTTATCCTGGTACGTTGAGTAGTTTCCTTAGGATATTATTATTTATTTATTATTATTATAGAATTTTACCTAAGGTTACTTATATTATAAAAATGAACATTCATTTACACCTTCGAGAATAAAACCCCTAAACGATTACATAAACCGCGTCATTTTATTAAATACATAAATTTAAATAAAACAATACGTAGTTAAAAGAACAAAGCTTATAAAAACAATAACATCAACAGATAACAATGTTTATATTAATAGGCAAAGAAAAAACAGTTGAGTACTGTTTTCCTCGTGTTTGTCAGCCGTTTTTTTTTTTATTTATGTTTAGTAGCTATGGACGAGCTAAAAAGTATTATAAAAAAAAAACAGTTTTTTTTATATAGATAGATAAATTCTATTCATATATGTTTTCCTCAAATTTTCAATAATGATTATGGTCATTGGTTGTGGTATGGTAATATTAAATGAGCAAAACCAATATTTCATGAAAACAAATTGATCGTGTTTCATAATGATCGCTATTATATTACTTCGTGCTTTATTACTACCTACCAGAATATACGGACAATTTAAAATAATTTGCTACGTTTAGAATTCAATAGTTAATTCTTTAATAAATACATAAAAATCGACGTGTGTATCATCCGCGTATCAACCGCGTATCATCCGCGTATCAACCGCGTATCATCCGGGTATCATCCGCGTATCAACCTCGTTTCATCCGGGTATCTTTCGTGTATCAACCGCGTATCATCCGCGTATCAACCGCGTATCAACCGCGTATCAACCGTATAAACCTTCCTCTTGAATCACTCTGTCTATTAAAAAATAACCGCATCAAAATCCGTTGCGTAGTTTTAAAGATCTAAACATATATAGGGATGGACAGCGGAAAGCAACTTTATACTATGTACTGATGTATCAACTATCTGGTATCCATAACACAGGTCTCATAGCTTACCATGGAACTAGACGGTGCTGTGTGTTAATGTCCCAACATATTTATATATACATAACATACATATAACATCACATACCTTAAAGTATCCACCACACATGTTCTGCATGACCTGGCACATGAGCCCCTCGCGCGCGTACGGCCGGCTGCGCTTCTTCTTCCTCGCGCAGCTCTTCTTGTCCGCCTTGCGCTCGCCCGCCAGCCCCTCCGCGCGGGACAACGCCGACACCAACCAGCCGTACAGAAACTCGTATAGGTACCTGGTTAATTATAATAATCTTTACTAATATTATAAATAGGAAAGATTTGATTGATTGTTTGTTTGTATCGAATAGGCTCCGAAACTACTGAACCGATTAAGATGAAATTTGGTAAGAAGATTGGATATAGGATAGTTTTTATCCCGGAAATCATCCCTTAAGGGAGTGAAAATGCGGATGAAAGTTTGTATGGGGTAGCAAGCTAGGGACGAACCCGAGCGAAGTGAGGGTGAGTCGCTAGTAATAAATAAATAAATACAAAGAACTAATAGAAGAAATAACAAAAATGTGGAATATGAAAAAAGTTTTTATAATACCCAAAATACTTTCCATGACGAATTCTAGAGATATCACCAAACTCATACATTAATATACAAAAAGCAGCAATCTTAAATACATTCATAGAGGATGACACTAATGTAGCTTATCCCCAATTACAATGATGGTTACTTGATTTTCTTCTAGGTATGCCACGAGACTGTCTTAACAAAAACTGAAAAATTTATCTTATGCCCACTGCATAAAATGCCTGCGTGTAAACGCGGTCTTGTGACTTACCTTAGTTTCTGTACTCAAACTTCAGTTGGCTTCCAAGAGTCTTTTGATCGCAGTAAGAAATAGGATGTTTGGCAACAAAGAATATTTCGAGTTTGTCGAATAATGTATGGGATAAGTTGTTGGCGATTTCTGTCATTTGTAGTACTCACACCTTAAAAGGTCCCATAGTCTTTTGATCCCTTTATGAAATAGGATCGATTGACATAAAAAAAATTGATACTTTAGTACTTTTTCGCTAACTGTACATTTTTTCCAAAATCTGTGAATGCAGTTCAGAATATCTCAATAAGTTATGGACGGTCTCCTAGGAACGTTTTCCTGTAACTATAGCAGTTAGGGTACCTGCCCTTATTGTCCCGTCTCAAAAATCCACTCTGCATATCTTATAATATAATTCGTAGTTTTTAAGATATAGTGATTTGTAAATCAAAAATTTAAAATCAGTCAAGTGCGAGTCGAATTCGCACACGAGGGGTTCCGTACTGTACCGTATTTTTATTTTTATATTTTTTCATTATTTGTTGTCATGACAGCAATAGAAATATATAACCTGTGAAAATTTCAACTCTATACCTATTACGATTCATGAGATACAGCCCTCTCACAGACAGACAGAGAGCAGCTTAGTAATAGGGTTCCGTTGGCACCCCTCGGGTACGGAACCCTAAAAATGACGACGATTGTGATTCACATTGATAAATAGGGTATACTGTGAAAGAATATTATAAATACTTGTATGAATCAGCTAAGAAAGGATTTTTGGAAGTTTGGAACAATTTTGAGTTTTTTTTAATTTTTATTGATTGATTAGAAATTTTAATACAATAGGTAGGTGTGATCGTTTTTAATCTTAACTGAAATCCCTCCAAATGCAGAAGTTTCCAATATTTATGGCTAACCGTTTCGAATTAATACCACTATAGTGCCAAATCTTGGTCGTATCCCGACTGTCATATAAAAGTACATATGCCAGTCGGGTGCGCTACCCGCGCCTAACCTCACATGTCCCGAACGATTGCCATATTCCAGACGCCGTCCCTAGACGACTGCATAGATTTTTACCCTGTGGTAAATAATGGTATATCACTACATAGTATAAAACAAAGTCTCTCAAGTTTATCTGTCCCTATGTATGCTTAGATCTTTAAAACTACGCAACGGATTTTGATGCCGTTTTTTTTTTAATGGATATAATGATTCAAGAGAAAGGTTTATATGTATAATACATGCATAATATAGTACAGAAAAGCCGATAAATTCAAAGATTTGTATTTCATACTAACCGTTAAAACGTACCTAGGGACGAACCCTAGCAAAGCAAAGGTGAGTCGCTAGTAATATAATATTTGGATGATTACCAGAATATATAATGGTACTCGTGCACGCTGTACAGCTCGAGCTCGAGGCCGGACAGCAGGTAGGCGATCATGACGCGCAGCACGTGGTACAGCACCCACGTGCCGAAGCACGCGCGGCCGCCCGCCGCGCCCGCCGCCGCGCCCGCCCCGCTCACCAGCGCGTCCACGCTCTCCGCCTGCACACACACACACAGATACAGACATTTAAATATGCTTCTATTTAAATGCTTATCTATACATATAATAGAACTGTAAAGGTCGAATGTCTGTACATAGAAAAAAAATGCTGAAAACCGAGTCAGGGGATGTAAGAAGATAAGTGTTTACAAACACCTATACTAATATTATAAATGTGAAAGATTTTGAGTATGGATGTTTGTTACTCTTTCACGCCAGAAAGGCTGAACGGATCTGGAAAAAATATGGCACAGAGATAGATTATAGTCTGGAATAACACATAGGCTACTTTTTATCCCGTAAAAATGTACGGTTCCCGTGGGATAAGTTTGTTTTTGTTTTCCTAGTGACATAAATAATCAGACTATTATTATAAATACGAAAACCTGTATGAGATATAAAAATAGTATATAAAAAGTGTAATGTAGTAAAAATAGTGCGTTTAAAACTTCTTAACACCAAAACAGCTAGTCGTTTTTTGGATAAAATTTAGTACAAAGATAAATTACAACCTGACCACATAGATGTATATAGTCACCATTGCTAGACACGTACGGACGCACCCGAGCGAAGAAAGGGTAAGTAGCTAGTAATAAATAAAAAAAAATAGGGTGTAACCTCTTCTTGCAACGCAGCGAAGTCGTCCAGCAGTAGGGCGAGCTTGTCCCGCTGCCGCGCGCGGTTGTGTCCGCACACCTGCACCAGCACCGCGAACGGACGGACACATCGCAGTAGGAAATTTTCCACGAATTCACGTGCCTGTAATATATGTATATGAAATTTGAAATAATTTAGATTCTCCTTTAGAGGTAACAGATCAATTTCTTTACAGAAAGAATATTTGTGGTTAAATGACAAGCAGCAATCATTTTTTAGAAATCGATATAAAGTCTGTTGGAATGGAATTCTCTTTTTATATGTTACTAGCGTCTGCTACCGACAGACGGACAGACGGACAAGAGAGTGATCTTATAAGGGATCCTTTTTTTATCTTTTGAGGTATGGAACCCTAAAAAAGGCACAAATCAATGGATTAGGCCTACTCTTGACACTAACTAGCTGACGGTCACGCTCGCAGAGCCCAATAAAAAAATTCAGTAGTGATAAAAGAAGAACACCAACCGGTGGATTAGGCCCACCCTTCCCACCAATAGCTGGGGGGTTAACGAAGCTCTTGACACTGTCGCGCAGTATGTCTAGGAAGGCGGTGGGTCGCGGCGAGGCGGCGGCGCTGGCGGGCGACGGGCTCAGGTACAGCAGCTGCAGCGCCGAGCGGGACAGGATGCAGGCGCGCGACCGGCTGAACTCCATGAAGAAGTCCTGTTGTAGGTAGGTTGTTTTTTGAAGTAAAACAAAGAAGTTTAAAGAAGCGTAAATAAACGCACGCTTGACTTGGGGGTAAGCCGGTGAATGCGTTACGAAAAAATGTACGTACATTTGTTGCCATGGTAACCGTTATTATTGTCTGACAAATTATATATCATATTATCTTTGATTATATACATGTCTAGATTGAGCAATGCAAACAAACTTCGCGCAAAAACCGCCCCGAATTACGTGATATGTGTGAGTACCGCTCGTGAATCGTGTAGTCAAACTGTCAAGGTGTGCGTGTTTAGGGATACTTGCTCCAAATTATTAACTTACCTTTCCCTCATTATTTAATATGGTGAAGGTTAAATAAAGTAACTATTTTGTAGATTAGTGTTTTATTTAATTTATTAAAAACCAAAAGTACAATGAAAAAAAATACTGTAATTTATAGTCAAAACCCATCTCTTTGTGTTTGTTTTCGGAATAGTTTTCTCTTTGATTTTATTGCCTGCGCTACGTTATCCAATTTACAAATATGGTGACATCTTATTTGCAAATATTTTTCTATTATTAGTCTTAACAGGCTTGTTTGGTGATATTGACAACAATCACTAATATTTTTGAAATAATTATGACCGACAAACTGACTGATTATTTTAAGACATATCTGTTCATAATTAGAGGCCGATGTTACTATATGACCTTGTTTTATAAAGTCTCTAATTACGTACTCAGAAACCTTACAAATTTTGAAGGCATATTATACCAATCAGTATTATTTTTACTTTTAGTGTTTTCTTTAAAATTCGTTTCTTTTAATCTTTTTAAACAAACATAACTTAATAAGTACTATTGTATCATTTTATGATTTACGAAGATAAATAAATAAATATTAAAATAAAATATTTTTATTCATTAACAAAATGTTTAAAAATTACAAAAAGATGTAATGATATATATAATTTGTCTCCCATAGTTTCGCTAAGTCTTCCTAATATTAAACTGGCAACACAGACTAATCAAACTAACCTAAACAGTAATGAAATAAAAAACCGTGTTTTCTTAAAATAAAATAGTTAAATAACATTACTTACCGATGAAAAGTGATCTTAGTGTTATTATACGGTTTTCCCACATAATTGCGACACAATTTGACAGCACAAACCGGCATAATTAATTATTTTTCGTGAGCTTATTATCCATAGGTGACACAAATGACACTGGCGTAAGTGAGAAGCGGGTCTACCAATTATAGTAGACTTTATTCGGGCCGTTTGGTACGATCAATGTGTCATCTAGACATGTATATAATCAAAGCATATTATATTCTTTCCTTAAATAGTGTTCTATAAATATATGATTTTAATATGCCCAGTATGCGTTATTTTTTGTATCTTACCTATCCTAATTATTTAAAACATAAATTGAATTTCATAATATATTTATTACCTACAGAAGTTTTACTTCTTGCGCGTGTACACATTCATACACGCACTCTTTAATAATTATTTTTTGAAGTTATACTTCTTTGGGCACATTTAGAAAAAATTATAAAGCGACATTATGAAGTTAGCTGATAACTGTCTTTCAGGTTCCTGTGAAAACTCATAACTATAATCAAAGTAGTTTCACAAGTATTCATGAATCTGTAACACGTGTTTTAAATCAGTAGAGATAAAAAAAATATTCATTTTTATTAATTTATCGTTCCTTTTACAAACAGAGTGTTGTGACATACGGGATGAAATCTTTAGCTATTTTTGTTCTGTTACGCCAAAGAAGTATAACTTCTTTATTCTTACGTGCGTACATAAGTACACACACACATTTTTTTTTAATTATTACTTTCATATGCATACTTGTAACTAAATAGAGACACTAACTTACTATAGAAGTGATGATTCAAATTTAGGGTAAATTTTTCCTTGAGGTAAAAACATCGTTTTTTAATTTATTTTTTTAAGTACTTTCATAGGCAATGTTAATTAATAATAATAATTGCTTGTAACTAAATAGAGACAGTAACTTTAGAAGCAATTATTCGAATTAAGGGTATTTTTTAACGTGTGTACACATTGAAGGGTAAAACCTTAGTTTTTTTTTTTTTCATTTACAAATCTATATGCGATCTAAGTGTGAATAAAACAAAGAAACATAAATCCGTTCACATTTAATGTAAATATTTAAAAGATATTTCAAATAAAATTAAGAAAAAATTATGTATAGTCTGTTATATTAGACATACACAAAAAAACAATCCAAAATGAATACCTTATAAAGAGAACAATACACAAGAGTGAAAAACATACCAAAGCAGTGTGAAAGTTTGTGCAAGAGGTGATCTTCCAAGCGTGCCTGAGCCTTGACACTAACTCGTCGAAATACTGCAACGCTTCTGCACGGGGCTTGATGCGGGTGTAGCGCGGGAACGTTGGCGGCAGGAGGCGCTGGTTGATCATAGGCTCGAATCCCATGGGATTTGGTGTGTCAGCTGAAATGTCATCATCATCATCATCAGCATCAATTATGGTACTTATAAGTAAAGCAGCGACTATATGCCTTACAATAACCTATGTGTTACTCCAGGTTATACATATTATATTTATGTACTCAATCTTATCCAAATACATTCAGCGCTTTTAGCTTCAAGGAGTAATAAGCACGCAAGCATACATACGCACAAACCTTTTTTATAATAGTACTTGCGATTTATGCTCAGTTTTTTTGGATGCATACCGTAACCCGCTCAGTCATATCAGCAATTATACACTCTTCTCACACTTCTGCAGTTATAACTGTAGGCAGATTTGATAAACTTAAAGATATATAAAAATAGGTAAAACAGTGCAAAATAGTGTATAAGGCAAACTAAGCCAGCCCACATTTCTTCTATATAAATAAAAATGAATGTTCATACATTTGTCCTCTATGCGTTCCTAAACCATTTATCTGATTGTGATGAAACTCTAGCGTGTTATTCTCTATACGCCTGCGAAGGTGCTGGCGGGAAAAACTTTTTTTTTTGGATGCTTGTCTTTTATAACCTACTAGGGACTCACTAGGGATGTTTGTCTTTTATAACCTACTAGGGACTCACTAGGGATGTTTGTCTTTTATAACCTACTAGGGACTCACTAGGGATGTTTGTCTTTTATAACCTACTAGGGACTCACTAGGGATGTTTGTCTTTTATAACCTACTAGGGACTCACTAGGGATGTTTGTCTTTTATAACCTACTAGGGACTCACCCTCGCTTCGCTCGGGTTTGTCCCTAGGTTGATTCCTCATGCAAACTGAAAGTTTCCCCATTTTCACCCCCTTAAGGGATAATTTCCGGGATAAAAAGTATCCTATGTCCCTTCCAGGGTCTCAAACTATTTTCTTACCAAATTTTATATAAATCAGTTCAGTAGATCCAGATATTACCCCCTACCACAGCACAAACTCACAAATTTTACCTCTTTATAATATTAGTATAGATATTCCTAGCAGAGGGAGGGTAAGTCACTAGTTTAGTATACAATATTGAGTATTATAAGCTTGTATTATTTACTCAATCAATTAAAATAGGAGTAAGTTATTTTCAATATATTTTATTTTTCCCTTTGTCTATAATCCATTGATCCAAAGAGTAATGAACAATATTTTTAACTTTATTCTAGCCTAAACATCTGTAGAAAATATATTTAAAATAAACAATATGCAACTTTTATTCCATTGCCATTTTGTTATAAACAATAATCATAACATAGAAAAAAAACAAGGCAAGGAAACTTACAGTTTTCACCAGGTTGAGTTCCTTTTCCAACTGTTTTTACTATAACTTTCATCATTTCCGAACATCCATTCAATAGAGCGACACAGTCTGCCCCAGACTGTGAGTCTCTCTTGGTTATTAGCAAGAGAGCTTGGTAAAACATCCTTGTAAATCGTATTCTAGCTGCTAGCGCGGCCCACAGATCATTAGTCTATGAAAAAATATTGCAGTACTAAATAAATTAGCCCATTATCATAATATAATTAAATTATGCTGTCAATATGTTACAGAGTTAAAAGAGGTCAAATGTTCAATTAAATTTCCAAAAAATATTATTAAAACAATCCTTACTTTAATTATTATTTTTTACATTCTAGATAAATTATGTGTTAAGAGTAATTTTATATTTGATTATTTTCAAATTCTCATGTTAAATTTAAACTGCAAATATAGATCAAGTATAAGTCAAAAATCTTTATATTAAATAAATAAAAGCAAGTAATATACTAAATTTAAAAAATACATACTTCATCATCTTCATGGCTTTTAGCTTTTTTATTTAGTTCTTCTTCTTGTTCCCTTAGCATAGCAATACACTTCTGTTCAGTGACTTCAAGACTAGCATCATAACTATTGCCCATTTGTGGATTTGAGCCAAGACGGTAACCATAGCCCATCGGTAGAAAATCTTCTTCTTCAAACACTTGAGCTCTGAAGAAAAAATATCTTAAATATTACTTATACCTAAATTGTACGCTGGAAAATATATTTTTTATAAACTATATTTCACTGCGTATATGAATGTATGACTTCATACAGAGGTCTCAGGATAACCGTATAACATTACATATCTAAATTTAAATATTCTAAATTCTAAAAACAAATAAAATCAGATCATTTTATAGAAATAAAAATTATACGATAAAAAAATTAAATATTGGAATAATAACAATAGTTAAAGAAAAACATACTTTTTGATACAATCTCTGATACAATCCAATAACTTATACACTGCAATACAATATGCCTTTAATGTCTTATTTATAATAGAATGTGGCTGATGTAGATACAAATTTGTAAATACTGTCTGAGCCAGAGAATGTCCCTCCAGCCAAGACACTATGCAGGCCATTGTTGAATCTATGATACCAATTATTTCACTCGGCTCTAAGTCATCTATTTTTAATTTACCACACTGAAAAATTAAAATTTATATTAATTTTATCATAAATTTAAAAAATAATATGTTTGTTTAGTGTTATTTCTAAACAGATTTAACAAAATAATATATGCATACTCTAATTTATCACTATGTAGTTATATAAGTAAATAGATACTAACAGCAACGGCTTGTTGGAAGTTCAAAGGCTTAGGGTTGCCTCTATTACATAGCATCCCAGCATCCATCTTTGGGTCCATCATCTCAATCGCTGACATTGCTTCAAATAATCCAAATAGGTGTCCATCATGAAGTAATTCTCCTAATTGTAGATCTGAAAAAATAATTAAAATAATAATATTGTAATCAGTAGTGAACTTTTAATTTAATTGTATATTTAAGCTCTCACCTTGAATGTGCTTGAAGAATTCTGAAGTAATGTCAACCCAATTATAAGTAACTTCTGGGGATGTTGGTAAAGATTCCATTGTCCTGTATAATTTATATGAATATGATAATGATAATGCCTTAACTTAATCTTTAAACGCGTTTTAATTATAGTTATTATTACGCTATTATACTATTACCAGCATACAGTATTTCTACATATACAATTTAAAAATTAAACAAATACACTAAAGTAATTAATCAGAAATAATAAATGAGTGTTAGTTATATACTGGAAGTTTAATAATGTAACAATTAAAACAGTAAAAGAATATATTATATAAAAGATAACAATATTGCACAAAATAGAATTAAAATAAAGAATTCATAGCTAATAAATCTAATGAAAAGAATAAAATTTAAAATAAAAGATAACATGCATAACTACTAACCCGTCACCATCATAAAAATCACCATTATCATCCATAATTCAAAGCAAAATAGTATCTACTAAAAGTAAGAAAATATATTACCATTTAATTTTAGTTATTTAAACAGAAAAACTACTAAAAATATTATTACGAATTCCAAAAAAATTGAAGCCGCTACTGAGCTACTCTGACAGTAATCTTTATTTGTCAATTGCCATCCATGATTTATTGTCACAAATTCAAAAAATCAAGAAGTTATCACAGATTAAATAAAACATTAAAGGGGGAAGATTTCTCGAAAAACGGGGGCGCCACATGTATGACCTATTTACATTCAATCTGAGGTTAAGCAATTTATTGTGATATCTCTTTTATACTTGGTTTTTTGCTTCTATTGTGTTCGCATCTTGCCTGTGCAATGTATTGTACCTAGAAGTTAGATTAACTGAAGGAAGAATTGAGAAGGATAGGTGCATTATGTGGTGGTCCTGACTGACTAATGGATCAACACACAGCCTAAACCACTGATCGTAGAAACGTAAAATTTGGAGGACGTATTCCTTACATGATGTAGGCATCCGATAAGAAAAAAAATTTCGAAATTCATCCCCAAGTGGCCATCCCATCGCCAATTTTGGTCACAATTTCTCCAGTTTTTATCTTTAGGGGACAAAGGATATCTATTTTCTTTGCACCCTGGCGCTACACAATTAGTCATTTTAGTTAAATTTTAAATAAAATGAAAAAAAATCCATCCAGGCTAAAGAGCTTTACAATATACTGAGGGCTATAGTCATTGCGACATCTGGCGGGATAAAATGACAAAATTCTTCACCTTCTTCACTACAAACTATAGCCTGCACAGACAGAGCCTAACTATGGTACACCTTCCGACGCCTATAATGAGTACGTTTCTTGGCTTCAAGCCCGATCGGAATGCGAGACGCTACTGAAGTCCGCTATCACGACACGACATCCAGGGCAATTTTTGGTACTATTATCAATAATAAATCATAAGTGCGTCACGAGTTACATATTGAACATTTAGCAATTTATTTGCTACATCACAGTTCACAGTTTTTATTGCAACATTACTAATTATTAAAGAATTCAAATTTAACTTTAAATGTAGAAGCAAAAAATTATAATATAATAATCTTTTGAAACGTAATACCTTGATTGCAGCGCTGGATTTACACTATGAGCACTCGAGGTTAGTGCCCAAAGCGGCAAAATTTGGAAACGGGAAAAAAAAAATTCTTCGCGTTATCGAAAATGTTTTATTTTTTTTATTTTACAAAAAATGAAAAAAAAAAAAAAGATTAACTAGTACGTACATTTTTCGAAACATTGCTTCTTGCAAAATTTTATGATTCTAGGCCAATGGGAAGTACCGTAGGTTTTGTTCCCTTGCGAGTGTCAAAACATATATTTTGGGTTCGTTGACTTAGATTTTAGAAGTTTCATTTTTTTCAAAACTCAAAGGGATTCGAGACCTGAGTATTTGGTATTAGTTTCAACTTAATACCTCCACGCATTCCTGAGAAAAAGGATCTTGGCGGAACCCTACAAATAGTTAAAACGAACGTTTTGCTGCTTTATTGTATATTTTGTATTATAAGAAAAGCATATATTTTCAGGATCAGTTGAATGTATGTAATATAAAAAGTTATTTAATTAAATTTACGTAACAGTACGTGTTAAAAGGTAGTATCATTTAGAAAGATAATCTTAGATTAAAATTTCTCAATTTTTCTGCAAGCTCTTAATATTACTTAATAATATACTTACAATTATCAAAGAGAAAAACAAGTCTTCTATGCTTTCAATAGTGCTATAAATTGCATGGCTAATTGAAGAAAATTTTACTTACATAGTCATACTGAAGTGAAAATTTATTATTTTTTAGAACGCCGCCATTAGTTGTAATTCAGCCATACTATTAACTAATCCTCGTATTTGCATATGATAATGGATATAAAAATCATAATTATTTTCGCCGTGATTATCAAATTAAACAAACTTTACCTAAGTCTTTTGTATCTTTTGTATGTTCATTGTTTATAGCTTCGTTGTGATTATTAAGGTAGGTACATATTTTTAAAATTAAAGTGTATAAATAAATTAATGGAAAAAGTACCTACCTACAGAATCTAAATGATAATTTTAATTTTTCTTTATATGACTTTCAAAAGCATTGCAATTTTTTTTTTAATTGTTGTCTGGATTTTAAAATATGTAAAAAATCTATTCTTTAATCTTTTATATCCGACCAAAGCCGATCGACGTCTTGAATTGACTAGAACAGTATGATAAATGCAAGTAGGTAGGTAGGTATATTGCGAAAAAAAATAGTACAAGTTTTATATATTTTATTTTAAAATTGAATATAGTAGTAGATACATCAAAAAATAGTATTAAATTATATTTTTAGGTTAAGACTTAGATGCGATTTCATTTATGATAAGCATTTAAAACAACATATTATTATATAATTGATATTAGACTGAAATTAAACTAAAATAAACTATACTGAAATTAAACGTTTAAGGTAACTAATTTATATTGTATAAGTATTTTTTTGATTTAATAAGATTTAGTACCGTTTTACATAAAATCTTACACAAAATGAAACGTCTTAAATCAAAATAACTCTTATACTTGTTTAATAGGATTTTTTTACTAGGATTACGGATCATAGTTTTAAGACCTACAATAATTTAACAGTATTTACATTATCAATTGACGTTATCGTCCTACGAATTAAATTAGACATGAAGTATTTTATAAAGAAATATATAGGTAAAAAATAGTCTACTTTCTTTATGTTAAATTATATACACATAACCATCCACTGCTTAATTTTTTTAATAATATCATGAGAGTTTAAATATTTTTATATATATTTTATACTATTTCCAAATAAGGATTTTGAAGTCGTTTCTACATCGTCCGTGACAGGATCGTATACGTCAGCATTTAGTTGAGCTTGTTCAGTAGTGGTCTGTGGTTCAGTTTGTACTGCGGGTTGTGCACCACCTGGCTTAGACAGACCGACTCCACCCGCACCCATGTCCATACAGTCAAAATGAAGAATCTGAATATAACAAAAACATTTTATTAATATCTCACTTTAATATACGGTGTACACTATAAACAAATAAATAAATCATAAGACAAACAATAAAGTAAAAAATAATGTAAAAGAAATAGAAGTAATCTAACAATTGTAAACACCAGTGATAATTATGTACAATGGCAAATATTAACATAATGAAATACCAAAGTCACTGAATTATGTTAGAGGAGCCACAGCTATAAAAAGAAGAATAATAATATATGGTATAAGATATTGAATCTTCTTCTCCTTTATGAAGTTGAAAAGAGAACGTTATCTCTCAATGTACAATCTCTACTTTCAATAGCCAGTAATAGATAGTCAGAATCACTAGGCTACAAGGGTTGATAGTAAATTTCTAAATATCATTTTAGATGTCCAAAATCTTATAAAAAATAGAAAAAACATAATAAGCAATCAATTTAAAAAATATATTTTTATCAAAAGATGTTTTTTTTTTAAGTTGTGAAAACTTACTACGACGGGTGCTTTATCTATCCTTGTATCCATGTCCATGCAAACATGTAGTTTTTGGTCTACTATTGATATGTCAAAGAGTCTCACACACATATCCATTAGGCCTGGTGGTAAATATGGTACGGGTATTGGTATACAAAATGGCGGTGGATTGCGTGCTGTAAATTAAAAAAAATATGTGTTATAGGTACATGCTATTTTTTGATATAAAACATTTTTTTAACTTTCGTAATCGGTCATCGAAATTAATATATTACATACATAGAGTAAAAGTCATATTAATGAAAAGTACATGTACGGTACGGAACCCTTTTTGTGCAAATTCGACTCACATTTGACCGATTTTATTTATGTTTAAGCCGATCAATAAAATCAGTCGCAGCCCAGCGATTGAAATTAAAAAATATTGAATTGTTACCCTCTACAATGAACACATAATATTTTACTTTAAAAAAATACCCACTCCTAGATGTACAGGCACTTCTAGGCGAACGAAAAGATTGAATTAAAAAACATTAATCATTTATAATAGGTACGTTAGTTGACCAAATGCGACGAGTAAAAGATTTAATTTTATTGTCTGCGCTAATAATCATGATAAACTAATAAAAGACACGCAAAGAAAACTGATCACTTACTTGAAAATCTGTCGCGGTATACACTGGCATTGTTCATGCTTACTTCCAAATCGACGGTAGATTCCACTGGCTCATACGTTAAAATAGCACACGCTAAAAACATTTATGAATTAGTCTTATCTATTTAGTACATATTGTAACTTTCACAATATTTTAATTAAATAATTTTAAAAAACATTCCTCTTTAATTGACATCCTTTGACAAAAACAAAAATGTGCATTGTGCATTTTTCACGCTTCAAAACTCATAAAACGTCAATTAAAATATTGAGTAAAATGATAGATTGAATTACATTAACGACTATCTACTACTAGTAACTTACCCTCGCTTCGCCCGCGTGCGTCCTTGGATGTCTAACAACACTTTTCATCTAAATTACTCAAGTCGTTTTAGGACGAAGAAATAAGAAACAGACACACGAACTTTCGTATTTATAGTAATAGTAGTCGGATAATTAATGAAATAACAATGTTAATGAAAGGATGATACATGAAAAACTATAAGTTTTTTATAATAATTTAAATTAGTTTTGTAAATTACTCTTAACATACTTACTTCGCCTATCAAAATTAAATGTTTGTATCCGAACACCAGTACAGCATCGGCATTGAAGTCCTTCACATTCACACGGTCCGCCTCTAAAAGGTAATCTTAATAACCACCCCGGCTTGTACCATGGTCTGGGCATCATTTTTTTAATTGTCTGAAACAGTTATACTAAAGTTTACATAATTTAAAAAAATAACAGATATTTACTTGTAGATGTGGGTATAAGAATTGAGTTTTTCACGACTGCGGCGAAGCCTAAAGGAAAAATCCTATTCCCTGTAATTTATTACTAAGCGGCTTAACCGATTTTGATAATTCATAAGTCGTTAGATACATCTTGATAAGGTATATGGATAACAATCAAAATGGCGGTTTTTAGACGCCAATTTATGTATTGAAAAAAATGTTTTCTTTCAAACCTATTGAGTGGGGTATCAAAATAAAGATTTTTAAGAGGCAATCACAAAAATATATCCAACTTATAGGTATAAGTTTAAAAATAATTTTGGCTTACAAATTGTTAAATAAAACTCCAAATGTCTATCTGGCCAAAACTAAAAAGCTGTAAATAAAGAAATAAATTGTAAAAATAAATAAAGCCGACTGCGTAAAAAGCGAACTAAAAAGATAAGCCAAGTTAACACAGAAAAAATTAGTACTATGCAGGCGAAGACATAAAATGTAAATGTTTTATTTTTGTTGCGAAATGTATGTAGGTATATAGCAAATATTTATTTGGTTTTCTCAAAGTTCATGAAGGAAAATAAATATATTTATTTGTACCAACAAATAAAATGTACTTATGATAAATACCTTATTTGTCTCGATGTCATAATATACAGAAAAATCTGTGACATCCATAGCGTTGTCTTCTTTAATGGTATCCAAATATAATATTCTTTGTTCGGATGCATCTTCTGAAATTAAATTACGTTACTTCATCTTATTTCCTTACTACTTTATTCTTATAAGTCCAGTCAGATAATTATCGGTTACTTATTTTTCTTAGTAGTGACTCATCCTCGCTTCGTTCGGGTTCGTCCCTAGGTTGATTCCCCATACAAACTTTCATCCCCATTTTCACCCCATTAAGGGATGATTTCCGGGATAAAAAGTATTCTATGTCCTTTCCAGGGACTCAAACAATCTTCTCACCAAATTTCATCTAAATCGGTTCAGTAGATCCAGAGATTACCCCCTATAGTCTCACAAACTCACAAACTTTACCTCTTTATAATATTAAGTATAAATATTATAGTATAGATTAAACTGATATGATCATTGTTAAAAAACAATATATTTCAATTAAATGTTTTTATAAACTAACTCTACATTTATTATATTCATGATTGTTTCTAGCACTAAGCTTTATTTAGCGCGTAAATAAAAACCGCGAAAATCTATAATTATTCATTTGTAGCAAAAAATGAACAAGTAAAAAATGATTTAAAAAACAATTAATACTAATAATTATAATTAATAATACTTACCACAATTTACATGACACACCATAAAAAACAAAAAACATGTCACCACTATCGATTTCATTTTTCGTGCGCTACAACTATTGTATCTATTGTTGCCGTCTCAAGGGACACTATTGAAATGACAGCATATCGGTAACTTATGTTGAGACAAGCAGATTAAGGTTGGATAGTAGTTTTTGTATGCAAGATGTGCTGTGCACAAGCGCAACTGGCAAACGGGACTTTCTAGAGAGAAACTCCTGCGCATACGCACTTGGCGCACCACCACTGAACGTCATTAAATATCCATCTATCTATACTTTGCTGGTCTGAACAGTTTCTCTTTCATTAAGTAAATTATACTAAAACGAGAGTATATAACGAGAAACGAACGACTTTAAAGTAATAAGCTGATATTCATTATTGTAGCTGTGTCAATTAAAGATAATACGGTAAATAAAATGAAATGCGCCTTATGTAATTAAAGGTTTTATTAAACTAACACAATTTAAATAAATATGAATAAATATCTTTGGATAAATAAATTTGAAATTGTATATTTTAAAATGAATATTAATCATCAAATATTTCTAATATCGATTTTACAACATTTTCGTCATAATCTTCAATATCGTCTTCTCCGGCGTCTACAACAGCATCCTGCCCGCCAAGAGGATTTGGAATTGAAATTCCACCATTTTCTTCTGGACTTAACATTGTTATTCCATTGGCACCCATTCTGCAAAATTAATTATAATTTTAGAATCTGTTGTACTAAAAAAAGTTTTTTTCCCCCAAAATTATAATAAATAAACTAAATCAATAATAAATAAATAAATTTTATCAATAATACTTACCTCAAGCAATCGAATACGAAGTTAAACAACTGAAATGACCGCCATTTTCCAGTCATCGCTAAACAAAAGTGAAAGTTCCTTCCAGGAAAGAATACGTTATAAAACTTCGCGCATACCTTTAAATTCGACAACCTCGGTGGACTTATACATATTGGTTTTGGATTTTTACCTGAAAATGGTTCAAGGTAGTAATTTTATTATTAAACACAAAAGATATTTTTCGTCATTGACATACTCACCAGAAATAGAATTTTCATAGAGGATTCTATCATTCATAGACATAGCAACATCAAAAGCAAAATCCCCAGGATGATAAGTGACTTTCATACAAGCTTTTTGGTTTATCAAATCCATAAAGTATCCAGTGCAGCATTTACAAACCCCTAGATTACAGACACAACGTCTCGACGATGTAGAATTTTGCTCAGATCCTTGTTGACTTTGCCTGGCATAATGAGATATTGTAGAAAGTTTTGTCAAGTTTAATCGACTTACTGAAGTAATAGTACTGTCGGGTACTTCAACATCATCTGAGTAATTCTGTGTGTCATTAAGGACAGGTGATACTAAAATAATAAACATTGTTAGTACCTTAGAAAGTTAAAATATTTAATTTATTAATTTAGATTTTGCTTACCATTTCCTTTTGAAGTTGCAAATATTGTCACTATAACAAATATAGTATATAATTTCATAATAAACCTTTAGTTTTACTGTGAGGCGAAGCTTCGCGAATGCCAGTCTTGTGAATAATAAGCTCGTCCCAATTTTCTTCAACAGATTTGAACCGGTTCAATGGTGGTAGCGAAATCTAACTAAATTTCTCAGCGCTTTCACATGAAAGGATTTTAAATTAAATATTTTTAAATACTTTTTTTTAATTGCAATTAACTAAGGATCAAGTGAAATGTGCCTTTACTGTATTTCAATTTATACGCAATGCAGGCAACAACGCCTTAAGCATCCGTTTTTATAGGTTTTCGAACGCTATTAATATAATGCAAATAACAATGTAACATTAACTATTGGAAAATTCGCATTAAGGAAGTGAAAGCAAAAACCTTTATTACTTTTATTTACAAATAAATAACATTTATAATAATTTATAAAATAAATAACTTATAAACACACAACACACTTAATCATTTAAGTATATTAGTCAAAATCTCTTCCATCGAATAAGTTTCCAACTGCATCACCGATTGCGTCTAATGGACCATCTCCTCCACCAAAAATTCCACCTTCCGATGCTCCAAATATACCATTTTCTCCGCCTATAAGTGATCCGGCTGCATCCAATATTGTTCCGCTGTTATCGTTATTACCACTACCAAAGAGACTTATAGGCTTTGGTCCTGAAGAAACAGGTTTTGGTTTTAAGCCTGTTTGTAGTCCTGATGATCCTAGACTGAAAAAAGATGTTTTGGAGTACTTAATTATATCACAAGTTAAATAAATTTAAAATAAAAATGCATAAGGCGACACATTGAATAATAAGACAAAACTCTAATATATTTAGTAATAACTAACCCGAAACATCTAAAGGAGGCAGAGTAGATAGGAAAACTTGCAATATCCGCATTAATATCCAAGCAGGCAAAAGCATTTCCATTTCGAATGCGAATATTGCTTATTTCTGCGCAAACACGGACAAAAGGAGCTCTCCTAGGATTAAAGCATATCGGCGGAGGATCACTGGCTGAAAGTTATTTAAATCTACTCATAATTAAAATTAAACAAAATACTTAAGTATCACTCAAAGGCATGACAAGTTTTAAGGAAGATCGTAATAAAAAAAAAAAAAAAACAAAGAAAATTAATTAAATAATCGATTTACCTGAAACCCTTCTACGAACAACAGTTTTGTTATTAACAGTTAATCGCACGTCAAAAACGAAGTCTTCAGGCACAAAAGACATATTTCCGCAGGCTTTCATTCTAAATCGTTGTAAAATAGTTCCCGTACAACAGCCACATTGTCCGCCGCCACAGGTACAAGGAAATCTTGTAACTTGCCCATTTACATCTTGACTTGGTTCTTCTGTTATTTCGTCTTGTAATACTGGGGCTTGAGTAACATTAATTGGGGCTGCAACAGTTTGTGTGGCAACAGGAACCACTGGCTCATTATTTACTACTGTTACATTCTCTACTATAGGCCCTTCAGTTGGCTCATTTTCTATATAGTCAACGTCACTTTCTTCATCTTCTTCTGCCACGTGTATTGGTATGGTGATAGTAACTGGAGATTTTAGAACTGGCGTGGGATTTAATGCTTGTTTCCACACTGTCCGTGGTATTTTAAAATTTATGACATCATATGAAACGTCATTTTTATCGATAATTTGACCTGTATAAATATATAATTTTACATTAATAAAATTGTTGTTTCTTTTATAACACATGTTTGATATACTTAATAATTTTTAATTTCTAAATTATTATATTTTAGTACGGACACACATAGAACACATTTACATCTTGTTCAAAAACCTGATTGATATGAAAGTTACTTATGTTTTCTATTCTGATTATTACGTGAACAATAAAAAAATCCCCTTATCTAAAATAAATATTAATAGTCAAGTATTGCGGAATGAAAGAGTTAGATATCAAACTTATAGAAATAGATTTTGTTAAATACCAAATATATTTTTATAAGTTAAAAATTTACTATTCTAAATGGACAACTGCTTGCCACACATATAGTATTAAAAATAAATATATGAGCAATGAGGAAGTCGAAGCTGTAGATTTGCTTTTACTAAGTTGATTGAAATAAAACTTTCTTAATATTTTAATTCGGACTGTGATACAGGCAGTATTTGTATAATAAAAAAGTCATCAGTCCAGTTTTTTAAGTGATGTAAATTACACAGATAAAAAAATGTAAATTCTAAAATCAATATTTTGCTTCTATTTCGAACAATGGTGGAGGCAAATCTTATAAAAAATCTGAAACGTACAATATATAATTTTCAATTTATTTAGAATATAGATAAAAAATATAAAATTTCCTAAGTGCTTAAATATATGCACAATATATTTTAAAACGTTTTGTATTGTGAAATGTTTGTTAAATAAATTATGCTTACCATGTTTTGCAAAACAAAAGCGACAATAAAAACTCATAAATATTAATAACTTTAGGGGATATGACATGTTTAAATAAGTTGGCAATTTATATTACAACAGGTTCCTTAGGCTTTCCAGTTCGAATTGTAGGTGAAGCATGATACTTCCATCTATTTAACCGCTGTCCAGTAACAAAGTTTCGAGCCTTGGTTTAGCTGCACGGTGAATGAACATAGTAAACAAGTTTAAAATTTTAATGCGCGAACAGGAGAAAGTGGTCGCTTGTTGAATGACTATTGATTCCCACTTTCGGTATTGAGAACGCGCGTTGACTAGCTATTCGTTAAGATATTTAAATCATTCTAAAAACGTGAATATATTTTTTTTCTATTTAAGCAGCACTTTATATTTCGAGATTGCTACTTTTATATGGTACATTCGGGTTGGTTTCCGCAACTCGACGACTTTGCGCCTATTTTACTTGGAGTGCTACTTTCAATATGATAAATAATTTTAAACGATATTTATGCCTATTCAAATGTCTTAGTATTAAATTGTATACACTCGCAAACAGCGGATGTAATTGAAACAATGTTTTTTGTTATAAAAATTGCGTAAATCTAAGTCTCTTTAAACGTAATATATTTTGTTTTTTTCCGATTTAAGCGATTATTTATTACAAGAAGTTTTTAACCTGGGGATCAGGAAAGGATAAAATATGTTCATTTTTAATTATATAAAAAATTATGAGAGTAAAATTTTTACGATGCGCGCACACACCGACAGTCAAAAAGCGACATGATGAAGTTAGCTGATAACTGTTTGTTGTCATGGTAACCGTTGTTATTATCTGACAAATGATATATAATATTATATTCTTTTCTTAAATGATATTTTATAAATATATGATTGTAATATGCCTTATTTAATTATTGATTTGTTTTAATTTAATTGCGGTATTTTTTTATTAATTTATCATTCCTTTTACAAACAGAGAGTTATGACATACGGGATAAAATCTTTAGCAATTTTTGTTCTGTTACGCCATACATAACAGGTGTGAACATAAGTTCACACGCACGTTTTTTTTGTATTATAAAAAAAATCAAGTTAATGCAAAAACATACTTTGATAAAAGTCAGTGCACAATGTGGCATAATTATGTCTGACTATATATCTGGCAGACACAATTTTTTGGTAGATTAAGATAGGGATGATGCTAATAGTGAATGGGGTTTTAGGAACCGCCATAATATAATATTAACCAAGCAAAGGGGAAGACATGATCATGTAGTACTTTAAAATTTTACGAGAAAATACTTTTGAAAATAGGTATATGTATAGGTTATTTATATAACAGTTCCATTACATTTTATGTTATTGGAATTTTTGTATTTTCCTTGAGTATCTTGCAAAAAAAAAGGAATAAGTAAAAAAATGTTCATATTTAAAATTTCTTTATTCCTTCGAAAAATAAATAACTTAAGAATAGGATGACTATTTACACTGAGAATAAATTAAAGTGGTGTAATAAATAAATAATATACTAAGATTTCTAGCTAAAGTAATTTCTTTATACACTAGGCCACAGTCCACGCATCATTTTATTTTGCCGTCTTCTATCTTTTCTGCTTAGATCATCTATATCAGGAAGTCCCATAGATTCACTTAAAGCATCTAATCCGAGCAAATCGTCGTAATCACTTACACCTTTAATATCATGTGGTTTTGTTTCTTTATTCCTGTTTTGTCTTTTGTGTCGACCAAAAATACCTAATTGTTGTCCAACACTTTCACCGATGCCTGTTAAATCAAGAACATCTAAATCATCAAATCGAAATCCACGGTGCTTTTTCTTCGGTAAAGAAAGCCCTTCATAGTGATGACTTGGTGTATTATCTTTATGGGACCTATTATCTTCTATAACATTTTCGCTATCTGCAGCATGTTCTGTAGCATGTTCTTCAGAATGTGAGTCAAGAGTTTGAACGATTTGCACCATATCTTCATTACTGTCATCGTCTACTACCGTGGCGTAAGGAATTGTGGAATGTGGCTTGGATGTTATAGTTTGCACTTGTTCGTAGGTAACCTCTTCGTTAGTAGGCATTTTTTCAGTAAATATTTGTTCACTAGTATCTTTTATTTCCGTAGGTTTCAGTTGAGTCACGGGCATAAGAGAGAGCTGACCGGTTATATGAGCTAAAGACATTTCTAAGCCAGCGTCTTCAAATGTTGTAACACTAGGGCTTGTAGGCTCTGGCGAAACCAAAGGTTTTTGAGTAATTGGTATTACTTGATGAACTTCAGCGCTATGAGAAATTTCAGCATTTTCGTTTAATGGTTCATTAAGCTTAATCTCTTCGACTTTCACAGGTACCGTGGTAGATATTGGTGCAAGTGTTGAGCTTTCTTCAGTTTGAATAGAAGACACAGTTGTAGTGCGTCTTGCCGGTCGTCTTGCAGGTCTGCGTGTAGGTCTGCGACTAATCGGTCGAACTCTAACAGTTGTAGTTCTTATAGCGGTAGTAGGTCTTAATGTTGTCGTTCTAAAAGGCCTAATCGTTGGTCTACGAGAAGGTCGGGGACGACGAGTCGTCGTCGAAATTATTGGCGCTTGCTTATTTTTATTTCTATTTTTATTAGTTTTCTTGCCGCCAGATGAACCTCCAAATAGATCTCCTAATAAATCTTCTCCTAAAAGACTGAAACCCGTGTAGTCTACACTATCCACACCATTGACGGCTTCGAGGGCCCCTGAAATAAAAACAATACCGATTAATACCCAAGTACTATATGTCAAATACAAATTTAAGTGTAAAGTGGAATTATCTAAATTATTTACCACCATCTTCATCTTCATCGTCGTCACCATCCTCTTCATCGTCATCATCATCATGGTCGTCTGCGTCAAGTCCAAAGTCGACGTCATCATCGTCATCATCGTCGTCATCATCATCATCATCATCATCAGTATCCTTTTCACCCTGTGGCACTAACGGCAAAGGATCAGCTGGCTCAGATATTACGCCTCTGGAGCCAAACTTAAAGCAGGATACCCTAACAGCTGCTTCTACAGCATTTTTAGCTTGAAGCTCTAAACCTAAACAAGCTCGGAATTCTTCTCCAGTTCTTGCAATATTATAAACTCGTCCACAAAACTTTGATACACCTCCGGGGAGAGGCATGCAAACGGGACTTGGTTTGCGACCTGAAAAAATAACAATAAAATGTAAGAATATAAAAAAACAAGACTATAATTCCTAATAATCATTTATATTATAATTATTAGTAGTCATAAAAATTAAACATACCTGAAAGTGTTCGGTTGGTAATTACTTTGTTACCGAAACTTAGTGATACTGACATCTTATCGCCATTTAAATACATAAGTGAAGCACATCCTGGAACATAAAACAAATTTATTTTACTTTATTTTGTGACGTTTAAATAATTATTTAATATTGAATAATTGTTTTGTAAATTTTACCTGGACCATTAAGATTTATAATAGGCACTGCAAAATCTCTGCAACAGTTGCAAAATGCGTCTGAACACTTGCAATATTTATTTATGCTGTTATCTTCTATTTGAATACCGTCATTTTGTTTTTGTATTTCCTTTTTATTATTTTTCTGCCGACCTGAAATAAAGTTTGTTATCTTCATTAAAATTATTATAATTAGTATCAATAAATAACTTATATAATATTAGAAATTTAATTACAGACTAGTAATGCTGTCACGCCAATGTAAAACGAATATGATACAAAAAATTACATATATTACTTTGCATTCAACTTTCGCGATTAACTGTATAAATGAAAAAAAAAACAAAGCAATACCAAAGAATTAATCACACCAAAGATATAAAATTAATTTTAAAAGTATATTTATACCAACCGATATTTTTAGATGCTGCAAAAGCTAATAGCACAAATATTAACAGAAGCTCAAACACCAGGGAGAGCTTCATTCTGAAGACCCTGCCCAGCCTGTAAAATATAATATATGATCATAGCATAAATTCAGATAGACTATAAAAATTACGTAGCTCTACATTTATATGAATATCTAAAATCACATTTATTTTCACACTACGTCAATAGTATCTGTAAATATCTAATTATTTTATAAATAATAAAATTATTTTATGAAAATGATTTTATATATTTATCCATAAAACACATTGTTGCACAACAGTACTCTCCGTCACAATCAATATAAGTGTAAATATTATTATCAAGAGCTCGTTGAAGTCTTTACTATGATACTTGTTTCATATTGTATTTATCGCGTATATTTTATAATAATCTAACTTAGTATGTAACTTTACTCAACCAATCGTTCGTATCATGAATTTATATTATATTTGATATAAATTTTAAGATAAAAAATTACGTACCTGAAAACTTCTATTACGTATCACCAAACCGATCGAGAGTCACACCCGCTTGAGCGTTCACGGCCAATTAATTGACAATCATTAGAAGTGGCCCTAAACCGAACCACGCTGTTGTATCAACTGACTTCATATAACTCTACGGAGAAATGTGAAACGTATGGAAAGCAAAAGCCATCTCTTTCACTCATTGACGATATGTAAAGGATGGATGCTAGCACTTGACCGCTTTTGTTGTGTCACGCATTTAAACGAAAATTAATATACACAAGGAAATAGTAGCATTGATAACGTTTAAAATATAATATGTTAGTTAATTTTCAAAATTAATTTTCGAAAAGTTCCAGAAGCTATAATACTCGTACATCAAGTTATAATGTGTACCTAAATTTATTTACTTCCATACAAGTGAAAAAGCTTTCAGAAAATTCTAGAACATTCACTTTAAGAGCAATGATCTCGGATATAGTGCAGTTAGAAAGAATTGTTCGAATAAAAATTGAATTTTGCCTTTATATATAATTTTAATAAAGTGAAACATTGAAAAATATTGTAAAATTAAATTCACTAGTCGCCCAGTGCTCAGAATTCGACTATAATTACTGTTGAAAATTTGAGAAAAACATTATATGAATAGAATTTACCTATCTATATAAAAAAAACTGTTTCCAATTTTTTTTTTAATTTAAGCTCGTCAGTACCTCGTACAAAAAAATTGGTTGACAAATAGAAAAGAAAAATATATACGAGTATATATATTAATCTCATTTGTGTTTGCCTTAGTATTTATACATACAAAGATTAGGTAGTGTGCTTATTAATCTTCAAGATATATATATATATATATATATATATATATATTTGTTAAGGGAAAAAAGTACGTTTTATTTTTCACATACCAATAAAAATAAAGAATCAAAATAAAGACTAATACCTTCTAGGAAGCAATCTACTAGAAGCGTACTACGTCCGCCTACAGCCCAAGCCGCCGTGCGGGTCACTTTCTACTGGAGAAAGTCGTCTCTACGATATGTTTATTTTTCGAACTGGACTACTTGGTCTTAGGCGCTTACCAAGTGCTAAACATTATGATATATACGATTATGTTATATTATAACTAAAAGGAAATAGAAAGTAAAAAATACACTTGAGAGCAAAGAAATCGCACACCCCCTACATTTTCATTTTGACCGCAAATATTTTTAAAATTTAATGTTGTTTGCGAATACAACTTAAATTAAAATAAAGTACACATTATTAGCTTTCTAAAAACCCATTATGTGTAGCCTTGATCTTCGAAATTATTACAATAGCAACAAAACAATAGAATGACCAAAATTCACTCGTTACAGGTAGCTCGGTTTGTGAGACTTTGAGCAGGTATAAATGGCCAAAAAACAATATTTTTTTGGAGATGATGGTTTATTAATACGAGGTATTGCCCCCCCCTAGCCTGAATAACAGCTTCCATTCGATGTTTTATTGTAGAAATAATTTTTTTTACAAACTCTCGCGGTATGCTGTCCCATTCTTCCTTAATTGCGGTTTGGAGCTCTCTTACACTCGTAGGCGGTGCGTTTCTGGTCCTTACTCTTCTTTTTAGTTCGTCCCATAAGTGATCAATAGGATTGAGATCTGGGCTTCGAGAAGGCCACGCCATAACGGGTATTTCAACCTCCTCCAAGTACTGGCGTACTATAGCGGCGGTGTGTGGTCTTGCGTTATTCTGCATTATAACAAAATTTTCTTCGATAAATCCGGAAAAGGGCACGACATGTTCTTCCAGGTTTCCGCGATGAACCGTCCGGAAGTCAAACCTCCCGATCGACGGTCGGTACCGGTCCCTGTGATGAACACAAGTTCGGTTTTCGCTTCCAGTGACATGCCTCCCCAGAACATGCATGAACCACCGCCGTATGAGACCCGTTCAGAGGTGCAGCACTGAGCAAAACGCTCACCAAATCTTCGATAGACTCTACTCCGTCCGTCGTTACCATGACGACACATCCTGGTTTCGTCAGAGAACAGTACTGTCTTCCATTGATCCATTGTCCAATTTACGTGATTTCGTGCAAACTGAAGGCGCGCTTGTCTGTGCACTGGGGTCAATTTTGGGCCAGTTGCTGGTCTGTGCGCTGTTAGGCCTCCTTCGGCTAGTCTTCTCCTAACCGTCCACCGACTAACTTCCACTTCTCTAACTTCCTGTAGCTGCTGTCTGGGTTGAACTGCATTCAACCGGCGATTTCGTAGTGATGCCGTCACAAGAAAACGATCATCGCGCTGAGTTGTCGCACGTTTTCGGCCTGTTCCTGGTCGCCTGGTAAAGCTACCGGTTTGTTGATAACGCACGGTATACACGTCGAACGGCATTTCTGCTCAAATTTAACTGACGAGACACTTGACTTTAGTTCTGTCCAGCTTCAATTAGTGCAACCACTTGAAGCGCAGCTTTCGGTGTGGTATCCATTTTTTTGTTCGGAGTGATAACGTATTAAGTAAATAACCTTTCTGACTGCGAGTTGGTATGCAAATGATATCATTTTAATCATCCCTTAACCTTTTATACCTGATTAAAGTCTCACAAACCGAGCTACCTATAACGAGTGAAATTGGGTCATTCTATTGTTTTGTTGCTATTGTAATGATTTTGAAGATCAAGGCTACACATAATGGGTTTTTAGAAAGCTAATAATGTGTACTTTATTTTAAATTAAGTTGTATTCGCAAACAACATTAAATTTTAAAAATATTTGCGGTCAAAATGAAAATGTATGGGGTGTGCGATTTCTTTGCTCTCAAGTGTATATTTTAATAAGCCTACCTAAGATTTAGAAGAAAATAATGCATAAATATATACAAAAAATAGGTAAAATATGTATTTTTAATTGTAGTTGACGTGCAATGCAACAATTACCGTAAATATTGAGATAACGTAGACAATGACTGCGTATTTTATTTTAAATAAACATATGTTTTAATATTTAAATATATTTCTTAAATACTATAAAATTATTTACTGAGTAAAAGCTAGATTAATATTAAACTCAAAATCAATGTCTGTTCATTGACCTCGATGTGGGCTAGTGGAGCGCGTTGCACTTGGCCATATATGCACCGGTACTATTAAACGCACAAGGCATTCTATCAACACGACATCGTTGTCTCTATAGACGTAACAGAGGAAATCAAACACATGAATATTATAATATGTACGAGCTATTTTGGGTAGGCCTAGTATTTTAATACTGATAGAATTTTTTGTTTTGTTATAGTAAATAGTGTGGGTTTATATAGCATTTATAAATTAAGAAATATTTATGTTTTTTTCCAAACACAAAGGGTGACCTCCTTGCGTAAACGCGTTTCTTATTGATAGTAAATATTCGTAATAGAATAATAAACCACAAAAAGCTTTACATCTTTATACAGCTCATCGACTCTATCAGTTCAGTTTGGCCTTAATGCGTGCCCATCCACTCTATCAATAAATCACATCGATCTATTGCTCTATTACTAAATGACAGAAGAACGAACTAATAAACTAGCAAACCAAATTTTTATACTATATCTATCTTTATCTGTATATCTATACATATAATAAAATTGTAACTGATCGCTGTCTGTACATGGAAGATATTTGAGAAAAAATATTATTGGGGATCTTTATTAACGTAATAGTACCCAAAATAATGGTTTTTAGTTTTTTGTCTGTTTGTCGGTTTGTCTATTTGTGTCTGCATTTATGCGCGCTAATCTTAGAAACGGCTTTACCGATTTGGGAGCCGTTTTCGCTAATGTATTATGGTAAGCTTTACTTAACATTTAGTATTTGTTTTATTTCAATCGGTTCCTAAATAAAAAAGTTATGTCAATTTAAAGAATCATCTAAAGGCGAACCCGAGCGAAGCGAGGGTGAGCCGCTAGTTAATATAATAAATTACAAAAGATTGTGAGTTAGTATGTATACTTATTACTACTTTATGTTGGAACTGCTCAATGTATTTGAGAGAAATTGGGAAATCAGATAAGTTTTTTTTTTCGATAGAAAATTTTGTCAACTGACATTAGAAATCTTCTATCATTTATAAGCAGTAGGTATGCAATTTATTTTACGTAACACATATTACTTATGAATCGTATGAATTGTATGTATGGTTGGTGAAAGTCGAAATCAATTTCTCGTGCTTTCATTTGTTTGTTTTGTAAATTGCGAATGTTTAATGCAGTTATGCTCTATTAATATTAAAATTTTATTTACTTCCGTTATTATTTAAATACGTTAAATATTACCTACACGTTACGTCGATGTTTTCTATTTTAATTTTTTTATTAATCTTGTTAATAAATACATATACATATATGTATGTACATACATAAAAGTTTATTTTTTTGTATATATCATATCTTATACTGCAGAAAATTGTATCGTCATATAAGATTAACAGTTTAAATTCCAATTTTAAAATGATCGAACTAGAAAAAGAAATATAATTTATGATTTCTTATGAAAATAACGTGTAGTTTTAATCAAATATGCAAAAATAATCCATAAAAACTTTAATTTTCTAATAAACTTAATCCCTAAATTAAACAGAGTTTAATATTAACCTATCCTCGCTTTCTCAGTGCATCTCACTGATGCATGTCGCCGCTTTATACCTTATTTTAAATTTCACCTTCTATTGTGAGTGTGGAGAAACCGGCTGACATTCGAGAAAAGGAGCAGTGTTGGCTCGACGCTAGTGAAGCTCACATTCAACAGATATAAACGTATTTAATTAAATTCTATTACAGTCATCTTATAAAATTTTATGTGAATTTTTAGACTTAAACGAAAATGTCGGTTAAAGTGGCAGTAGCCTTACTTGCGTTCCTCGCGTTCGTTGATAGTCAGAGCTTAATAGGTAAGTGCATGCCATTTTTGCATCATAATTGATTGATTGATTAATGTGGAACACTACTAGTTGATGACAAACTTGATGTGCCTAACGGAACTATGAGTAGTTATAAATGTAATCTAAAATGAATTAAATTCAATTTTACGTATTTAAATTAAGTTTTTATATCATGTAACTATTAATATCTTAAATTTTAAAAAATCGCTATTTATTAATATATAATTTTTATTGTTTAATAATACTTTTTAATCACAAATATTAAAATAATTGGGCATAATATATTATTTAACAATTACAATGAGTGTACTCATAAGACTTACATAACTCATTCAACAACCTTTAACAAGATCTAATAACAATGACCTCAAGTGAAAGTCCATTCGTGAAAGTGGCTTAAAAAAATATGTTGGATGAGTAACAGTTGAATAACATACAGTTGAATAAGTTAGTGGTACTCAATTGATATGAATAAGCCATAACTGTTACAGCTATTACAATATTAAAGTATGTATTCAGCCCTTACAGCACGGGCCTCCCTTCAGTACGAGGGGATCAGTCCATAGTCCACCACGATGTCTAAGTGCGAGTTTTCGGACTAACTTCGCGTGTCTTTCATTAACTCAGAACCTATATCAACGTATATTTTTTGTAATTATTTGATATAAAATAACTAACTAGTAACTACCAAAAGTAATATTATAACAAATCTATAAATAATATAAATTACAATGTAATCAATCATCAATTATAATTAATTATTTAAATTTTTAGCGATAAATGAAATGGTAAGATGAAAATGTCTTAATAATATGTATTTCTTATAATTTAAGATGCACTCATAAAGCCAGTAGAAGTCCCCGAACCTCACGATGACCAACCCAACAGAAACTGCTTGTGTAAAGGACCAGCCTGCGTTTGTTGCGTGGATTTTAATGTTACATTTCTTAATCTTGGAGGACCGGGTAAGTATTATTCATTTCAATTAGAAGACTTTTTAGCTATCTGAATGTATACTGTAGGTATACCCAAACGTTGTATTTGTGCGTGGGTATGGCAAATATCGCAATATTTGATTTCTTAATTACTAAGTTTAAAAAAGGTTTAATAATTTCTTAATTAAGGAAAATGTGGAGAAATTTTATCTACAATTAACTAGAATGTAAATAATTAAGAGTAATATCTAGTGTATGTCATGTTAGGATTACAGAATCTTAATAAAAAATGATTTTTAATGTTATTTTCTCTAAAATTATAAGACGTGCTCCTGCTTCTATATTTAAAGAGGACTTACATATATGCACAGATCATATTTTATTTTTATTTTAGTATAATACTATAAGTATAATACTATACTAGTAGTATATGCTAGTATAGTAGGTATTATATGATCTGCGGTATATGTATGTATGAAGTGTAGAGCGATATGCCGTTGAAATTGTTTATAGTAACCCACTATTTATCAATTTTAATATTCATATAAAATTCAAATTCGAATAATTATTATACATAATTGTGTAACTAAAAAAATAACTAAACAAAAAATATATAAAAAATTTACCATCTTTACCCTATTATTTTAGGATGCGTACACATGAAATATATCTCGCCCGAAGAAGGATTTTCTGTCAAGGTTTCGTATGACAAAAGCCTTCTACACAGTTCCAAAATAAAAGGTACGAACATTAAATATAAATTTACATAACACAAATTAATAATAAATATTATACTAGAAATACTTCATTCATCAATCAGCATTTATTAATTTCACTTCTCTTTTACGAGTACTTTTGGTAGTTGGTGTTTGGAGTTATCCATAAACAGTATAACACATATATTGTAGGATCAAACCCAGCCCCAGTATGTCTAGGATTGTTTGGAAAGCATGCAGAAGTTTGTGCCAACTTCAATGATCTAGCACCGACTTCTGATGGACTCCGTGGCTGCCTGGAGGTAGAATTAAGGCTACTCGGAGACTCACAATTAGAATTCCCAATTGGATGCTTCAGATCATCTGGAGGCGGAATGGAAATGGAAGACCCACCAGCAGAACCAGAAGCAGAAGAGTAACTCATCTTAACAAATACTTAATTTTTTTATCATACCTAGTAAAATATCTCAATTATGGCTTTTTTATTACAGAACAACAGAAGAAGAAAGTACAACTGAAAACAGTAATGCCTTTGATGCCGAAGCATTTTTACTGAACATTTATCAAACGGCAGAACAAGGTGTTGCTTTCCTCGGTAGCCTTCTAGATCTTCCGGCGAAGAAAAATGAAACAACTACAATTCAACCTGTAACAAACGACGCAATAGAATCTGAACCACAGAGAAGATCTCCCAAACATTTAAAACATCCTAACCAATTGTGATATTAAACATTTTAAATGTAGATTTAAGTACAAAAAAGCATTTTGTAGACTAGTTGTAGCTTGCCAACATGTTAACGCTCTCTTTTATAAAAAGTAAGCGATGTATCTCCTATTTATTGCTTTAATAAAAATTAATTAGTATTTTTTTATTAATGTAGCATAATTTTAAAATAAAAATTAAAATATGTTTAAAAACTTTCATTTTAGATTATAATTATCGCTGGTTTCTACTCATAGCATCAACCTCGTTTATCTATACAACAACAATATGCGACTCTGGTTTCATAATATGGGCACATGGGAAAAAGATACAATAGAATATAGATTAGCAAAATGGAGCTTATTAAGCGCGTTATTGAACCTGTTTGTTAAAAAAGTTTTAATTTTGCCCATTTACTAGTACAAAAACTGTTTGAAGGATAAATAATAATAAAAATAATTATCAAAGCGAATCAATTAATTAAATTCTTATCGCTACGCCATCATCAAATCAGCTCAATTGTATCAAATTGTATCAGTTACAACATTCCAAAATTGATTTAATTACACACTAAATTATAGGTCAAAGTACTAAAATCATAGTACAGAATTACTTAAAGGGTTGATTTGAAGCCTATTTCATTAAAACACATTAATTGTTTTGTTTTTTTGCCCTTCACGATCTTAAATCTTAGTTTTTTGCGCAATTTCTTGAATGGTTGTATAGATTGCTCTGACTGCCTCGTTGATCTATTGGCTATCATTTACGGCTGCATATCCGTGGAATTGGGTTCGAGTTCCGTGTCGGGCTAAGTCTATATTCTCAGTAACAGCCTGGAGTTGGAAAGTTATCAGTGGGAAGTGTCATCCCTTGCTTCGGAGAGCACGTAAAATTTCTGGTCCAGCGCCTGTTCTCTCACCGGTTGTATTCATTTGTTGTCTTACAGGAGTTTGAGTATGAAACCTGTGTTTGTGCTCTTATTAGTGCACGATAATATCTCCTGCACAGTTAGCTTGTCTCAGTGAGTTTTTGTCACTGACAAAAGTCAGACGACCAAGTTTTACTTACATTTGGCATTTCTGTACTGACAGAAATGCCAAATTAAGTAAGACTTGGCGTTCTACAGGACCGTAAATACTAAAAACCTACAACTGTATTTTAGTAATGCAATCACATATTGATATATTAGAACTATATATGTACCTTTACACTAAAGAAAAACAAACTACATTATTTTTATAAACTAAAACTTCTCAGACTAATATATATCATGGCACGTTCATTTTTTTCAATGTATTAGATATCTACATAATATTCTGCTTTAAACAATATTTTTAATTTTAACGGCTTTAAAATATCGTGTTTCTGAGAAATAATCTTTGTCAGTTAAAAACTGATTTTAATTCTATATTTTAAAAATGATCTCATATCAAGAAAAAATGCATTCTAAGGATATATAGTTTCTTCTAAAATGACTTTCAAATCAGTACAACTTATAATTTAAAGTAATTTAAAAATATTTGGTTTTAATTTCATTATTTTCCTTTTTATTAATAACAACTAATCTTATTTTTTACTAGCGACTCACCCTCGCTTCGCTTCGGGTTCGTCCCTAGATGATAAAGAATCTATCCCACGGGAACCGTACATTTTTCCGGGATGATGTATAGCCTATAGCATTCCTCAGTTAACGGACTATCTAATGCAAAAAGAATTTTCCAAATCGGATTAGTAGTTCCTGAGGTTAGCGCGTTTAACCAAACAAACTCTTTAGCTTTATAATATTAGTATAGATAATTAGGATATACTATGTCCTACGTAGGATTTCTTTTTCTGTAAGTATCAACTACATATAAGTCTATTTAAGTATTAAAATATAAGAAAATGTTAGAAATAGTAGGTGAAATAGGATTAAATTGATTATGGGTTAGAAAATAGCTTGATGACATTCATATATTAAGAATTAATGTGATATAAATAGGATAAATATAATATGGTCGATGCGTCCTTTTGATAACTTGGCTGAATGTCCTGCTATATTTATATTGTCTTCATCTAGCCTCGAGAAAACGGTGGCGCACTATTTGTTTCCACCAAATATACGCCGCGTTCCCTGAAAAAAAAATAGATAACATTCTAATATCTTAATATTATTGGTCAATAAAATGTATCTTCACTTTTTATCTCGATAAAGCGTTCCATCGGGATAATATTTTGATGTTTTTTAATTAATTTTTCTAACTGCAGGTACTTTAGTTCTGAACCTATCAATAAATGGCGTTGCTCAATAACGTATACCGAAAAAACAGAGGCGGGCGAAGTATTGGGCAGTAAGTAGTAATGAAATATAATATTAAACTTATTTAATGCCCTGTATTTTCAAGCAGATTAAAGATAATTTTATTAGCCTGTGATAATATTTTTTCGGAATTAATACGCAAGCGAGTTTTTGCAAATGTCTAATAATATTATGAATAATATTATAATGAAATGTTAAAAATCTGCTAGAGTTATTTATGTTAATTTTATCTTTAGTTCTATTTAAACTATACGAATGTATTATTATGCTAATATTTATACCGTTACAAGAACCATTTCCGAAATATAATAAAACATGTCGCTCAATTGCCAAATTCTTAAACTCTTGTTAGATATGATTCAGTGTTTTCTTTAATTCATAAATATAAATTTATTTACCCAGTTTTAGGTTTAAGTCCACCCATTTGTAAACGTCTCGGCCCATTACACCATCTTAAAATAGCAGCATTATAATTGGCGCATTGTGTTCCTGTAAATCCTCCTGATGTAATAGATTCTGCCATATAATGAAAACTTCTTTCGTGATCACACATATTGGAATTACATCCAGGCATAGATATGCCGCCATTGGGATAAAAGTCTACATGCGCTAAAGCAGCTAGATACCCATTTATGCCATAATTGGTATGAACCACTTCAGTGTAAAGTCCATCATTAGGTCTAAATCTGAAAATGCTGTTGACCCATCCTATGAGTGCTGGATCAAGGCCTGAAATATTCAATTCGAATTATAAAAAAACAGACTTTATTCAAATAACACAATGTTAACAAATGCGCATAGCCATATCGCCTGAACTGGAAAACTGTGTTTCAGGAGCTAGTGCCCACCCATATCAGACGTACATATTCAATGCATGAAATTTCACGTTGTAATAAAGCATGTTAATGTAAACAAAAAAAGACAAAAAATAAATTAAAAAAAATAAATTTATCAAGAGAGAATAAAAAACATGTAAAAGGTTTTCTGTTCTCACACTTATAATGAGTGAATTGGTAGCAAAGGTACACTTATTACAGACAACATAATTTCTTTTAACTAATATATACAATTGTTTGAAAACTTACCAGTAATGTAGGCTACTTTTCGATTCAAATTTCTCCCAACAATGCCAGCCTGATGTCCACCAACACCATGACCAATAATGTGATACTGATCAAGGGTAGAACCACTTCGTTCATTTAGCCATTGAATGAAGTTAGCTACAGCCGCCGCAGATAATATGCAGTTCCGATTTACTTCTCTATAATCAATAGAACTGGCACCAGAGCTCCAATCCAATACTATGACGTTAACATCTTCAGCAGCCAGAAGAGCTAAAAATATCGCTCGCTATATATTTGTAATTAAGGCAGCTTAAATTAAGAAATTTCTACACATATAATGACAATTTAAGTCAAATAAATGAAATAGATATTAAGTAACGTATTAAAGCTTAATATTTAGTATTTCAAAAGCTTCGCATTCATTTAACTTTCCTCATATTTATTGTGAAGTATTTAATACTTTTAAAAACTTGTTTTTTTATAGGGTTTTATATCTTACAAGGAAGAAAAACAGAAAGAAAGTAGTAAGTAGAAAGAAAGTATTGAAGTTTGGTTCGTATAGAGTTAGGTAGCTCAATGACTAATAATTAATTAAAGAAAGTATTTGCAATTTTACTGTAAAGCTTTTACACTAAAACTAAATACTGCGAGTTCTAATTAATTATATTTTGTCGTTAAATTAAAATTTTGTTTAAAATTCAAATAAGCAGGTATAGTAAATACATATATTTTATAAAAACGATTATGATATTTTTACCAGGAACAAGAACGTTATTGAAGCTTGATACAGCCGAATTTCTCCATCCATGGATGAGAACTACAGTTCTTCTTGTACTATTATAATTTGTTTTCGCCAATAAGTCAGAATTATTGATAAAGATAGGCTGGCTTACAGAAGGATTTTGTCTGGAAAAAATTAAAACATATTATTAATGATTTTTAAAAAGGTTTTGGAGTCTGTGAGTGAAAAGCGGCTCCAAATGGTTCGTGTAAAATATATATAATACACACGGTGCTGCGTTGCCAGTTCCTTTTGGCTTGAACTTAGCTGGACACGCTACCGCGTGTCTTGATTACATAACCACTGCTTGCAATCATAATATTTTTATTTAATATTTCTATTTTTTACATACTTATTTCATCACATCGTAAATAGAAAAATCGAGAACCTAGTGTAACCACCGTCAGTATTAATGACATCTTGTAACCTCTCATGCATTTATGAAATCATTTTGTAACATACTTCGCTTCTTCTAAAACTGTCCCATATTTCTATAATATGATTAAAAATGGACTCCTTGGTCCTTGATCGAGTGTAGTCCTAATGTGGAGCCATTAAACTCCACAGATTCTCAATGAAGTTTAAGTCTGGACTTTTAGGCGGCCACGGCAATAAGTCGACCATACCATGGTTACAGCGGAACCAAGCTTGGCTCAACCGAGAATTATGGACCGCGGAGTTATCACAACATGTTTTTTCACTGTCAATCATCTATTTTTTTTTTTAGTTTACTCGTCATGATGTTTAAAAGTCATGGTCTCAGCACGTTATTTAAAAAAATCGTGTCTGTGCTGTTGACTACTGAGGAGATCTCATATAGCCTGGATGCAGCAGCCAGGCCATGGTGGGCGTTAGAACAGGCTATTATAATTGGATACGCATACAAAATTTAGTATTTATAGCGTTGACCTCTGAGAAGATGTCTCATTAGGAGTCAACCCTGGACGCAGCATTCAAATCGTGGTAGAATTTAGAACGGGCTATAATAGTTTTATACGTATACAAAATTTCGTATCTGTGCTGTTGACCGCTGAGGAGATCTCTCATTCGGAGCCAACCCTGGGCACAGCAGCTAAGTCATGGTAGACTTTAGAGCGTGCTGTGATAATTGAATTCGTATATAAAATTTCACGTCTGTACTGTTAGCCCTTAAGGAGTTGCTTTGTCTGGAGCCTACCCTAGATGAATAATCAAGTCATAATTATCATAAATGTCAACGGAACTGAACCAACAGGTTAGAAGTTCTAATTCCGCTTACTAAACTTCATAACAATCCGTTTTAAATGTATAGGTATGTATACATATTTGTGAAAAAGACACAGTATACATATCTATTACAAATAAGAAAACTATTTTTCAAATGCGAAAATACAATTTTAATCGTTGTTAGTAAATGTATACATTTTTATGAAAAGAGTAATGGGTACATACATATAACGTGTAACGTGTCTACTTATATTCGATTCGAGTTGTTTACAATGAATTGATAAAAATGTATATCAAATTATGAAACAAATGAACGATTACTTAATTTTGAAGCAAAGCGCGTACATTTTCTTTTGGAAAGTATGATGTTGATATGAATTTGAAAACTTGTCAACGTATACATTTCATTGCTCGTGACTATACATACCGAGGAAGAGAAAAAAGAATTTTGTCCTCTGTAATGTAGTTACTGATTTTTTAATGAATTTAATTGTACATTGAAGGGAGAGACATTTTAAATAGAGAACGTATATTATTTGTTTAGACTTCCAATGCACACTTGATTTACGAAGTAGGTGTGGTTTGTAACCCCCAAAATTGTAAAATTCTGTGCTACTCAAGTAAATATCGTACACAGTGATCATCTAACAGGTAAATAAGTATTATAAATAAATGTAAAATACTAATACAGGAAATAAATACTAACTACAGGAAGTAAACATATAAATTACCTCGTAAACAGATGATAGACATTAGATACAGAGGGGTTGTATCTACTAGGTACGTTTAACAAATCACTAATTGATGTCCATGAGTCGACCAGGTGTATCTCTCCGTCAGAATCCGGAGCATACTGGTAACGCGGTTCTTCATCGTTTAGAACTTGCGTTGACGCTAAAACACCAAAGACATTTCTACATATAAAAAATATATATTTATAAACTTAATTTTTATTGTTGAACCTTCCCGTCTACGGGTCTACGTCTCTTCCACTAATCTTTTCACCAAAAGTTGTCTGTAAAAGACGCTCATAGAAATAAGACCGCCTTTGCATGCCTTTTTGTTATTTTACTTTTCATCTTCTGTACTCTTCTTTTGTGTGTGCAATAAAGTATTTATCTATCTATCTATCTATCTATCTATCTATCTATTTATTATTAGTATTTTATTATTAGTTAGGACAAGAACTGCCTAATTATTTCAAAAAAATGCATAATACAACTTTTTACGTTTTAATATATTTTAATGTGTATCCATATGTATCCATCCATAAATGTATTATTATATATTTCTTTTATTTAATAATAGCGAATATATACTGTATTTTATACTACTATAAAAGTAAATAAAAACACTTAGGTAATATATAATTGATAAAAAGAAAAATCCAAATTTTCTGAATTCATTTTTGTCATGCCTCAAGTTCGAAATTGTATTTTAAGTTTTATTTTACTTTCGCCATCATCGTCTGGTTCTTAAATAGTGTTTTACGTAGGTAATTTTAATTAAAATAATCACCATATATATAATATTATATAATAATTTATTTACGTTACATGTATTGCAATTGCAAAAGAAGCGGTAGCCCAGTGGTAATCCACTTACTTGGGAAACCGAGTGAAGCGGATTAAAATCCCGGATCTCGCACCTTTGATATTCAGGAAACCTGAATGTCTGAGAAAAACTAGCAAGTTTTCGAAACATATATAAAGTCCACCAACCCGCACTTGGCCAGTGTGGTGGACTATGACCTGATACCCCACCATATTGAAGCGAGGCCCGTGCCCAGCAGTGGCCAGTAAGTAGTTAAAAGTTGACTTGCAATTGCAGTTTAACACAATAATATAGACATACGTATTAATGCAATTGTAAAATGAGCCTACTTTGTCCATTATGTAAAAACTACTGTTAAAAGATAAGGTAAAGAAATTTTTATGAGTAGAGCAACGTCCTACATCTCCACGATCAAAAAACTTCTAGCTGGAATAATTTATTACTTATTAAAATCAATTATTATTATTATTAAAAAGAACTTACCAGAAGAAATTCCTACGTAGAAAATATATGCAATCGATATTAATTTATACATAATTATATACGGTACGTAAACGAAAAAATTATTTAATAAAGATTATAAATCACATTAATCCTCTTTATACGCAAATCTAATCAATTTTATTTATATGTATGTAAGACATCACCAAGTGGCATGATAATATTATCTTATCAAAAAAAGTATTGAATGCACATTATCGACTTCCAAAAGGAGGAGGTTTTATGTTCGTCTGTTTGGATTTTTTTATGTACGTTTACCGATTTTTCGGAGATGGATTGACCGATTTTGCTACTTCAAACTGAATGATATTAAAGTAGGTCCTGAGGTGGTCCCATAAAATTTTCCTTGATATAGAGTATACCTACCTACTGTTTTTGAAAAAATCAGGAAAGTCCATGAACTCTAAAGTATGTTAACAGACTTACTTAGTATTTTTTTGACCCATTTTTTTTATTGTTAGATAGGCTTGCGCTTGGCGACAATCAACGCTGGCAAGCACTCATGAGGTCTAGGTAGAAGCGCGCTTGCCTAGAAAATGCCTATTCATTCTTGCCTTAAAGGTACTTATATTATAGGTGGCAGAAAACACGGATGCTGGAAGGGTGTTCCACACCTTAGCAGTTCGTTTCAGAAACGTAGAAATAAAGCGTTTCATGCGAGTTGTTTGAATTTCTACCACGTAAGGATGCCAGCGCTCACGACTTCTCGCAGTTCTGTGGTAAAACGGTAAAGGAGGTGGTGAAGTTCCTGCGCGCACTCCTCAAAGCATATCCCATAAAAGATCGATAAACTGTAGACTGAGCATTTTGCCTGCATTAGTGATTAATCACCTATACACCATTAGATAGACCAATACGTTACAATTATATTTTAGATCTTGATTTTTAGTATTAGGTACCTACTAATAAAGTGAGTTTTTTTTAGCTTGTAGTCTTCATACAAAATTTGGCATCAAACTTAAATTCCTTAAACGAATATTTTATTAAAATACTTTCTACTTACAAATTTGCTACTAATACTTCTACACTAAAAATAGAAAATAAAAACATTAAAATAAAATAATAATCAACTTCCAGACACTAAAAAGTAAAAAAAAACTGAACTAGGGTTTTCATTTACTATAGATATCTAATCAACCAATCAATTTTAAAGTCGTTGCCAGCCGACAATGCTTTAAGATATAAATATTTAATAGGTACATATGACAAGGTATGAACTCTAATTACAGTTAAAATATTATAAGTACAAATTTTTGATATACATATTTATAGTCTACAGTATACCACAGGTTTTTTAATGATTAATAATATGCTGAAACTTAATAAGTGCTTCGTTTTGACGAGACGCTCAATTTTTCTTTCTACGAATATTTGTTAGTGGTAGATGCAATTGTGGATTTATACGGAACATGTCAAAGCAATGGTAGTTTAAAATTTATTACTAACAGGTGGTTTTACAATTTAATCTTGGCATAATCCAACATAAAACAAGAAAATAAAATTGTCCTCCAAAACAGATTGTTTGGATCAAATCGTCCCTTTCCCCGAACTCGTTAAAATAACAATGTCATTAAAATTGATAACTGGTGGATTTTCATATTTTCATAGTATTTATCATTATATATATATTTGATTGGATATAATTGAATGGCCACATCGTCCTACAAATAAATGACTTTTACTGATGTCAAAAATGGCTGAATACACTATCTATTGCCTGTGCTATTACTACTATTTGTATATGAAGAAATTGAAAGTAGAATGCTTAACATGATCGTATGATCATCCTACCTACCTACTCATATAATTAAAACAATACCAACTGAAATAAAACAAACACTTAAAGTTTTATTAAAACCGTGAGACAAATAAATATTAAATATTGCCTGAAATAAATGAATAAATAAAAAAATAAAAAAAATAACTGGTAGACACGTAAAATTTTGATGCACTGATCTCAGGAACTACAAGTCAGACTTAGGGAAATATTTGGTTTGAATGAAAATTTGCATTAAGATAAATTACTTATCTGAAACATAATTATCTACAATAATAATTATATAATTAATTCGTATAATTGGTCTAATAGCTAGCTTACCCGACTCAATATTATGGTTTTCTAGGATTCGTTTCAAATATAACTAAAGCAGCCTTTGGGGTTTTCTATAAGAATTTGTCAATATCTTAAAGATATACATTATATCTATACATATAATAAAACTGTAGAGGTCGAATGTCTGTACATAGAAAAAAAATGCTAAAAACCGTGTCACGGGGATGTAATAAGAAAAATAGAACAAATCCAGTTTATTTTTCAAATTTTTTGTTTCTCTGTCTGTTTGTCTGTTTGTACGACTGAAACCGTTTGACCGATTTAAATGAAATTTTGCATGGTGGTACCTTATATCTCCGGTCAACATATTAGATACTTTACATTCCGGAAAGTTCAATAGTTCCCCTGGGATAGTTAAAAAACGATAGTAACTTATACAGCTTAGTAAACAAAAACTACTAATTAGATTTTAATGAAACTTTACAATAATATATTTCATACATCATAATAACAAATAGGCTGCTTTTTATCCCGGAAAAATGTACGGCTCCCGTGGGATAGATTTGTTTTTTTTTGTCCACTAGTTATATATAATTTTACTATATCCGTACTGGCCATAAATTGTATTAGAACGCCAAATTGCTCCGGTGTAAGGTGTAGGCGATAGTAAAATAATTTAATGTACCTCAATGACCAGGTTTTCTTAATTTATTTAATTGTTAAATATAACATTTTTTTCTTAACCATCGTACTGTTAAATAAAATTACGTGAATGATATACGCACGAATACAATGATATAAAATTGACAACACAAAGGTAATAGAAAATATTTTGACGAAGTAGAACTTGTATTTTACAAACTTTTACAACTTTATAAATAACCCGTCGTTTAACCTCGGGCAAAAGGTGGTGAAGCATTCGTCAAGAAGACGTAGATACCGCTAGCACTGGAACATAAGAAACACAAATATGTTAATATAAATGTATGTTAATAATATCAGTTAAGTATCTATTTTTTTCCAAAATAAAGAAAATTGCTATTTTATTTATTGAATATATGTATTTATAGTTGCTTGCCTTAAACTGAAAATATTAGATATTTGCAGCACAGTATTTTATAATAACGAAAATGAGATCTAGTTTGTATGTTTAAAATGTATGCAACAAGTGTTAGATTGTTTTCTACGCGACGATGTTATGAAAAGGTCTAGATGGATTTCAATGAACTTTATTTTAATTATATACAGCTTATTTTTTAAATATTCCAAAATAAATTAGTGGAAAGTTCTTGAATGTGAGCCGGAAGGTTCTAGACTATTTGCATCTGTGGACATTCATACGTTAGGAATATTTTAAAAATAAGCTGTTTATTAAAATAAATTTCATTGAAATCCATCTAGACCTTTTCATAACATCGTCACGCAAAAAATAATCTAATACTTGTTGCATATATTTTGAACATACAAATAAATAATTATTTCATCATAATCTAATTAGATGACAACATATGCCAAAACAGAGACGTGCTCAACATTTATTACAAAATATATAACAAAAATTAGCTGAAAACTTTTAATCCATACTTACTATTGATTAATGTGATAGTATGTTTGTTTGTTAGTCCTTCTTTCATGACGAAATAGATTGATGGATTGGCGTGATGATTGGTTGTTTGGAGATGGAGGACTGGAGAGTGACATAGGCCACTTTTTACCGCAGAAGATTATCGCACGGGAAAACAAGTTATAATACAACCCACAACAACTCATTATACCTATGTATATATATGATATATAGTCTACCTATTCCATACCGATCGTTAAAACGTACCTAGGGACAAACCTGAGCGAAGCGAAAGTGAGTCACTACTAATACTATAAAAATGTCTTAAAAGGTTCTCGTATTGAAGGGATCGAAAACGACGTTATAGAAGAAGTAAACATTACGGGAACATGCCCGAATATGTGCCCGTTTATAATTGACTGGTAAAACTGGTCAAAAAATAGCTGGCATTTATTAGTGAGGAACAGTTACGGTCAGTGTGGTTCATATCATGGTCTGACAGCAACTGATATTATTTTATTTAAGAGGGCTATTTTAATTGAATGTTAAAACGTCACAGCAAAAGAAAAAAACCTCAAGTTAAAATACTATAAGTCAAGTTACAAGACGTCCTTTTTCTTATATAGACTATAGATTAATATATAGTGTAAATTATATTTACCAACTGAAATGTCTATAACTTTTTAATATTATGTTTAATATTATGACAAAAAGTATCGTAGAAGACGACTAAAAGACCTAAGAACCCCGTGCTGGTCATCGCACCTTGGGTCCACTGCGCGATGCCGGGTAAACAACATTCCCAAAGGGGATTGATATCAGGTGGCCTTTCGAAAAGCAGTATGGAAGACGTCTACACCGACCCCAAGTAATTTTGGAAATGGACAGGCAGATGATGATCTAATTAGGTTCCATTGCATGATCGCGAAATATTAGTTTCAAATAAACATTCTAGCTGATTTTGGGTGTGAAATTAGATAACTCACCCAGTATTATCACCACTTCCACCGAAAGTGGCATCCCGTGCACCAGAGCACTGCAAGGCAGTAGCATTTTCGTATGAATCGCAGGCGGTTCCGATAAACTTATTTCCGTTATTGGTCTCTGCAGTGACTGACTCCGCGTAATAGATATAAGAGTAAGAGTGGGAACAAGAAATTACGCTCCCACAACCAATTTGACTAATACCACCGTTTGCGTAAAAGTCAACATGTCCAAGCGGCTTATCGTAGCCGTAAATTCCAGCAGTCGTGTGAAGAACTTCCACTAGTCGAGCAGCATTTCTACTTAGTTTATCGGGATGATGCGTCCATCCGGGGAGGGATGGGTCAAGACCTGCATAAAACAATTGCATTATCTATATATAAATAGGCAAATATAAAAACAGTTCAGTATCATTTACTCTTCTGTATGTTAACCGATTTTCTTTTTTTTTATTTAGTAGCTATTGACGAGCTTTATTCCTATCAATAAAAAAAATTGTAGTCGAATTTCGACTGCTGAGCTACTACTTATAATTGAACTAGTACTTATAACTGAATAAAATTAGTCACTCATTTTTCATTATTTTAAGGATGTAATCTGAAAATATTATGTAAAAATATAAAATAAATGTTATGTAAGTTTTATAAATAATGATACCAATAACACGAGGTACGGTTCCTTTGACGGCCCTGGCTGCGATGCCAGCAGCATGAGCTCCAAGACCAACACCAACAATGCGGATGTTCTCTGGACTGTATCCAAAGTTGTCGTTAAGGATGTTGATAAACTGGGCGATGACGTTGCCGACTTGAGGAATGTTACTCAGACCAAATGCATAGCTTGAAGCACCTCGGCTCCAATCAACAACAATCATGTTGATATCTTCAGCGGTCAAATGGGCTATAACACAAATATAAATAAATATTACCATTCGTTATAAAACTATCCTTTTTTATTAATTTATTCTTATTATCCTATCTATATCTTATAATATTCTCAATAATTAAAAAGAAAGAGTGTGTCTATTAGGTTTTGACGCTAAAATGCCTCTCAAATGCCATAACTTGTCACACGCGTTATCGGCTTATAATTAAAGCAGGAAGAATATCCTTCAAACAAAGCCAACGCGAATCGCTAGTTTTTCAATACTTTTAACGTGAAAGGTACATTTGTTAATCCAGAATATTTAAGATGTCTTCAATGCGAATTGCGTTGTTACAGTGCGAAAAATTAACCACACATACGTCATTCATTTACTTTTCCTATTTATATTAGTGCGATATTTAACTTAATAACTAGATGTAGATGTCATTAAAAAAAATGGGAGAGATGTTATTTTCTAAACAATTGATTTTATACCTCGTACAACAAACGCGTTGAAGTTTCCAGATACAGAGCTGTTATAGTTGTGAATAGTAAAGACTGTACGACGAGACCGTTGGAACGAGGACGACATTATTGAAGCCAGAGATGGTAGTAGAGCTTCGCTCTGTGTTGGGTTATCTCTAAAATAAAAATATAGTATTAAATTATTTCATCTTTCATATTAGATAACTATATAATATTATTTCTAAGGTTTTTATGATCACCAAAAACATGTTTGATTTTAATTGAATATTCATAAAATTTTCTTATCGAATACCTACCTTTTACGATTTAACTGATAAAAGTTAATTGCTCATAATATCGTTTAGCTGTAATGCAATATAATAAAATTGTATCGAGATTAAAATATGTTTGCATATTATCTTGTCGTGCATCAAGAAAGAACAATCTCTATACGATATATTTTTGGGATGCATACAGATAATAGGCTAAAAAGTTTGATAATTTTGGCGTAAAAAAAACTACACGTAGGTGAAACCTTGTGTAGATACATGTATGGATAAGAATGAATAAGTTTAATAAAATTTGTCTATACTTAGTCTATTTTATAAGTTAAAAAAAATATTTTTTTATAAAGTAAATGTATATATGTACATTTTAATTTTTATCAATACCTTGTAAATAAATGGAAGACAATATCAGTGGGGCCCAGAGAAAATCCGTGAGCTGGAAAAAATCATATCGATGAATACACACTCTTAATCATTCTAAACCAGTAGCTTTATAATATAATATAATAAAAATACTTCAATCGGCTAATGATACCATTTTTACAATCAATTTTAATAATATCAGAGAAGATTAAATAAATATAGATCACGCATTCACCTTCAATTTATAGATAACCCTCTAATAGGTACTATACGCGTCGCAACAATTATTATAGTCCAAATCCCTAAGTTATTTGTAAAAATGATAAGTATCAAACTGAATTATTGTGAGTGTCTTCATTTTGACGAGACACCCAATTTTTTTTACGAAAATTACAGCTAGGTAATAGGAGATATAGGTGCTCAACATTACAAATCGGTGATTGTCCAAACTTTAATACCAACAGCTAGTAATTCACTTCAATTTAAAGATAATTTAATAAGGTATAAGAAAATACTTTGTCCTACATGTATACTAATATTATAAAGAGGAAAGATTTGATTTTTGTTTGTTTGTTTGTACCGAATAGGCTCCAAAACCACTAAACCGATTTAGATGGAATTTGGTAAGAAGATAGTTTAAGATCCTGGAAAGAACATAGAATAGTTTTTATCCCGGAAATCATCTATTAAGGGGTTGAAAATGGGGATGAAAGTTTATATGGGGAAGCAACCTAGGGACGAACCCGAGCGAAGCGAGGTTGAGTCGCTAGTAATAAATATTCTGACTAATGCGTGCTCTACAGCTCATATGTAGAGCAATAACAAGGTTAAATTAAATTAATTAATATTTGCCTAATGAAATGGTTAGGTACATTATTCTACAATTTGAATGATACATACTCCATTCTTACGCTTGTAAACTGTATTTTAGACTGGAGTTTTAAAAAGTATCACTATTCTGGTAGTTCATCCTGACCATGATTTCTTTTTTAATAAGGTCCCAACGATTTCAATAGTGGTAGCTAACTAATTAAGGAATCTGGTGTAAAATGCAATGGGTACTTGTACAAACTTTATGATTATTAGTTTCTTTTTTCCTCTTAATTCTTCAATTTAACTTGGTGAAGTACTTGAATAAAAACTTAAAATAATAAATAAAAACCAACTTCAAAAAAAAAACACTAAAAAGTAAAAAATAACTAATTGGTAGTTCTCATTTACTATAGATACCTAATCAGATATTTTCGAAGTCGGTGCCAGCCGATACAAATTAAAGCACACGAATCACGTCAAAATTAAGTTACACATTAAAATTTAGCTTACATCTTATTAATTTTATAATATTTACTATCATAATATATCAAAAATAGCGCAATATTAGAAGCTTTTCAAACAACGTTATATTTAAAATTTTATTTATCAGTTCTTGCCTCACCTGCAACTGCAGCACACAAGACGAGAGCACATTTCAAAGAGAACATTATGTTTCCATATATTTACCAAAACAATTGACAAACAAATTCTGACTGCTTTTTATATACTTAATTTATCTATACATATATTTCCTTCCAAGAAATTTTAATTCACTTGTTGATAAACTAACACGATGGTTGTAAAACTGTCAGATACTGCTGTCCTGCAACATTGCACCTTTATATAATAAATATGTCCAAAACATTAACGTTTAATCCAAAATATTAAAAATAAATAAATATAACCTGCATTTGATAACTTTTATTGAACTGAGAAGTCCCTGGTTCGCGTTCTTGGTCAGGCCAGGTTTAATTATAGTTATTGTTATCATTACTTAACTATAATAGACTAGCTTTTGCCCGCGACTTCGTCCGCGCGGAATAGTGTCTTTGCTTACAAAATCCCCCCTCACGACCGCCCCGCCCTCGCCTTGCATCGGGCTAAGAGCGCGCTCACCCAATCTCCTAATATATTCGTTGAAATTAAATGATGTCAAGGGCAATTTTATACAAAATTAAATACTTGTGATGAATAACGTATTTATTAAGATAAGGATTAATATCGTGTTTATAAAAACACCTTCGGAACTAATGCATTATTTTAGAACAAATTTGATTACCATTAAAAGGGTTATATTGAGTCAACCTTAAAAGATAGGCATATGCTGTCGCGGACTTTTTTTTAGAACTTTTAAAGGGGAACATTTCCGTCATACATGATTTTTGCGTAACTTTAACGGTTTACGCAGCGCACGCAAAGGAAGCTCTAAAAAGGAATCATCTTTTCCCGTTTTTGCAACATTTTTCATTTATGCTCCGCTCCTATTGGTCGTAGCGTGATGTTATATAGCCTAAAGCCTTCCTCGATAAATGGACTATCCAACACAAAAAGAATTTTTCGATTCCAACCAGTAGTTCCTGAGATTAGCGCGTTCAACCAAACAAACAAACAAACAAACAAACAATCAAACAAACTCTTCAGCTTTATAATATTAGTATAGATATATAGCCTCGATTTTTTTCTGGGTAATGCTAAAAGTACTATAAATAAATGAGTACATTATTTTATATATCATCAATAGTTTTCGCAGTGCACGCTAAATATTTTTTAGGAAAATTTTTCATACTTTAAGTTACATTATTTCAATTTACGTAGTTTTAACTCTAATTTTTTGAAAATAAAATGATACTTAAATCAAGCTTTCTATAGATGAATGAGAATTTTTAAAATCCGTTAAGTAGTTTTTGAGTTTATCCATTACAAAGACAGATACAAACATACAAAAAATCAAATCTTTTCTTTTTATAATATTAGTTTAGACTAGATTCTACAGAAATTGATATAATCTGTACTATGCTATCTTTTATTTAAAATTACAACATAGTAAAGTACTATGAAAATATTATCTAAAGTACATGTTTATATGGCTTATTTTGTTTATCAATAAAAGCAGTTTATAATTCGATGGATAGATAAATCTAAAATAAAATGAAATTAAAAGAAATAGAAGACCCTTCCGTCCCGGAAACCAAATTAAATTTCAACTAGGTATACATCATTTATTTTTCTCAGTGTTTTAAATTTTTTAAAATAGTATCTATCAGATTATATGTGATATATTAATATTTAGCTATATAGCTTAACTAGGCTAGCCGACAGTCAAGCTAACTGACAGTTAAGATAACCGACAGTTAAACCAAACAACAGTTAATCTAGCCGAAATTTAAGCTAACTGGCAGTTAAGATAACCGATAGTTAAGGCAAACGACAGTTAATCTAGCCGAAATTTAAGCTAACTGGCAGTTAAGATAACCGACAGTTAAGCTAACCGACAGTTAAGCTAACCGAGAGTTATGGTAACCTCCAGTTAAGCTAACTGTCAGTTATCATCATCATCAGGCCTCTCCTATGGCACGCCACTGAGCTCGATCTTCAGCTTTACGCATCCAACTGCTGCCAGCCAGTTTACGTATATCGTCGCTCCACCTAGCTGGAGGGCGTCCTACACTTCGTTTGCCGAGCCGTGGTCTCCACTCTAGAACCCGTCTACTCCATCGGTTATCGGTTTTGCGACAGATGTGACCAGCCGACTGCCACTTCAGCTTGCTAATTCTTTGGGCTATGTCGATAACTTTGGTTCTCTGTCGGATTTCTTCATTTTGAATCCGATCCTTCAGAGAAACTCCGAGCATAGCTCTCTCCATAGCACGCTGAGCGGCCTTAAACTGGTGAACCAATCGCACCGTCAGTGTCCACGTCGCGGCTCCGTACGTCATAACAGGTAGGACGCACTCGGTAAAGACCTTTGTCTTTAAGCTTTGCGGTATTGGGGATGAAAAGACCCGACGAAGTTTATTGAATGCTGCCCATCCCAACTGTATTCTTCTATGAGCTACTTTCTCGAAGTAGTTCAGTAATTGTCCAAGGTAGATGTAGTCTTGTACTACTTCGAGAGTTGTTCCATTGATAGCAATCGGTCCCGGTATTACATGTGCATTAAACATGGCCTTGGTTTTGTCTAAATTCATCCGGAGACTGATGTGTTCTGAAGAAACAGCTAGGCTTTGCAGCATGTGTTGCAGGTCTTGCACGGTTTCAGCCACGATGACGATATCGTCTGCGAATCTCAAGTGCGAAATATACTCACCGTTTATGTTTATTCCACGTCCTTTCTAGTTCAGAGTCCTAAACACATTTTCCATTGCAGTTGTAAACAATTTGGGGGAAATTACGTCTCCTTGTCTCACTCCTCGATGCAGGAAGATAGGTTCAGACTGCCGGTTCTGGACTTGGACGGTCATTGTTGCGGAATCATACAGACATTTCAACACTTGGATATATCGCCAATCGACTTGGCACCGTTCCAAAGACTCTAAAACAGATCAGGTTTCAATAGTGTCAAAGGCTTTCTCATAGTCCATAAATGCTAGACACAAGCGCTGATTATACTCTTCTTGCTTCTGTATAATCTGCCGCACTGTATAAATGTGGTCCATGGTGTCGTATCCACTTCGAAAGCCAGCCTGTTCGGGAGGTTGAAAATCGTCGAGTCTACGCGTGAGACGGTTCGTGATAATTCTAGAAAACAACTTATAGATATGGCTTAAGAGAGAGATAGGGTAGTTCTTCAACAGAGTTTTGTCACCCTGTTTGAAGAACAAGACGACCAAACTCGTACTCCATGCCTTAGGAGTTCTCCCCGAAAAGAGTACGAAATTAAATAAACGCTGGAGTTAATTTAGCGTAGGAGTTCCACCTGCTTTTAGGAGCTCCGTTGTAATTCCATTCTCCCCGGGGGCTTTTCCATTTTTTAGTTGTTTTAGAGCCATCACGATTTCGTTTAGGCTGACTTCTGGCAGGTTCTGTGTAGTGGTGGGTAAGCGTGGCTCTGGGATCTTCGTTATTAGACGTGGGACGGGACGCTTGCGATGTGTATAGGCGACCATAAAAGTCCTAAATTTCTTTCAGAATCTCCGGCTTAGAAACGACGACTTTTCCGCTAGTTGTGGTCAGCTTCGTCAGATAGCTACGTCCCAGCTTCTGAACATAGACTTTGGACCCCCGATTTTGCTCAATAGCTTCCTTGATGGAGCATGTACTGGAGCTTCGAAGGTCACGTCTTACCAGCTTTTGTTCAAAGCCCGCTGGTTTGCCGGAGTAACTGCGGTATCTTCACGTCGCTTCTGTATTAGCTGCAGAGATTCCTCAGAGAGTTTGGACTTTTTACCGGCGCGTTGCATCTTGCAGATCTTAGTCCCTTCTTCCCGAAGAATACCCACCACTTGATCGAGTTCCTAGTCAATGTCAACGTCTATTGTGGTTTCCAGGGCAGCGAATTGGTTCTCCAGTTTTAGCTGGAACGTTTCAGACCCAGCGGGGATTGGAGCATATTGGGTTGGAGTGTAGACTTTATCAAACGGTCCCGTTCAAGCTTGTAATCAATACCTAGAGTGCCTCGGACGAGTCGGTGATCGCTTGCGGTGTTAAACCTGTTGATCACAGAGATATCTCTAAATATGCGCTTCTTGTCCGTCATAATAAAGTCTATCTCATTTTTTGTCATAGTATTAGGGCTTCGCCACGTCCACTTTCGATGGGCCTGTTTCTTAAAGAATGAATTCATCAAGAAAAGCCCCTCTTTTTCCAGAAAGTTGAGGAGCATTTGCCCCCTATGATTTCTGCTTCCAAATCCATGTGGTCCTACTACCGATTCATCGCTTGCTTGTACTCCCACTTTTGCGTTGAGGTCCCCCATGACAACATTAAAGTGGGCCTTATAGGTGGTATGTAAGGCTTTTGAGATATCTTCGTACATCTCTTCCACTTCGTCATCCGAGTGTGTCGAGGTCTATATCTCTCAGTTAGCTTAATCACAAGGTATGCAACCCTTGTTGATACATTGGAGGTTTCTACAACGTTGCCAGATAGACTCTTGTGGATTAGGAACCCGACACTGCCTTGGGATGGTTGATCTCCCTCTCTAAAATACATAAGATAGCCCGATTCCAAAGTAACGGTATCCTCTCCCTTTCTTCGGACTTCACAAAAGTGCCTAGAATGTGCCACCTAATTTGTCTGAGTTCTTCCTCTAATTGTGTCAGATGTTCGTCGAGCCGTAGCATGCGTCCATTAAACGTAGCCAGCGTCAGTCGTTGTTGGCGGCCTTCCGTAGCCCGGAGATTCTTAGCACCCCCTACCCCGCCGTTATCATGGCCGCCACCTTGGCCAGAAATTGCAGGGCGACCGGGAACTAAGGGCCGTTTCGTGTGTGCGCTTGCCATAGGTTGTAATGCCCATAATCGCCACGCTGGGCAGGCGGGTTGGCGATCGCAGGGCGTAGCTTCTTGTACCAGTGACGCTGCTGCCCGTCACAGGTCTATGGCATTTAACTACGCTATTTTTTGGAAGTTACACCGCCGTCATTCGGTCGTCAGAGCCTCGTTCGTTGTTTAGCAGGATGCACCGCGTGCAGGTGAGGTTGACTGGGAGTACTAAGGTGGAATTCGTACTCCCTTACTTCCCTTTAACACACAGTTATGCTAACCGACAATTATGCTAACCTCCAGTTAAGCTAACCGACAGTTATGCTAACCGACAGTTAAGCTAACCAGCAGTTATGCTAACCGACAACTAAGCTAACCGACAGTTAAGCTAAACGACAGTTAATCTAACCGACAGTTAAGCTAATCGACAGTTAAAATAACCGACAGTTAAGCTAACTGATAGTTAAGTTAACGGACAATTAAGGTAACCGACAGTTAAGCTAACTGGCAGTTAAGTTAACTGACAGTTAAGATAACCGACAGTTAAGTTAACCGACAGTTAAATTAACCGACAGTTACGCTAACCGACAGGTACGCTAACAGACATTTAAGCTAACCGACAGTTAAGCTAACAGACAGTTAAGCTAACTAACAGCTAAGATAACCGATAGTTAAGCTAACCGTCAGTTATGCTAACCGACAGTTCAGATAACCGACAGTTAAACTAACTGACAGTTAAGCTAATAGATGGTTAAACTAACTAACAGTTAAGCAAGCTAATAAACAGTTAAACAAACAAATATAGTACGGTGTAATTAGACCAAAACCTCAACATCCAAAGTAAAAGTTTCCCTCCAGCTCCAAATTGTTCTATGTACGAGTATAGAGCGGAGCAGTAATCATAAATTTCAACAGATCGAGCAGACTTCGATACATAAGTGTAAAATTATATATAACGTGTCTATTGAGAACGCCGTTATAAAAACAAAAGGCAGGACCGATCTTTGATCACCGGTTCTATACTAATAGAATTTACACAAATGTGTAAAATATAATACTTTCTTAGACTTTCTTAGACTTTTTTTTTTATCTATAAAGGTAGCAATAGTGTTGCTTAATATTTTAACTTTAAATAATAGTAATCTAAATTAATAATTAACTTCTTTTAAATTACATATAAAACAATAATATTGCTTAAATAAAAATATATTTACAAAAATAATTAATATTCTTTATGGTTATAGATAATATAATAATAGCAACACTTAATAATATTAGTAATTAATATTTTTTTTTTAAATTGTAATATTTATAATAATAATAGCTAAAATTAAGTAAATAATATTGCTATATTTAATTTTAATACTTATTAAAGTTTAAAAATTTTTAAATGTTTAGAATTAAAAATTAACAAATATTGTAAGGTACTTTGGTGCCATTTTTGAATTTTTTGAAATCATTTTTGTAAAATAGTGGGTAGGCACTGTCTGTAACAAGTATAATATAATGCCTTTGAGATGTTTAACACCTTAGTCTCTCCAGTGACCATGATTGCTATAAAGCAATCGAAACGTCGGGAACCAAAAATCAAAATAAATCCGCGAAATAATCCGAAAAGATAGTTTTATTTAAAATGTGTAAAATGTAAAAAAATCATGTTTTATTTTATTTACTTATTAAGTAATTATATAATCGTAATATACTATTACTAAGTATTTAATTTGTTAGTCAATTCCTCCACTCTAACGACGTCAAGGTACGCTGGAAGGTTTAGGTATTTTTTTATTTAATGGTAATGTTTTTATATTTGAAAATAATATTTAAAATAGCACATGTTTTGACTTAAATAAACTTCATCGTAGCTTGCTTTAATTTGCGTTATTGAAGTCAAATATAAATTTCGTTTGAAATCATAAAATATTTTAATTAAATTTACGATATTATTTTCTTTTTACTATTTAAATTAAATATCATTTTCAATACCAATAACTCACATTTAGTTTTTTTCACCTCACTCATATATTCTCATAATATTTAATAGCAAATTAATGAATTATACAATGGCTGGAATGTAAACATTATTTTTATGTTACCTCTGTGTCTTTTTATTCCAATTGCGGCGAAGCCCAAAGGAGAGTTATATGTTTGACCTGTATGTATGTTTGTATGTCCGATACTATGTTCCCTCGTAATTACTAACCTAATTTCGATTCACATATTTATTAATATCGCAAGTATTGTATACATATATTAGAAAACTATTTTTCAAATGCGAATATATTATTATATTATATACTAGCGACTCACCCTCGCTTCGCTCGGGTTCGTCCCTAGGTTACGTTTCACTGCTGAACTGAGCTAAACGTTGATAAGTCAGCCTGTGAGTCGCGAGTAGTGAATAAAAATAGTAATTGCGAGTGTACCTTAGGTGATAGACATATAATATTGCGAACTTCCCTGTATAACTTTTAAAGACCTACAATTTTCTTGTACATTGTTTTGATTTATCTCTTAAGGTTCAGCCAGCGTTAGCCATATAAACTTCTAAGGACGACTCGATAGAACCAGTCATTGCGTTTTCCCGCGAGAACGAAAAATGTGCCTGTAGTAAAAGGTATCCTAAATGTTGACTCGAGTGATAAGCTATCACTATACAAAATTTAATTGAAATCGGTTCAGTACTTTTTGCGTGAAACGCGCACATCGATTTAACTATGTTAGTTTTGCTATAGGTATAGATAAGAATAGGTATTGCGAGTGTACCTTGAGAGATAGACATATACTGTTGTAGATATTTCTGTTGGCCTTTATAAGATCTACAATTTTTTAGTACATTGTTTTGATGTATGTCTTTAGGTTTAGCCAGCGGAGGGTTTCGTAAGGAGGACTCGATAAAACCAGTTATTGCGATTTCCCGCGGGAAACAAAGATTTTCCAAAAGTAAAAGTTATCCTAAATGTTGACCCGAGTAATAAGTTATCAGTTCACAAAATTTCGTTGAAATCGGTTCATTACTTTTTGCGTGAAACGCGTACAGACAAACAGACAAACAGACAAACAGACAAACAGACAAACAGACAAAAAAATTAATAACTATTGTTTTGGGGTCTATATCGTATACATAATACGTTACAGTCATTGTTTTTAAAAAATATTTCATGTACAGATTTCGCTAAGTTACTGCTTTATTATAGTATAGATAACGTACTCGTATAAGAAAACAGTAATATCATTTAATAAAAATAGTTATAGCGAGTGTACTTTAGGAGATAGACATATACCGTTGAGAACTTTTCTGTAGAACTTTTTAAGACCTACAATTTTCTAGTACATTGTTTTGATTTATCTCTTAAGGTTCAGCCAGCGTTAGCCATATAAACTTCTAAGGACGACTCGATAGAACCAGTCATTGCGTTTTCCCGCGAGAACGAAAAATGTGCCTGTAGTAAAAGGTATCCTAAATGTTGACTCGAGTGATAAGCTATCACTATACAAAATTTAATTGAAATCGGTTCAGTACTTTTTGCGTGAAACGCGCACATCGATTTAACTATGTTAGTTTTGCTATAGGTATAGATAAGAATAGGTATTGCGAGTGTACCTTGAGAGATAGACATATACTGTTGTAGACATTTCTGTTGGCCTTTATAAGATCTACAATTTTTTAGTACATTGTTTTGATGTATGTCTTTAGGTTTAGCCAGCGGAGGGTTTCGTAAGGAGGACTCGATAAAACCAGTTATTGCGATTTCCCGCGGGAAACAAAGATTTTCCAAAAGTAAAAGTTATCCTAAATGTTGACCCGAGTAATAAGTTATCAGTTCACAAAATTTCGTTGAAATCGGTTCATTACTTTTTGCGTGAAACGCGTACAGACAAACAGACAAACAGACAAACAGACAAAAAGACAAACAGACAAACAGACAAACAGACAAAAAAATTAATAACTATTGTTTTGGGGTCTATATCGTATACATAATACGTTACAGTCATTGTTTTTAAAAAATATTTCATGTACAGATTTCGCTAAGTTACTGCTTTATTATAGTATAGATAACGTACTCGTATAAGAAAACAGTAATATCATTTAATAAAAATAGTTATAGCGAGTGTACTTTAGGAGATAGACATATACCGTTGAGAACTTTTCTGTAGAACTTTTTAAGACCTACAATTTTCTAGTACATTGTTTTGATTTATCTCTTAAGGTTCAGCCAGCGTTAGCCATATAAACTTCTAAGGACGACTCGATAGAACCAGTCATTGCGTTTTCCCGCGGGAACGAAAAATGTGCCTGTAGTAAAAGGTATCCTAAATGTTGACTCGAGTGATAAGCTATCACTATACAAAATTTAATTGAAATCGGTTCAGTACTTTTTGCGTGAAACGCGCACATCGATTTAACTATGTTAGTTTTGCTATAGGTATAGATAAGAATAGGTATTGCGAGTGTACCTTGAGAGATAGACATATACTGTTGTAGATATTTCTGTTGGCCTTTTTAAGATCTACAATTTTTTAGTACATTGTTTTGATGTATGTCTTTAGGTTTAGCCAGCGGAGGGTTTCGTAAGGAGGACTCGATAAAACCAGTTATTGCGATTTCCCGCGGGAAACAAAGATTTTCCAAAAGTAAAAGTTATCCTAAATGTTGACCCGAGTAATAAGTTATCAGTTCACAAAATTTCGTTGAAATCGGTTCATTACTTTTTGCGTGAAACGCGTACAGACAAACAGACAAACAGACAAACAGACAAAAAGACAAACAGACAAACAGACAAACAGACAAACAGACAAAAAAATTAATAACTATTGTTTTGGGGTCTATATCGTATACATAATACGTTACAGTCATTGTTTTTAAAAAATATTTCATGTACAGATTTCGCTAAGTTACTGCTTTATTATAGTATAGATAACGTACTCGTATAAGAAAACAGTAATATCATTTAATAAAAATAGTTATAGCGAGTGTACTTTAGGAGATAGACATATACCGTTGAGAACTTTTCTGTAGAACTTTTTAAGACCTACAATTTTCTAGTACATTGTTTTGATTTATCTCTTAAGGTTCAGCCAGCGTTAGCCATATAAACTTCTAAGGACGACTCGATAGAACCAGTCATTGCGTTTTCCCGCGAGAACGAAAAATGTGCCTGTAGTAAAAGGTATCCTAAATGTTGACTCGAGTGATAAGCTATCACTATACAAAATTTAATTGAAATCGGTTCAGTACTTTTTGCGTGAAACGCGCACATCGATTTAACTATGTTAGTTTTGCTATAGGTATAGATAAGAATAGGTATTGCGAGTGTACCTTGAGAGATAGACATATACTGTTGTAGATATTTCTGTTGGCCTTTTTAAGATCTACAATTTTTTAGTACATTGTTTTGATGTATGTCTTTAGGTTTAGCCAGCGGAGGGTTTCGTAAGGAGGACTCGATAAAACCAGTTATTGCGATTTCCCGCGGGAAACAAAGATTTTCCAAAAGTAAAAGTTATCCTAAATGTTGACCCGAGTAATAAGTTATCAGTTCACAAAATTTCGTTGAAATCGGTTCATTACTTTTTGCGTGAAACGCGTACAGACAAACAGACAAACAGACAAACAGACAAAAAGACAAACAGACAAACAGACAAACAGACAAACAGACAAAAAAATTAATAACTATTGTTTTGGGGTCTATATCGTATACATAATACGTTACAGTCATTGTTTTTAAAAAATATTTCATGTACAGATTTCGCTAAGTTACTGCTTTATTATAGTATAGATAACGTACTCGTATAAGAAAACAGTAATATCATTTAATAAAAATAGTTATAGCGAGTGTACTTTAGGAGATAGACATATACCGTTGAGAACTTTTCTGTAGAACTTTTTAAGACCTACAATTTTCTAGTACATTGTTTTGATTTATCTCTTAAGGTTCAGCCAGCGTTAGCCATATAAACTTCTAAGGACGACTCGATAGAACCAGTCATTGCGTTTTCCCGCGGGAACGAAAAATGTGCCTGTAGTAAAAGGTATCCTAAATGTTGACTCGAGTGATAAGCTATTACTATACAAAATTTAATTGAAATCGGTTCAGTACTTTTTGCGTGAAACGCGCACATCGATTTAACTATGTTAGTTTTGCTATAGGTATAGATAAGAATAGGTATTGCGAGTGTACCTTGAGAGATAGACATATACTGTTGTAGATATTTCTGTTGGCCTTTTTAAGATCTACAATTTTTTAGTACATTGTTTTGATGTATGTCTTTAGGTTTAGCCAGCGGAGGGTTTCGTAAGGAGGACTCGATAAAACCAGTTATTGCGATTTCCCGCGGGAAACAAAGATTTTCCAAAAGTAAAAGTTATCCTAAATGTTGACCCGAGTAATAAGTTATCAGTTCACAAAATTTCGTTGAAATCGGTTCATTACTTTTTGCGTGAAACGCGTACAGACAAACAGACAAACAGACAAACAGACAAACAGACAAAAAGACAAACAGACAAACAGACAAACAGACAAAAAAATTAATAACTATTGTTTTGGGGTCTATATCGTATACATAATACGTTACAGTCATTGTTTTTAAAAAATATTTCATGTACAGATTTCGCTAAGTTACTGCTTTATTATAGTATAGATTCAAGACTTGGCTAGTTTTTACCAGTAAAGCAAGTTTTTAGAAGAGTGAGACATGTTGACCTTACAATATTAAAACAATAACTCGCGTATAGCGTAAAGAAGATATAAGTGATTAGCTGAATATAATGTAATACGTATGTAAAACCTAGCCAAGTCAAATGTTAAACTCAAATATGTTCTTATTAATAAATTTCAGGACTATCTACAGAATTTGGCACCCATTTAGATCTCAATTCTTTTGTCGGTGAAGTTGACAATCACGCATATTCTTAATATTGAACTTGGCTCCCATTTTCACATTTATTTTTTTGATGGGATATCGTGATTTTTTGTAAAGAAACTATTATTATTCATAATTCCAAAGTGACATGTAAATTCAATCTTTTTTTTTCAAAATTTTGCGACTATTTGTTAGTAGATAAGGCGGAACATGTCGATGCGATAAAATGATCGACTATTTTATGATATTATAAATCCTACGATGTGATAAATTCCAAACCGTTTCAATGTAAAAGCGTTTTAAAATCTGTAGTGTTTGTGTATTTAATCTATAATGAGTTTTTTTGGGTGCACGGATAAGGGCTTGACTCTTGAGTCTTGACAGTCGTGAGAGTCGAGGTGGTGCGAACGTGTTAATCCTGCATACTAGTGACCAAACGAGCCAAACAGTGTACTTGTATTTTATGCAAATACTATAGAATCTATCCTCGATTATAAAACACGTAGTGTGTAAAAAGAAAAAATGTTTTAAATGTTTTAATTGTCCATACGGGACCTTAATATTTGAATGCAGGGTTTCTAATAAAATGAACTTAAAATACAGTTAAAGTGGTTAAAGGAATTTGGAATTCTTCTTCAATTTCAACACGTTGGCGTATTGAGATCGAACAGGGTTTCTTATTACGCGAAACGCCACGACACGTAAGCATTTCTGCAGTTTGAAATTGTCGCTGTTGTTCCGTGAAAGAGCACCGACTAAAAGAAACAACAAACAAAATATTTCACATTTATAATATTGTTGGTGATTATTATCAATTTCATAAAAATATATTATCATGTTCTAGATAAGGAAGACACTGGACTGATTTTACAAATAACTTTACAAAAATAAGTTTTTTAGCGATTAAAAATAATCATCTTTTACTATAGTTTAAAAAGTACATTTAAAAATCATTGGATTTGGCTCAAACATTTTTCAGCTTTAAATGACTATCCACATATTAATGGGAATTATTTTTTTCTATATTGTATTCCACGATCTATATAGAGTACCTGGCGACCGAGCTTCGCTCGCGGTGTTCTTTTTTGTTATATCATATTTTTTAGATTAAAAAATAAACTAAAAACTTGGATAAATACAAAAAAAAAAGTAGAACTTTGTATCCAATATTCAATATGATCCATATAATGTTAATCTTGCACCTTGGTCGCTTAATCACGATGCTTATGCCCGAGTGTAAGAAATACGAACGTAAATATCGAACATATTCTGCATAGAATAATGCAAAAGAAAACCGCATGAAAACTCGAAAACACGCGTTTTCCCAGACATGAGACTAATCTAGATCGATTTTTCGCCCCCGAAAGCCCCCCCATACCAAATTTCAGCGAAATCGTTAGAGCCGTTTCCGAGATCGCCGGTATAAATAAATATATAAAGATATAAATATACAAGAATTGCTCGTTTAAATATATTAGATAAATGAAATTGCCTTCAATTTTATTTTAATAATATTATCTGTTTGTAATGCCAAAATAACAAATTTTTATTAAATGCATATGAAATTATAAGAAAAACTCTTTTCTATGTCTGCCTGTTGTCCCTGTTAATCTCCAAAACGGCTGGACTGATTTTGACAGGAATTTCACTGGTAGATATCTGATATTAGAAGGAGTAACTAAGGCTACTTTTATTTTAGAAAAAGAATTAGGGTCCCGCTTAAAAAAAAACTTACTTAGGGACGCATCCGAACGAAGCGAGGGTAAGTCGCTAGTACAACATATAAAACGAAGTTAGATGTAATTATTATTGTACTGATAATGAGGACAATAAGGTTTCTTTTTTTAATTTTCTTTTTTTCTTTAGTGGTAAGTAACAAAACGTTACTTGCAATTGTTATTTTACGTTTTTTCAGTCCATTGATTTAATTGCTATTGCTTTGTTAAATCAATAGGGAATAATAATATTATATTATATTTAGTATAAATAAATGTTTTATTCTAAGAAATAGAGAATATGTTTTTGTAGGTTGAAATAACCTCGTTCTCTAAATAATCTTGAGTTCATCATTTTATTTCTCCACAAATATAATAGGGAACTCTGTTTTCGGTAATAAAACCTTGACTCTGCATTAATAATGATTATAATGATGGATAAAAATAAAATAAAACAATTGCTTTGAACAAATACATGATAAAAAATCAGACACACAGCGATAGGTAAGTCAGAAAATGTGCAAAGCAGATCGCATTTTCGATAATCGTATACGAGTAGGTACATAATGCATTCAAACAATCTAAATACTTTTATTCTTTCTTCTATCTTTTCTATTATCTGTACCTGTGAATCAAAAATTTAATTGTATGTTTTCGGCTCGATTAGCTCAGTGTATAGTGACCCTACTTGATGTGCCAGCGGTCGCGGGTTCGAATCCCGCTGGGAGCATTCATTTGTCTGATGAACACGAATATTTGTACTCCAGTCATGGGTGTTTATATTTATAATACGTATGTATATGTTTAAAAGTTATATAGGGTAAGTCCGGGAGAGACGCCTATATGGGAGAGATGCTTACTAAATTTAAAAAGTAAATTAATTGATTTTGCGTGATCCGGAACGCATCCATAATACGTCAACTATAGGTATCTCTCCCGGACTTACCATATGTGTAGTGTATCAACTATCTAGTATCCATAACACAGGCCTCGTAACATACCATGGAACTAGATGTTGCTGTGTCCCAATATATTTATTTATATACTTTACGGAGGCGAATGGTAATTTCCTTATAATTATTACATTATGACAAAATTAATTGATCTAAGATTATTTATCTTTCAATACAAGTCTTATCCGATCGGGAAAAGTGGGGAAAACATAAGAATACAATCAATTTCAATTCATAATTTACCTTAGGAAATAGATGTAATCTTTACACATTATTTTGTTATTAAAATATTTCAACTGATAGCCCGAATTGAATCGGTCTAATTTGTTTGTATGAGATATTTTACTATCTGTACTACCTACGTCATTTCCGATTTATATGCTTAAAATTTTACGTTTTTGTGTTGTAAGACGTATCGTCAAATTGAAACACTTATATTTTGTCATGTCTGCCTATGGATTTTTGGAGCTGATGTGTGACATTTACAATGATGATAATAATGAATTGGCGGTGTTGCAACCCCATGCCTCGAAGAGCACATAAAGCCCTCAATCTTCTCTGATCTCTCACCAGTCGTGTCGAATTTTTGTCGCACTGGAGTTTGAAAGTAAAATGAATTGAGAACATACTCTGTGCCTGCGCATACACATGTGCACTAATATCTGCTGCACAGTTGGCAGTTTATAAGACTTACCACCGTGGCCAAAATTGGCTAGGAGGACATTTAAAGCAATTTGTATGAGAATATGGCTGGTTGGCTAAGAAATAACATAATTTTCTTTTACTATTATTTATTATATATACTCGTAGCATTATATCAACATGGCGTATAGCTAAAATGATAATAATACTTCGGATGACCACATACGCTATCCAAGAGCCTCCTCATCATTTCACGGCAGCAGTTTCCTGAATTCTTAGTATGTTAACACAAACCATTCATTATTTAAATCAAATTAACAAATTCAAAAGTACTCGTATGGGTTTAAGTGTTACTAATTAAATCAGCAGTCTGCGTTGAATTTCAATACAGCAAACGGCTATCTGTGTTTATGTCAAAAAAGCCGGTAGACTGTGTCCGCCAAAATACTATTAAAGTCGAAAATCGAAGTGTTATTTTACTGTTTATGCTACTATTCCCAATGTTGCAATAAAAGTTGCTTACTTTCTTCAGGAAATAAGGAAAATTTATTAAGTTTTAAATTTTTGATAAGGAAAAATGAACAATAAAAAAATGCATACATGTAACCTTTGCACTCGGTTGAAGTAAAAATTCTTTGGCAAATATCGTAATTAAATTAAGACAAATCAATAATGAAATAAGTCATATTAGGCATATTTCAATAATATATTTATGGAATACCTAAATACGGAAAAAACATAATATTATATACTAGCGGCTCACCCTCGCTTCGCTCGGGTTCGCCTCTAAGAAAATAAAAACAAACCTATCCCACGGGAACCGTACATTTTTCCGGGATAAAAAGTAGCCTATGTGTTATTCCAGACTATAATCTATTTCTGTGCTAAATTTCATTTAGATCCGTTCAGCCATTCTGGCATCAGGCAAGAGTAACAAACATCCATCCATACTCACAAACTTTCACATTTATAATACGGATTGTCAGAGAATGACAACGGTTACCATGGCAACATAGTAATGTATTCTGTCTTCTTCTCTCGCCGACTTAATCCTATATATTTATGTGTTTGACGTTTGTCTCTTTTTAGTGTCGCATTTTCGTTTCATCAAATTTCAAATCACAACGATTCTAAAGAAGTTTCGCTTCAATAATAAGCCTAGTAGGTACCATATTCATTTATTTTTTCAATAATTAACAACTTTATTTCTCCTTAGTAGAAAGATATTTTTATTTCTTTATTATTAAAAACCAGCAAGCCATTTATATTTAAAAACATTTGTTTACTTATCAAAGCTAATAATATTGTATTAAATTATTTATATGCTGTTCTAAAATATTTTATGTAAATTAATTGTAAGAAAATAAATAGCAAATTCAAAGATTATAAAACTTAACTATACCACGGTAATGTATGTATAACATTACCGTGACTATACTATGTATAAAATCAATTAAAAAAACATTATTTTTATGGGAAAATTTTATCAACTGGTAACTTTAGTCAAAATAAATGCTTATAATTATATACATTATCATTTCTGTTTAGCTTCATGTTTACTTCTCCGTGTATATCATTCCTTAATCTGAGATTATTTTATAAGTATTCACTCATTCACAGTAATCATTACAAATATTATTCTATATGATTGATTGATTGATTCGATTTTGACATTGAAGAAAAAAAATTTTAAAATATATAATATGTATGTAAATATTTATTATGATTCCAGGATATAATATATGATTATACAACGTATAGAAGATTTCAGAAACCATTTTTTTTTTTTGCTTGCGTATCTTTGGTGCTTTTTCATATTAGATTTTATCAAGACTCGAAAAGTAGAAATATAAACATAATTATTCAAAACAATACTAAATAGGTGAGACCTAAATAAAAAAGAACAAATATAAATTATAGGGCATAGAATTATTTGCCCAAAGCTTAATTTTTTAAATTGAACATTTTTTATACTGCCATATTTATCTTTTAAAATGATTTTAAGTTTTAAAACTATTAAACTGAAATTAATTTTTAATATTTCACTTTAATTCTCCGTTATTTAAAATCACTTCAGAAATTTATCCTTTTTTCTTGTTGGTGCTTGAAGATACCCTAGCATTTGTCGGTGATTTTATAATTTTTTGAAACAATTCTAGACAAAGAATTCAGCTTAACAGAAAAGCTTCTTATCAGTGACATATGTTCTGTATGTCTTCATTGATTATCATGATGAATGTTCAGGAAAATTTTTAATTCGTCACCCAAAACAAATAAACAGATTTAGTAATCATTATTTAATAGACCAGATTTATAATACAAATTGATGATCATTTTAAATAAAACTATCTTTTCGGATTATTTCGCGGATTTATTTTGATTTTTGGTTCCCGACGTTTCGAATGCTTTACAGCAATCATGGTCACGAGAGAGACTAAGGTGTTAGACATCTCAAAGGCAAGTATTTGTGGAATATCAAAGCGAGTGTAGTAGCTTGAGCGATCCTGGCTATGTTCACAGACCGTAGATGCTGTATTCCGACGGTGTTTCACATCAGCTATGTATTCTTTTATCCGAGTTCTAATGGATCTCTTTGTTTGTCCAAACTTGCGAATGAGAGCCGTTATCGCCCCAGGATGATTCGCGAAGCTATTGAAATTAAAAAACATCCAAACTTCAATAGGGAAGATGGCTGGGTACTACCATTATCGTGGGAACCTGTAATCTATACTATAATAAAGCAGTAACTTAGCGAAATCTGTACATGAAATATTTTTTAAAAACAATGACTGTAACGTATTATGTATACGATATAGACTCCAAAACAATAGTTATTAATTTTTTTGTCTGTTTGTCTGTTTGTCTGTACGCGTTTCACGCAAAAAGTAATGAACCGATTTCAACGAAATTTTGTGAACTGATAACTTATTACTCGGGTCAACATTTAGGATAACTTTTTCTTTTGGAAAATCTTTGTTTCCCGCGGGAAATCGCAATAACTGGTTTTATCGAGTCCTCCTTAGGAACCCTCCGCTGGCTAAACCTAAAGACATACATCAAAACAATGTACTAAAAAATTGTAGATCTTGAAAAGGCCAACAGAAATATCTACAACAGTATATGTCTATCTCTCAAGGTACACTCGCAATACCTATTCTTATCTATACCTATAGCAAAACTAACATAGTTAAATCGATGTGCGCGTTTCACGCAAAAAGTACTGAACCGATTTCAATTAAATTTTGTATAGTGATAGCTTATCACTCGAGTCAACATTTAGGATACCTTTTACTACAGGTACATTTTTCGTTCCCGCGGGAAAACGCAATGACTGGTTCTATCGAGTCGTCCTTAGAAGTTTATATGGCTAACGCTGGCTGAACCTTAAGAGATAAATCAAAACAATGTGCTAGAAAATTGTAGGTCTTAAAAAGTTCTACAGAAAAGTTCTCAACGGTATATGTCTATCTCCTAAAGTACACTCGCTATAACTATTTTTATTAAATGATATTACTGTTTTCTTATACGAGTACGTTATCTATACTATAATAAAGCAGTAACTTAGCGAAATCTGTACATGAAATATTTTTTAAAAACAATGACTGTAACGTATTATGTATACGATATAGACCCCAAAACAATAGTTATTAATTTTTTTGTCTGTTTGTCTGTTTGTCTGTTTGTCTGTTTGTCTGTTTGTCTGTTTGTCTGTTTGTCTGTACGCGTTTCACGCAAAAAGTAATGAACCGATTTCAACGAAATTTTGTGAACTGATAACTTATTACTCGGGTCAACATTTAGGATAACTTTTACTTTTGGAAAATCTTTGTTTCCCGCGGGAAATCGCAATAACTGGTTTTATCGAGTCCTCCTTAGGAACCCTCCGCTGGCTAAACCTAAAGATATACATCAAAACAATGTACTAAAAAATTGTAGATCTTGAAAAGGCCAACAGAAATATCTACAACAGTATATGTCTATCTCTCAAGGTACACTCGCAATACCTATTCTTATCTATACCTATAGCAAAACTAACATAGTTAAATCGATGTGCGCGTTTCACGCAAAAAGTACTGAACCGATTTCAATTAAATTTTGTATAGTGATAGCTTATCACTCGAGTCAACATTTAGGATACCTTTTACTACAGGCACATTTTTCGTTCCCGCGGGAAAACGCAATGACTGGTTCTATCGAGTCGTCCTTAGAAGTTTATATGGCTAACGCTGGCTGAACCTTAAGAGATAAATCAAAACAATGTGCTAGAAAATTGTAGGTCTTAAAAAGTTATACAGGGAAGTTCGCAATATTATATGTCTATCACCTAAGGTACACTCGCAATTACTATTTTTATTCACTACTCGCGACTCACAGGTTGACTTATCAACGTTTAGCTCAGTTCAGCAGTGAAACGTAACTAGGGACGAACCCGAGCGAAGCGAGGGTGAGTCGCTAGTAAACATAATAAAATCCCACAACAAAAACAAACATAACAGACCGGTAGATGTAGTTAGTTCATACTGTGTGGATCGCAATAATAGTAATTCAAATTAATATATATTTTATCTGTTAAGATAGCAATAGTGTTGCTTAATATTTTACTTTAAAATTATAATAGCAATCTAAATTAATAATTTAATTTTTTAAATTACATATAAAACAATAATATTGCTTTAATAAATAATTAATATTTTTGATTTTCTTTTTAGTTATAACAGTATAATAATAGTAGATTTTATAGACTTCATTAACATTTAAAACACACTGTTGTTAACGTATGTTTTATCAGGTTAAAAAGAAATGACTTTTAATTATTGATGAAAGAAATCGTTCAAGGAAAGACTCTCTGTACCCATTTATCATGACTCTAGAAATTTTATCATTTAGATGCAAGTCAGAAGATTGTATATATAAATCATCGGTAATGCGCACATATTTTTTACTTAATAACTAAAACAAATGTTGAAATAAATGCTATTTTCAAACACAAGGCGCAATATACATACCTTTGGAGGTGTGTCACTTCTCGCTAAAAAGACACTAGGGCAGTGAATGTAGACTATAGTGAATATAGGCCATAACGCATAAAGCATAATATATGATTTTAGCCACGGCGGCCAATCTCATTGAGACTAATCATCTGGCCAGACCCGGGAATCGAACCCTTATTTTATATATATAAGATTGTTACACTTTAATAATAACATAAATTATTATAAAAATAAGATTTATAATTATTTGATTCTATCAGATGCCATTCTAATATACGAGTAAAATACTAATTTGAATTTTCTTAAGTACCCACCCACTTCTAAAATATTTCCGTAACATTATAAAATAGTAATAGATTCATTATCTAACATGATAAAACTAGTGACGTCTTGTGGAGGCAGAAAAAAATATGAAGACAGAGAGAATGAAATTGACTAAACATGTGAAACTACCACCTTGAGAATTGACTATGGTTGTTCAGTGTAATGCCATCCATAATCACCGGTATTTAACTTTTAAATATTTTTTATTTAAAAAAAAATTATTAAGTATGTAAATGTCGCGACAAGCTTTTATATTATATAAATTGTGTAATGTAATAAATTGATGGATTTGATTAAATTTAAAGTTTATTTTTTTCTTTTTAGAGCATTTAAATAAAAGTTTGTTTTTAAAAATGTTTTTTTACTATTAATTTATATAATACGTTCACGGTTCAGATATCCGATAAGAGTGACAATATGCTATTAGTCCCATTCTACGAAATTGGCGAGATTAATATATTATTCTGGGGCATATTTTTATGATAAATGATCCATTCACAACATGAAGTATCAGAATTTTAAAAGATTGAAGAAGTAAAATGAATTTATATTATTAAAGTCAATCTCGATTATTATTGATAAACAATATGATACTATCGAATTTTTCAGAGGCATATTTTTTTGGTTTTTAAATTTTATTCACGATCTTAAGGAAAATAAATTGACTGCGTTTAAAGGACTTCAGAAATCTTAATTTCATACTTGCGTACCTTTGTAATATCACGGTGCTTTTTCATATAAGATTTTATTAAATGCTCGAAAAATAGAAATATACGTAAATATTATTCAAAATAACACTAAGTAGAACTAGATAAAAAGAATACCTACAAATAAAAATTATAAAGTATTAAATTACTTAACCAAAACTTAATTTGTAAATTGAAAATTTTTATACTTATATATTTATAAAAGTTTTAAGTTATTTAAAAACAATTTCATTGATTTATTTTAAGTATTTAACCATAATTCCTCCTTAAAATTCCACTTTGAAAATTTATCCTATTTTTGAGCTCTGGTTGGTACTAGAAGATACTGTAACATTTCTCGTTAATATTATAATTTTTCAAGCAACTCTAAATAACTAATTCAGCTTTTGTAGGTAACAGAAAGGCTATCAGTGACATATTTTATATACGTGTTCATTGATTATTATCATGATGAATGTTCAGGAAATTTTTATTTTATCACCCCTTGCAAATAAACTGATTTAATAATCATGATCGGATTTATAATACAAACAAGGTGTGCCTACGACTTCGTTCGCGTGGATGTCAGAAAAACGTAAATGCGTCTGTAGATAAGAGTAGGTACCACATCCTTCATTGAAAAAGGAGGATCCTCAGACGTGATATTTTTTTAGTACGAAGTGCGGCTAAAAGGTTTTACTTGTCGTTAGAAAAATGCTTCCCTTTAAACGATAGTTTATCAATTAGATAACTTTAAGCTGCAATAAACATGCTACATACAAAATATTTTCTTTTCTGTCTAGCTTTTGACAGCTATCATAGAAATTAAGTGTGTAAGTCAGAAATAGAAAATTAGTCATCAAACTCGAAAAACGCGAAACCCTATGTCCGAGGTAGCTTGGTTTATTGCTGAAATGTAGTGGGTAGGTTTTTCATATAAACCGATAAAAACAGAATTTTGTCTGTTCTACTGTCTGCACTAAAATTACAAAAACTAAAACCCCGTCCAACTTCTGAATTATGGGTCGGAAACATTCTAAATACCAATCTTTTTTTGAAGAACAATAAAAAATATTTTTAAACTTACGTTGAGTACTTTTTCGTATTTAAGATATTTTCTATTTTATCATTATTAATTAATCATTATTATTTGATATTTTCGTTAATTTAAAATTTTACTCCCGCTAGCACCACAGTACATGCAGTACAATGTTAATTAAGTTCCCATAATAATTTGTACTATTTCATCCTAATCACTTGAATTCAATTCAGTAGTTTTCATTTAATGCGATTTCAATTACACAGACTAACAAACATACAAAAATTGTAAAAGCTATAGATTACCTTTTATTATTTATTCTCTGTCCACCAAACTAGCAAAGTACAGAAGTACAAAAGCAATGTACAGACACGCCGAACTTACATTCTTATTAGAAGTATGGACTAGGGACTCATCCTCGGTTTCGTCCCTATGTACGTTTTAACGGTTAGTATGGAACAGATAGTCGATCCCTTACTAAAAACTGATAAAGAATAACCTATGTGCTATTTCAAATGATAATCTATCTGTGTGCCGTGCTTTGTTTACCGGTGGTAGGACTCCCAAGCCTGAGGAGTCCGATTGGATGGTTACCACCCCCTTATCTGTTTCTCCCGCCAAGCTACAATGATTGCATTTTTGTTTTCCAGTTTGAAGGGTAAGTTAGCCAGCGCAATTGCAGGCAAGAGGCATTTCATCTTAATCCTCACAGTGACAAAGCACCTAAGATTCCGCATTTTTGTTTAATAAAACTTAAGTGCATGAATCGTAGGTGTTATGAGCGACAGGCATCGCTTGCCATCAGGTAGACTATCCGCTCGTTTATCATTGAGCACCATAAAAAAGAATGTAAAGATCTGTTCAGCTGTTCTGGCGTGATTAAGATTCATCCAAACTTTCTCATTTGTAATAATATTAACTAGTGACCGACCCTTGCTTCGTATAAAAAGAATAAAAAGTAATCTAAGAGCTATTCCAGACTATAATCTGAGACAGATTGTGCTAAATTTCATCTAGATCCGTACAGCCGTTCTAGCGTGATAAAGTAACAAACATGCATCCATCCCTACAAAGTATGTATCCACTAGTGTGAATGAGAAAATGGGATAGATTCATCATTTCCAGATAGGAAATCTGCAAATGATCATCAATTTGGTTCTTCGCGTCTTTGACAGCAGAGTAGACCGTGCGAGCAACACCTTGGTTGTATGGTCTGCTTCGGCACGCCTGCCGTCGGGGTGTCGTGGTTGAGTGCGTGAGCGATCCTGCGACGCCCCATTAAGACGGGAGAGGTCCTGTTGGGTTTTTCTAGCTGGTGAGTCCCACATAACCATATGGTATGCGTAAATGCATTTCCCAACAATAAAAAATATTGTTTACATAATTCAATTTATTCTTTTTATTCAATAACCCGGATACTATAATTATTAAAAAAGCTGGAAGGCAAAATATAGGTATGTATCTGAGTTTTTTATTAATTTATCAGTTGTTACTATTTTCGTTCATTAACTATTTTCTTAATTCTTTATTATCTTCTTTCCGATGAAACCAGAGCAATATCTTAACAAGAGCTGCAAGCCACCGATTCGTTTTAACTTTATTTGACAAAAGCTATGCTGTTTAGAATTATTATTCTTTTATTAGCATTCATATATATACAGCATTAAAATGATGACAGCGACCAGTCTGTGAAGACCTAAACGACTAAGAAGAAGAAAAACAACATTTAAAATTTAAAAAACTTACTATACCTAATCATAATGTGTATTAGTTTAATAATTATAGGAAAATATTGAGGTCTAAAAGTGGACAATGGAATTCTTCAACGGCTTCTAGTAAATACTTTGAGTTTGGGCTTATTTGGTTTGATTTAATAAGCTTAATTAATGAATTGGATATTGATATAGAGCCTAATTTTTAAAATTACTAAAAAATGTGAGTTTTTAGTTTTTTAGACTTCAGTAAAAAAATACTGAACGGAATATTTTCATTAAAATACTTTCTTCTTACCAATTTGTTACTAAAGTCTACACTAAAAATGGGAATACAAAAACTTTAAGAAACAAGAAACTGACTTCCAGACTTTAAAAAAATAAATAAATGCCGGCTCTTGGACACTAGAAAGTAAAAAATAACCTAACGGGGGTTTTCATTTACTATATAGATACCTAATCAGATATTTTCAAAGTCGTTTCAAGCCGACAATACTTAAAGATATTATTATCAAATAGGTAAATATGACAAGGTATGGACGTTAAAATATTATACGTACACTAGCGACTCACCTTCACTCCGCTCGGGTTCGTCTCTAGTAAGGTTTTGAGGTTTAAGGAGTCTGCCCACTACCCCGTCTCATACCATGACCGTGCTAGGAGCGTGTCAGGCAAAAAAATATTCTTTGTATTGAAATGTATGAGACTCTGCCCACTAGACCGTTCCGTCACTGACCGGCACCGTCGCGTGCCGTGCACGGAGCGTCAACAATTGTCGGCGAGAATATTTTGCCGGTGCCGGTACGTTCCGTGCCTGACACGCGACGTTGTTGAACCGGTGAGCATACGGGTTATAAACGCGTATGATGACCGTTATAACCGCGTATGATGACCGTTCTAAGCCCGTTACGTATTGCCGCTTGTCTTGTAAAGATGGGCGATAATCGTTATTGAAGATGGGTTAGTACCGATATTTCTCAGGATTAGGTAATATTAATATATTCGTCTGGCAATATTATAATATTGTAACTAATACTTCAATATTAGTGATATTTATCTAGAAACAACAGGTAATACTAAAACGGGAACTATACGGATATGACACGCGGATGATACGCGGTTGATACGCGGATGATACGCGGATGATACGCGGTTGAAACGCGGTTGATACGCGGATGATACGCGGATGCTACGGTCACTATAACCGTTATGTACGGGCATGATACGCTGTTGATACGGTCTAGTGGGCATAGTAGTCCGTGCCGTGCTCGTTTCCGTGCCTGATACGTTCATAGCACGGTCATGGTATGAGACGGTGTAGTGGGCAGAGACCCTTAAGGAGTCTGCCCACTACCCCGTCTCATACCATGACCGTGCTAGGAGCGTGTCAGGCAAAAAAATATTCTTTGTATTGAAATGTATGAGACTCTGCCCACTAGACCGTTCCGTCACCGACCGGCACCGTCGCGTGCCGTGCACGGAGCGTCAACAATTGTCGGCGAGAATATTTTGCCGGTGCCGGTACGCTCCGTGCCTGACACGCGACGTTGTTGAACCGGTGAGCATACGGGTTATAAACGCGTATGATGACCGTTCTAAGCCCATTACGTATTGCCGCTTGTCTTGTAGAGATGGGCGATAATCGTTATTAAAGATGGGTTAGTACCGATATTTCTCAGGATTAGGTAATATTAATATATTCGTCTGGCAATATTATAATATTGTAACTAATACTTTAATATTCGTGATATTTATCTAGAAACAACAGGTAATACTAAAACGGGAACCATACGGATATGACACGCGCATGATACGCTGTTGATACGGTCTAGTGGGCATAGTAGTCCGTGCCGTGCTCGTTTCCGTGCCTGATACGTTCATAGCACGGTCATGGTATGAGACGGTGTAGTGGGTAGAGACCCTTATTATAAATTTCCCAGAGATGAGATATTTTCCCACTGTATAAAATATCCTATATGTCGAATATAAAATTAAAAAATCTGTTCAGTGGGTTTCTCGTGATGCGGTCACAGACAGACAGACAGACAGCAAACAAATAAAAATTCTAAAAACAATAGATTTGACCTCTGTATCGATAATAAAGACTATTTCAATAAGATTTTTCAAAAAATATTTAATGTACAGATTCGACTCAGAATTATACTATATGTATAGATTTGTGATGTATTAACTTTCATTTTTTTATAATTCGTGTTTAAATGCCTTTTAATTAACATTAAAATTGTAAGTAAGCCGAATCTGTAAATTAAATTATTATCGATACAGAGGCCGAATCTATAGTTTTTAGAATTTTTGTCTATCTGTCTGTCAGTTACCGCATCACAGAAAAATCACTGGAGGGATTTTGATGAAATTTGATATGGTCATAGCTGGTCATCCGGGTCGATTTATTATATATGATACTTTTTACCGCGAGAAAATATCTCATCTCTGAGAAATCTACACTAAACGTGAAAACGTAAGCAGGTACAAACCCGAGCGGAGCGAGGGTGAGTCGCTATTTTAATATAAAATTTAAATTAATAAATAATGAATATTATAAAAAACGTTAGTAGATATCATCTCTCCGTGCAGCATCGAACCCAGCGTGTAGTGCCTGCAACATTTGTTTCGTGATGGACGACAATGTCTTCCTTCTTTAGTAAATAATAACCATCTTCTTTGTTGGCATGTTAAGGAAATTTGTATTGCTACGCATTTCGAATAGAAATGCACTACATTGCAGCAACAGGAGATTTAAACTAAAATCAGACCACAACGTCAAATCTACAGTTATAATATCTTGGAAATTAGAAACAATTTTATTTGGTATTCTCCCATATTTATCTATTTGGTTGTCCATGTTTTCTAAAAAAAATAGTATAATACAGTTAGCTTTTATCAAAGTAGGTCTTGTTTTTCCTTTAAACATTTTTCTCTCTTCTTTATAGTTCGATTTCATGCGGATTTTGCCATCCACGCCAACTTTAAAAAAACATTTAATATAGTACTGCACATAGAAATATTTGCTTGTCAAGCTCACTGTCTGTATGTACCTAGTTGTCAATCATGATTTACTTTTGAAAATACAATTAAGAATGACCATAATAACATCTTACTGTTAGTAACAACAATATATTTTTAATTCTCTTTTCCTGAATCTATAATATACTAACTTCTATTCAGCTAACAGTGAAAGGTTAGCAAAATCAATCGAAATATATGCGGGATTTTGTAGTTTAGTAGTTGCTAAAACCTCGATTTTGTTGCTGAATTTAGTTTCGTAAAAAAAGAGTTACTGGTATCTTAAGGATAATCTCGCAGTAAAATGACGAGATAGGTAAGAATTAGATTGAATTAAACATTTGAATTACAATAATTGAATTTGTTGCTCAAAAATAGTGGAAAAAAATTGAAATAGACCCTAGAATCGGATAGACCTGGAGACTCACAGCTAACTACCAGTGTCCATGCTATCTGAACACGTAGTTTTTATTGACAAGACGATGTCACTGGCACTGGTGGTTTGTTACCTGTCTTCAAGTCTTATCGATTTTTTGATGCAACTATGATTTTCTACTTAGGTAAGTACTATTGCTCCTAGGTACTGAGAAAAACTGAAAAAAATATCTTATGCCCGCTGCATAAAATGCCTGCGTATAAACCCGGTTTTTGACTTACCGTAGTTTCTGTACTCAAACTTCAGTTGGCTTCAAAGAGTCTTTTGATCTCAGTAAGAAATAGGACCGTTTGGCAACAAAGAATATTTCGTGTTGATTAATCGTTTTTCCGTACAAAATGTATGGGAAAAGTTTTTGGCGATTTCTGTCATTTCTAATACTCATACCTTAAATGGTCCCAAAGACTCTTAATAGCTAGATGAAATAAGATCGATTGATATAAAAAAAATTTTTTAGTGTTTTAGAATTTTTTTCGTGGACTGTACATTTTTTTCCAAAATCTGTGAATGTAGTTCAGAATATCTCAAAAAGTTATGGATAGTCTCTCAGGAATGTTTTCCTGTAACTATAGCAGTTAGGGTACCTACCCTTACTGTCCCGTCTCAAAAATCCATCCTGTATGCACGTCTTCATACATATGTAAATACATAAGGAAAGGTCTAAGACTTAAGACATAACAATTTCTAACTATTTCAGTGCACAATTCAGGACATATTGCATAAATAGGAATATACATTTGACATTTTGTAGAATTTTCACCGATAACTAATTGAACAAACCTAGGTAATTTCCAGCTAAATAATAAAATAAGTAGTAATGTCCTCCTGACCAATTTTGGCCACCACGGCCAATCTCGCTAAAACTAAACATGTGCGCAGGAGATATTATAAGGAAATGGAATAATATTATTTAATCATATAAAATCTAATTGATCTATTGTAAATGTGCACTTTTTAGAATAATTGATGTTTTTTTTATGTTTTATCTTTATATTAATTAATTCATTAATTCATATATTAAGTCAATCTACGTATAAATTATTTATGAACTGCATTCAAGGTAACACGATAATTATATTCAAGATACTTAATTAATATTTGGTATTCAATGTAATATTTGATCCTCTTTTTTTTATCCTCTTTTTTTAATTATTGGTATTTTTTTTAATCATTGATGTTTTTTATACCCAGTATAAAAGACTATTTATTTGTAAGATTTCATTTTCGATTATGTAACAGTACTTGGATAACGTAGGTTGAGAACATTCTTGTTAGGTCTTCTCTTTATTTCAAAACTCAGAACCCCCATTCTCATTTCTCTTAGTTTTGAGGCCCAACAATATACTATCAAATATAATTTCTACTGCTCAAACATTTTTTGCATAGTTCTAAATAGATTAAAGTATCAATTGATTTGATTTATTTTATGTCTCGGAGAAAGGGGATCAATTATTAAAAAAGATGATCATTTCGACTTTTTGCTGTTTTTGCAAAATTAAAATGATCATTTAAATCCATGCCATATTATAAAGCACAAGTATTATTTGCAAATACAAGTACTATTCTCTATTCCTTTCATTTTGAAAGTTCAATGGTGAGAAATGAGGCCTGCGAAGGATAATGACCTGGAACATGAAACAAGGATACATACTAGCCACTAAATCAACAAGACAGTTAACAATACATATATAAGTATTGATATGTTAACTCAATCAAATTTACTTCTTCAGGTGTTCTATTACGCCACAATTTAAACTTAACCAGGATAGTAACAAAATAAATCCGTCTATTCAGACCTGGTACTACAGTGCTATGGTAGGTATTTTACAACGAAAAAAAGGAGTATTTCAATAAAAATATAATGCTATTCTTTTAAAATTTAACGTGTGGTCATCCTACACAGAAATATAATTGCCTCTATCTTAATAAATAATCATCTATACTAGATCGTAGATAGGGTTCATAATTTTAGATAAAAAATGTCATAAATATGGTGGAGAAATATGAAACATACAACAGATACAACAATGAAGCTCCTTGTAGTATTTCTCGCTTCTATGTCATGTAATATTTATTTTTATTTTATCATTGTTTACATTTATTACTATTTTTGGTTGTCATTTCTATTTCTTATCAAATTATTAAATCTTTTTTCTCTGCTACTAACTCTGTGAGACCTACAAAGTGTTACTACTATATAATGGTTAATGCTTAAAACTGTCTAACATACCATTTTGATTTCAGTGTGCTCTAGCAGTGCTATTCCCGTAGTGCCAGGGGACAATAGTCACTATGTAGAAGGCGAAAGCAGGTACATTTGGATGCCCGATAATGATGGTAATCCTGTACTTGTAGACCTACAGGAACCAGTCGATGAGGCACTATTATCACAAGCTAGAAATGGCGCCAATAACCAATACTGGCTTTTTACCAGGTAAGTTTATTAAAAGCTTAATATTATTTTGCCATTCCTTATTTCAATTACACTATATTTGACTGTAATTCATTTTTATTCTCCTTACCGCCTGTTACCACGCAGTTGTAATAGGACTTTTAATATATTTTTTTAATTACTTAAAATATTAGCTTTATTTAAATACAATCTACTAATGTAAATCTATTGTGGTATGTATTTATAAAATATGTTATCAGTATGGTAATAATAAACAGTTGGTACATAATTTTCTAATGTTTATATTATTTAACAGACAAAACCCTACCAGTCGCCAAGTACTTGTAAATGGAAATGCTAACTCAGTAAGAAACTCTAACTACCGTGGTAACCGAGCTACAAAAGTAATTGTCCACGGGTGGAATAACAATGGCAACACTGAAATGAACCCTCTCATCACATCTGCATTCCTTGCGGTCCAAGACGTTAATGTCATTGTGGTAGACTGGAACCGTCTTGCAAATGGAGCCTATACCACCGCAGTGCGTGGGGTCCCGGATGTTGGTAGACATCTCGGTTTATTCATTCAGTGGCTTTTTAATAACTTCGGTGGAAATTATAATAGCCTTCACTTGGTCGGCTTTAGTTTAGGAGCTCATGTTGTGGGAAATGCAGGTCGTACCATTGGAGGACGTGCGGGACGTGTTACAGGTCATTATTAATTTAATAATTATTAATCTTTTTTTAAATAAATAAGGTTATATTTAGTAATATCAAGGTTACTCACTATAAAATTATAAATATATAAAAAATAGTTTAAAAATCGAATTTAATTGTAGCATTTAATTTTTAGGATTGGATCCTGCTGGTCCTCAATGGGGAGGAAACTCTAATGCTTTAAATCGTAATTCGGGAATCTACGTAGAATCCATCCATACAGATGGACGTCTACTTGGTATAATGGATCCAATTTCAGACGCTGACTTCTATCCTAATGGTGGTAGAAATCCGCAACCAGGTTGTGCCATTAGCACCTGCTCACATGGCCGTGCTCCTCAATTTTTCGCTTCAAGTGTAAGAACAAACCATTTCGTCGGAAGACGGTGTAATAATATTAATGAAGCAGAGTTAAGCAGGTGCACCGGCGCCCAGCATCGTATGGGTAACGGCATAGTGGGTAAAAGAGGGTATGTAGAATTATTAATTTATTACTTTGCGGGATTAACATAGAAAAATACATAGATAGGCAGATTTCGCAAACTTCCCTGATGCCAGTAAGCAAAGAGACATGCTTGTTAGATGGCAGTACCTAATAAATAGCCCAGTTGGGTTGTCGAAGAATAAAGCCTAAACGCGAAAAAATGTTAGGCCAAAAGTTTATTTCATTAGCCTTTAAGGAGTATAAATTGGAGTGTAAATTCAAAATCGAGACCAAATTCTTAACTTTATGGAGGAATCCTTTTTCCTCAATATATCGGCCACTATCAATTTCTCGAGAAAAATCATAAGGCCTAAAGTTGTTCATTATTCAATACTGTAAAGTGGGGATGGAATCATCCACGTCATCCATGAAATTATCAGAGGGAGAGTACGATCTATTATCATATAGCGTGGAGCGTATGTCTACTAAAATCATAGCAGCTACTTCACGAACGATTCTCAGTCTTTCTTCCTTCAGTCTTGCGAGAAAATTTTGTGACCAGTGTCACGAAATACATAATCATCTCCAATCCTGCTGCCACAAACATAATAATTTCGTCACCCTACTCAACTTAAATTTAAAAACGTCTACAAAGACGTTTTTTAACTGTCTTTGATCCGGAGGAATGTCTCCTTCAATCTTTTCCATCACCTCATTTAGGTTAAATTGACATTTGTCAGCGTTTTCCTGAATATAAGCAAAAACATACTCCATAGCAAGATCTATTTCGCAAGAAATCGGACCTTAGATATTAAGCCAATGAAAAAAAAAAAAGAATTTTAATTCCACACAACTTCATTCCTGTACATTAGCCGTAAAGTCAATAATAAATGAGATAATTCAATAATTACATTTCCCCCAATTTTTCCCCCTTAACTCGGAAAATATCAACCGCACGAAAAAATTAGCAATAAATAAAATGTAGAGAATTGAATAATGAACAACTTTAGTCCTTATTATTTTTCTAAAAATGTTGAAAATGGGCAAGATATTGAGGAAAAACTATTCGCTATTAAAATCAAGATGACGGCTAACGCATCGCTCAAATTCAGTCGCGATTTTAAATTTACACTCCCAAATCCCAGTGACCCTCCCTAAAGGCTGGTGAAATAAAAATTTGGCTTAGAATTTTTCCGGAGTTCAATCCTAACCTGACTGGGCGACTAACATTTATCGGTTAAGAAACTTATGATATATTTACTAAACATTACCCTATCTAGCTTAAACATGCATGTGCATTCAGTGAACAGATTGAGAATAACATGACTGTCTAGATGAATATTATTAAAAAACAATATGTATATATAACAACTATATTCATGTCAGCATTTGGTGAAGTTTAAGCAATAGGTAATGCATTAATCTATTATTATATACAATTATTTCCCTGAATATTGTATATTATTCGAATACTTAAAGTATTCGCAGATTTTATTTCGAGAAAATATTTATAAATAGGAATTAATTATGATTCATGTCGTATATAAAAATATATGTTTGGTCAAGGAATATTGAAGATAATAAAATAAGCTTTAAAATAGTATTAAATTGAACCTATTTTATTTTTCAGAGCGGGACTTTACGGATTACTGACGGGTAGGTCTTGGCCTTTCTAAACCTGATACTGGGAATACTGCAATTGCGTGAAACACAAAATACAACATTTTATAAATTGGTATTTTAGTAATTCTTGAATATAGAAAACCATTCAATTTTTTGTTTTATTTTTTAAAAGTCCTAAAAAAATCCAAGAATTCTACTATCTTAGAGATCTTACTACTATATACTCGTAAATGCGAAAGTCTGGATGGATGGATGAATGTTTGTTACTCAATCACGCTAGAACGGCTGAACGGATCTGAATTAAATTTGGCATAGTAATAGTTTATAGTCTAAATAAATAATATACGGTTCCGGAAAAATATACGGTTCCGGTGGGATAGATTTGTTTTGTTTTTCACTAGGGACGAACCAAAGCCAAGTGAGGGTGAGCCGCTAGTATTGTATATATTTTTATCAAAATATGTTGTAAATAATTATCAAACTTCGAAATAATTACCCTTATTATGGTTAAACTCAAAAGCAGCTAAATCTATTATGTACAATATACATATATATATATATATATATATATATATATATATATATATATATATATATATATATGCTAAATAGAGACATATTGACATACAATAAAATTACCCAGGTCACTTTTATGCCCGTCTCTTTTAAAATATGTTTAAGTTTCAAGAATGACTTTGGGGCATACTTTGAATTATGTTGGGGCATACTATGTTTCATGATAAATGATATAACAACAAAAAGTATTAATTGTATAAGTTTGAAGAAGAAGTTTTTACTACCAATTTATATAAATAATTAAATACAGTAAAATTTTGTGAAAATCGGACGAGTGCGAGTCTGCATCGCGTCCGCGATACGCTAATTCTATACCATTAAAAGTTTAAAGATCAAAAAGAACAATGATCATGATCATGATTTCGTCAAAGTCTGTCTATTGACATGTTTATTACATTTATTTTTAACAGATCTTCTTTCATTTGTTTCTGAAAGGCTTTCTAATTTGAGCAGCGCATCTTCTTTTAATATTCAAAATTAAATTATAAAAAAATAAAAATAAATTTATAAATAAAATAATTAAAAAATAAATAAAAACCTGTGGTGTTAGTCATATGGTGATTTCATTTAGCCTACTTTAAGTTAGTGCACTTTATATTGGTGCAGAATTAAAGTGTACCTAATATTAAACCTAATGGTTGTCTCATTACACTTCCGCTCCGAACCCTATACTATTATCATATGTGCGTCTACACTCTATACTTAGCACAGTAATAAAATTAAGAAAGTAACATATTATTATATTATTGTGATTATTATATACTAGCGACTCACCCTCGCTTCGCTTCGGGTTCGTCTCTAGACAAAAACAACTCTATCCCACGGGAACCGTACATTTTTCCGGGATGATATATAGCCTAAAGCCTTCCTCGATAAATGGACTATCTAATACAAAAAGAATTTTTCAATTCCATCCAGTAGTTTCTGAGATTAGCGCGTTCAACCAAACAAACAAACAAACAAACAAACAAACAAACAAACAAACAAACAAACAAACAATCAAACAAACTCTTCAGCTTTATAATATTAGTATAGATTTTAACAATCTTAAATTTTTCTTTTTTTAATTTAAAATTAAAAAATAATTGCAGAAGAAACATTTATTCACTCATTTACAACAACAGCTGTTATTTTTATTATAATATCAAACAATGTTTAACCCCTGTGCCTCGGAGAATAAGTAAAGCTGTTGATCCTGCACCTGAACCCTCACCGATCGTGTTAGGTTATCGTCTCACCAGAGTATGAGCATGACAGGAATATTACGCATATACTTGTGCATTACAATAATATTCAATATCTTAATGAGATTGGCTACCGTCGTCAAAATCAGTCTGGAGGAGAAATATATGACTTTTACGGTCTTTTAAAATCCATTGCTACCATAAACCTATTGGAAATAATAAACCAGTCCCAGAAGTCCGAGTAAATGATAAAAATACTAGCGACTCGCCCTCGCTCCGCTCGGGTTCGTCCCTAATTACGTTTTAACCTTTACGTTTTAACATAGTAAAAAGTATCCTATATGTTGACCCGGATAATCAGCTACCAACATATCAAATTTCATCAAAATCTGTTCAGTGGTTTTCTCGTGATAATGTCGATGATGTCGACAGACAGACAGACAGACAGACAGACAAAAAATCTAAATACTATAGATTCGGTCTCAGTATCAATAATAATGAATATTTCAATAAGATTTTCCAAAAAATATTTAATGTACAGATTCGATTCAGTTACAATTTTATTATATGTATAGATTACTATTTCCAGCACAGACATTGGATTAAATTGGTACTTGTAGTACGTCACTTTTATTTTGAGATAATCGTATATGCGTTATGGACGATCAACAGGTAACGTCAAGTCTACATTCACTAACCTAGTATCTAGTGAGAAGGGACACACCTCCAAAGGTATATTGCGCCTTGTGTTTGGAAATAGCATTTATTTCAAAAATTGTTTTAGTTATTAAGTACAAAATATGTGCGCATTACAGATGATGCATAAAATCTTCTGGCTTGCATCTAAATGATAAAATTTATAGGATCATAGTAAATGGGTGCAGAGAGACTTTTCTAGGACGATTTCTTTCGTCAATAATAAAAAGACATTTCTTTTTTACCTAATAAAACATACGTTAATAACGGTGTATTTTAAATGTAAAGAACCAAAACTTTCCATTGGAGTCTATAGAATCTACTATTATTAGGCATAATAATTATTAAAAGCTTGGTATCATTTTAGTGATATAATAGCGAATTTTACTCTCATGTTTACAAGTAGTATTGTGTAGGTATAAGTGGTGTGGAAACAACACTGCTAAAAAGGTAGATCTTTTCTTGTCCGTATAAACTGTTACGTCCGTTCAAAAGAATTGATACATTCTGTAGGTAGACTTGTCAGCAAATCAACCATCGGCTCAATTTCTTGAGAGAAGGCCTACTTCGGTTTATGCCTGAGTGCAATGAGGTAATAAAGTCCTGTATAACATCATTGCCTGAGTGTAAGAAGTTATCGAGAATATTCTGCGTAGAATAATGCAAAAGAAAACCGCATGAAAACTCGAAAACACGCGTTTTTAATTTAGATCGATTTTTCGCCCCCGAAAATCCCACATATCAAATTTCAGCGAAATCGTTAGAGCCGTTTCCGAGATCGCTCGTATAAATAAATAAATAAAGATATAAATATACAATTAGATTACATTAAAAAAAAGCGCCAAATACACTACCTCACAGGTGGCGTCGAAACCTGTGCAATAGAGAATAAGACTTTAGTAAATTTTAGAATGGCTTTTTATTAGAAATAGTGAATTTTAGGAGAAAAAGTGTAAGAACAATTTTTGTAGACAATTGCAGGATCTACAATTTTTATCTGTACTATTTTTATCATAAAGGTAACCATTTCGCTAAAAAATCCAGAAATCCCATTTTTGCGAACTTTGACCTTGCATAAAATTTTTTGCACACATGGGATTGATGGGGAGTTTTCACAATTTCATTATAATGGTATCCTTAACGTTCATATACATTTTCAGCTTCTTGGGAATTTATGCAAGGGTGAATGTCTATTTTGACCGGACTATTATACTTGTTTATGGTATGTTTATGTACCTACCCGAAGCGCACGATTATCCTGGTTTGATAATGACATTGTTTAGGAACTCTTAAAGAATCGCTATAATTTAATAGGTATTTTTCATAATGATGAGAAGGATAATGAGAGCCTAGAATAATTATGTCCGAGTTTATAGTTCTATTGAATGTTGATCTTTAGTTGTAAATCGAAAATTGATGGTGAGTGTTTTAGCATACTTATATTTGCTTAATACTATGTCTAGTAGATATTACGACTTAAGGCGAGATCCTTACGGAAAATGCAAAGTTAACCCCAATGATATTTCTATTATCTCAGAAAATAGCGAGGTTGGCTTAAAATAAAAATTTAATACCTAAACTAGAAGAGAGGTTATCATCTAAAATTGTTACGGACGGACGGATGGAAGACAGACGGGCGGATGGACAGACAGATAGGCAGACAAAAATTTTAATAACTTTTGTTTTAGGGTCTATTAATTACGTACATAATACGTTACAGTCATTGTTTTTTAAAAATTATTTTATTTACAGACTAGCAGAACCCGCGGCTTCGCCCGCGATCAAACTTTATATATAAATTACCTTTTTATATAATACGAAGAAATTACAATAAATTAAAATCAAAGGCGTAGTAAGAAGTTATCAGTGGTATTCGAGGTATGAATTCTGATTCCCCCCACATCCAGCAAACACAGTGGTCACTATAATGTTTAATGAATTACTCACAGTCTAATCCCGTTACATAGTTTAGGCGACTTTTTTATTGCAACCCAACCTTTAGAAGGAGGATATAGATAGCAGGATACTCTCTAACTAAGTTCTCTCTCTAGCGCTCTAGGTCTGAAAAATTGTCGCTCCTGTGGCTAGCTGAAAGGTTATACGTAATTTTCCTTTGGATTTGGATCAATTTCCGTTCTCTTCTTTATACCCCACACATTAAGTGTGCACTTACAGAGAACTTGAGGAATGTCACTCTATTTAAATATATTCAACAACTCAAACTTCACCGCCCACTTTTACCCACTTAGGGGCTGAATAAAAAAAAAATTACAATACATGTTTATTTATTTGTATTGAAGAGCATTAATACAAAGTTTCAAGTAATTCTGATCATAAACATTTTTTTCCTGATATAAACAGCACAACCCCCTTTTTCCCTTTTAAGGGATGAATTTCGAAAAAAATGATATTTGTATTGTTTTAGTTTTCATTTTAAAAGTAAATACCATTTTCCGTGCATCAATTACAGAGTTTCATACAAACTTTCATCCCCTATTTGACAGCCTTATGGGATGAATTTCAAAAAATGCTGAAATACGTATGTATTTAATTGTATTGGAGAGCATTAATACCAAGTTTCAAGTAATTCTGATCATAAATAATTGTTTGCCCATATAAACTTTATAACCCCCTTTTAGTCTTTTGAGGGATGAATTTCGAAAAAAATCTAATACACATATTTCTTATTTCTTACCTTAAAGCTAAATACTAATTTTCGTGCATTTCGCATTAAGAATGACAGAGTTTCATACAATCTTGTATCCCCTATTTTACCCCCTTAGGGGATGAATTTTGAAAAATCCTTTCTTAGCGGATGCCTACATTGTATAAGGAATATGACTTCCAAATTTCACGTTTCTACGACCAGCGGCTTAGGCTGTGCGTTGATCGATCAGTCAGTCAGTCAGGACAAAGCATTTTATATGTATATATAGATTTCGATAAGTTACTGTTTGATTAAATGTATAGATAATATTGTTATGTTGCAAGACTGAGCATGTTTATGTTTAGCGGGTTAGTTGTAAATAAGTATCTACAGTGATTGATAATTATAACTTAAAATAAAATTGTGTGTTTATAATCACGTCCTCAAAAACGGCTCTAACGATTTCGATGAAATTTGCACTTTAGTAGGTACACTAGTATTACGTACGTACGTATAGTATTACGAGGGCGAAAAATCGATCTACTTAGCTCTCACATCTGGGAAAATCCATTTTCTACGTATTTTCACGCAAAAAGATTTGCCCGCGCGATATGCTTCGTAATTTCGCCGCCTCCGTCTGAATAGCCCACAGATAAGCTGGGCAGGAATAAAAATATTAAAATGAGCAATTCTTGTATATATGTAGAATGTATTTGGATCAAATTTTGTATGTAGATAAGGTTTTGCGTTTTAAGTTCATCTATATAGGTGTCTGTTCTGAAAAAACTCTGTTATATCTTTTTCGAAAAACGCCAGGAGAGCTCGGTCGTCCAGGTGCTAATCAATTAATGTCATAAGTTCAAAGACAAAGAACTATTATAAATAATAATTTCAACGTCATCTTTTGCTTTTAGGGCTGTCAGTAGGGTCAAATAAGTAAAATTTGTGTTTAGAAATTCGCCGTAATAAAGATTGGTATAATTTTGCTGTGGTCTGAACTATCTCTGAATACAAATCAAGCCAGGCTTAGATAAGATATAATTTAACAATTATTGTTAAAAACCGAAACCTAACAAAATATATACATTAGAATGACACAATATGTATTACGATTCTATCACATAACGAATAAAATCACTTTAATAAAATAATTTAAAAAAAAATATTCGTCAACGATTTCAAAATGACATCCCTCCGGTGACTACAAAATTAGTTGACCCGCCAATAGTGTATAAATAAAAATATAAATTTAAAATTATAATTTACAATGTAGATACTTTGACTTTGTAATACTTACGTATAGTTATACCATTGGGGGCAACTGTGCGCACTTTTGCCCTTCAAGCCATACTATGTTTGAAATATTAAAGCTAAAGAAATCATAATATAATCTTTACATAGAACATTTATTTGTCTATAAATAAAAATAAAAAATCAAACAAATCAGAAGTATTTCTTTTTGCAACAAACCGTTAGAGAAATTCGGAATTCGTTCAATTGCACCTTATTGCGGTGAGTGTGCCCAAGAACTCCGTGGTCTCTTACCACCATCGCCATTCTTCCATCAGAACACCAGACGTACTGCAGGATACCATCTTTTCTTGGTTGACATTCCGACCACTCGCACTAAACGCTATTCGTCATCTTTTATAATGCGCACAGCCAAGAAGTGGAATTCCCTGCCTGTGTCTGTTTTTCCGAGTTCGTATAACCTGAAGCTGTTCAAGGTGCGTGTTAACAGGCTTCTCCTGGGCAAACTCGCTAGATCGTAGACCTTATCTATGCCTTCGAGCTAAGATGAAGGTCAAAAATAAGCCATTTATAATAATAATAAGTCATTTATAATAAAAAAAAACGCATATCCGGTAAATAAACGCATTCCTTAGTGAAGCACACAAACAACTACAAAATATTGTTTTTGTTTACAATATTTCTTTGTAATATTCTTATTGTTAATTCAGTCTTATTTATAATAATAAAGCTAATTTTGCTTAATTAATGTTTTTGAGCTTAATCATATTTATCTCAATCGAACATGAGATTACAAAGGCCAGTCAGATTAAACCTTATCATAGTAATATTTACCTACTTCATCTAAAAAGATATCACAAAAATCTATCTGAGTGGTTACCCAAACAACAATTGTAAAAAATAAAACAATTTATAATAAAAAACAAAGAAAGACGTATTATACGTCTTTCTTTTCATTAATCATATTAATATTTGAAAATCAACTTCGATTATCACCACAGTACCCATTGAATCTACAGCTCCGTCCAGTTTAAGTCTTGTGCGCAAACAGGATTCACTTATGCTATGGATTCACTTATGCTATGGCATTTGCACTTCTCTTACTTTTCTCATTTCGGATAAGCTCTTTAGCCTTAACAATTGTTATTCTGTCACTGCTGCTAGTTCGGGTTTTTTTCTAATGTTTGTTCGCGGTATGATGATACTGTAACATAAAATAATGATGTATATAAGCAATAATAATACAAAGTTTAACCAGCAACTAAGACATCATTATTTTTTTACTGAGATATTGCTCATTGGGGTAAGTGTACGCATGCGCACACTTTCTCCAGGAAGCCAATATATAAATTAATGTTGATACTGGTTTAGGCAACAAATATAACATCAATATCATTTCTCACATAATAATGACATGACTTACCAGTATCGGATTCGAAACTTGAACGTGACAGGATTAGTAAAAATCCCAAAAACTATACCCTGTACAATTTAGCTTGATCTTTTTGACAGACGAGCTAGTGATGGGAAACAGAAAATATCGAGTAGTACAAAAAATAACGTTTTAAAATACTTGTAACTGTGACGAAATGGTGTACGTGTATTATGTGTGAAATTCTTTATTGCACTAGACATATAAAATATTGGGTAGATAAGCGACGGTGGGTAAATATTCATAATAAGTACCTATATTTTAATATTACAGGGTTATTTTTGGATCTCCCGCCAAATTTAAATAGGTGGTTCAGACCATGAAAGTAAACAATTTTCCCAAAGAAACACGGGTCGAAAAGTGAAACCACCTATTTAAATTTGACGGGAGGTCCAAAAATAACCCTGTATGTAAAAATTAAGGAAGAAAAATAAAATATTTTTATCTTTAAAACAGTTTTTATTTACAACTTAACAATGATCTTTAATAATGATTTATTGTAATCGATATTTGTAACAGTTACTGCCTGTTATTCGTGTCCCATCCGTATGTACCGACCGATGTAACATTGTACAAGCGTCTATTATTTTCAGTGTTCCTATTTAAATACTTTGAAGCAATAAAAAGTCTTAAAATTTTCGGATAACGCTTAAATCTTTAGGGACTTTTGTGTTATATGTATTTTATTAATATTTTTACAATTTTTAAAATCATTAAATTAAGAAAATAATATGCTCGTCATTGCAAAGTTATGTCGATCAGAAAAATTTACATCTGTCAAAAAGATCATGCTAACTTGTACAGGGTGTACAAGTTAGCATGATCTTTTTGATAGTAGATGGTAAATTTAATAAAACGTCACACGGCGCAGTGTCATGTCAAAACTAGTTCATCACTGCGGCGCGCGTCCTAGTTTCACTCAAATGAACCCCCGCTCGTCCATAACTCCTTTCGGAGATATATGCGGTGCACTTCCTTACTCTTTGCGCTCAGTTACCCCGAACGACTATATATTCTTATAATTATGGCAAAATTAATTCATTTATTTAGTATTATTAGCATTTTTAAAGTATGTCGAGCCTCCTTGTGATTTTATTTTTCTTCTTATTTTCTACACATATTATGCTCTACCAGCAGCCGAGCCTTTTCGATATTTTTAAAATATGAATATTATTATTAAAAAAAATATATATTATTTACTATAATAAATATTATTACTTTGATTTTAACTTTGATATGATGATAGGCGAATTTTAGCGTAATAACAATAATTATAGCATATATTAGCATTAATGTATGTGAAATATTTAATCTATGTATATATTATACTGTGTACTACATTGTTGTGATTGCGGTATGACCCTATGAAAATATATACTTATAAAGAAAATTATCAATAACAAGTGTCTGTCTGTTTGTCCGTGTAACGATCCATCTATATTCGTGATAGAATCGTAATAGGCAACTGATGTAAAATTGAAATTCTTACAGAATGTGTTATTGCAGTGAATATTTTTACAAATAAAAAAGCAAAATCTAAAGAATATAAACGTGACACGTCGTGAAGACAAGAAAAGCTGGACTAATTACAATGCATTTTTTTATCATACAAATCCAATAATTATTAAGATATTAATTAATAATTTACTAAATAATCGATAAAATCGAGTCATCTGTTTTGGATTTTTGTTTATCCAATTTTTCTTATCATTTAATGCAAAAATTACTGAAATACCTAGTATTGTTGTAATTACTAAGCTTGCTATTTATTTAACAGGTAATTTTAATAAACATTTTATTAAAGGTTCCCCAGTATATAAAATATACTCAATATACCCGGTTTTACATGAAAATATTGCTAGAATATGCACTCAAAATGCCGTGAAACATTATAAATGATAAAACATAACAATATATGTGAGTATACGAAACTAAAATGATTAATTATATTTTTTTAATTAGTAAAAGAAGGTCTTTTAAATTATAATCAGCCAGTAATTTCTTGATATTATATGTATATATTTTTTAAATGGATTGTGAAAATCATAAAACATTTAAATATTCAGCATTAAACTGCCTTATCTAATTGAATTTACTTACGCATTCAAAGCTATAGACCAAAAAAAATACTACTTTGATATAAAAGCAAATAATTGGACACAGATTTTTCAGTAATTATCTTTTCTCATCCCATAAGTGATGTCGAAAAACTGAAGATTATATTTTAAATAAAATAATAGACAATTCCAGATATTCCCAATTTAACAGTACCTAGTCCATTTCAACTACAGGAAAAGAATCCATTAGTAATAGCTAATGAACTTTCTAATAAATAAACAACAGTACATATTGAGGATCAATAAGGTTAACATATTATTATTTAAAATGCATTGTATCAGTATATAAAAGCATGTCTGCTACACGTACCTATGCGGTAATTAAGTTTATGCTTCATATCCAACTACTTGCTATATAAGAATACGAAGTCAAAATGAGAGCTGCATGGTATTTATTTTTTATATCCATTGGAGTTGTTTGTGGAAAACATGATGAGAACGTAAGTTAATTGCCCAATTTATTATACTTTCCCCCGCCAAGCTGAGTTTGTGTTTGTTTGAGTTAATCTCAGAAACATCAAAATATTATGCAGATTTTAATCGGGAGGCAAGGCAGTGCCCCCGCTATTGTAATTTTCAACAATCAAAAGAGGAATTATCTAGTTTATACACTAAATTACAAATATTTTCTAAGGATACGCTATCGATATGATAACCCTTCTCCAATGCTTTCGTAATATTATAAAAGCGAGGGGTATCTAAGGACACTAGTTACTAGTATAATATATTTTTAGACCTTTAATACGTATTAGCACTTTAACAGGCTTTTTATTTTAAGGAATAATGGGCAATATAAGATAATTTCAAAACGATAAAAGAGTTGAAAGGGTTAGAATATAGATTAATTTTCATGGACCACTTAGGATCAACAATACAACTTAAAAGTCAAAGGTTTTTAGTTCTGCGTGTATTATACATATACACTGTGTACTTCTGTGGTAACGTGCTCGCTTGAGGAACGGGATCAAATACCGGGTCTCGCGCCTCTGATATTTTCATGTGCGAATCATTTCTAATGTAATTATCACTTGTCGTATGGTAAAGGAAAACATCGAGAGGAAACCTACATATCTCAAAGAACCTTTGAAGTTTTCGAAAGACATGTAAAATCCACCAACCCGGACACGCACTTGGCCAGCGTGGTGAACTATAGCCTAATCCCCCTCGCATTGGAAGGTCTGTGCCCAGTGGGACGTTAAAAATATACAAAACCCATTACAACAATTGACAATATGTACCTACGTGTAAGGGCATAATATTTTATCCACATGTACAGTACCTACATGTTACACAATAGAGTTTTTTATAACAAATATACACAATTTTTTTTAGTTGCAGGTAGTTCTCATTCCTCTAGAAGCGGGAGCTGAAATTGTCGAAGTATCGTTGGATTGTGTTAAAAAAATGAGCTTGGACCCCGACATAATGAAGAGATATTTCGCCTATGAATTAGAAGACTCTGAGATTAATAGAAAGTACATATTCTGTCTTGAAAATAACTCAGGATATATGGATGACAATGGATACATAGTTAAAGATAAACTACTTCAAATTGTAGGACCACATAAAGAGAAAGTAGACGTCATTGTTGAAGAATGTAACAAAGCCATATATAGTGACAAATATGAAGCAGTATTCCGTAGGGCCATGTGTTTCAAAGAAAAGTCCGGATTGGAGTTAAGAGTGGCGTGATATTTTTATGCTAATGTTTTACTTTTTTTAAAAAAGGTTTCTGAATTATCCGTTATATAATAAATAATAATAATCATTATTTATAGCAGGCAATTCAAAACCCATAATATTATGTACAGAGAAAAAAAAATTAAGAATATAATTGATATTCATTTTCAGGTAGTCATTTTTTATTCGCCAGTTGATAAACTTTTGACTGAGTGGCAGTTGAATATAACTATTGATGTTATTATCGCACTATCCATCTTATACTGGTTTGTGAGCATCATTATCTAATCGTTTAACTAAATTCAATTAATGTCGTTTTCGAAACAGTCTATATTTTATGCCGTTCGGTAAGAAATCATTTGACAAAAATGTATTCAATTTGCTTTTTGATACTAAAATCTTGAAAGAGTTAAAGCTTGTTTCGTACTTTTGACTTAAATGTTGTACATCAATACAGCTTTCACCCATATCTGAAATATGTTCTTTAATATGATCAGAATTCGTGTTCTTGGAGATTCTCGACACATGGATAGCCATAATTGGGTCTGCCACTTGTATTTTACCAGTCAGGTTAATATTATATGACTTGTGCTTGCGCGGTCTCACCTCGATAAAAGCCTCGTGCGTCGATGACAAGGTGCATTCACGATAAGACGCTGATATTAGGTTTGTTTTTAATGTAGACTGAGAAACTAAATTAGTTGTGCTAACAATATCTTCGTAGATAGGAACCATCACAACGTGTATACTATTTTCTGACGGCAAACTTGTTTGAACTCGTTTAGGTGTATTCGACCTCTTGGAGCGCGATGTATTCAATTGCTCGATTGACTTTTCTTTTGAGTTATAATAAACTATTTTACAATTCTAAATTTTTGGAATGCATTTTGTTTATTAACCATTTTACAATTATATGAATACCATAGTTTGAAAACAAATTATAATCATAGATTAATTCAAAAAACTAGGTTTACGTAAAATCATTCACTTGAAACACCAACAGCGAATACAGAACACGGCAGTCTAAATTCTAAAGTATCTTTGTGGAATTCTATCATAAATTGCGCAATACTCCTCCTCTCTTTTTAATGCTGATTTTAATTGCGGCTTAACCTGCAAATCAGACTCTCAGCTTTGAATGTAAAAAAATAAATAAACAAAATACAATAGATTATAAACAAATTTAACAGAACTTACTTACTGAAATTATCGGTGACTCATGTGGTAATTTCCTAATATAACAGCGATCTATTAGATAAGTAACCTTCTAGATCATTTCATAAAATTAAGTAATAAATAATTATTGTACATATACATAAAATGCTTTGGCCTAACTAACTAACTGATCAACTAAACCGCTGGTCGTAGAAACGTGAAATTTGGAGGACATATTCCTCATACAATGTATTCATCCGCTAAGAAAGGATTTTTCCGAAATTCATCTACTAAGGGGGTGAAATAGGAAATAAAAGATTGTATGAAACTCTGTTATTCTTAAAGAAATGCACGAAAAATGGTATTTAGTTTTAAGATGAAAAATAAGAAATATTGTATTAGATTTTTTCGAAATTCATTCTTTAAAAGGGTAAAAGGGGGTAATAAAGTTTACATAGGCAAAAAATATTTATGATCAGAATTACTTGAAACTTGATATTAATGCTCTTCAATACAATTAAATAAATATGTGTTTTAGCATTTTTCGAAATTCATTCTCTAAGGGGGTAAAATGGGGGATGAAAATTTGTATGAAATTCTGTAATTGATGCACGGAAAGTGGTATTTACTTTTAAAATGAAAAATAAAACAATACAAAAATCATTTTTTTTCGAAATTCATCCATTAAAAGAGTAAAAGGGGGTAGTGCTGTTTATATGAGGCAAAAATTGTTTATGTACGAAATTACTCGAAACTTGGTATTAATGGTCTTCAAAACAATTAAATAAACATGTATTGTAGTTTTTTTTTTTTTAATTCAGCCCCTGAGTGGGTAAAGCTGGGCGGTGGGCTTGTTGTTGTTGAGTTGTTGAATATATATAAGCAGAGTAACATGGTTCAAGTTCTCCGTAAGTGCACACTTACTGTGTGGAATATAAAGTAGAGAACGGATATTATTCCGAATACAAAGGAAAATTATGTATAACTTCTTGGCTGGCCATAGCAGTGATAACTATAAGAGAATTAGACCGCGAGAAAGCTGGCACCGACTTCAAAAATATCTGATTAGGTATCTACAGTAAATGAAAACGACCAATCAGTTATTTTTTACTTTTTAGTGTTTTTTTTTAAGTCGGTTTTTATGTTTTTCTTAAAAAGTTTTTATTTTTCCCTTTTTAGTGTAGACATAAAAGTAGTAGCAAAGTATGAAGACTGACCAACTAAAATTCGCTTTTATTAGTAGCACTAAAAATGCTGGCTCTAAAATCCGATTCTAACGTATTGGGTTTGTTAAATCAAATAAAATGAAAACTACTGGGCCAAACTATGTTAAATTTTTAACCGACTTCCAAAAGGAGGAGGTTATCAATTCGATCGGTATTTTTTTTTTATGTATGTACATCAATTACTCTGAGATTTATAATACGATTTACGTCATTCTTCTTTTTTTTGATGCGGAATAGTTGCCATTTGGTCCCATAAAAATTTAACATAGTTTGGCCCAGTAGTTTTCATTTTATGAAAAAAAATTTATGAAAATCTTTGTTTACGTGGATGTAATTTTATGTATGTTCGCGGATTGCTTCGTCGTTCATGAACCGATTTTAATGATTCTTTTTTTGTTTGAAAGAAGATATCTCAAGGGTGGTACCACAATAATGAAACCAGGATCTGATGATGACATCTTAGAGAAATCGAGGGGAACCTTCGAAAATCGTAGTGGCGACTAGTGCGCTTGTTAATTTTTTTTTCATTAAGTATTTTAAAGCACTACTATTTAATGAAGGTCTGGAGTCGATCTGATGATGGAACCGAAAGACAGTCGAGGAAACTCCTCAACGATTTACAGCAATTACCTGGTGTTTGGGCTTGATTAATTTGTATTGATGAGAACTTTACACCTAGATGGGTTGTGAGTGTCATTAGGGGTCTGAATAAATGGCTTAATCGATATGTTTTTAAAAATCTTTCTTCTTACAAATTACCTACTAATTACGTCTACACCAAAAATGAAAAAATAAAAACTTTTTAAAAAAAATGAAAACCGACTTCCAGCCACAGAAAAGTAAAAAATAACCAAACGGGGGTTTTCATTTACAATAGATACCTAATCAGATATTTTCGAAGTCGGTGCCAGCCAATACAAATCAAAGCACACCGACTTCGAGAATATCTGATTAGGTATCTATTCTAAATGAAAACCCCCGTTTGGTTATTTTTTACTTTTCTGTGGCTGGAAGTCGGTTTTTTTTTTTTTTTTTAAGTTTTTATTTTTTATGGGACCAAATGGCAACTATTCCGCATCAAACTAAAGAAGAATCACGTAAATCGGATCATAAATCTCAGAGTAATCGGTGTACATACATAAAAAAAATACCAATCGAATTGAGAACTTCCTCCTTTTTGAAGTCAGTTAAAAGTGTTTTTTTTTTTTTAATTCTAACGCCAGTGACGTCATTATATCGCTTTAGTAACGCCACCGCATGGCGAAATAATCAAAAATTTGTCATTGCATAATACAGGTTATATTTGTTTTGAAATTATTTGACTGATATTTGACTATTTTGTTGTTACACATATCTTTTTTTTCTAGGTAACATACTAAAATATTGTAACCTAATATTATTACGATGTAGCCAAAAAAGCTAAAGAGTTAAGGCTAAAAACTTATTTTTATAAAATAATATATCTAAGAATGTGTCCAATGGCACTTTTATTATAGTCTCTAGTTAGGGGGAAGACACTTTGTTCTTATGTTTATATTAGTAGCACTATATTATTATTATTTTCACTACATTACACTATTTTTTTAACACTACACTAACTCAAGAGGTTTAGTTCTTTTAAGCCTTCTCACTATGTCCGTGTTGTCGACGAGCTGGATTGCCTCGATATTCACATGTTTATGAAGTCTTTGCACGTGAGCTTCTGCATATTTTTTTATCACTTTATCGACAATCTCTACATTGAGGTCCCGATGAAGATCGTCGTTTCTTACGTACCAGGGTGCATTAACTATTCCCCTGACTTTATTTTGGAATCGTTGGATGATAAGAACATTACTCTTTTTGATACAGCCCCACAGCTGTATACCATAAGGCCAGTCCAGTTGTTTATATAATAATATTTTGTTATGGCACATGAATATAGAAAATACAAAAGTATAGTATGATTGCGATTGGCTCACAGCCTCAACGGATATAGTGACGTCACAACCAATCCCAAGTTGTTTTATTTCGTTCAAAAATTTATCAATTTTTGAAGTAAAACTTCTTTACGCACGGTTGATATGGGGAGTAAGCTGGTGAAATCGTTACGAAAAGTGTAATCAGGCGAGGCGAACGTTTGTTGCCATGGTAACTGTCGTTATTGTCTGAAAAATGATATATAATATTATATTCTTTCCTTATATGATATTCTATAAATATATGATTGTAATATGCCTAATATGCGTTATTTTTAGTATTTCACCTATCCTGATTATTTAAAAGATAAATTGAAATTCATAAAGAGTACCGATAATCTACAGAAGTTTTACTTCTTGCGTGTGTACACATTCATATAAGCACTCTATATTTTTTTATTAATAATTACTAAAAAAAATAATTTTTAACAACAAAAATTTTATTTAAATATATTTTAAAGGCATTATTCTTTCATTTGTATTTAATTTTGTGGCAAAAAAATTAACACAACTTCTCTATCAAAACTCCTAAGTAAACTTCGTTGAAATCATATGTTTGCAATTCTTATTACATAATCTATACTAACATTATAAATAAGGCAGTTTGTTTGTTTATTTGTTTGTTCATTCGTTCGTTTGTTTGTTTGAACGTGCTAATCGCAGGAACTACTAATCCAATTTAAAAAATTTTTTGCATTAGATAGCCCGTTTATTGAGGAAGACTATAATATGTTATATATCATATAATATATAGTCTATCAATTCCATACTAACCGTCAAAATATAAGTACGGATGAACCCGAGCGGACCGAGGGTGAATCGCTAGTAAACAATAATAACGAAACATATAAAGTAAAATTACCGCGCGCAAAGCCGTAAACGACAGGTTGTATTTTATATACGTATAAGCTTGAAAAATATTTAATCTTTCAAGTTAAAGATTAGTTATCATCAAAATTATAATATACGACTATTTACCATTATAATGAAATCACACAATAGGTCGTGCGTTCTATCCTTCAATTGTCTCGTTAGACATACAAAGTACAGAAACATGAAGAACTTTCTCTTTATCTCTGTTTATATAGCCAGTAAGAAGTATAATATATAATGATTAATATATAATAATATATTATATGTTATTATATAAATAGATATACTGTATTCTGGCTGCCTAAGATTTGTGGCGTAAAGAATAATCTCTGTCGTTAAACAAACTTTTATAACCACTAATCAGTCTTTACTACAAAAAAAAAAAAAAACAAAATATAAGCATAATTTTTTATCGTGGAGCTTAATTTTCTGATTATTGTTCATAGTTTGCGTTGGTACTACTATAAAAGAACGAGAATACTATACACTACCTAATGAGGAAAATTTGCTTCAAGAAGGATCATTAAATTATGAAAATTATCAAAATAAAATAAGTGATAATATCCTGCAAATTAATGACACCAACGAATATTGGCTATTCACTAGGTAAGTTATGAAATCATTTCTTTTATTTCTTTTTATTTATATTTTTACGTTTCGAATTTCTTGACATTGCTATTTGTACTTACCACTCTCTAGTTTGTGTGCTATATATACATATAAGAAAATATTTGAGAAAAATTAATATTGAGGGTCTTTTTTAACGCAATAGAACCCAAAACAAAATGTTTTTTTTTAAATGTTTGTCTGTTTGTCGGTTTATCCGTTTATCTGTACGTTTGTGCGCGCTAATCTCAGAAACGGCTTAACCGATTTGGATGCGATTTTCACTAATGTATTGTAATAAGCTTCACTTAACATTTAATGTTTATTTTATTTTAATCAGTTCATAAATAAAAGAGTAATGTCAATTTAAAGAATCACCTAGGGACGAGCCCGAGCGAAGCGAGGGTTAGTCGCTAGTATTATAATATATATTTTTAATTCACAGGCAAAACCCAACAATACCCCAAATTGTTATCAATGGCGATCTTATTTCCTTATGGAGATCCAACTATAATGGCAGCAAGTCGTTGAAAGTAATTGCCCATGGGTGGATTGCCAATGGTTTTGCACCAGTTAACACAATGATCACAGGTGCTTATTTAGATACTGATGATGTCAACGTAATCGTTCTTGACTGGAGTAGAAGCGCCAAGGGAAATTATCTAAACGCTTCTTTAAGAGTACCAGGTGTAGGGCGATATTTAGGAAACTTCTTGCAATGGTTGATTACTTTTGGAGGTGGTAGCTGGGACAATACGCATCTAATCGGTTTCAGTCTTGGAGCACATGTAGTTGGTAATGCTGGACGACAAGTAGGCGGTCAAGTTAGAAGAATCACAGGTTTGGACAATTAACTAACACATACTATCTCAATTATAAACTAGCGACTCATCTTCGCTTCGCTCGGGTTCGTCCCTAGCTTGCTTCTCAATACAAACTTTCATCTCCATTTTCACCCCCTTAAGGGATGATTTCCGGGATAAAAAGTATCCTATGTCCTTCCCAGAGTCTCAAACTATCTTCTTACCAAATTTCATCTAGATCGATTCAGTAAATCCAAAGATTACCCCCTACAACCTCACATACTCACAAACTTCACCTCTTTATAATATTAGTATAGATAAATAAGTATTATAATTAAACGTAAATGTTTATTTTTTAGGACTAGACCCAGCTGGTCCATTCTGGGATAACTCTTTTGCATTGAACAAACGATCCGGCCAGTACGTAGAAGCTATACACACAAACATTTTATTCGTAGGAGTAATTGGACCTGTAGGACACACCGATTTTTATCCAAACGGTGGACTTACTCAGCCAAATTGTGACACAAATTCATGTGCTCACAATCGAGCTTATGAATTATTTTCTTCTAGCGTACGAACAGATCATTTTGTTGGGAGAAAATGCCTAGATCTTACACAGGCTCTTATGAATCAATGCAATGGCGAAACTTTGAATATGGGAAATGCGGATTTAAGAAAAACGGGGTAAGTGAGGAAATTTTAGTAAAAAGGATTAAATGTAATATCTATATCAATAAGTGTAGTAGCTATCTATCAAAAATAGCTATAATACTACATTTATCTGGTTATTTATCAAAAAAATAAATAATAGTGCAGCTAAGCGTGCATTGTATTAAAATGAAATGTATTTCCAATCAAAATAAAAATACTAGTTTTTGCCTAGGGCATCGCTTGCATAGCAGATACATTAATAGTAAGCAGCCTATGTAGGTATACGAGTAAATTGATTCCAGCTACAAGTTTTTTCGGATATTTCATATTTCACTCAAACGCCTTAAGCCGCTGGATCGTGAAGGAGTAACAAGTACACTGACTCACAAATGGCATTTATAATTTAATAAATTATTTTTAAATTTGTAACACAAACGTCATGTTTTCCTATTTTTAGTATTTATTGTACGTTTAACCTAATACTGTAGTTTTTAAGAAATTAAATTGTATTATAATTGTAGATATCGTACATTATGTAATAGTAGCACAAAAATATGATGCCGTCACACTGACACATTTCTACAGCTGTCGTTATATTTAAAGTAATAAAGTCACTTAAGATTTTTTAATAAAAACAAATATTTTCACCATCAATTATGCTACGTTATTATACAACTTCTAAGAGCTGTATAATAACCTAAAACAATAATAAAACTATACATGTTATCGGCAGCGTAAATAAAAAAATAAGTGTTTAATAGTGATAACAAATAATAAATCCTTGTTGTTTCAGATACGGTATATATGGATTATCGACAGGAAATAGTTGGCCGTATTAAAGGGAAAAACAAAGAAATAAGCATAGGCCAAATATATTATCTCATTGCTGATATAATAATCATAATATATTAGACGAATATAATAAACTCGACAATTTTTTTTTCTTGTACACTTATTAATATATCTTATATATTATTCTTATACGGTAATGAGCGACACGTTCTCGCTTCGCCCAGGCCCTGACTTTTTGAATTTAATCAAAACCTGTTAAAACAGTATTTTAAAAGTTTTATCTTGATTATAGAATTACAAAATTCACTCTCAAAATACGTTACAGAAATACTTGTTCATGAAAATTCATTTCGTATTTCACTGTATCATCATTTAATTAATTAAAGTACTTACCTATAAAGTGAGCCATAAAAAAATCTTACTTTCGAAATCATTTGAAAGTAAAAAGAATAAGCGTTACCGATAATTGTTTCAAATAGAAGCATAAAATTTTACGTAAGAATTAAAACTTATCGACTCTACTTGTTAATTTTAAAATTAACAAAAATTTCAAAATCTATACAGATTAATAAAATTGAAGTGTCTGTTTGTAATTTTAAAATAACAGCTTTATACTAATGAAATTATATACGGTACTTATAAGAAAAACACATTTTTTTTTAAAATTGTCGGTGTGTTTGTCTGTCTGTCTGTCTGTCTGTTTGTTCCGGCTAATCTCCGAAACGGCTGGACCAATTTTAACGGGACTTTCACTTTCAGATAGCTGATATTATAAGGAGTAACTGCCTCGGTGGTGTAGTGGCTAGCATGTACGGCTGCACAACCGGAGGTCCTGCGTTCGAGTCCCGGCCGGATCTGGCCAAGTTTAGTTATTGAGTCTTTCTGTCTAGTAAGCCTCAGTATCAGCCCGGAGTTGGGAAGTTGGCGGTGTTTCATCCCCGTGCCTCGGAGAGCACGTAAAGCCGTCGGTCCTGTGCCTTAACTCTCAGCGGTCGTGTCGAGTAGTCGTCCCACCGGAGTATGAGAGTGACAGGAATAGAGAGTGCACTTGTGTCTGCGCGTACATTTGTGCACCATAATATCTCCTGCGCAGTTGGCTAGTCTCAATGAGATTAGCCGCCGTGGCCGGAATCGGTCAGGAGGACATCATCATCATTATAAGGAGTAACTTAGGCTACTTTTATTTTAGAAAAAGAATTAGGGTTTCGGTCAAAAAACTTAAAACCTAAGCGAAGCGAGGATGAGTCGCTAGTACTTTAATATTATTGTACTTTTAATTTATTATTCTTTAAAAATTCTGTATTCTATCTATATGCCTTCTTTTTACTGTCATTATTAAACAGATTATAAAATGTAACTTTTTTAATCCTACTGGTACAGGGCATTCAAAGTAGTGAAAAAACTCTTTATTTAATATAGTAAATAAAAATTGTAGAACTTCAAGTGTTATTTTATTTAATTAACCTTTTTGGTATAAGCACTGATGGCATAATACTATACTTACTAGTATAAAATTAATCCGCCCCGTACACAAAAACTGGACGACCCAATTCGGGTTATTTTTTATCTAAATCACTACTTAGTAAGGTGGGTGGACCATGGAAGGCCACTCTAACAAATAAACGGTTATAGTCCTTTTATTTATTGGAAAAATGAAACAAACAAATTATTAAGTAACACTTTGTCCTTTAATGTAACTTATGAAACATTTTATTTTATTGTAGAGTTAATTCTTATTTATTAAATTTAAGTTTTATTGAACCCTTCCAAAATGGCCTTGCAAGAAACAGGGCTCTTTACAAGGCCGATGTAATAAATCAGTCGTTTAACTTAAAACTAACGGTGAAACAATCAAAATATCTGGTTATCCTAAATCTTCATAAAAATGTCTTACATTAAAATGAAACATTAAATACATATCATAATATAATATGCACTTAAAAAATAGTCAACAAACATGACTTGAACACTATCATAAAACTAAGAATGTGTAGGCACAAATGTACATATATATATATATATATATATATATATATATATGGTCGTGACTGCCTCGGTGGTGTAGTGGCTAGCATGTACGGCTGCACACCCAGAGGTCCTGGGTTCGAGTCCTGGGTCGGGCCAAGTTTGGTTATTGAGTCTTTCTGTATAGTAAGCCTCAGTAACAGCCCGGAGTTGGGAAGTTGGCGGTGTTTCACTCCCGTGCCTCGGAGAGCACGTAAAGCCGTCGGTCCTGCGCCTTAACTCTCACCGGTCGTGTCGAATAGTCGTCCCACCGGAGTATGAGAGTGACAGGAATAGAGAGTGCTCTTGTGTCTACACGTACACTTGTGCACTATAATATCTCCTGCGCAGTTGGCTAGTCTCAATGAGATTGACCGCCGTGGCCGGAATCGGTCAGGAGGACATTATTATTATCATTATTATATATGGTCGTTGCGCCTGCAAAAACCGACAAAACTTTTTTTTTTTCGAAAATGAGTTTATTACATAATTTAATAGTACTCAGTAAGCCACATCTTCCAAAAAAACAGATTTTGTGATATGTCTACTGGATCCAAAAATAGCAAAATGCCCTATGTATTTTTTATACAAAAATGGATATAAAATAACGATATGTGCTTATAAGCACATAGAGTATTTTTTAATATGCTGAAAGTTATACTTTTCGCGCCTTTAGCAGCACATAGCTGGTTTTGCATTAGACGCAATATCATGTGTTTGACGATATAAGTTTATAATTCTTTTTGTTAATTAGAATTAATTTAGTACTAGAGTAGCGAATCCGATCAAAAACATAACATGTAAAAAAATGCAAGTCTCGCAACGCAGCAAAAAGTTATGAGATCGAATGTAAAACCAAGTCGGTTAATTTATTGTACCTATAATTTATGGAAGTATCTATCCAACAACTTTGTCATAAATTGTTACCTATTGGCAACAGCGACAATTTATAGTTTGAGGTGCCCTCTATTTCCGTATAAAGTAAAACGTCATAGATGACAGCGCCTTGGAAACAAAGCTGTCATCCCCCACTTTGATTACGTTACCTTTAAATACGGCTTCTCTCGCTAAAAACGGGTCATTCCTGTGCAAGTGAAGTTAAGGTGTATAAGTGTCAGTGAACTATAATTAGTGAAGTGCAGTGATTAAGTTAATTATTAGTTAAATATATATCAAGTGTATAGTGATTATTATATGTGGTGTAACTAAATGAGGAAGTTGAAATAAATAATGTGTAATAGCTATTGAGTGTTTACTTATACATATATACCGTCGTTTACATCAGAAGAGGGAAGTGAACTATGGGAGGACGAAAATCACGCCGTAAGAGGGTTCGCTCACGATCCTCTTCTAGCAGTTCTAGTGCTGCCACGCCGCCACCGCCACGGGCTAAAAAGGTATCACGTAAAGCTGATACCAGAACTGTGAGTACTACTAATGCCATTACTTTAAACAACATTATCCCGGAGTTCGACCCGTTAAAAGATGACATTAATGCATGGCTTAGTATTATTGAAACATATGCTATAACATTTGCTTGGTCCGATGAAATGATCCGTTACCAGGCTTTAAATAAATTAAATGGGTCGGCTAAACTATGGTACGACTCTTTAGTGCGCACAGTTAGAGAATGGCCATCATGGAAATGGGACCAATGGAAATTGAAATTAGCCTCTAGTTTTCAAATAAATAGAAATATGTTTGAACTATTAAAAGAGATAATTAATAAGAAACCTCTTGAAAATCAATCCTTGTATGAATTTTATTTTGAACAAAAATGTAAGATAGATAAACTGCATTTGAACTTTTCGGAAAAGGATATAATTTCAATAATCGTAGGTAATATTGCAGATAGTAATATTGGAGCCACCATAGAGGCTAGTAATTTTAATACTTGCGATAGCCTGGCCAGTTTCTTACATAGTCGCATTTATAAAAAGATTTCTAAACAAAATAGCAGTTGTGATAGTTCGTCTCGAGTGAATAATAACAAGGAACAAATTATTGAAAAACCATCTCCGTCTACTGATTCTAAGACCGGATCAGCTAAATAATACACAAAATTTTATTCGAAAACCAACCAAATGTTATATTTGTGGAGGAAATCATAAACGTCATCAATGTGATGCGAATAAATGTGATTTCTGCGGTAAAAGAGGACATTTAGAAACTGTGTGCTTTAAGAAAAATTCTGTAAAACCTGAAAAACAAGAAACTAAATTCATTTCAACATCAAATTCCCGAGATAAATTCATTAAAAACATAGATATAGATAATTTTTCCCATGAAGCATTTATTGATACTGGAAGTAGTTGTTCTTTAATATCTGAATTTTTAATAGTAAAACATTCATTAGAGAAAATTGCGTTACCTACACCAGTTTTACTACAAGGATTTTCTAAAGAAGGCTCTAAATCAGTTAAATTTAAAGTCAAAGTTAACATAAAAATTGATTCTGTTCAATTATTTGGCGTAGACTTATTCATTATTGATAAGATTGTTGGATGCGATATTCTAATCGGTAGAAATATTACCGAACGGAAAGACTTGATGTATTCACGAATTGGTAACGAATTAAGATTTGATTATGCTGAATTTTGTCTTAATCTAAACGAACTTCAATTAAATGCAGATACCCCCCATTACAAACAATTAGTAGAATTATTCACAACATATAGAGATTGTATAGCAACTAATATAAAAGAATTAGGAAGAGTAATAAATCATGAGATGGTAATTAATTTAATTAATACACAACCAGTACAATGCAGGCCCTTCAGATCTCCCAATGTTAATAGAAAGATAATTCGTGAAATAGTAACAGAACTACAATCATATGGCATAATTCGCGATAGCAAATCCCCTTATGCTAGCCCAGCGTTACTTGTAGATAAAAAGAATGGAGAGAAAAGGCTTTGTATTGATTATCGCTTATTAAATAAAATAACTATTAAAGATAAATACCCTATGCCACGTATTGAAGACTTAATAGATAGACTTCAAGGCTATAAATATTTTACTAGCTTAGACTTGAAAAGTGGATATTATCAAATAAGTATGCATAAAGACTCTATAGAAAAAACCGCATTTATAACAGAGGATGGTCATTATGAGTTTTTAAGGCTCCCATTTGGGTTGGTAAATGCACCATCATGTTTTCAACAAATGATGAATAAAGTTTTGGGAAATTTACGCTTTGGTAAAGTAATCGTTTATTTGGATGATGTTTACGTAGTTAGTGAAACAGTAGAAGAAAATTTATTGTTATTAGAACAAATTTTGAAAATATTCCGTGAAAATGGTCTAACATTGAACTTAAAGAAATGTCATTTCTTTAAATCTGAAATCGAATTCCTTGGATATAAAATAAGACCTAATTGTGTAATGCCAAATGAATCGAAAATAGAAGCTATACAAAATTTTCCTGTCCCTAAAACAGTCCATCAAGTTCGACAATTTCTTGGCCTTATTAGTTATTTTCGCAAATTTATTAAGAATTGTGCATTAATTTCAATTCCCCTGACTAGGTTACTAAAAAAAGACATAGCATGGTCATGGGAAAAACCTCATCAGGAGGCTTTCGAATTATTAAAAAGTAAACTTACTTCTCAGAGTATACTAACAATTTTTGACCCAAGTAAACCGATTATATTATATACAGATGCAAGTAGAGATGGCATTGCCAGTATTTTAATGCAAGTAACAGACGTAGGTGAAAGACCAGTTCACTATTATAGTAGACAAACCTCTGAAGATGAAAAGAAATACCATTCATTTGAATTAGAATTGCTAGCTATAGTGTGCTCATTACAGAAATTTAGATTATACTTATTGGGCACAACGTTTAAAATCGTTACGGATTGTAATTCTGTTAAATTTGCCTTAACTAAAAAGGAAATAATTCCTCGTATTGCTCGTTGGGTATTATCAACTCAAGAGTTTTCTTTTGAAATAATACATAAAGAGGGCACACGAATGCAGCATGTGGATGCCCTTAGTAGAAATCCAGTCCATGCCGGTGAAAAATCGGAAGCTGAGATATTGCTGTCCATAACTGAAGCAGATTGGTTATTGTCTGTGCAGTTACAAGACCCCGAAATTACTAAGATTAAGAAAATATTAGAATCAGGAGAGGCCGACAATAACAAAACTATATTTAATGAATACGAATTGTTGGGAAATAAAGTTTATAAAAGAACCTGTTGTGGTCGCCGTTGGGTTGTACCAAAAAAATGTATTTGGCAGATTATTAAATGTAATCACGACGATATAGGTCATTTTGCTCTCGATAAAACTCTAGAAAGAATAAGAAATCAATATTGGTTCCCCCGAATGCGTCACGTTGTAAAAAAATACATTAAAAACTGCATTAATTGTATATATTTCAAAAATAAAGGTGGTCCAAAAGAAGGTCAATTATATCCTCTGCCTAAATATGCTCAACCATTTCATACAATTCATATTGACCACATAGGTCCATTTGTATTAACAAAACATAAAAATCGATATCTTCTCGTTGTTGTTGATTCATTTACTAAATTTATTTTTATTTCACCGGTACCGTCAACAGAAACCAGTAATGTAATTAAGGAATTAGATAATATTTCAAAAATATTTGGAAATCCCAAAAGAATTATTTCTGATGCAGGCACATGCTTTACTTCGAACAATTTTAAAAAATATTGCAATAGTAAAAACATACATTTACATACAGTGGCTACCGGAATGCCTCGCTCAAATGGACAGGTAGAAAGATTTAATAAAACTATCCTAGAAGCCATGAGAACGATAGGTGCAAATACAACAGATGACAGTTGGGATCAATATGTTAAAGTGTTACAGCAGGGTTTAAACAGTACTTTACATAAGTCGATAAATGCTGTGCCATCAGAAGTTTTGTTAGGATATAGGTTACGTACAGACAGTGACGGGTTAGCTCCTAATCTAGACAACGAAATTGTAACAGATATAACAGCATTACGTAAAACAGTTGAGGAAAATATTAAAAGTAGTGCACGATATAATAAAGATAGATTCGATAAACCGAGAACGAAAGCAAAAATATATAAAGAAGGTAGTTTAGTTTTGATTAAAATACCGAGTCAAAGTAATGAGGGTCAAAGCAGAAAACTATTGCCTATTTATAAGGGACCATTCAGAGTAAAAAAAGTATTAGGTCACGATAGGTATGAAGTAGTGGATTTAAGAGGTAGCGAGAGGAGTCAAAAGCCTTATACGGGTGTAGCAGCCGCTGAAAATATGAAGGCTTGGATTTGTATAGACGATTGGGACACTGAATAAAATTTATTATTATTATTTTTTTATACTCCGTGTTGGCAAGGTATGTGTTATTATATTGTTCTGTCTTTATTATTTATGTTCAGCGAGTCTAATCTCAACTCCAAAAATATTTTATAACTTATGGCGTGCCTAGTGTAACAGTTACAGGATTCAAAACTTAGCTTGGAAAGCTTAAGTGTGACAGTGATCCTTTAAGTACAAGTGGTTTTAAATAAAAGACTAGCCTGGTTCGCTAAGTGTGACAGTGTTCCTTTAGGTGCAGGTAGTTAGTCTTGCGAACTAATCCTTTTCTGTTGCACTAGCGTCATATGTTAAGACTTATTATTTAGGTATTAACCTTTGATTTGTGTAAAGACGAACCTGGTACACTTGAATCTAACAGAGTTTCTTTAAGTGCAGGTAGTCTTTAGAACATTCCATTGGTGTCCAGCAATGTAGCTGATGTCGAATGATCATTGTCATTCTCTTACTACAAACAAATAATATACTTAAATATTTTCAGTGTTTAGATCCGACTCGTGGGGTGCCTGGGACAGTCACCGTGCAGCATGGCCGTGTTGGCAACAGCGACAATTTATAGTTTGAGGTGCCCTCTATTTCCGTATAAAGTAAAACGTCATAGATGACAGCGCCTTGGAAACAAAGCTGTCATCCCCCACTTTGATTACGTTACCTTTAAATACGGCTTCTCTCGCTAAAAACGGGTCATTCCTGTGCAAGTGAAGTTAAGGTGTATAAGTGTCAGTGAACTATAATTAGTGAAGTGCAGTGATTAAGTTAATTATTAGTTAAATATATATCAAGTGTATAGTGATTATTATATGTGGTGTAACTAAATGAGGAAGTTGAAATAAATAATGTGTAATAGCTATTGAGTGTTTACTTATACATATATACCGTCGTTTACATACCTAATTCGTTAAATAACAATATTTTGTAGATACCGTATCAGTTTTAGATATCTTTTTTTTTAATAATTCTATTTATTAGCCATTTCAACTAAATTTAGCTTTAGAGCTTGCCTTCGCCACGCTGCGCCTATTCCTAAATACAATATAGATATATTATTAAAGGAGACACATCTGTGACTTACTGTACAATATATCTACTATTTACCTACCCAAACGTTTACGTAGTAACAAAAAATTATAGTATGAACTGTATGTAGTAAGTTTGTAATCGCATATGTATTTATATATAGGGTTACAAAGTTATTTATGCAGTTTGTTGCATATGTAGAAAACGGGACTGAAATTACGGGATGTTTTAGTTTATATTTGCTTTATAGGCTAAGCTAAGGCTTTGAGTTCAAAATTTGAAGCTCAAGTGTCTACTAGAAGTACTGCAATAGTTCTAAATTGCAGGTTTGAATTTAATGTAATTTGGGCATGTTATATTATGTTCTCTTAATCACTAAAAATGTAGGCTTCTAGCTTTATCCATAACGAAGTTACAGATAGGTCGAAAATGTCCTGAATGGCTGCGAGAAAAGGATGGTACGGCCGTACCTATTTTTGCTCGACTTGACGGGGCACTACTGTGCCCTCAGATAAGGTTCAAATTATTTAAACTTTAATACGAACTGCATAATAACACAGTTTCAACTCAAAGAATGTAAACTTTGGATTCATTAATTAATGATGATATTATAATCTATAAAAGTAAACGAATTAAATATGTATTATATTTTGGCGTTGATGTTTATATAGAATTTGTAAGTCGGGTATAAAGACGAATATACAAACTATTATAGCAAAATATTCAAGATAAATTGAAGATGTTTAATGTTATTCGCGCTAAGTTTCGCGTAAACTTGTTTAATATAAAATTTTTATAATACTTAAATACTTTTGGTCATATTATCGTAGAAAGCCTCTATTATTGGACCTGTAGAGGTTAGAAATGCTAATAAAAAACATAAAAGTAAAGAAATTTTACAGGAAGCAACACATAGACGTGATTGTGGTATTGCTTGCCTAAGGAAGAGGGCAAGATGACACTTCAATGGGGTGTCTACTATGTAGAGATAGTAGTAGTATTTTTAGCCATACTTGATATAAAAAAGACGCATATTCTAATTGGGTTGATAATCAAGAAATCAACATCCATATTCCACGACGGAGGATGACTACTTTGCAAAGCCATTGCTTAGACCCCAAGCTGGAACTGATTTTAAAGTGATTCTGTTGAAAAATAATTACAGCTGTTATCTGAAGTCCCCAGTCACTGTCGCTCTTCTACTCTTAAAATTTACATCGACGATACTTTGCAATCAACTGTGTGTACACTAAAAAGCAAGGTGTGTACGTAACATGGTGCATTAAAAAGTTGCTACTTCTGGCACAAAGAAATAAGATCTTAGAGATTTTAGAATCACATAAAATTTCATTTTTTAAGTTTCGCAAAAACCAATGTAACACATGTTTCATAAAAAGAGGGCAATAAAGATGAAGTCTTATCATTATCGTAGTACAAGAATAAACGGAGCTCGCAAAGTGAAAAAACGTTGCACATCTGAAATGTCTGCTGAGCATTGCGTTGCTGCATTGAACGTCCAGATCTGTTTGCCCTAAATTATTGGTATCAGCTCAGTATTATAAACAAAAGTTACACTATAAATAAACCATAAAAAGGATGTGTTTATATTTACATAGCTCGAAGAAAATTGGGGGAGTGACAGCAAATGAAGTTGTTTTTTGTATTATAGCTTTTATAATAGCGTAAAAAATAAGAGTTTAAAGGAAATAACTCTTATTTCCGACAGGCGTAAATGATAAAAAGTTATCGGCAAGTGCGTCGAGTGATGTGCCAGTTAAAGAGAAGTATGAGATAGAACCATTGATTTTAGAACACAGTAGACAGTGTACACTCTTCACTTACTACTGCGAGATAGATCTCACCAGCCAGATTCTGCTCATATAATCTGTTGGAGTATATAAAGTAAGTGAAGAGTGTATACTATCGACTATATTCTATAATCAGTTGTTCTATCCCAAAATTCTATTTAACTGAACTTTTCTCTTCGACTAGGGTCACGCCTACAAGACGGACATATTATAAAGACGGAGAAACGTATTATACTACCACATTCTGAATCTTTGAATTTACTTCCACAGAAGCGGCGCAGAATTAATTTGCAGTATCCTATTTCTAACTTATATTTACAATCAAAAACACTTGACACAAGCAAACTCTACCACTCGCAATTACACCATTATTATTTTGCATTTTACGTAGGCCTTAATTTTAATGTCGTCGATCCTGCTCCAGATCTCTCACCGGTCGTGTCGAATTGCCGTGCCATCGACCAGCGTATGAGAGGGAAAAGAATAGAGTGTGTACTTGTATCTTTTATCCGATATGGAAATGATTTGCACATTAAAATATCAGAGGTGCCACCCGGGACTTAAACCCGCTTCACCCAGTCTTCCAAACGAGCACGTTACCACTGGGCTTCTACTGCCTCCATATCATAATGTGATTTGAACGCTATTTTTTATTATTTTGTAAAGATGAGATATTGTTCTGCAGTAAAAAGTATCCTATATGTTGACCTGGATAACTAGCTATCATGACACCGAATTTCATCAAAATCCCTCCAGTAGTTTTTCCGTGATGCGGAACAGACAGACAGACAGACAAAAACTAAAAAACTATAGATTCAGCCTCTGTATCGATAATAATGTCTATTTCAATGAGATTTTCCAAAAAAATATTTAATGTAGGTACAGATTCGGCTTAGTTACAATTTTATTATATGTATAGATTTATTGAGTTCTATGTTATCTAACTTCAAGCTAAACCTTAGGACCGAATTAATTATCTAGTATTTTAATAAAAGTCACCTTTTATTAGTTTGATAAAAACGCTATGTGTATTTTTAAACAATATTCTTTCGAGCATTAGTGCTGTGTTAATCCCGCTGTGTTAGGATAACACATAGCTGTATTTGCGGCGCAAAATAAAGACGCTATGTATCATTTTTAACTTTAAAAAATTATTTTGTGAAAACAAGAAATAAAATGTAGGCTTTAAGGACGAGATATGTTGTAAGACTAGCGTAAGGAATTTTGTACATACTCAATTTTTTTCTACATACGTTGGTAGAAGTTAAAAATAGTTTTTTGTTTCTACTGAAAAGTTGAATATTTTCATTTGTCGGTTTTTGCAGGCACAGCGACGATATACATCTTTTTTATACTTGTACATTTTATATTAAGACCTTTTTATTAACCTTTTTTTTTTTAAATAATTTTTGTGACATATGAGAAAAACATTGGACGTATAAAAAAACTTATTGACATTAAAAAGGCGTATAATTCAATGCAATTATTTTATTTTATATTTCCAACAAAATAGAGGAATATAATAATACATTGCCGCAACGACAATAAATGTATTCGTGAAAATGTTTTAAAAATAATTTTAATAACCATTATATCGATATCAAATAACTTGCAAATAATCTTTATAATGAAATAAAAAAAAATGTATCGACTACAATGACCTTCTTATGGGTCTGGTCTTTGTAAGGCCAAATGGAGTTTTAAAATAAAATTATTTAAAGTATGATTATTAGCAATAATATTATGAACTTATACTTTGTTTTTCCTTCCCCGATATGTATTTACAACTAAAAACTAAGTATTAATATTTTCGTGATTCCTAAATGTTCCTAACAAGGTCCTTGTGCCCTAGCAAGGCCAACTTGTCAATTTTTTGATGATCTTTTACGGCCTTACAAGGGACCATTGGCTTTCCTAGGAACACTACCGATATTTTAACTAAAATTGAAATAAAATCATATAGCTTTTCTTTAATACAACAGCAAATCCTTATATATGAATTCAGATAAAAAAAATGTAAATAATAGTTTATTTCCTCGAAGTCTAGCGTTTTGCTGCGAGCGCATATTAGAATTTTAGCGTCGTCGAAAGAAGTCAACAAAGCAAGGGACCGCATTGACAAACCAGCAGCGCTAGCGACTCGCCGCCGCGTCTGTGTTCTTAAGTTCAATGGGTTCCAGTCTGGGTAGAAGGAATTTGTCATCGGATGGCAATAACTACGACTTTTTAATAATTGGCCTTACAAGGAGCGTGGCCTTCCATGGTCCACCCACCTTATAAAACAAACTCGCTTCCCGCTATCTGTCCATATATATGCTTAGATCTTAAAACTACGCAACGGATTTTGATGCGGTTTTTTTTTTAATAGATAGAATGATTCAAAAGGAAGGTTTATATGTATAATACATAGTAATATAATACATGTATAATACATAGTAGAGAAACACTGATAATTATAGAGGTTTCTAATGTCATGTCGTAAATAAACACATTTTTTTGCGCTTACATTGAAAACGCTGTCTGAACCCTACGAGCTAGATCAAAATAATGTACTACAGTAAACTATTGTACATCTTAAAAAGGTCTACAAAAAAGTCCACAATGGCATGTGTCTATCTGATAAGGATAACATACTATATCTAACCTATCGCTAGTAAACTATAGATAGCTTAAATCCTTAAAGCTTTTGAACTTTTTTGTTACAAAAATGTACTATATATAAAAGTAAATTTAAACCAAACAGCGACTTTCACCGATCGTATAGTATATATTATCATTATAGTATTGATCGAAGTAAACAGCTCATAAAATACAAGTGTTTATTCACGAAGTCTTGTAATTGCAATATCAAGTTAGAAGACTGAATTTTTATTCTTTTAAAACTACTTTAACATATTAAATTTATGTCTATTCTCGATAAGGCAGCAAAATGAAACCCAACTTTTGAATAAACATAAACAGCTATTACCTAATTGCGTAAATTTTATATTATATACCTATTATAATTTATAATCAGTCTAATCTAATACGCTCTAGATTAAAACTATCAGTAGAAAATTTCATTAAAAATCCTATTAGTTGTAAGTATCCTGAAGCTATCTGTGAAGGAAATGTTTTTGTACAATTTATAATCACTCCAATCTAATAAGCTTTAGATTAAAACTATCAGTAAACGATTTCATTAAAAACCCAAGAGTTTTAAGTATCCTGAGTCTATCCGTATCTATGAAAGTAATTTTTTGTAAGTTTCTCGAAAAAGGGGCGAAAATAGTATAGTGTAATATAATATTACCTAAATAATTTAAGACATCGATAGAATACAAACTCTAGTGATCCAACAGTAAGGGAACTTTTATGAAATCAACGATTTATGAGACATTTGACAACCTTTTTGACAAGATTCAAAATCATCAAAATCACTTGCTTTTTCTAAGGACTTCCCGTACCTTTTCTTCTGCATTTACTAAAATTTATTTAACAAAAATTATTTAGATGTCTTCACTTATATTGACTTAAATCTATACTAATATTATAAAGCTGAAGAGTTTGTTTATTTGTTTGTTTGGTTGAACGCGCTAATCTCTGAAACTACTAATCTGATTTGAAAAATTTTTTTGCATTAGATAGCCCGTTAACTGAGGAAGGCTATACGCTATATATCATCCCGGAAAAATCTACGATTTCCGCTGAATAGATTCGTTTTTGTCTAGGGACGAACCCAAAGTGAAGCGAGGGTAAGTCGCTAGTTTAATATAAACTTTAACGATGCACTTTTTCTGTTTTGAAATGTTTAATAGTATTAGCACTAAATGAAATATCTATCATGTAAACCTTAGTTAAGCTTTTATGACAAAGGGAATAAGGAAGAATTTGTTATAAGTTATTACAGTAGTAAATTTGTCGATTTATCCATTTGAAGCCAAAAAAGGCCTGGGATGTGGCCAACCTCGGTGGGCGGTGGGCCATGCGGGTTGCTGCTGGTACTTCTCTGATAGCAGAGTTGACCATTGGAGCAATCCCATGGCTATTAGGATCTGCTTTGGCCGACCTGCCGTCAGGGCGTCGTGGTTGAGTGTGTAAGTGATCCTACGACGCCCCATTAAGACGGGGGTTTTGTTGGGTTTTAGTGGGTATTTCTAGCCGATGAGTCCCACATAACCGCCTATATACATACAGTTACCACCTGCATATATAGGTTGTATGTGTAAATGCATTTCCCAAATTAAAAAAAAGTAATAAAAGAGGGGGATTGTCACCAAAAATTAGCTCCAGGCTATTTTTAATTAGTATTATTCGACTTTTGTCTTCACATACGACATTCTCTTTCTCTTCATTTTTCGAATCTTCTTTCTTTTTTGAGTAAATCATGACAGACAGACAGAAAAAAAATCACAAAATAGTTCTTTATATCGGTAAATAGATAATGCTTTAAATATTAAAAAAAAAATCATTAACACGTCCTCTTAGAATATAGAGTAATGTCAGAAAAAGAAATATTTGGTTTGGTACTCATAAAAAATCGTAAAATTTATGAAATGAATAACTGCGTAGCTTTTATTTTGACAGTCAAAATCAATCATTACACTTTACTAATAATCTAATTTAATAATAATTACACTGATAAATGCTTAAGATAATACAGGCGGTATATAAATATATGATTCTGATGAGATGTTTGCAATCAGTGGTACTATCCCCCCAACAACAATGAGACTACTAGTGTTTTTATTCGCATGTGTAACAGGTTAGTATTTTTTTAATTGTTAATATGGTGAGGCCAGAAGGTGGTTAATAGAAGTTTGTAACGGCTACTAGTAAACTTACGTTTGGGCTAATTTCATTTATTTTGATAAGCTCAATACGGAGCTCAAGAAGAATTGGATTTTAGAGCCTGATTTTTAGTATTAATTTTTTTCATTTAATTTTTAGTAGATAAAAGCGAGTTTTTTTTAGTTTTTTAGTCTTCATTGGCATCAAACTAACATAAATGGCTGAAGAGAATATTTATTAAAACACTTTCTTTGCTAATAAGTGTGAGACTTCCTTTCTTTTGCATCGGCTGGCACCGAAAATATCTAATTAAGTATAACATGTAAATCAGTAAAAACAAAAAAGTAACTATGTATATTCTTTAGTAAATAAAAATCCCCTTTTAGTTATTTTTTACTTTTTACTATCTAGAAGCCGCTTTTCATTTATTTCGTTTTTTTTTTAAATTCATACTCTTTCAAATAAACCTAAATTATTTTTAAAAACATTATAGTGTGTTCGGGCAGTGCTATTCCTCTAATACCAAGGGATAACAGTCACTATGTAGAGGGTGAGAGCCGCTACATCTGGATGCCTGATGGCGACGGTAACCCACATCTCGTAGATCTTCACGCACCTGCAGAAGAAGATTTTCTAGTGAACAGGAATGGAGCTCGTAATGCATATTGGCTTTTCACCAGGTATAATATCACTAAATATATTATAATATTTTGCAATATAGCATTTTAATTCTTATAAAATATCGCTATGGTTGAATTTGTTTTTAGACAAAACCCCACCAGCCACCAAGTACTGGTAAATGGAAACGCAGATTCAATCCGTAACTCCAACTACAGAGGAAACCGACCAACCAAAGTCATTGTGCATGGATGGAACAGTAACGGAAACACGGAAATGAACCCTCTTATAACATCAGCATTCCTTGCCGTTTCAGATGTAAATGTCATTATTCTTGACTGGAGCAGAACGTCTAGTGGATTATACACCACCTCAGTACGTGCTGTTCCCGATGTAGGTGTACATCTCGCCCGTTTCCTTACTTTTCTTTTCGACACGGCTGGGGGCAGCTGGAACAATGTTCACTTGATTGGCCACAGTTTGGGCGCTCACGTAGTTGGTAACGCAGGCCGCGCGGCTCCAACACGCCCTACTCGTGTGACTGGTTAGTATAATAACTACTTCCAAATAACGTTATAATTTTTATAACTTAATATTTGAAATTTATTGTTTTTTTTTTTTAATTTATTAATAAGATTCTTTTTATTTAGGCCTTGACCCCGCTGGACCTCAATGGGGAGGAAATTCAAATGCTTTGAACCGCAACTCAGGTGTGTACGTTGAGTCTATCCACACCGATGGAGGTCTACTCGGTATCATGGATCCTATTTCCCACGGTGACTTTTATCCCAATGGAGGTAGAAATCGTCAACCCGGATGCTCAAATAATATGTGCTCGCACAGTCGCGCACCACATTTATTTGCTTCCTCTGTTAGGACAAACCATTTAGTTGGAAGACTTTGTAATAATTTTAGAGAAGCTGAAAACGCTCAATGTTCGGGAGCCGCACTTCACCTTGGAAACGGCGACTTAAATAAACGAGGGTATGTCAAATTTATTAAATTTGTAGTACCAACAAAATTCTTTATTATTTTTAAAGCATTTGCATTGTTTTATTATATAGTTAAAAATATTTATGTTACCGCGCGTATAAATACAGCCTGTGATTACTCTAATTTCACTCCTTTCACTCGTAGCGTAGAGTTATTACACGCAGTAATATTTTATCTTTCCGAATTTATGTATTTAAAATATACTTAAATTAGGAACAGTTACGTTTAAATACAATAAAAAACTATCTATGTCTAATATAATAAAAAAATTATAATTTATTTTCAGGCAAGGACTTTATGGATTAACTACTGGAAGCTCGTGGCCATTTTAAAAAAAATATTTATTGTTTTAATTAAGGATATCATTATTTAAATATTATAATTAAAATAAATGTTATATTACTAAAGCTAAATATATATATATTTATTTAATAGGCAGTGGCAACCCATTGGTAATGCGCTCACTTGTGAAACCTAGTGAAGCTGGTTTAAATCTCTGGGCCTAACAATGGGATGTGAAGGTCTTGAATAATATTTTTAACATAGGCTCAGTGGGGATTATGTTAAACTATCCTACAATTTTAAATTTCTTTGCCGGCAAGGAGTCAAAAAGTGTGATTTAAATATATTTTTATAAGAACTTATAAACGATTATATATAGATAATCATCATTATTATCAGCCCGTTTTCATCCACTGCTGGACATAAGCCTCTCCTAGTGCACGCCACTGAGCTCGATCTTCGACTAACGTAGTATACGACGACCTCCACCTAGCTGATGGACGTTATAGGTTGTGAATATTTACATGGAAACTAGTAACTAGTAAAAAAAGACAGTAACTTTTCTTGATAATTTACAAATTACAAATGCTAGAGTACTTGTAAGTAAAATTAACCAAATAAATATAATCAAAATTAGTGCCTATAAGAAAAAAATAAGTAAAGTTAACGTGATCTAAGCAATGTAAGATGTAAAGAAATTTGAAAGCATGACAAATACATAAGACATTAAATTTAAATTTTCTTAACTCAACTTTAACTTTTTACTTAAAATAATATAGAAAATTAAAAAATACGATGACCTTTGAAATTCTCTTTCCAAAGTTAAGCTTAACATTTGGATTTATAACCGTAGACGTATATAATACGAATTTAAAAATATAACTAACGGGACAAACGGAAACAACATAATTAGAAAACTAAGTATATAAGAAGTAAACTAAACCATAATGAACGCCATTGTAACGGTTGCTATTTACGTTTATCAGGCGTTATTTTTAAATACGTTCTTCTATAGTGTACTCTATCCGGCTTACCACAAAAATAATTTAAAACATAGATCCAACACCTATTTAACCAAACAGTGTCTAAAAGTTATATAACCGTTAAACAGGGGTTTAATTTCTCTTACTACAATACCGTGTTTAACACATGTTTGCCTAACTCGATGCGTGTTCTATCTATGATAAGCCCTATAAAACGTTTCGTTACATGAAGATTTTGCTACAGTTACAAGAACCGATTTTGAGAAACAAATAAGCACATTTTAATATGAAAAAAAAATAATTTAATAAAAATCTCAAATAAGTAATTTCAGTATTTCTGTAAGCTTTAATGGTTGTCTCTGTTTGGAAAACTAAATATTTGAGCAAATAATATTTCTACCCAAGCAGTGTTGATGAAACGAAACGTCTTTTTACATGACAATTTGGTACATGCTTGCGCTTGACAGCGACGTATTAGCATCACTACAAATCGACTACTAAATTGCAATTTTTACTGTTTACGTAACTGCGGTTATGATTTTCGAGTGTATGAAATGTATGTATGCATGTATATTTTTTTGGCACGCCCTGTAGCCTAAACAGCCTGATGGATTGAATGAATAGATTCGTCATAATTGTGAGAGTAACACAGGGTATACCAAAATTATAAAAATTAAAATGGTATGACCACTTCACACTTCAGTATCAAAATAAAAGGTTATATAAATGGCTTACAAAAATATACACAACTTATATGTTTAAATGTAATTTGGAATGAGAAATGCTAAAACACAACAAATAAAAAAATATTTACAAAAATAAGAACCCGACTGTGTCAAAACCGAACTAAAAAGATGAAAACAAGTTGACGAAGGAACATAGTATTGTGCAGTCGAAGATATACATATGTACATATATGTTTTATAATAGCTGCGTGCGTGTTTGTTCTCATATTTTTAGTTTGTTTTTTACGCAGTCGAGTTTTTTTTTATTTTTGTAAATATTTATTTTTATTTGTGCGTATGCAGCGTGTTGGTAGAAATTAATTTAGAAACGAAGAAAAAGCCTCGGATGCATGCAGAAAATTGGACCGGAAGGGAGAAGGTTTGCTAAAATCGCCATGCAGGTATTCAACGTAAAAATTACCATGTCCTTTAATTATTTAAATGCATTTATTTCATTGCTATGATTACTGACAAGTGGATGTTATTTTAGAAATTTTTCATTGATATATTAAAAGATTTAGTGCAAAAATACTTCTAAGTCTTCCAAATCGATAAAATCAATTGAATCAATAATATCCATTGCAATTATCAAACATAAACATTCACAAGTAAAATCACAGAGCAAAATGAATCTCATTAGTCCAGTCAAATAAGGTCTGAAACCAAAATTTTTGCACTCAACTTTGCATTTTTGATATAATATAGTTTTAATGATACAAAAACAATGTGTAAAGGTTTTCGTGTCTGCAACCCCCAGCAAAGGTTGAAATTTTTTTTTCATAAGTGTTTTTTGGCAATTACTCGAAAACGGTAAAAAAATTAGATAAAAAAAGTTTGCGTTGGTGTCACAAAATTGGTATTTCAAAACAAAGCTGATTTCATTACTTGATTGGTAATTATTGGCCGCGAATGTTTGCATACGGCAACAAACGCCTTTCAGACCGTGAAATTATTGTTATTGTCAAACGGAAAAAGAGGCTCTCGCGCTAGTGTGGGTGGTAGAACATTTTGACATGTCTTTGTTTGGGAAAGATAGTTTCGAACTTGTTAGTGACCATAAGCCGCTGGAGGTAATATTCGGGCCAGATTCCAAACTATGTGCGAGATTCGAACCTTGGGTTCTCCACCTACAGTCGTATAATTTTAAAATTGTCTATAGTTTGGGCAAGAAAAATATCCAAACTCACTGCCGCGATTGTGCGTCGATAATAATAATCAGCCTCCACAACCTTTTGTTGACGATAACTATTTAAATCTAGTCGTTGCCGAGTCTCGACCTACCGCAATCACCTTGTGTGAGCTGACACAAGCCTATGAGAGTGATCAAGAACTTAAATTGGTTAGGAAAGGAGTTTATAACAATAATTGGGAACAAAGTGTCAACAGTTACAAGATCTTTGAACATGAATTATATTTTCAAGATAATTTGCTTTTGCGAGGAAGTAAAATCGTTATACCTTCTAGTTTAAGATCGAATGTTTTAGCTGCAGCTCATGAAAGGCATTCGGGCATCGTAGCAATGAAAACATGGCGTTCAAAAGTATGGTGGCCCAAAATCGATAGAGACGCGGACTATTGTGTCAGCTGTAAGGGCACTCTGCACTCTAGTTTCGGCTCCAAATCCCCCGAATCCTTTGCGGAGACGGAAGCTTCCATTACAACCTTGGATCGATGTAGTCATACATCATCTTGGACCCTTGTCAATTGAACATTAACTTTTAGTAATTATAGATTATATTATAGTCGATATGTGGAAGTAAAAATTACAAAAAATGCTGACTCAACACACACAATAAATATACTTAAAGAGATATTTTCTCGACAAGGCACGCCGGTAAGCATTACTGCTGATAGCGGCCGACAGTTTATTAATACAAATTTTGAAAATTTTTGCAAAGAATTCGGTATTCAGTTGTTCCATATCATCCCTTATTGGTCACAGCAAAATGGACAGGTTGATAGACAGAACAGGGATATATTAAAACGGTTACGTATAAGTCAAAGTCAAAAGATCAATTGGCAAGAGGATTTGCTTAAATATTTGACCATATATAATAGCACCCCTCATTCTGTGACCAGTAAACCTCCCGCTGACCTTTTTTTCAGACGTGAATTCAGGGAAAAGCTACCATCGGTGGTGGATATTGAATTTGCAGAAGTAGATTTTGAAACAAAGGACAGAGATACGGAAATAAAAACGAAGGGTAAAGAGTACGCAGACAGTAAAAGACAAGCTACAGAATCAAATATCTATATACATATATCTATATATAATATCTATCTATATTATATAATAGAAATATCTATATACATATAATATACAGAATAAATTATCTGCTACATTCAATGATGCGCCACATACATTAGTCAATAAAGAAGGTAATGACGTTGAACTGGTGAATGATGAAAATGGGAAACAACTTCGTAGGAACATCGTACACCTTAATAAGGTCGAGGGTAAATGGGAAGTTTGTTCAAATAAATCTTTAGAGATCGATATTGAAATGAAATGGATAATAGTTTTATGAAATGTATAATCGGAATCGAAATCGGAAATGACAATGAGGAATTAATTGAAAAAGAATTATCGATTAACTTTTGTCTGATTTAGTACATTGTTAGTGTTAAGTCTGAGTATTTTAGTATTGTGATTCTGATGAGTAAGGCTACAGTAATAATTTCAATTTTTTAAATTTTGTAAAAGGTAGATATGTAGTGTATTATGTTTAATAAACGTAGCACGCTTACTGGCGAGGCAATCGAGGGTGTGTGAAGCTCTCTCCAACGGCGACCGCCGGACGGATAAGTGCGTAACAAATCTATTTTGGTGTTTCATTTTACGTGTACATACGAAATAAACCTTTACACCATGGTTAAATCTTTCGTAGTAAGACTGTATTAGTTTACACAAAGAATTCGCCGCTCTCCTAGATTATATAAAAGTGTCATTTCTATGTTTGACTAGGTAGGTAATATCTCAATTTATGTCACAATTTTGTAAACCAACTTTAAAAATTAAAGCGAGGGCTCAATATAACGGCGGCATAAAAGCATAAAATTCTGTATCAATATTTTTTAAGCCCTTAGTTACATGTATTGCTCCCCTTATCTTTTTATTTTTCGTAAATTCAAACATTGTCCATTTCCTAAAAAATGTGTAATATTATTCTCAAACCTTTTGTGAATTTCTTCGCTCTTTATTAAACAATTTACTTATACCTACAAAGGTTCCAATTTTATTATTTTTAGTTAGTTATATAATATTTTTAACATAGCTTTTCTAGTATTTAATTTTTAAATTTATTGCCATGTGAATAATAAGATGACCTAAAGAATGACCTATAAAATTATAGGTTCTGCTCGATTATATCATTAAACAGTTATTTCAAATTATTTTAAACAATATGGTATTCGAATTTGCACTCCCCTGAATTAGTCTAGTAGAAGATTATCATCAATATAGGATATGTGCTGGATTTTACGCTGTCGTTATTATGCGTGCAATAAGAATATCTATTATTACACATAATAAGAAACAGCGAAATCTGTACATGAAATGTTAACGGATTTAAACTAAATTTTGTGTAGTGATAACTTGTTACTCGGGTCAATATTTAGGATACCTTTTACCACAGGAAAATCTTTACTTCCCACTTGAAAACACAATAACTAGTTCTGTCGAATCGTCCTTAAAAATTAACATGGGTAATGTTAGCTAAACCTTATGAGATACATCAAAACAATGTACTCAATAATTATCATAAATTATAAAATTATCTTATCTTATATGTCTTAAAAAATTACATAGATAATAATTATTATTGTGAGTAACCTTTATGAATATCTTTATGAATATCAAATTTATGAATATCAAAGTTTCAATTTTGATTTTGGTTGGTTTCAATTTTATTGAAATTAATTACTTACTTAATTTTCGTTTTATTTTTCAAAAATATATCAAATACCGTCAAAAAAAGTTTTTCGATTTTTTAGTATCGATATCTCGGAAACTAAGCGAGATATCGGAAAATTGTATTCTTATTTTGCGGCGCATCTCGTCGACATCTATACAAATCAGCCTTTAAATCGTGGCGCCGTAGGAACCCAGAAAAAGCCCTAGCTAGCATATACGGCTGTACATCTGGAGGTCCTGGGTTCGAGTCTCGGGTCGGGCCAAGTTTAGTTATTGAGTCTTTCTGTATAGTAAACCTCAGTGACAGCTCGGAGTTGGGAAGTTGGCGGTGTTTCAGCCCCATGCCTCGGAGAGCACGTAAAGCTGTCGGCCCTGCGCCTTAACTCTCACCGGTCGTGTCGAGTAGTCGTTCCACCAGAGTTTTAGAATGACAACAATAGAGAGTGCACTTGTGTCTGCGCGCACACTTGTGCACTATAATATCTCCTGCGCATTTGGCTAGTCTTAATGAGATTGGACGCCGTGGCCGGTATCGGTCAGGAGGGCATTATATTGTGCACATAATACGTTACAGTCATTGTTTTTAAAAAATATTTCATGTACAGTTTTCGTTAAATTACTGCTTTATTATAGTATAGATGTCAAATATTCACGTAAATCAAAAAAAGTATTAAGTTGTCACTACACAAAATTTATTTAAAATCCAATCAGTGCTTTTTACAAAGCACACGGATCCAGACAAACAGACATACATATACATAGACAAAAATTTCAACAACTATTTGTTTTGGGACCTATATTCTACACACAATACGTAATAGTCATTGTTTTTATAAATTATTTAATACACTATTTTATTATATGTATAAATTACATGATTCCACGACGATGGTAGTACCCAGCCAAATTCCCTATTGAAACGTCGATATTTTTTTTTAATTTTAGTAGTTTCAAAAGATCCATCTATAACACTTATTTCATGAGATGTTTCACATCGGCTATGTCTTCCTTGACCCAAGTTCTAATAGATCTCTTGTTTTGTCCAACGTAGGAGAACTCACAATCATGATCATGCTTGTATCCTCCTCCATCTTGCAGAAACATGTGGTACTTGTCTGGTTTAAAACTTCTTTAACTTGAAGTAAGTTTTAATTGTAGCACGCTTTGGGATGCAGCAATCCAAGCCGTTGGATTTTAATTTCGATGCCAAATCTTTGCACTTTGCTATTTTATCGGTGTCAAAATTAAAGTGTGTATTAAAAGTAAAAATGTCATTTAATATATACAATTATATTGTTAATAGCTAAAAAGTATAAACTGTTTGTTATTATCTTGCAAAGAGATTGATCAGATAATATGTCACACAATTAATAGCACTTATTAATTAATTAATTGAAAAGATATATTTACAAAAAAATGATCACGCATTCGATTAATTATTATTAGATATTGAAGTAATTATGATGAGATAAATTACTTTGATCAATGCGTCACAAAATGCTAACTACCGCCGGTAATCTGATTAAAGATAAATTTCACATTATTAAATCGTAACCAAAGCTGATAATATCCTAATTAAAGAAAAACTCATAATCATTTTACCACATGTATCATAAGCGGCCTATCCTCACTTTACTTAGGTGCGTCCTTAAGTAAGCGATCCTGCGAGGCCCCATTCAATCAATCAATCAGCCTATCGCCGTCCACTGCTGAACAAAGTCCTCCCCCAATGAGCGCCAATCTCCCCGGTCCTGGACAGCCCGCATCCATCCACTGCCAGCCACCTTTCTTAGGTCATCTGTCCATCGTGCTGCAGGGTGTCCTACACTACGCTTGCCTAAACCCGATCTCCACTTTAGCACGTTTCTTCTCCATCGACACCAGTACGTCTGGAGACATGACCAGCCCACTTCCACTTCAGCGAGCTTAATATGCGCGTGATGTCGGTGACGCCCTATTAAGGCGAGACACTTTATGCTAGAGAACAAATTACTATATTTATACCCTTCTAGAATTGTCTGAAAAGGCTTCCCTCAAGGCTCGATATATAGTGTAAACACCAACAACCTCGAATTATCTGTAAGCTATTTTTTAAGGCTCATGTCAATATATTGTTGTGATATTAACACACAGCACCGTCTAGTTCCATGGCTAGCTACGAGGCTTGTGTTATGGGTACCAGATAGCAAACATATCATAAATATAAACACCCACGACTGGAGTACAAACATTCTTGCTCATGAATCACACAAATGTATGCCCCCAGCGGGACTCAATGTTCTCAATGTATTCGATATCGTCCCCTATTACAACTTAAATTAGCTTTGTGAACATGGCCTGTCACTATTAGTGGCTAAATGTCAACAGGTTATATCCACTAGGAGATAAGTTCCATGTTTTCAATTTCTGTAAAATCAATTTATTACTTTAATGGAAAAGCCAAAAATTCTAGCCTTAGATTTATTCTTCATATAGAAAGAATGAAGTTGCAAACACTGAATATATCACAGAAAAATAGGAAAAGGGCATTTTTGTATGCGTTATTTGGCACACCTATTTTTGTACAATCCCATAGTACGTATATTAACAATGGTGTATTTGTTTTAGACCCATATAAAAAATACTTCCGGAAAATCCAGTCAAATATAATATAGAAGCCAGCGTATTAGGTGCAATGAAGTCGTCAGCTACCAATAGCCTGTAGTAATAAATGGAAAATGGAGAAATGTGTGGATCCTGAGTTACCATTACGCCACCAAATTCGAGGAAGCGGGGATTACTTTTAACTATTCTAAAATTTTAAATTGGTATCATTACCGGCAAGGAACCGAAAAATAGAAAAAAAGTTTATAGCTGTTGAACTGACAAAGCGGGTAACTAAAAATATTCCATAATATCTCAAAAACTATGAAAAAGTAATTAGGAACTGTTATACCTCAATTTTTTTTTTTTTGACACCATTTCTTAGAAGGTAAAGGCTTTAAGGACACAATAAAACGCTTACGACTTTAATTATATTAGCCGAGCCATATGAAATAATAAAAAGTATTTGTTTAGAATTATTTACTTATTACATTTTCTTTTGAAAATCGTTTTGGACAATATTAGTAATTAGCGCTAACCAATCCCTGTTGCGCGACAAATTAACATTAAGAAAAGTTCTCATTATGTTATTTAAATAATCAGCTACATATTAAATTAATCAATAGCTGTCTATTAGTAAAAAAATATTAAAATTAATTCCGTAGTATGAGAGTTTATCGCCCAAAACAAAATAAACAAACAAAACAGAAGTATAGACATATGTTCATAAATGTTATTGCTAAAAGAAAAAGTGCAATATTACTAAATCAAATATGAGATTAACAGAGGAACCTTTGTGGCATTGTCAATCACTGCCATTTTTTATTAAGCTTACGGTGCCAAATGGTATTGGTATATGTAAGAGTATACCAATTACCAATATGTAAAACCTAAGAATTTGGTTTTTGATCATCTGAACGCGGGCAGAGCCGCGCGCAATGCTAGTCTTCATATAAAATTTGAAATCAAACTTAAATACCTTAAACGTATATTTTATTAAAACACTTTCTACTTACAAATTTGCTACTACTAGATCTACACTAAAAATGGAAAAATAAAAACTATAAAATAAAATAATAACCAACTTCCAGATACTAAAAAGGAAAAAAAAATACCGAACGAGAGTTTTTATTTACAATTACTATAGATATCTAATCAATCAATCAATTTCAAAGTCGTTGCCAGCCGGCAATGCTTTAAGATATAAATATTTAATAGGTACATATAGCAAGATATGAACTCTAATTATAGTTAAAATATTATAAGTACAAATTTGTGATATACATATTTATAGTCTACAGTATACCACATGTTTTTTAATGATTAACGACATGCTGAAACTTCATAAGTAGCTTCGTCTTGACGAGACGCTCAATTTTTCTTTCTACGAATATTTGTTAGTGGAAGATGCAATTGTGGATTTATACGGAACATGTCAAAGCAATGGTAGTTTAAAATTTATTACTAACAGGTGGTTTTACAATTTAATCTTGGCATAATCCAACATAAAACAAGAAAATAAAATTGTCCTCCAAAACAGATTGTTTGGATCAAATCGTCCCTTTCCCCGAACTCGTTAAAATAACAATGTCATTAAAATTGATAACTGGTGGATTTTCATATTTTCATAGTATTTATCATTATATATATATATATATATATATATATATATATATATATATATATATATATATATATATATATATATATATATATATATATATATATATATATATATATATTTGATTGGATATAATTGAATGGCCACATCGTCCTACAAATAAATGACTTTTACTGATGTCAAAAATGGCTGAATACACTATCTATTGCCTGTGCTATTATATCGTATGATCATCCTACCTACCTACTCATATAATTAAAACAATACCAACTGAAATAAAACAAACACTTAAAGTTTTATTAAAAACCGTGAGACAAATAAATATTAAATATTGCCTGAAATAAATGATTAAATAAAAAAATAAAAAAAATAACTGGTAGACACATAAAATTTTGATGCACTGATCTCAGGAACTACAAGACAGACTTAGAGAAATATTAATAATAATAATATATTCTTTATTGCACAATAAAAAATAAAAAATTAAAGTATTTAGAAAACATTAATGGCAAAGGTGGACTTATCTCTAAAAGAGATCTCTTCCAGTCAACCTAGGAGGTGAGAAAGATTGTCATTTAGCGGAGCAGAAAAGTGCAAGGTGATATGGAAATAAAGTAAAAAAAAAAAAAACACAGTATATTTATATATACTAATAACATATTATATGCAATCTTAGTATAATAAATAATACAAACATACAAGTATATAAAATACATAGATAAGAATAATACTTATGATACATATATTTTACACCATACAATATACATACATACAATACATATAAATACTTATTAATATATAATGTTGATGACTACTAAGTAACTTCAGATAGAAAATGTTCTTTTAGACGATATTTAAAAGATGCAATGGAGGGACTTTCTTGAATAAGTTTAGGGAGTTTGTTCCATAGTAGAGGAGCACGTACCGAAAACGAATTAAGTCCAAAGCCGGTATTACACTTTGGCACGTCGAGCATTGATGTGACGCAAGAACGTTTAGTGCGTGTGGAAGTGGGAAGTAAGGTAATTCGGGAACAAAGATAAGGAGGGGCATTAGGATCGTGGAGGATATTAAAGAGGGTGGACAGGATGTGCATATCACGGCGAAGGCGAATTGGGAGCCACTTAAGTTGAGCGCGAAACGCAGAGATGTGATCATGCTTTCGCAAGTTGTAGATGAAGCGTATGGCTAAATTTTGGAGGCGCTCCAGTTTATTAAGAAGCTCCTCAGTCACATCCAAGTAACAAACATCAGCATAGTCGAGGATAGGTAAAAGAAGGGATTGCGCAAGCATAATTTTGGTTTTGAAAGGGAGAAAACTTTGGAGACGTTTGAGAGCGTGGAAAGTGTAATGAATTCGTTTGCTGACTTCGTTAACATGAGCTGTCCAGGACATATTGCAGTCCATGATCAGACCGAGGTTCCTTACCTTTTCACAGTAAGGAATTGAAACCCCTGAGTAAATAATTTTGGGTATTAAATTCCACTCAACTCTGCTTCTCAGCCGGCGGCTTCCAATGATAATGGCCTGCGATTTGACTGGATTAACAAGAAGGCCGAAGGACTCTGCCCATAGCTGAATAGCAGCAAGATCGCTATTTAGCGCCTGAATAGACTCATGTAACTCAGTCAGCTTAAAGTGTCGATATAGCTGTAAGTCGTCTGCATACAGATGGAAGGGAGAAAAAATTACACGTGATATATTATTAATAAATATAGTTAATATAAGAGGAAGAAATTAGACAACGTCAATTGTGTCAAAGAAGAAATTTTTTCCATTTTTATTATACATTAATTTAATAATAAAAATTTTATAGCAAAATGAGTTGTAAAAAAATCAAAGATATTAATAATGTAACGCAAAGGCGCGTTAAGCCATCGACATCATCTGTGCAAAGTTCGCCAACAACATTGGATAGTCTTGATCCAGGTATGACTCAGTTAATTCGAAACGAAATTCGCCTAGCAATACGTGAAGCAATAACAGAGGAAATTGAAAGAATTAAGAAAGAATTATCATGTTTTGAGGAATCCATAATGTATATGAACGCACAGTTTGATATATTACAGAATACAGTTTTTGAATGCAAGAATGAAACAAAAAAAATTAAAATTGAAAACGAAAATCTGCAAGCGACTGTAAAGGATTTAGAATCAAAAGTGTTACTGCTGGAGCAAGAATCTTACCAAAGTAATATAGAGATTCAATGTCTTCCCGAGTATAAACAAGAAAATTTAGCTAGCACGATTCAACAAATTGGCAAAGTAATATCCTTCCCAATCACTGAAAAAGATATTCAATCATGTTTTCGTGTAAGAAAGCAAGATCAAAAATCTAAAAAACCCAAAGCTGTTATTTGTAAATTGTCTAATAGGCTACAAAGAGACAACTTTTTAGCGGCTGTTTTAAGATACAACAAATCACATTCAAATGAAAAATTAAATACTAAGTTATTAGGTTTCGGAGATAGTGGCTCACCTATATACATATCTGAGCACCTAACAAAAACAAATAGAGATTTACATGCAGCTACAAGAATTAAAGCCAAAGAAAAGCAATATAAATATGTTTGGATTCGAAGTGGTAAGATATTCATTCGTAAAGATGACAACTCTCCTGCAAGATTAATCACTCATAAAGAGTGCCTAAATTCAATTATTTAATTTTATCATAATATCATGTCTCATTTATTTTATATTTTTCTTACATGTAGTTTTACTTACAGACATAAAATTCGATCAATTATTTTTGTACTATCAAAACGTTAGGGGCATGCGTAGTAAACTGTCAGAAATTTATCACAATGCGTTAAAAAATAACTTTAATATTATTATTTTAACTGAAACTTGGCTTAATAATAAAGTCTTCGATGCTGAAATATTAGATGAAAGATATCGGGTGTTTCGAAGGGACAGGGAATCATTAACTTTTTCAGAAGGTAAGGAAGGTGGTGGTGTTATTATAGCCGTACACAAATCACTAAATTCTTTTAGGAATTACTCATATGAAAGTCATTGTGAGGATCTACGGATAACTATAGATATTAACGCTAAAAGAAAAATACACTTGTGTGCACTGTATTTACCTCCTCCAGTTCAATTAGAACACTTTGAACACTTCAGCAACAAGATAAGCACGTTTATAAATGAATTAGATTCAGTCATGATAGTTGGTGATTTTAATATGAGTGGAATATCATGGTCAATGAACTGTACAGATACGCATAGTGTTCCCAATAACTATAATAATCAACTCGGCTATGCATTGATGGACTTTATGTCTACCTATAATTTATTGCAATATAATACAATTTATAATGATAACAATAAAATCCTTGATTTAGTATTAGCAAACTTCTCTGATCCAATTTCAGTAATTAGGTCAGACGAAATATTATCTAAGGTAGATAAGTATCATCCTCAACTACTTATACAAATTGGAATTAGCTCCCTTAAGTTATTATCATCAACAGTGAGTTCAAGATATAAATATTTTAAGGCTGATTATCAAAAAATTGAAGCATATCTGGTCAATGTAGATTGGGAGATCGAATTTACAAAATGTGAGACAGTGGACCAACAACTTCATAAATTCTATGAAATTTTGTATAAAGTTATAAAAGAATTTGTCCCAATTCAACAAAATTATAAAAGAAAATATCCTATCTGGTACAGTTTTTCTCTGATTAAAATTCTAAAAGAGAAAGAAAAACTTAGAATAAAAGCAAAAGTATTTAATAATGATCTTGATAGATATGAATACGAACTATTAAAAGAAAGAACCAAGAAAAAGATGAATACTGACTATTCTGCTTATATTGAGAATGTGCAATTTAATATATGTAAAAATTTTAAAAATTTCTGGCTTTATGTCAAAAATAAATATAAAAATAATGGCAGTATACCACAAAAGATGAAGTTAGAAAGTCGAACTGCTGAGGATGGGGTGTCTATAGCCAATTTATTTGCAGACAACTTTGCTGCTGTCTATAATCCTTCATCTTCTCTTAACTTAGAAAATTTAGCTCAAAGCCAAAATAATAATCATCATTGTTTAGGTTTTATTCATTTATCTGAAAAGTCTATTGAAACATCACTCAAAAAACTAAATGTAAATAAAGGTGCAGGAGAGGACGATATTCATCCAGTATTTTTTAAAAGGTGTGCTACAACTCTATGTAAGCCTTTATATATTATTTACAATAAATCTCTTCAAGACGGTGATTTTCCTAGAATTTGGAAAAAAGCAAAAGTAATACCAATACCGAAATCAGGTGATAAATCAAATGTAAAAAACTATCGTCCCATAAGTATACTTTGTGTTCTTGGTAAAGTATTCGAATCACTATTATGTCCAATTTTGACATGGCATGTAAAGCAGATGATTACTGAACATCAACATGGGTTTTTTCGAAATCGTTCCACTACCACTAACTTAGCTGTTTTTATGGAAAACACAATTGAAGCTATTAGCTCAGGTAAAGAAATTGATGTTATCTATTGTGACTTTAAAAAAGCTTTCGACAAAGTAGATCACAATATACTTATTAAAAAGCTCCATGAACATTTTGGAATCTTTGGGTCACTCTTACAATGGTTTCAATCATATTTAAATGGAAGAACTATGACAGTGAATGTAAATGGACATAAATCATATGAGTTCACTCCAACCTCAGGTGTACCCCAAGGATCTCATTTGGGACCAATACTATTCTTAACCTTTGTTGACGATATCAAACACTGTATTCTTAGCTCTAATTTTGAATTTTATGCTGACGACTTAAAGTTATATAAAAGTGTTGACTCTGAAATTAGTAGGCAAGAACTTCAAGATGATATAGGAAGGTTATGTACCTGGTGCAAGGATAATTTAATGGAACTTAATCGAGAAAAGTGCTTTCATATGAAGTTTTCAAGAAAAAAAGTTATTTTTAATACGACGTATGACATCAATGGGTTTAAACTAAATCAAGTGACAGAAATAGAAGATCTTGGTATAATCATGGATAAAGAATTGCGTTTCATTAGTCAAATTAATACCGTAATAAGCAAAAGCCTAAGAATGTTAGGTTTTATTCACCGTAATACCAAAAAGTTTAAATCAATACTTGCACTAAAAATTTTATATTTTTGCCTTGTCCGCAGCAATATTGATTACTGTAGTCTGATTTGGTACCCTGATTATCAGAATAATATTCAACGAATAGAAAATATACAAAAAAAGTTTTTAAAAAGACTTGTTTATACCAGTCGCCACAATTTTATTGATACTAAATACGAAGAAAAACTTGAACACTTTAACATGAAAACTTTACGCCAAAGATGCGACTTTTTGCGACTCATATTTGTTTTTAAATTAGTCAATAATTATATAGATTGTCCGTCACTACTGTCGCTAGTAAATATACAAACACCAAGACCTGCAGCAAGAGCTATTAACTACAAACCACTATATATCCCACAACGAAAAAATAGATACGGTTGCAATTCACCACTCTTACGAAGCTTTAAATTATACAATTTTATATTTCAGCATTGTGATATAGATATTTTTTCTGATAGCCTAAATTTATTTAAAAAGAAACTGTATTTAAATATTTAGATTCATTTTTTTTTCCGCTTGTTGTACAACTTAAATGGCTCCTTATACACTCGTAAAATAAAATTTAAATAAAATAAGTACTTCTATAAAAAGCTGTGCATACTTTTAAATTAAATTTATATAAAAATAGCGAAATATTATTATGTTAAATTAATGCTTTATGTAAATTTAGTTAGTAAGCCTTTATAATAAATAAATAAATAAATAAATAAAGATAGAAAATAGTAATGGTGATAGTACGCCGCCTTGAGGGACGCCAGCTGTAAGTTCAAGCCAATCTGATGAATTATCATTGCATTTCACGCACTGCTGGCGCCCGAAGAGGTAAGAGCGAAACCAGTCTATAACGGGAGGAGAAATGTTGACCGCGCGAAGTGTGCCAAGAAGTATGTCAAAATCTACAGAATTAAAGGCATTGCTGAAATCCAGCAGAACGATCGCAGTTAGCTTGGTATTGTCCATAGCACACCGAACATCTTCCGTTACATTTAGAAGTGCTCCAACAGTGCTATGGGATGGACGAAAACCTGATTGAAAAGGGCAAAGGAGTTTGTGGGAGGTCAGATATGCATAGAGTTGATTATGAACAATGGATTCAAGGACTTTGGATAGTGTGGGAAGAATGGATATTGGACGATATTGTGATAAACTAGTAGGATTTGATTTAGTTTTAGGTAATGGTAAGACAAGAGCTTGCTTCCATAATGCCGGAAAAACATTACACGAAAGTGAAAAGTTAATGATGTGAGTGATCACAGGTGCAATGTCTTCCAGCACAGGAAGAATCATGTCAAGGCTAAGGTTATCACTGCCTATGGCCTTAGTGGATATTGAGCGGACATACTTCTTAACATCATTATCCGAGACTGTATTAAAAGAGAATTGAGGGAGGTCTGGTGGGGTATAATTAGATAAAAGCGAAAGAGTTGCGGTTTTGGTTTGAGAATCTAAAGTTATAGGTGGACTAGTAAAATGCCAGCCAATACAAATCAAAGCACACCGACTTCGAAAATATCTGATTAGGTATCTATTTTAAATGAAAACCTCTGTTTAGTTATTTTTTACTTTTCAGTGCCAGGAAGTCGGTTTTTATTTTTTTTTTAAAAAGTTTTTATTGTACTCTTTATTTTACAATGCATTAGCATTTTCTCTCTGTCACCACAAATCTTGATTCGGCCAAGGAAACTCCTGATACCAAAAAAAAAATCAAAAAAACCCTAGTTGAACATAATTGGTCGAACCACATGCCTACCCCGGTGTAGTTTATTAAGTCTCTAAGTTCTAAATTATATTAGAAATTAAATGAATTATTTGTGATTACATGCAATACTGTTACATGTTACTCTATAGAAGCAATCCTGTTCGCCTTCTCGCTTAACCTACAGTGACAAATATTTTAACAGATTCTCTAAAATGTTTGATGAACCCTTTTTATAGTAAAAACTTTATAATCATACCATCAAAAGTATTTCTTGAGTGAAGGGTGAGTCACTTTGGTCTAGATCGTAGGCCACCCTGGTAGCAGATCGTGAGCAAAATCCTAATCAGTCTGGTGCACTGTGGGACGCTTTAACACTTTACATCTTCATTTAGAGCATTTAGAGATTATTGACAGAATTGATAAAGTTTTTTTTAAAACATATAATAAGGCGCTATTTTGCTATTCTTCCAACATCAAAGACCTTAGTTTCTCTCGCAAAGTATTTAAGACGGTGGGAGCTAATAATCAAAATAAAAATAAATATCCAAAAAGACAGTTTTATTTTTAAATCTATATATATACATAAAATGCTTTGTCCTGACTGACTGATCGATCAACGCACAGCCTAAACCGCCGGTCGTAGAAACGTGAAATTTGTAGGACATATTCCTTATACAATGTAGGCATCCGCTAAGAAAGGATTTTTCGAAATTCGTCCCATAAGGGGCTAAAATAGGGGATACAATATTGTATGAAACTCTGTCATTCTTACCGCGCAATTGCACGGAAAGTGGTATTTAGCTTTAAGATAAAAAATAAGAAATATATGTATAAGATTTTTTTCGAAATTCATCCCTTAAAAGGGTAAAAAGTGGTGATTAAGTTTATATGGGCAAACAATTATTTATGATCAGAATTACTTGAAACTTGGTATTAATGATCTTCAATACAATTAAATAAATACGTATTTTAGCATTTTTTAAAATTCATCCCATAAGGCTGTCAAATAGGGGATGAAAGTTTGTATGAAAGTCTGTAATTGATGCAAGGAAAATAGTATTATTTACCTATAAAACGAAAACTAAAACAATACAAATATCACTTTTTTTCGAAATCCATCCCTTAAAATGGTAAAAGGGGGTTATGCTGTTTATATGACGAAAAAATTGTTTATGATCAGAATTACTTGAAACTTGGTAATAATGCTCTTTAATACAATTAAACAAACATGCATTGTATTTTTTTTTTTAATTCTGCCTCTAAGTGGGTAAAAGCGGGCGTTGCACTTGAGTTGTTGAATATATTTAAATAGAGTAACATGGCTCAAGTTCTCTGTAAGTGCACACTTACTGCGTGGGATATAAAGTAGAGAACGGAAATTATTCTGAGTTCAAAGAAAAATTATGTATAATTTTTCTACTGGCCACAGCAGCGAGAACTAAAACAGACCTAGAGCGCGTGAGAGAGAACCTAGCTAGAGAGTACCCTGCTATCTATATCCTCCTTCTGAAGGTTGGCACATCTGTAATAAAAAAGTCGCCTAACCTATGAAACGGGATTAGACCGTGAGTAACTCATTAAACATCATAGTGGCCACTGTGTTTGCTGGATGTGCTGGATGGGGGGGGGGGGGATCAGAATTCATACCTCGAATACCATTGATAACTTCTGACTACGCCTTTGAATTTAATCTATTGTAATTCCTTCTTAAAGTTTGTTTTGAAATGACCAATAATATATGTATCTCAGGGCCAGTCGTTAAAAGTAGCAGGAGTAGACTTAAGAGATGATAGCTTCTCACAGGGACATTTTAGCAGAACCCTAGAACTAGACAGACTAAGTTAAGTGAATCTAGAGTTTTACTCTAGACATAATATTAAAAATTCGATATGACAACATATAAATTCAATGGAAATTAAAACTGAGCAAATTTTTCAGTCCACGCCAGCGTAGCCGCAGCAAAAAAGCTACAGCAAAATAAGAATAGCAATTTATATGTGTAACTTAAAAAAGAAGGAGAAGGATTACAAAAGGAAGGAAAGAAGGAGAAGGGAGAATGTAAGCTTCAGGTGTACATAGCACTGGGTCTTTAAAAATAACGTAGATGTTAGCCTGTTAGTATGTTAGTTAAAAAGCCTATATTAGCTGAGTTACGTGATTCTAAAGTCGTAAACATTGTATACGATTGTATCATTGTATTCTCTTCCTCTAACTTTGGAAAGATAGAGTAGAAAGACATGCAAAAAACACAGGTAGGGAGCTTGCTAAATACCTAAAGTGTACATTTATTTACAGAACTAGCATTTCCCGCGGCTCCGCCCGCGTTCAGTTGATCAAAAACCAAATTCTTAGGTTTTACACATTAGTATACTCTTACATTATACATTACTTTCATTGCGCACCGCATGATTGGTAAATAATGGCAGTGATTGTCAATGCCACAAAGGTTCCTCCGTTAAATTGAATTTTTTGTTTTAGCAATAACATTTATGTATGTCTATACTTCTGTTTTGTTTGTTTTTTTAGTTTTGGGCGATAAACTCTCAAACTACGGAATAAATTTTAATCATTTTTTACTAATAGATTAATTTAATATATAGCTATATTAAATTAATCTATAGCTGATTATTTAAATTACATAATGATAACTTTTCTTAATTAGCGCTAGTTAGTAAAATTTTCCAAAACGATTTTCAAAAGAAAGTGTAATAAGTAAATAATTCTAAGCGAATACATTTCTTTATTTCATATGGCTCTGCTAATATGATTAAAGTCGTAAGCATTTTATTGTGTCCTTTAAGCCTTTACCTTCCAAGAAAAGGTGTCAAGAAAAAGTGAAAAAGTTGAGGTATAACAGTTCCTAAAATACTTTTTCATAGTTTTTGAGATATGACATATTTATAGTTACCCGCTTTGTCAGTTTAACAGCCATAAACTTGTTTTCCATAAAATTTTATAAAATAATATAAATTGAACTTATTTTTACGGTGCAAAAAATGAGTAGGTATTGTGGAAACGTAAATATTATTCGTATTTATTTGAGTGTTAACCATACAAAACGCGTAAGTAAGAAAAACAACATAGCATTTTGCTATACGAAACCAGAAATGCGCGAGTTGGATTTACATTTGCCCAATTTTTACATTAAAAGATTAAAAAACATTAACATTATTCACTAAACAATAAAAACTTACAAATATTCTCATTTGAAAATTGTTTCGGCCAACAAAATATTACTAATATGTTACTAATTTATAAAGCCAAAAAGTTTGTTTTATTAAAAAATTAAGCACGGGCGGATCCGCGGGTAATTTAGTAATAATTATAGTAAAGTCATAGAAAGGTTATATCTGTACATTTTTTTTAGATAAAACTACGTATTTTAAAAACATATGGCGACATCTATTGTCAAATAGCTAAATAACACATAAATAAATTTTCATTGAAATAACTATTTTAATGAATAAAATAGCGCTGTTAATATTTCTTTTAAGATAAGTTTTTTTAATAGTTTTAACATAATATATAAGTATGTTACCTTGCTAAAATATTAATAGCATCATCGTGCTTTTACTTTAACCAGTTTTTGTATTTTTTCTCAGAAATGAAATATTTTCCTGCGGTAAAAAGAATCTTATGTGTTGACCCGGATAACCCGCTATTACCATACCAAATTTCATAAAAATCCCTCTAGTGGTTTTTCTGTGATGCGGTCACATACAGACAGACAGAAAAATTCTAAAAACTATAGATTCGAGCTCTATATCGCTAATAATGAATATTTCAATAAGATTTTCCGAAAAAATATTGAATTTAGGGATTCGGCTTAGTTACAATTTTATTGTATGTATAGTTACTAATTTATGAAGCGAAAAATTTTGCTTTACTGATAATTTAAGCACGGGCGGAGCCGCGGGTGATTTAGTAGTAATTCTAATAAAATCGATAAAAGGTCATATCTGTACATTAATTTTTTTGGGATTAAAACTATGCATTTTAAAAACACATGGCGACATCTATTGTCGAATATCTAAATAACACATAAATAAACATTAATTAAAATAACTATTTTAATGGATAAAATACCGCTTTTGATAATTTGATTTTCAAGATAAGCTATTTTAATAGTTTTTACCATATTTTGTAAGTTACCTTGCTAAACTGTTTACAAATAGTATCGTCGTGGTTTTGTTCCTACCAGTTTTTGTATTTTTTTTCAGAAATGGGATATTTTCTCGCGGTAAAAAGTATCCTATATGTTGACCCGGATAACCAGCTATCATCATACCAAATTTCATCAAAATCCCTCCAGTGGTTTTTCTGTGATGCGGTAACAGACAGACAGACAGACAGACAGACAGACAGACAGACAGACAGACAGACAGACAGACAGACAGACAGACAACAGACAGACAAAAATTCTAAAAACTATAAATTCGGCCTCTGCATCGATAATAATGTCTATTTCAATAAGATTTTCCAAAAAATATTTAATGTACAGATTCGGCTTAGTTAGAATTTTATAATATGTATAGATATACGCTTAACATCGTTAAGATACTGGATATTTTGAGTTACGATCGCTAAAATTTAATTTGTTTTCCATATATCTTTAAGAAATAATAAAACTTACACGAACTTAATTTTGTAATTTTGTATGTATTGCGAAAAAAGTTTATTTTTTTCGTAGTTTAATCGCGGGCGAAGCCGCGGGTTCTGCTAGTATAAAATATTCGCATAAACATAGGAAAGTATTAATCTATTTTAATAATTACACTGATAAACACTTGTGATAATACAGATCGTATATAAGTATAAAATCTTCGTTACAATCTGTTGTACCATTCCAACAACAATGAGACTACTAGTGATTTTATGCGCATCAGTAGCAGGTAATTTTTAGTTCCATTATTTAATCCAAACTCTTGAAAATATAAGATATATTTTAATATTTATTAAAAATTATCACAGTGTGTTTGGGCAGTGCAATCCCTCTAATACCAGGGGATAACAGTCACTATGTAGAGGGTGAGAGCCGCTACATCTGGATGCCTGATGGCAACGGTAACCCACATCTCGTAGATCTTCACGAACCTGCAGATGAAGATTTTCTGGCGAGCAGAAATGGAGCTCGTAATGAATATTGGCTTTTCACCAGGTATAATATCACTAAATACATTGTAATATTTTGCAATAGTGCATTTTAATTCATACAAAATATAATTGCTATAATTGAATTTGTTTTAGACAAAACCCCACCAGCCGCCAAGTACTGGTAAATGGAAACGCAGATTCAATCCGTAACTCCAACTACAGAGGAAACCGACCAACCAAAGTCATCGTGCATGGATGGAACAGTGACGGCAACACAAACATGAACCCTCTTATAACATCAGCGTACCTTGCCGTCTCAGATGTCAATGTCATTATTCTTGACTGGAGAAGGACAGCTTCAGGATCATACACCACCTCAGTACGTGCTGTTCCCGATGTAGGTGTACATCTCGCCCGTTTCCTTACTTTTCTTTTCAACACAGCTGGGGGCAACTGGAATAATGTTCACTTGATTGGCCACAGCTTAGGCGCTCACGTAGTTGGTAACGCAGGCCGCGCGGCTCCAACGCGCCCTACTCGTGTGACTGGTTGGTATAATAATTACTTGCAAATAACCTCTTACTTTTTAATATCTTTTTATATAAATATAAAATAACATACTTGATTTGTAGGTCTCGACCCTGCTGGACCTCAATGGGGTGGAAACTCAAGAGCTTTAAACCGTAACTCGGGTGTTTACGTTGAATCTATCCATACCGATGGTGGTCTACTTGGTATCATGGATCCTATTTCTCACGCTGACTTTTACCCCAATGGAGGTAGAAATCGTCAACCCGGATGTTCAAATAGCATGTGTTCTCACAGTCGCGCACCACAATTATTTGCTTCCACTGTTAGAACTAACCATTTAGTTGGAAGACGTTGCAATAATCTTAGAGAAGCCGAAAACAATCAATGTTCGGGAGCCTCTCTAAACCTTGGGAACGGCAATTTGAACAAGCGAGGGTATGTAAAATTTATAATTTATTATTAACAATAATAATAATCATTATACTATCAATAACTTATATATTCTTGTTGTAAATGTTTTGGAACGAAGTTCCTTAGCGCGGCTTGCGGTAGGAGTTGACAGGTAGAAATCGTCACGTAAAAATCGTCGTGTAATGAAAAAAGTTATGCTTTATTATTTACTAAGAGCATCCCATGTGATGTTATCACTAGTACCATGTGAGCATAAGCGCTAAGAAGATCGTATGCACTCTTTGACGGGGCCCTACATATGTATATACTATTAAGAGCACTCCTCGAGGTTCGTGATCGTCTAGAACTTGAGAAGCGTATGTTATAATAAATTCGTGTACACTCTATGCAGGCGTTTCTTCGATGAGCTTCAACATGTGCTATGTACCTTGCACGATGTTTATGCTACCTTGGTACTCAGGACAATGTGACAAAAGCTAATGTATGAGCCAAGGGGAGACAGCGAAAGGAACTTCGTTCCTACCGGGTGTCCCGATTTTTTTTATTGTTTTGTTATTTTTTAACAGGTTCTGGTCTCATCGCGTGTTTAAATACAGTTCGTCAGATTAGTTGACGCATAGAGTTGATCTTACACAAATTATTATTTATTGAAATCAAAACAGAACTTAAGATTATTGTGTTCGAACATACAAATTTATATAGATAGATAGATGGCAAATATGTAGGTAAATAAAATACACAAACTACGTTACGCATACATTAATAGATTGTCTGTATTTGAAATTATAAATAAAATATTTTTATTTTCAGGCAAGGACTGTATGGACTAAGAACAGGAAGCGCGTGGCCTTTTTAAGAAAATAATACGATAAGACGACAAGAAATTAAACTTATGAATAAGGCAATTTTTATTTATATATTATAATTGAATAAATGTAATACTAACAAAGTTATAATTTTTTTTTCGTGCATACAATTATTTTAATAGATACGACAACTATTTTATAATTATTGTAAAATATTAACATAAAATATCTAATACAATAATATTATTATTGAAGATCTATTCATTGAATACAGAACAAATGATAATAAAATAAAAAAAAATCAATAAAAAAAAAATTATGGGGCCCCATTCTATGTCTATAAATTTCATATGCAATCGAGTATTAGTTTACATACATCAGCTGCTTTTAATTGTTCTTCTTTAATTAAAATAAAAATTATACATTATGTTACAAACGGTTATGATGAAGGAAAACATCGTGAGAAAACCTGCATGTCTGAGGGAACCTAGCAAGTTTCAAAGACACGTAAAGTCCGCCAACCTGCATTTGGCCAGTGTGGTGGACTATGGCGTAATCCCTCCCGTATTGAAGGGAGACTCATACCCAGCAGTGGAATGTTTAAAAGGGATAAATACAATTCAACTAATACACAATGTAAGATCATGTTATTTAGTGTCATTTTTCACGATATTTTAAACGTATATTAAGTTGTATATTTTTTTGTGACTGACTCTTAAAACCTTTCTTTTTCCTATGTCATTTAAAGAGGCGAAAAGTTTTTCCTTCGCCTATTATTATCACTCGTTACTCGTTCATTAATACATAATAAACTTGTTGATAAAATAGTACATTATTATCAACAAGTTTAAAATGCGTTGAAAACAGGTAGAAGGAATTCAGGATGTCTTTTCTCATTCATAGTTATTTCTACATAAATCATAAAAAGTACAACCCAAATTATTATTATTTTTTTATTAATTTATATAACTATAGCAACCCTTTGATTAACTAAAATTTTGATTAACAAAATAATTTATAATATTTATGATCGAGCGAGCGAAGCATCTCTGCTTCAAGTCTAACAAAATTTGCGTTCCTCTGTCAGTTTGTTGGTGCTCCTTTACAGGTCGTATTTTTCAACCGATCTGGACGAAACTTGGCATATAGATTTTACGACTTTATAAAATTTTTACTGATCACAAAACTACTAGATTAAATTGTAAGGTATGTCGGTACCATTTCTTTCTTTATTTTGAATTATTGTATAATTTTGTGGGTCCATCTCTAATACCTACGTCAATCGTTGTAATAAAAAGAGAGCTTCTCAGTTATTATTTATTTATTGCAGATTCTTGATAATTGTGCTTAAGAACTAAATATATCTTTTAAGTAAATATTCTTCTTTCCTTCACCAAAAATATCTTTTATTTTATTCAGTGTCAACCCGAAAAATTCCAGTCCTAAAAATAAAAGACCAACTTTAAAATTATTGTTTTCCAAGAGAGTAAAAGCGTAAAAAAAGAACCTTCTTTGACCTGAGTTATTTCTAAGAAATAACATGCCAAGGGTCTTCAGAAAATCATATGATCATGAATCAAAGGTTGCAAACCCAGGTCCTTCTAAACATATTTAGTTTTACGTACTTCATTTCTATGCTAATTTTAGTTGTATAAAAATTGTTCTTTGATTAATTTAACAGAAAAAGCTTCTCTAGAAATTCTTATGGGATTAAGTAGATATTTTATAAATGTAGGGCCGTCATATTGTTTTACAATATTTTAAAAATACTATATTGTACAATAACAAGTCTTTTTAGACTTTTTTCGAGTTGACGAGTCCCTGCCAGGTAGCTATATAATTAACATTAATGAATAGCTTTTGGAAGCTTAAAACTAATGGGGAAGAGAAAACGGTCCTATTTCTATAAATTCTATAAATTACATAAGTACAGACAGATTAGGTAGTTAATATTTTTTGATTATTAAATAAAAACTTCTGACATTGCAACAACTTTAAAATTCCTTTAGACTTGGTACTGAAGTAGCAACTTATGGTTAGCAGGCAAGACAAACATACACAATAGAGTATTCTACGCATCTGAAAGATAAGTCACACTTATTGAAGTGAAAACTTCTATAGACAAGTTTGGATGGGGAGTAAATTCATCTAAGTCGTCATCGACATGGTCACTTAACGTTAACGCTAACACTCAGAGTGCCGATAGATGTCAAAACTAGATAAATGTAAACAGTTTTAATTTACAAATAATTTAAGATCGAACAATTAATTTGAACATCCAAAAATAACAACTGTTTGTTTATAGTTTTAAGTTTTCACTTCTTTCGGCAGTTCTAATGACTGCTTGTTTTTTTAATGCAAAAATTATTTGTTACCCTGACTTGTTTATGTCACTATTTCCCATCGGATAAAGGCTCCCTTTACATACACCTTTCTTCGCTTCTTTTAAACTATCGCATTCATTTGCATATAAATGATTATTTTTCACAGACTCCGCCATGTACTCGTAACCCTTGCTATGAGAACACACGTTGACCCAGCAACCCGGCATGTGCGAGCCGCCGTTGGGATAGAAGTCGGCGTGGCCGCAAGGTTCCTTGTAGCCATATAAATAGCTTGTGTGTATTACTTCCACATATTGTGCATCAGTCTCTTTTAAACGATTCTTATCTCTTTTCCACAGTGGTCCAGCGGGATCTAATGCTGTAGTCATTGCGAAGAGAAATAATATATGTATAACAAAATGTATAATACATACTTTTCATTTTATTTATTTGCAATTAAAATATATTCCAACTCAATCATAACTTTTTATATTATTTATTTTGTCGTAGGAAAAATCTGTGCATCGTGCAATTTGGTGATTCAAGATCAAAGTCGTTATTTAATTTTGTAGGTAAAAAAATAATTAAAAAATTAAGTTATTATTATAATTTTAACATACTTTGCAAATATAGACTTGCAAAACAAATATTGAAAATGATCATAAAACAGTATTCACATTTATATATTTTAGGAATGTATGTATAGTAATTTCAGAAGGTAGAGTAGATGAAATATTACCTGTTATCCTTCTAATTGAGGACCCAGTGTGACGACCTGCGTTTCCTACAATGTGTCCTCCAAGGCTAAACCCAACAAGATGCATGTTGTTATAGGAGGCTCCTAAAGAAGCCAGCCATTGGATGAATAGGCCTAATCCTTTTCCTAGATTTTCAACTCCGTATTTAGCACTTAAGTAATTTCGATTAGCCAGGTCGCTCCAATCGAAAACTATGACATTGACGTCATCGGCTTCTAAAAATGCTGAAAGGATGCTGAAAATTTAACATTTTTTACTTGAAAGCATCACAAAAATAGTAATATAATTGATTTTTCGTTTTTATTTGAACGCGACAAAAAAATCGTATCAATTTTTTACCTTCTGTTAATAATTGGTTCATTTCGTTGTCTCCACTTCCAAGCCAGCCATGAATTAGAAACACTGTTGTTTTATTTATATTGAAGTGAGAATGTAAAATAATTTCCGAATCTTCATAGACAAGAATTTCTGCTTCAGTAGGATTAGATCTGCCGAATTTGATACTTTTTAATAACGAAATTCCACCTTTAGAAAGATAAAGCAATTTTACTTAGGGCCACTTGTAGCAAATTTCAAATTTGATTAAGTTGGATTACTTACTATAATGGATGAGAAGAGTATGGGTTTGGTTGTGCGTGTGCATGCGCGTAGCGTGCGTATGTGTGAGTGCGTGCGTGAGTGCGTGATCATGTGTGCGAGCGTGCCTGCTTAAAAATGTCACGAACTATACACAGTGTATATGAGTCTTACAAATAATGTGGCTTACTAAGACTATATCATAGTTAAATGATTGTACCGTGTGTACAACCAGTAACCATGGTTATTTGGTTGGCGGGCAAACTCTGCGATTGTATTCTCATCGACAGGTTCAGTTGTATCAACTAGATGAAGCAAATCATCCCCGTTGCCAGGAAATAAAAAAAACCTGTCTCCGTCATTGTATATTTTTTCCTTAATAACTCGAGGAGAACTTACTAAAAAGTATAAATATAAAATTTATTTCATTTATTTGATTTCTACTAATGTCATATTAATTCCAGTTTATGTACTTATGTAATTTGTCTCACCTGATATAAATATGGAAAAAAGAAGCAACGGATTCATATTAACAAAATACTCGATCACTATTGATGTAGACGTCAAAATTACTGATATTTATCTTCTTAAACAATACATGTAGCTCTCGAAAATACATTTTATCTTTTGATTAGTTAGATAACACATAACTGTTAAAATATTAACTTTAACTATTTAATAACAACCAATGTTTATTATTCCGTCAATAAGGGCTTAATTTTATTTTAATTTGGAAAGATTCAGGATTTTAAAATTGCTATCGTAATATGCCATCTTATAAACTTGCCAAATAATTATTTGACCTTTTAAAGAAATAATCGATTTCGTATAGATAAGATTTTTCACAATAGAGATAGTGTTCCCAATGGAGATACTGTTCCCAAAAAAGATTATATAAAGTTTTTCCAAATATTAACATAAAGATTTTCCCAATAAAATTTTTAATTCCCAATAAAAATAGTGATATACTTATTTCCCTTTCAAAAAAAATTTAAGAAAAAGTAATCGATTTGGAAATTCAAATAATAATGTACTCTTTAAAGCATACGCTGTCTGATGTTAACCACTAGTTTATTAATCGCTGTAAGCCTCTTGACACAGTTTCTGAATTGTTTGGAGGCCAGTTCGTTATAGCTGAAGATTAACTATAATCAATTATTAGATAGATATGTTATAATGCCTAATGAATAAAATTAGTAAAACCAATGGATTAATAAGTCATTTTTATAGAACAGCTCGAATGTTCGTTTTGATAGATTAGTCCAAATCTATTCAATTTGCATTTCTTTATCTGTGTGGTGCTGGTAGCCTGCTAATACTCAGGCGGGATCCGAAGGGGAGGGTCACAGGGGACATGAACCCCCCTACCTCCCCTCTCCCCCTAAATCGTATAAAATTTCGTAAGTGTGTGGTGTCTACAATCAAAGTTTGCGACGATGATATCTACCCAAATATTGACTTTGCTGAAAATTTTGGCAACCCTTCCTTCCTTCAAGCGGTGCGACATCAGAGAGATCATTTTCTACGTTAAGGCGTGTAAAAACTTGGTTGAGAGCAGACATGTTAGAAGAGAGGCTGACGGGTTTAGCTCTTCTAAATATTCATCCAGAGATAGCCCCAGATGTCTTAAATATTATCAACCGATTTGCCAATAAAAATAGAAGACTTCCATTTTTTGTATAATGTGTGCAATAAAATTGTGTATTGTTCAATAAAGTCTAATTAACTCAACGTATTGTATTATTATTAGTAACCCCTTCTTAAATTTCAGGTTGCGACCGCGCCTGCTAATACTAACATATTCGACTGATATATCTGGGCTAGTATACCCGTATAAGCATAGCCTGGATCACACATATACTTTAATAAAGGACTCTTCACAGTAGATGCAAGTGTTTCCCAAGTAAAAAATCTCTGAGGTTGAGGGAAAATCATAGGATGCACTTGAGGTACTCGTGGCGCCAAAAGAAGGGGACGCGTAAACATAACGAGGGATTTCCACAAGGGTATATTCTTTGACCATTTCTCTTTATCATTTATCTAAATAATTGATCTTTTCCATTGATTTGATAAAGCTGTAAATATATTTTTAATTAAATCGATATCTAATAATATATAACGATGTAAATATAATCAACAGCTAATTATAATCGGCATCGCAAATGATGCTTTCTCACATGTCGTACATTGCCCTATATTAACTATACAAGACAGACTTTGTATTGTTCATATTTTAATAAATTTGTGTATGATTTCCTATAGAAAAAAATAATTTCATTTTTTCCCACCAATTTTCAAGACAATTTTTCCAATTTTTCCCCTTACGAACTATTAAAAACATTTTTGAAAAGATATTTCGAACAGCATTTCATTTTTGTTATCTATTTAGATAAAGAAAGACTTGTGTTATTTTTCAATAAATTTATTTATTTAAATCTTATTTACATTCAATTATAATATGATCATGTACCAAATTGTTACGTCGCTGACATTTTCAAATCCATGTTATGAGGTATAACCTGTAATAACATAAGATGTTATTATTTTGATATTTCATTTCATTGGACACTATTTAAATACGCATTCACCTTACAGGACTTATATTTTTAAAATATTAACATTATTTTTATCTAATATATTTAAACGAGTAATTCTTGTATATTTATTTATTTATTTATACCGACGATCTCGGAAACGACTCTAACGATTTCGCTGAAATTTGGTATGTGGGGGATTTCGGGGGCGAAAAATCGATCTAGATCAGTCTCATGTCTGGGAAAACGCGTGTTTTTGAGTTTTTATGCGGTTTTCTTTCGCATTATTCCACGTAAAATATGGTCGTTAATTTCTTACGCTCGACCATATGCATCAAGGTCACGCGGCCAAGGCGCAAGATAAACATTTACAGGTGTCCGGGTTCGAATCTCGATCGGATACAAAGTTTTACTTTTGTTTTGTTTTTTTTTTTCTTGTATTTATTGAAGTTTTTAGTTTTTTTTTGTCTAAAAAATACGATACAACAAAAAAGAACTCTCGAGCTAGGCTCGGTCGCCCAAGTGCTATACCTTATATAACATTCACTTCGTAGCAACATAGCTGAAATAAAAAACTATTTTTAGAATCAAAGTTTACCTTATTTCTTCGAAGAAGCCACGGTCTTAGAAATGGTGCAAATAGTCTAAGTTCATATTGTTTTTTTGAGGAAGACCTTAAACTGACTAAACAAGCTACTGTGATTGTGACCATACATCCGAAAGCTGTTAACCATAGATAGGAAATTCTATACAGGAACGGCACCTCCCTAAAATATGAATAAGTGCTGTTATTTTCATTTCATTTTAATTAATAGTTTAGTAAATAATAAGAAATATTTAACATGTGCAATCTGTTTTAATTTCATTGAACATGGAACCAAACAGGACTGAACATAAGAAATAATCTATTACAGATAAATAAAATTGAAGTGTGTGCTTGTAATGTCAAAATAACAGCCTTTTACTGAATGCATATGAAATTATGCATATTAATACTGTACTTATAAGAAAAACACAATTTTTAAAACTTTTGTCTGTCTGTCTATTTGTTCCGGCTAATCTCCGAAGCGAAGCTCCGAAGCTGATATCATAAGGATTCGCTCAAAAAAATCAAAACGTACCTAACGGTACGTCGGTATTTTTTTTAATTAAAAAAAAACAAATTTCGAGAATGTTCGGAAATTTATTTAAATCAATTGTTCCTAGAGATAAAATAGTTTTATGATTTAAGGTTTAAAAATAATACAGTACTTGTAGGAGAGAAGTACTATATTATTTTTAAATTACTATTTGTAAGTTAATATTTAGATATATTTTTTTAATTGGTTCACTTACTTTATTATTTTGTGTCACCTGAGGCTAATAATCAAAATATGATAAAAACACTGATAGTGCTGTGCTAGTGACAATTATTTAATATCAAATCATAATCACACCATTCTCCTTGACGGAAATAAGTATAGGTACTTCTTATTAAAATGAAAGCGGATATTTTGAATTTTACGATATTACAATTTTAGAGATAAATAATTAATGATCAATTTATTTGTTTAATGAATGTAGATAATCTAAATAAACTTTATACGTATCTATAAATTAATCTGCCAAATCGGGATCTTCATTTCAGAAGAATTAATAAAATTTTGTTTCGCACAAGAATTAAACTAAGTCGCTGAATATTTCACTACTTGATACAACGAATAAAAAACTAGTTGAGTAAATAAAATAAGATTTACACTTATGAGACTCAGATCCAATTTACGCTGTTTCTAAGTCAAGCAAGGATATCTGAGAGATCGAGACATTGCCCTGCCACATTAATATGTTAAAGTGAACCAAACACCAAACCAAATATATTATAATAATATATTAGATTTGTATTTCTATTATGGCGGTATTCTCTTTTTAACCGACTTCCAAAAGGAGGAGGTTATTGTAATATTCTTCTTCTTGTAAGAAAATATAAGGGATTTATATCGCAATTAAGACCAACGTTCAAAATTTTATTTCATACAATAAAGTGTATTGAATGCCGGTGAAGTGAATGACCGAAATAAATATGTAAACATATATTTTAAGGATTGCCGCGCATGTGCCCAGGTATCATGTTTGTTAAGTTAAAACCATCCAATGTCTAAGCGCAACTTCGTCTTTATAGAAGCGGCGAGCCCTTTGATATTTAAGGCAAAAGAAAAGTTGTGTATTTCAGACACAACGAATAAAATTATAAATTTAAGCATACCCTTCAGTATGTCCATTATGTGTTGGCACAAAAGTGTAGGAACAGTTGAATGTGTATCTTTCTTTTTCGTTAAAGGTCAATAGTCCCTGCGCTTGCACTAGCTGGGAATGAACCGCGACCCACCACGCACACAGCAAACCCACAATCCCACCACTTAGTGCACTCTGAAAAAAATATCAAAAATCCCAATGAATTTATTTCACCAGTTATTCTTAAATCTAAGTTTTTTAACTAAAACTATCTTTTCGGACTTTTTCACAAGTCTCCCTTGACCATGATTTCTATAAACCATTCAAAACGTCGTTAACCAAAAATTAAAATACATCCTCGAAGAAATGCGAAAAGACATTTTTATTTATCTGAGATTTATTTCAGTGCTGAATAAGGACTTTATTAATATCTACCAATGTTACTTGTAAACTTATTATTTACTAGCGACTCACTCTCGCTCTGCTCGGGTTCGTCCCTAGTTACATTTTTACGTTTAGTATAGATTTCTCAGAAATGAGATATTTTCCCGCAGTAAAAAGTATCCTATATGTTGACCCGGATAACCAGCTATCATCATAGCTTTCATCAAAATCCCTCCAGTACTTTTTCCGTGATGCGGTAACAAACAGACAGACAGACAGACAAAATTTTTAAAAACTATAGATTCGTCCTCTGTATATCGTTACATATAATGTCTTTTTCAATAAGATTTTCCAAAAAATATTTAATGTACAAATAAGGCTTAGTTAAAATTTTATTATATGTATAGAATAGGTACTTACGGTGCCATCAATAAAAGGTAGAAATAGTCCCATAAGGAATATCCCCGAGAGTGATCCCATGGATGCGGAGGATAAGCTCATAGTCAGCTGCAATACCGATCCTAATTTTTCCACCACAAACACTAACGCTAAAACAATACTATATGTAAGTATAAGCCTTTAACAGCTTCGTAGGTCTAGTAGCTAACATGTACGGCTTCAGATCGAAAGGTTCTGGGTTCGATCCCGGGTCAGTCCTAAATTCTCGGGTTTTTCTATCACGAAATATTCAGTAACAGCCCAAATTGGGAATTTGGAGAGCACGTAAAGCCGTCGGTCTTGCGACTTAACTCTCACCAGTCGTGTATCGTGTCGTCCCACCGGAGTATGGGAGTGACAGGAATAGAGTGCACTTGTGTCTGCGCGCACACGCGCTGCACTATAATATCTCCTGCGCAGTTGTTTAGTTTTAATGAGATTGCCCACCGTTGAAATTGGTTAGGAGTATGTTATTATTATATGCCTGTCAAAGTATTGAAATGTAATATCTAGTAAACGTCGGGTTTAAAATTAAATTATATAACAATTTAAAAATATCAAACAAATTAAATAAGAATTTTGCAAAATCAATCATGTAATTTAGGTCAGCATATAAAGGCTTCTTCATAGACCTAAAACCCTAACTATAGTATTAACTATAGTATAAAAATTATTTTATCAAAGTAGAAAATAACAAGTGATCAACAATTCTATGAACTTTAAAATTGGACTACAATTCGGAAGTTACTTTTTAGTTTGTTACTCCTTCACGATGAAATTTAGTAGGTACCTATGTATCTTTCTTTTAATTGGACCTAGAGTAACACATAGGCTACAATTAGATAACTAGGTAAGCCCCGAGTGAAACGAGTGTAGGTCGCTATAATTAATAAAGTTTATGTTCTGTCACAGACGAATTGTATTACGGATGGAACGTTATGAAAAATTCTTACCAACACAAATGCAACCAAGTACCACAACCACCGATCTCACAAGTATTTGAGTTTGCTTTTGGCTCAGTTTTCTTAAAAATGGTTTCCAAAAATCTTCTAAAACGACGGCTGCCATTGAATTTAGTCCAGTAGATAATGAGCTTAAATTTAATAATAAAAATGTATTATGTATAATGAAAAACTCCAAGATGTTACGCAACAATTAAATGTACGCGTAATTAAAGAACTTTATTTTAAAACATTTTTAACAAATAAAATAAAAATGGAAAATACCTGGTTCTTTTACTATCACATTATATTACTTGGGTGTATTGTTTGTTTGTAACTTACAAAAGTAATTCTCTAAGCAGCACGAAGATAATATTAAAAATGTTAAATAAAATAGTAGAAACGAAACCTCTAGAGTTCTTTTTAAAAAAATAAATATGTAGGTACCTATACGTTTCGAAACAGTTGATACACGGAAGAAGATATTTCACACATATTCATATTTGCCCTTTGTACCCTTTTGAGTTTGAATTATTTATTTACTATCTCGGTGGTCTGCTAGCATGTACAGCTGTAAAACCAGACCTGGGTTCGAATCCCAGTTTGAATTGTCGTCTTACCAGAGTATTAAAGAGACAAGAACAGCACTTGTACTCGCGCAAATACATACTTGTGCACTATAATGTCTCCTGCGCACTTTGCTGGTCTCAGTAAAATTGGTCGCCATGACCGAAATTATTTTATTATATTATTTATTTATGTACAGTTAAGCTTACCTCAAAGCCGCACTAAACACTCCAGCCACGAATATCCCGGGCATACCTTTCCACTCTGCTTCACACACATCCATCACTAGTAACGGTAGCAATTGATCCTTGGCCAATGCAAGTTTAGAGTTTAAAGGATCGCATTCGTAGTAACGGGCATACGCTAAAAGTCCGCTATAACTGCATATAAGTACTATAAACACTAGACCACATAAAAATCCCCATACTGCCCTGAAAATAAAACCATCGTTAATTTTAAAATAAATAATTTAAGATAAATATTTAAAAAAATAAAAAGTAATCTAAATATAAATTATATATTATATATAATTATTTAAATATTTTCAATTGTATAAACAATTGTATGGTGTCGTGGGACACCCGGTTGGAACGACGTTCCTTTCGCTGTCTGCTCTTAACTCATAAAATTAGGTCATAAAAGCTATCACGAGTACTAGGGTATCATAAACATCAAACAACGTATATTGTACATGTTGAAATTCATCGAAGAGAGACTTGCACAGGTGCACACGAATTTCTTACAACATTGTATGTTAGGCCTGAATGAACACTTATGATCCCCTGGTACTTATGATAACGTCTCACTGTGTAATATCTGGTGAAAATAATTGTCACGAGTACTAGGGTACGAGAAACCTCAAGTAATGGCTATTATATATGTATGTAAGAGCATACAAACTACTCCTTAGCAACTTATAATGGCGTCACATGGGGTGCTCTTAGTAGATATATAATAGAAGGTGTCGTGACGGTCAATATATCACACTGTTTTCCGGCTAGCTCTCATTCGTCAAGTGTGTTGAGTATAACATGCGAAAGGAACTTCGTTCCAATAAAATAATTATTTTCCTCAGACTAAAGAATGGTATAGACAGAGTCCGCCAAAATAAATGTCAAAGTCAAATTAGTAGCGTGATTTGCTATTCTTTAGATTTTTTCGCCATAGGTATCGTTTACTTTCTTTTAATAATAAGGGAAATTTTATATATGTATTAGTAAAATTTATATACAATTCTTGATAATAAAATATGAATAATAAAAATAATACTAAGTATATTCTTTTGTATTTTTTAAGTATTAGTTCTCTTCCTATTGAAATAGAGATAGCAGTTTACTTCTATAATACTCTTTCATATTGTTCCTTAGTCTGAGTTCTTATCTTAGTGTAATAAATCGTTCAAGAGAAAATTCAATCAACCTTATCGACATCTTTAAGTCTGATAGTGCAAGGAATCTTTGCATCATAGATTGATTAGTTGCTATATTGCCGATCCAATAAAACATAGATCCTATTGTCACCGACCACATTGAATGGCGCTCCGTCAAATCTAAAGCAAAACTAAAAATACATACATAAAATTTTACAGTTCATTGAAATATTGTTTAAAAAAATAATAAATCTATGTAAAACAATAACGAATCTACATAAATATTGTATATTTGTATAAAATAGGTATATTGAATTCAAAAATACTTTAAATATATTTTTTTATTTTATATACCTCGGTAATTCTATTCTGTTGGTTTCCCAATTTTTTGCAATGACTTCGTCTAGACCTCCGACTATAACGGTTCCTTTAATTATGACCAATATAATAGCCCCAATCATAATAATTGTTTGTATAACATCGGTCCATACGACTGCTTTGAGACCTCCCTAAAATGTTAATAATTTATTTTTATAAAATACTTGTATAGTACATATATAAAGTAATGGTTTAAATAAAACTATCTTTTTGCCTTTACTGTGGATTTATTATAATTTTTGGACGACGTTTCGAATACGACGTTTTGATAACGTACTTTACAGTAATCATGGTCACGGAAGACACACGAGAGGGCGATAAAATCCAAAATATAGTTTTGTTAAATATGAGAAAGTATTATATTGTATGTAGTTAATTAATATGATTTTAGCATAGACGTAGTTAATGGCTTGGACACAGGCTACTTTTTACCAGTATATCAACGGGAACCATTTGATGTAGGTAATTGAATAGAAATTAAACATTTGTTACTACTTGCATCGGTTCCTACATAGTTATATTATCAATTCGTAAATTTTTCAGAAGAAGTAGGTGAGAGAGAGAAAGAGTGAGTGAGCGAAAATTAAATAATCTTTACTTACCACACATGTTTTTTTTTAAATTAATATGATTTTAGCATAGACGTGGTTAAACTGTTAATGGCTTGGACCCAGTCTACTTTTTACCAGTATATCAACGGGAACCATTTAATGTAATTGAATAGAAATTAAACATTAGTTAATACTTGCTTTGGTTCGTACATAGTTATATTATCAATTCGTAAATTTTTCAGAAGAAGTAGATGAGAAAGAGATAGAGAAAGAGTGAGTGAACGAAAATTAAATAATCTTTACTTACCACACATGTGTAAAAGATGCAAACAATACACACCAAAGGCGATACAATATGTATATTTACCCCGGTCACTAGAAAAACAAAAACATTTTTTTATATATTTTTTTTTCTTATTAAATATCATTATGACATATCAAAAATAAAAACAAAAACATATAAAAAATATGACATATTAAAATCTAAATTACCTTGATTAAAAGCTAAGGCTGGAACATAAATAACTATAGGAAGCCAAGCCATCTGTAAAAAAAAAGAACAAAAAATTTACAAAAAAATACAGTTATAATAAATTACTAAAAAGGCTTCTTATTATTACCACCTTACCAAATAAACGCTGAAAATTACAGATCCAAATAATCTTGTTCTTTTGTCGTAACGCAGTTCTAAGTACTGAAACAGAAAAATATATCGTCGATATAATATTGCTAGGTTACTTTTTACATATATATTGTTTAAGATACTGCCATACCTCATAAACAGATGTAAGTTGTAATTCATATAAGACTGGAATAAATGTATACGATATTACAATGGACATCAACAAAGCCCCTATAAGAGAAAAGACATACGCTGTCCCATAGATGTACAGCTCTGTTGGTATTCCTAATAATGATATACCTGAAATAAAGCTGTGTACAAAACAAAAATACAATAATTATTATTCAAATGTTGTAACATTTATACATTAATGTTGAGACAAAATCCTTCTATCTTACTATACGATACACCATTGAAACGAGTATATTCATTCAAATATCTAGATCATTATTTGACTCCCGGACTTAAAGACGATGATGATTTGAAGAGGGAGCGAAGGGCGTTGTCGGTTAGAGCGAATATGCTGGCTCGCAGGTTTGCACGTTGTACGAAAGAAGTTAAAATCATTCTCTTTAGAGCATATTGTACCGCCTTTTATACGTGCAGCTTGTGGGCCAGATACACTCAAAAATCCTATAGCGCTCTTCGTGTCCAGTACAATAATGCATTTAGTGTGCTGTTGGGACTGCCCCGTTTTTGTAGTGTATCAAGTATGTTTGCCGAGGCTAGGGTGGACTGTTTTTACACAACAATGCGTAAGCGATGTGCGTCTCTGGTGCGCAGGATTCGGGCCAGCTCCAACAGCATTCTTAATATGATTGCGAAGAGTTTGACTGTTTGTACATGAACCACTGTTGCGCTATTTCCCACGGGAAGCCACCAGTGAGTCATGTACACAGTAAAATACATAAAACGTAATAATTAACTATTTCATAAATTACATTTACTAACATTAGAATAAGTAATTTTTCTATGTGAACTAACAATAATGAGTCATTGATACTTGAAATAAATGAATTTATTATATTATTATTATATATTAATCATTAACTTTCATTAAATATAGTTTAAGTCAAAACCACACATGCTCTATTTAAATAGAGCCGTAAAGCATTAAAATTAATATACACAATGAGAGAATACTACAATTAGAGTGCATATATTTCACTAGCGGCTCACCCTCGCTTCGCTCGGGTTCACCTCTAAAAACAAAAACAAATCTATGCTATGAGACCCGTAATTTTGCCGGGATAAAAAGTAACCTATGTGCTATTCCAGACTATAATCTATCTCTGTTCCAAATTTCATCCATATCCGTCCAGCTGTTCTGGCGTAAAAGAGTAACAAACCTATCCCACGGGAACAACACATTTTCCGGGAAAAATGTATCCTATGTGTTATTCCAGACTATAATCTATCTCTGTGTAAAATTTCGTCCAGATCCGTTCAGACGTTCTGGCGTGAAAGAGTAACAAATCTATCCCACGGGAACCGTACATTTTTCCGAGATAAAAACTATCCTATGTTCTTTTTCAGGCTCTAGACTATCTGTGTACCAAATTTCATTTAAATCGGTTCAGTAGTTTTGGCGTGAAAGCGCAACTGACAGACAGACAGAGTTACTTTCGCATTTATAATATTAGTAAGGATTATAATGAATGACTATTATAAACATAATTAAAAAATCTATTGAAATCTGTCTAAATATTATCACGAAGCTTGAAGAAATATTATCAAAAAAAACACATATAAGTTTATTTTAACCCTTTCAACCTCAAAATCCTTAGTTTTTCCTCAAATTTGATTTTTTTACTAATTATTCATTAACAAATAAGATCATTATAACTTTTACATACTTATGTTAAAGTTATAATGATCTCATATGTGTATAAAATACTTGTCTATAAAATTTAAATATGAAACTTCTTAAAATATCTATCGGTGAAATTATTTAAAATAAAATAAATATATAATTTATGAGATTATAAATAACTAAAAGAAACTCACCTAGCTACTAGAGAAAAACACACTGGAACTATTTTCATATTTCTTCCTCCCATCAAGTAATCTTGAGTGGAATTTTGCTTTTTTACAAATCCAAAATAAACACCTATTCCACCGCACACTGATAACATCACCACAAAAATTGAATAATCCACCCATGAAAAATATTGAAACGACTTTCGAACGTCCGAAACATCTCTTTCCATTTCATCCATGTTTCAATTATATTTATATATGTTAATGTTTTTTTTAATATATTTTAATATAAATTCATCTACAATACGTATTTCATGACCTCTGAATTGTAACTGTTGGAACGAAGACGCCAATTTAACAATTGCTGCCTACGATTTTCCTCCGGGGCTATTTCGGTATACGTCTTTATTAAACGTATCCTGTACGATAAAAATAAATCCTTTCAATAAAAAATAAAGGCCAAGTTCGGTGATAAATTTTTGGTAGGTATTAATATCCACTAAAAAATTAAAATCGAAAACTTCGCCAAGTTCATTGAAGAATAATTGAAGTTGAATAATAAATTCATTATATAATGTTTTTTTTTATTTCATAACTTTTCATGCTGCTATTTGTAATATACCAACGACTCACCCTCACTCTGCTCGTGTTCGTCCTTACTTACTTTTTAACGTTAAGTTTAGATTTCTCAGAGATGAAATATTTTCCTGTAGTAAAAAGTATCCTATATGTTGACCCGGATAACCAGCTATCATCATATCAAATTTCATCAAAATCCCTCTAGTGATTTTTCCCTGATGCGGTCACAGACAGACAAACAAAAATTCTAAAAAACTATAGATTCGGCATCTGTGTCGATTATAATGTCTATTTCAATAAGATTATCCAAAAAATATTTAATGTACAGATTCAACTTAGTTACAATTTTATTATATGTATAGATAGGAGATAGATAATACCTATTAGAATATTTTTCGACAAAATAGACATTAATTGAGTTAATATCAAATAAACATAAAAAAATGAATATTTCTGTGCAAAAATGTGCATAATTATATCAAGAAATTGGTCGTTTCATAATAAAATACAGTTAACGAGCTCGCTAGACATTGTCAGCTCTATTTATGAATTCCGGTTGTGTCCGAGATACACGAAATTTTATATACCTCTTGTAGTATCTATACATATAAATAAAAATGAATCACCGAAATGTATGTACGCGCATAACTTCCGATCGATTGCACTAATTTGGATAATCCTTTTTTTGTGTTTGTTTTTGTCAGGCCAAGTTTTGTACAGAAGAAAATTAAAAGAATTTTTTTTTTACTAAAATAAGTTTTTTTTAAATCTCATTATATGAAGGTGAATGAGTTAAATAGTTTTTATCCCGGAAATCATCCCCTAAGGGGGTGAGAATGGGGATGAAAGTTTGTATGGGAAAGCAAGCTAGGGACAAACCCGAGCGAAGCGAGGGTGAGTCGCTAGTATATATATAAAATTTCTGTGCTCCTTTCATATTACAATTTGCAATAATTGCAAATCTGTCAACAACAATGAAATAACATTTTGTTTCTTCTTAAAAAATAATAAGGATTTGAATTGATAGTTTTGTCATTATCAGGAGAAAATAAAAGCCATTATATATTTGAATAATATAAATATAATAAATAATCTTATAACGACTTCATAACGAGATCTTCATCTTCGTTCCTCGCATTCAACAATTGGTTTCATATTTATTGAGGTAGATTTCATCTGGTGATTCTAAAACGTGAAATTTCTATTAAATTCATATTGATATTAGTTAAATTAAATTTTGATCTATGTTTAAAATTTTAAGCAAAAAATTAAAGTTTTAATTATTATTGCAGATAAACATTGCTAAAACTCTTTTTTTAAAAGGTCAGAATAGTCCGTAATCTAACGGCGATACCAATAATCTATTCATTCGCCTTACTCACGATAGAAATTTTACGAACGCAATTTTTAATTTTTCATGGAGTAATCCCACAAATTATACTCCCGCTAGTAAGAAATACAAAAGAAAAAAAATTTCATAGCACTATCTTTAAAAAATTTGGATTTCTAATAAATATTTCTGAATATTAATAAAAAATCACATTCAAACTTAAATTTGCATATACCTAAATACTTATGCTTACATAATTTTGATTTCTAAATTTAAAGCCTACAAAAGCCTTAAAAGTAGAGCCTTTTAAAATGTAATAAAGCATATTACGCACATTTACGGCGAATTTCAAATTCAAATAAAAAATCGAGACATTAAATTGACCAAACTCCTTTAAAAATATAATATTGAGTAAAGCCTATTTATTATTCCGTTACAGAATACTTTGCAGATGTTAATATGTGAAAATAATTTCTAATTGGATCTCATATAGGATAAATCGTATTGTGTTACAATATTCTAAACAAATATTAAATCAAAAGAGTAACTGTTGAGTTTCTCGCCAGCTCTTCTCGATAAAACTGCCTTCTGAGCCAGTGTTAGTCTTCACGGACTTACATACTGACATTTAATGTAAGTTTTTAAAAGATAAAAATTAACGATCCCAAAATGCCTGTAAAAGTCAATTGGAATAAAATATATTTAGATTTTGATTTTACTTACCTTATCATTATAAGCCTGTATAAAGGGCTCATCAGTAGGATGAGGTGGTTCTTTGTACATTCGCCTAATAAAGGGTGTTAAGAGTTTGGGTGCAGGTGGTACGTGAGCCGCACCCATCAGCCGTCTCACCCAAGACACGGACAGACCAACTAGTATAGTCATTAACATACCCAAGAGGGTGTACCACATGTATGAGACGTGCAAAATTGGATGTACTCCCGAACTGTAAAAAAAAAACAATATATATTTTTGTTATTTTTTACCCCAAACTTCCCCAAACTTCAATGATTTTTTTCTGACAACAAAGTATTTTAACAATAATATCATTTATAAAATGATGAAAACGCACGTTTAAACCAAGCAGGATTTATTTAAACATCAACTATTCATCAATCATCAAATTTAACCCCAAATGTATTTCAATAATAATTTCTGTGAATAGCATAGAACTTGGCTGGACACGCTGCCGCGTGTTTTGATTTCAATAAACATTGCACAATATTACTTTACAAGACTACAATAAATAAGTAACCTACGTCCTCCTACAGGCTTATTATGAAAATTCCTTCCCATTGATTCTAGCAGTAAGAAATAAAAAACAAACAAACAAAAAATTTAGCATTTATTATATAAGTAAAAACAAAGACCTAAAACAACTTCACACACACTTACCTTTCACTTTCAACATTAAGCTGCGTCTCCACGATAGTGTAATTGTATGTACAACCGTCGACGGTGAGCGGCTTGTGTGGGTGCGGCATTAGGCCGCGCGCGACCGCAAGCTGCGCGGAGAGACACCACCACGCCATGCATGCGAGCCCGGTACCTCCGCCCGCGAGGGCCCCCTTTACACGAACGTATTCATAGTGATGATTAGAGACCGGATTATATGCAACATAAAAATCTTGAAATATGCATGAAAAATGTTTGAAATAGGCATGAAAAGTGCCAAAATATGCAACATTAAATAAAAAAATAAATAGTATTTAGTTCTTCAGAGTTCCCAACCCGAAGGGTGCCAACGGAACCCTATTCCTAAGCTTCCGCTGTCCGTCCATCCGTCTGTCAGAGAGTTGAAAATTCTATAGAGTATTTTAGAAATCGATATATCACGTAAGATTTCGTTTGTACATCATCACTACCCAGAAATATTGCAAACTAGCGGTTCACCCTCGCTTCGCTCGGGTTCGCCTCTAGGAAAACACAAACAAACCTATCCCACGGGAACCGCACATTTTTTTCGGGATTAAAAGTAGCCTATGTGTTATTCCAGAATACCATCTATCTTTGTGCCAAATTTCATCCAAATCCGTTCAGCCGTTCTGGCGTGAAAGAGTAACAAACAAACATCCATACATCCATACTCACAAACTTTAATATCTATAATATTAGTATAGATATAGCGAAAATATGCATCATTACAAGATTTTAGGTAAAATATGTAATAACCGACGGAAATAGGCTAAATATGCAATTGCATATAATCCGGTCTATAGCCCTTACATATGAAATTGGTGTTTTATATGGAAAAAAATTAAGTAATTAATGATGATGGTGATTGTAGTATTTTCATAAAATACAAGTAAGCACTGTTTGGTTTTGATTGGCTCAACTTACTAGACAAGAAATTACTGATTCAAATTCGCGAGGTGTATGTTGTAACAGAAAACATCCATAAAAATAATATTAATACATAAGTAAATTTGAAAAACTCATAAAAATGTAAATGTAAAAAAATATACACAACTTTTTATTTAATGACCGATAAATGAACTGTAATATTGCCTTAGTTTTTTCAGTTAACCTTTAATAAAAAAAAATACAATACATACAGATTAGTATAAACGAGCTATAACATAAATAAATATAATATTGGTTACCGTAGCATCAACCCATGGCATAAGAATCCCCATAGTGAACACCCCGAGCTGTGGCCCCATCGTCATTGCTTCCAACGTCATTGTTAGCTGTAAAATTGTACCCATTTTCTCAACAATGAACACTAGACCTGAAAACATTTAAAGTATCTTCGAGCGTACAATTCAAAGCGAGCGAAACCTACAAAACTAGCTATACATTTCAAACCAAGCTAATGAAGCCATCTTCACTCATCATACATACTACTTATGGATATGTAAAATACATAGATAATCGATTTGGAGCTGTTATATTGATAATAATGTTATGTATTGCGAAATTTGTACGTGTAAATAAAATGGAAATGTCTGTCTGTGATCTCAAATTACTACCTATATTTTTTCAAGTAGTGTTATTTATATAATACCAGTACCTAAGCAAACCTTTTTAATTTTTCATTTGTCTGTCTGTTTGTCCGGAGTAATCTTTTGAACGACTAAACTGATTGTAATGGGACTTTCAATTTAAGATTAGGAATATTTCATTAGAAATAAAACTCTATTTTTTTCAGATGTCGGTAAAATTAACTGAAATCTATATATACATAAAATGCTTTGTCCTGACTGACTGATCGATCAACGCACAGCCTAAGCCGCTGGTCGTAGAAATGTGAAATTTAGAGGACATATTCCTTATACAATGTAGGCATCCGCTAAGAAAGGATTTTTCTAAATTCAACTCCTAAGGGGGTAAAATAAGGGATAAAAGATTGTATGAAACTGTTATTCTTAAAGCAAAATGCACGGAAAGTGGTATTCAGCTTTAAGGTGAAAAATAAGAAATATATGTATTAGATTTTTTTCGAAATTCATCCCTTAAAAGGTTAAAAGGGGATCATAAAGTTTGTATGGGCAAACGATTATTTATGATCAGTATAACTTGAAACTTGGTATTAATGCTCTTTAATACAATTAAATAAATACGTATTTTAGCATTTTTTGAATTTCATCCCATAAGACTGTCAAATAGGGGATGAAAGTTTGTATGAAACTCTGTAATTGATGCACGAAAAATGGTATTTACCTTTAAAATGAAAACTAGACTAACTTAAATGAATCTAAAGTTTTACTCTAGACATAATATTAAAAATCCAATATGACAACATATAAATTCAATGGAAATTAAAACTGAGCAAATTTTTCAGTCCACGCGTGCGTAGCCGCGGGCAAAAAGATACAACAAAATAATAATGGTACCTCATATATGTAACTTAAAAAAGAAGGAGAAGGAGGAAGACTGTAGCTAAGCTTCAGGTGTACTTAACATTGGGTCTTTAAAAATAACGTAGATGTTAGCCTGTTAGTATGTTAATTAAAAATCCATATTAGCCGTGTTACATGACTCTAAAGTCGTAAACATTGTATGTATGATTGTATCATTGTACTCACTTCTTCTAAATTTGGCAAGCTGAAGTAGAAAAATGTCCAAGAAATACAGATAGTGGAGCTTGCTAAATACCTAAAGTGTAAAATTATTTACAGATTATACGCGTAACATCTTTTAAGATACTGGATATTTTGAGTTAATTAAATTTGTTTTCCATATATCTATAAGAAATATTAAAACTTACACGAACTTAATTTTGCAAGTACCTAATAAAGTATACATTGCGAAAAAGATTATTTTTGTCGTAGTTTCATCGCGGGCGAAGCCGCGGGTTCTGCTAGTTCTATAATAATTCCTTATAGATGTAGGTGCTAATTACCTAAAAAAATTTAAAAAATCCATCACGTGAGGTTTTTCAGTTAAAACTGGAATAAATTAAAAGTGACATCCAAATACCAAGCTGCTATTATAAAAAAAATCGTACTTCCTGTATCTACTTAAGAATCTCTAAGAATGTTTTAAAAAATATGTAGTAAAATGTGAATCAATGATCATTTACGCATGAGCGAAACGAGGGTAAGTCACTAGATATAAAATAAACGTGTTTTTGTCAATGAGACTAGGTTTACCTAAATCAAAATGGTTGGTTTCAAAGTTTGAGAAATTTTATGAATTCACAAAACTCTTTTTATATTTGTAGGGACATCACCAAGAAAAACAACGTAGGAAAATGGCGAGACTTTTGTAAGACATAAACTAATACGTTTATTTTGTTACATCTACTGCAAATAAGGATTTCGGATGAAACCTTATACTATTATACCGAATTCTAGAAAACCTTATGTGTGAGAAAAACATAAAAATCAAATTCATGTTTCGCTGCTTAAAATTACCTAATATAGATTACCAAACAATTTTCCTAAAGGTCAGGTTTTGCATATTACATATTTTTCTATTAGAATATTGAATTACAAAAATTTTCTCCGGAAAATCGTTTGCAAAACCAGTTTTCAAATCATCTATATATACATAAAATGCTTTGTCCTGACTGACTGATCGATCAACGCACAGCCTAAACCGCTGGTCGTAGAAACGTGAAATTTGGAGGACCTATTCTTTATACAATGTAGGCATCCGCTAAGAAAGGATTTTTCGAAATTCATCCCCTAAGGGGGTAAAATAGGGGATAAAAGATTGTATGAAACTCTGTCATTCTTAACGCGAAATGCATGGAAAGTGGTATTTAGCTTTAAGATAAAAAATAAGAAACATATGTATAAGATTTTTTTCGAAATTCATCCCTTAAAAGGGTAAAAGGGGGTGATAAAGTTTATATGGGCAAACAATTATTTATGATCAGAATTACTTGAAACTTGGTATTAATGCTCTTCAATACAATTAAATAAATACTTATTTTAATATTTTTTTAAATTCATTCCATAAGACTGTCAAATAGGGGATGAAAGTTTGTATGAAACTCTGTAATTGATGCACGTAAAATAGTATTTACATTATTGTTATTAATACAAATATCATATTTTTTTTCGAAATACACCCCTTAAAAGGGTAAAAGGGGGTTATGCTATTTATATGAGGAAAAAATTGTTTATGATCAGAATTACTTGAAACTTGGTATTAATGCTCTTTAGTACAATTAAACAAATACGTATTGTAGATTTTTTTTAATTCAGCCTCTAAGTGGGTAAAACTGGGCGTTGAACTTTAAGTTGTTCAATATATTTAAATAGAGTAACATGACTCAAGTTCTCCGTAAGTGTACACTTATTGTGTGGGACATAAAGTAGATAACGGAAATTATTCTGAATCCAAAGGAAAATTATGTATGACTTTTCGGCTGGCCACAGCAGCGACAACTATAACAGACTTAGAGCGCGAGAGAGAACCTAGCTAGAGAATATCCTGCTATCTATATAGTCCTTCTGAAGGATGGCACATCTGCAATAAAAAAGTCGCCTAAGCTATGTAACAGGATTAGACTACGAGTAACTCATTAAACATTATAGTGGTCACTGTGTTTGCTGGATGTGCTCGGGGGGAATCATAATTCATACCTCGAATACCATTGATAACTTATGACTACGCTTTTGAATTTAATCTATTGTAATTCCTTCTTAAAGTTTGCATTGAAATGACCAATAATATATGTATCTCAGTCAGTCGTTAAAAATAGCAGGCGTAGACTTAAGAGATGATAGCTTCTCACAGAAACATTTTAGCAAAACCCAGAACTGGACAAAACATTCATCAGTGTGGTATGTTTGTGGTTAGTTTTTTAGCGTATACTAAGCTAAGTGAATCTAGATATAATATTAAAAATTCGATATGACAACATATAAACTGAATGGAAATTAAAACTGAGCAAATTTTTCAGTCCACACAAGCATAGCCGCGGGAAAAAAGCTACATTAAAATAAGAATGACAATTTATATGGGTAACTTATAAAAGAAGGAGAAGGAGGGAGACTATAAGCTTCAGGTGTACACAGCACTGGGTCTTTAAAAATAACGTAGATGTTAACCTGTTAGTATGTTAGTTAAAAACCCCATATTAGCCGAGTTACATGATTCTAAAGTCGTGAAAATTGTATGCGATTGTATCATTGTACACTCTCCTTCTAACTTTGGAAAGATAGAGTAGAAAAATGTGCAAAGAACACAGGTAGTGGAGCTTTCTAAATACCTAAAGTGTATATTTATTTACGGAATATACGCTTAACATCTTTAAGATACTGGATATTTTGAGTTACGATCGCTAAAATTTAATTTGTTTTCCATATATCTTTAAGAAACAATAAAACTTACACGAACTTAATTTTGCAAGTAATATAGTATGCGAAAAATCTATTTTTTTCGTAGTTTGATCGCGGGCGAAGCCGCGGGTTCTGCTAGTATCAAATAAAATTATACTTTATTCAAATAACCTATTATGTTTTAACGTTTAATATAGATTTCTCAGAGATGAGATATTTTTCTGCAGTAAAAAGTATTCTATGTGTTGACCCGGGTAACCCGCTATCATCTTACCAAATTTCATCGAAATCTATCCGGTGATTTTCTCGTGATGCGTTCCCAGACAGACATATAGACAAACAGACATAAATTCCAAAAACTATGGATTCGGCCTCTGTATCGATAATAATGACTATTTCAATAATATTTACAAAAAAAATGTACAGATTCGACTCAGAATTTTATAATTTGTATAGATATATGTACATTACAAGCACTTTTGAATCATCACTGTCACAAATTCGCAAATAGTTTTGTTTAATTAAAACAATTACTGTGAGTTACTCATATGTATGACTAAAAGGTGTATACTTACCTAAACACACAGTTCCCAAAAGTATAACAACACTCCTTAAAAGCCAATTCGTCTGCCTTTCAGTTAGCTGGCGTTTGTAAAATGGTTTGTAGAAATCCTCCAAAACAACCGCTGACATTGAATTTAAACTCGTCGATAAAGAACTAAAAACGTTATACTTTCTCATATTTACGCGAATATTTGACATTTTTAATAAAACTATCATTTCGGATTATTTAGTCTCTCCCGTGACCATGATTGCTGTAAAGCATTTGAAACATCGGGAACCAAAAATCAAAATAAATCCGCGAAATAATCCAAAAAGATATTTTTATTTAAAACTAAAAACTTTATTATTTTGTTAAGCTCTCATTTTAAATTACGCGTGAGTTTTGAACCAAAATTTTAATATAGTTTCATTTGTTATGTCTCCGATTACCAATAAATATGAAGATATTACACAACAAAATAACATATTTTAATAAAAAATATGTAATGTTTTATCAAAAATTGTAATTATTTACTTTAACTAAATAAATATAGCAATATATACTAATTAAATATTTAGCTAAGTACATAATATTATCTATTATACATATTTATCGTACGATATCCGAATAGCCCTTTTTAGTATTCACACACCTCAAAGCTGCACTAAAGATGCCAGCAATAAAGACTCCAGGTAAGCCCGGGAAGTCCCCCAAGACGTCCATAACTAACAATGGCAGTAATTGATCTTTCGCCTTCGCTAACTAAAATAACAAATATTATATTTAATAAGTACATATTATAAATATCTACATTATATATATTAAAATTTAACTAGCTCTTCCCCACGCCTCTATCCTCATGTTACAATGAAAAGAATATGCTGTTTCAATTCCATCGAATTCTATTCCCTCCTACGAGTAAGTCATTCTCCTCAAAATCTCTATTAAACATTGTGTAGACAAACAAAACATTTTACAAGTGCATAATAAAAACCAAATTCAACAAAGTTTGCCTTGTCAGTACAATTGTAAGGGAATTTAACTATATCCACACTAATACAATATGTTAACGTGAAAGTAAGTCAGTCTGTTTGTTGCCTTTTCACGCTTAAGCCGCTAAATAGATTTCGATGAAATTTGGCAAAGAAATAGATTGCATCATGGGGACGAACATGGGCATCTGCAACCAATATACCATACAAGCAAAAAAGCAAGAACACAAGCAAGACAAGCAAGAATCCACAGCAAAATTAGTTTCCAATACAATAAAATAATAACAAATAAAGATATTCACACACCTTAGTTTGTAAAGGATCGCAGTCATGGTACCGTGCATAAATGAGGAGTCCACAATACAAACAGAAACAGTACACAACAGATATCCCAATGCAGAATAAAACGACTGCCCTACAAAGATTATAATATAATTTGAACAGTTGAAGGTGAATTAATAACAAGAAAAAGATAGATTACTACGTATAGATTTGTCTTATAGGTACTTAATAAATTTCTAAAAGCTATTTTTAATATGCGAGACGTAAAATAAAGATTTCCTTAAGGATTAATTTAATTATAACGATAATAAGGATCTATAAAAAGGTTTTTTTTTAACTTTCATACTTGGAGCAAAACACAATATTTTTTGATTATCTAAAAAAAGGCAGGCTACTAGGAGGTAATAATTTGAAATTTTGTCACACTATTTAAATAATCATTAATTGATTAAATGTAATAACTCTTTTTCAAAAGTCATAAATTACTGAGAATCTTATTATTTACGGACACCATTATTTCATCTGATTAAAAGAAGAAAGTGACCAAACCCATAAATACTGTATTAAATTTAAATTAATATACATACACAAATATACATTAATTAGACAGTGGTAATCCAGTGGCGCGCATGCTTGGGAAACCGAGTGACGCGGGTTCAAATCCCAGGTTTCGCACCTCAGATATTTTCATGTGCGAATCATTTCTAACATGAAACACCACTTGTCTTACGGTGAAAGAAAACATCGTAAGGAAACCTGCATGTTTGAGAGAACCTAGCAAGTTTTCGAAAAACATGTGAAGACCGCCAACCACCACTTAACCAGCGTGCTGAACTATGTTCTGGTGGACTGAGACCTGTGCTCTCAGTGGGACGTTAAAAGGGACTGAATAGGTATAATACAAATAAAAAAAGCTTGATTAAAATAAGTATAATTCCATTTTGAAACTGATATAAAGCATACTTACCACTTAGCGCCCCGCAGAGTGGGTAACGCCAAGTACCGTTGGACCATGGTCTGGTTGACGGCGTTAGCTTGTAACCAGTATATGAGGCCTCCGATAACAAGATTCCATATCGTATGGCGAGCTGTTGGTAACGGATCCCAGCTGAGGAGAAAACCGTATAATGTCGTGTGACGACACATTTGGCTTAGTTTGTAGTGACCCTACTTACTGTGCCAGCGTTCGCGGGTTCTAGTCCCGCTGGGGGCATTCATTTGTGTGATGAGCACGAATGTTTGTATTCCAGTCATAGGTGTTTATATTTATAATATGTTTGTATTTAAAACTTATATATGTGTAGTGTATCAACTATCTGGTATCCATAACACAAGCTACGTAGCTTATTATGGAACTAGATGGTGGTGTGTACCACACATATTTAATATTTATTTAATTCCACTCTTGATATTTTGACCAAGTCGGAGATGTAATTACTAGAGACCCTAGATGCCCTAGATGCCCTTCGCATTTGTAATATTACCAAAGTTCTCACAAAATATGGTTATGTACACTTAAAACAAAATATAGTGTATACGAAATAGGTTTAAAAGTTATAGCCTATAAACTACACAGATACTTCTTTCTATTGGTGAAAAATGAAAATCCGTATAGTAGTTTCGGAGATTAGTCCGAACAAACACAAATTTCGCACGGTGAAGGAATTTAATTTACTTATAATAGGGTAAGTCCGGGAGAGATGCCCATAAGGGAGAGACGCCTAATAATTTTAAAAGTTAAATTAATTAATGTTGCGTGATTCGGAACGCGTCCATAATACGTCAGTCGACAGTCAATGTCAGTGTGGAAGTTTTTAGGCAAAGACATATTACTTATAATTAATATTTTGGTGTTAATTTGTAAAATAAGATAAGTGTAGTTAACTTTTACGTTAGAATATAATCTTTGAGATAGTTTGCAGTAATTTTTTCCCCTAAATTCTTTAGTTAAATAGTATTAAATTGTTTCATAATGTAACATTGTGATCTTGTTTTGTTAACAATCCACTATTTTGCACCACCAAATGCTTTACGGTGTGTTCAGAATCGATAGGCATCTCTCCCTAATGATCGGGAGAGATGCCCAAAGATATATTGGGGTTAGATGCCCAGTATATTAATTGGTTCCCCCCCAACGTGCGTTCACCTTGTCGTGGTGGGGGAGCTCATAAGCGTTCGGCAGTTCATCCGGACGCTTATATAAGGCAGTGGTAGCCCAGTGGGTAACGCGCTCGCTTGGGAAAGCGAGTGAAGTGAGATCCTGGGTCTCGCACTTGTGATAGTTTCATGTGCGAATCATTTCAAACATGATTACCACTTGCCTTACGGTGAAGGAAAACATCGCGAGGAAACCTGCATATCTTAGAGAACCTAGCAAGTTTTCGAAAGACATTATGAAGTCCGCCAACCCGCACTTGACCAGCGTGGTGGATTTTGACCTAATCCATATGGTTGCTCTTGGTACTTCTCTGACGGCAGAGTGGATCGTGGGAACAACCTCACGGTTGTTGTAGTCTGCTTCGACAGACCTGCCGTCGGGGTGCCCCGTTAAGACGGGGGAGGTTTTGTTGGGTTTTAGTGGGTAGTACCGGCTTTTCTAGCCGGTGAGTCCCACATAACCACCTGTACATCTACAGGTAATATGTATAAATGCATAAAAAAAGGATTTTTGCGTCACTAAGCAAAGTACGTCTAATTAAGCACTAATTACTCGTCCTGTACCTATCCCTGACATCTATGGGCAACTAACCCACATGTCTGGGTGAGATGCCTATTTTCTATTCTTTTTCAAAATCATTTTTTAATCTAGAATATATTGCACAATAGTTTCAAATTTAATCTGAATGGCATAAGTAAATATTGAATTAAAATAAACTATGCTTATTTTATGTAGTGTCTTACACATATAATTAATATTGATCGTTTTTTAAAACTATAGGCAACTCTCCCGGACTTACCATATATGTAGTAAAGTTAAAAACTTAAATGGAAATATCATTGGAAAAACGAATGGTAAAGTTACACTTTGAAATAATGGACTTATGCATGGATGCCTAGTGTCTTGTGTTCGACCGCAGTAAGATGCTGTGTTATTGGCCCGACCCAAGACTCGAACCCAGAACTTCCGCATCTTATCATACATCAATTAACTGAATTCAAAAACAAACCAAAAGTATAACCAATGCAAACATATCCCAACCGATAATCACACTCCCGACCTTGGACATCGTTAACTTCCGACAGAATCAATATCTTTCGTTTAAGGTGTCTGCCCACTACCCCGTCTCATACCATGACCGTGCTAGGAGCGTGTCAGGCAAAAAAATATTCTTTGTATTGAAATGTATGAGACTCTGCCCACTAGACCGTTCCGTCACCGACCGGCACCGTCGCGTGCCGTGCACGGAACGTTAACAATTGTCATCGAGAATATTTTACCGGTGACGGTACGCTGCGTGCCTGGCACGCGACGTTACGGGACCGGTGCGCGTAGGCGGCGCAATGGTGAGCATACACAACACTAAAACCGTTATGTACGGGTATGATACGTTGTTGATACGTTCTAGTGGTGCCATGCTCGTTTCCGTGCCTGATACGTTCATAGCACGGTCATGGTATGAGACGGTGTAGTGGGCAGACTCCTTTATTGGTAAATATTGTATGAAAATTTTTCATTCACATCTTTATATTCTTACTTGGGTGCTTCAATCCGTGTACTATCCATATTCCTCTGCCACACCACTCCGAAGCCGCCGATGTCAATAGTACCCTTTATTGCTACTAAAGCCATAGCACCCACCATAGATGTTATTTGAATTACATCTGTCCATACCACAGCTTGTAAACCACCCTTAAAAATCATATATATTATAGAGTTTCGCTTTTTCATTTTCAGATACAGAAATAATAAAAAAATGATCATTCTTAGACCATACTGTACTGTGTGTTATACGAGTAATAGTTATCTAAATAAAAATATCATTCTAATTCTATAAAACTATTTTTTTTTTAAGTTAAGACACTGGATATTCAAATCATAATAATTTGTTGTTGGATTATGAGAAATTGTTATCTTTTAACAAATAATACATTTTCGAATCGATTCGAATTCGATTATGAATCGAATTAATATCGATAACCTATTTAGATATAACATGTCCTTTTCGCACTCCTATAAATAAAGATATAAATGCAGTCTATAAGACCAAATCGCAAGCAGAAACTATTAAATTATGTACTTAATAAAATCGATACTTACCGCACTAGTGTAAAATATACAAACTAAGCAAACAATTGGCGTTATTACGTGTATGTCCACTCCAGTCACTGAAAATTATAATAGAATTAAATATTCATTCGTTTAATTCCTCATTTTATCATTAGGTAATATTATTACACAACAATACCTTGATTAAAAGCCAAAGCCGGCACATATATGACTATTGGTAACCAGCACACCTTAAAAAATAATTTAAACACAGTTTAGCGCAATATTTACATCTAACGACTTACTCTTGCTTCGCTCGGGTGCGTCCCCGTGTATGTTTTAAATTTTTTGAGCGAAACCCTGATTTTTCTAAAATAAAAGTAGCTATAAAAAAAATAAGTTAGTAATAAAATCAGCTATCTGCCAGTGAAAGTCCTAGCAAAATTAGTCTAGGCCATTTCGGAGATCAACCGGAACAAACAGAAAGACAGAAAAACAAAAAGTTTAAAAATTGTGTTTATCTAATAAGTAGGTACCGTATATAGTTCAATATGCATTTAGTATAACTGTAATTTTGAGATTACAAACAGACAATTCAATTTTATTTAAGTATCTATACAGATAAATAAAATTGAAGTGTCTGTTTGTAATGTCAAAATAACAGCTTCATTATATAGAATTATATACGGTAGGTACTTATAAGAAAAACACAATTTTTAAATTTATTGTCTATCTGTCTGTTTGTTTGTACCGGCTAATCTCCGAAACGGCTGGACCAATTTTAACGGGATTTTAATTGGCAAATAGCCGATATTATAAGGAGTAACTTAGGATACTTTTATTTTAGAAATAGAATTAGGGTTTCGCTCAAAAAAATTAAAACGTACCTAGGGACGCACCCGAGCGAAGCGAGGATAAGTCGCTAGTGCATATAATATATAAACCTATTATTTATTTCTCGATGTGGTGAAAACTCACCAACGTAAAAGTGAAAAGTATGGATCCGAATAACCGCACTCTGTTGTCAAACCTCATCGATAAGTACTGAAAATGTAGAGATTTCTCGTGTTATTAAGTCATTCTTATTTTCTTCGTTTATAAATTCATAAAAACGTACCTATGTTTCGTAAAATTTTTATAATTACAATATAATTCCATAAGAAAAGTAAGCTAATTTCAGGTACCAAATATTAAATCCAACTAGGGATAAACAAGTGAACTAACCTAGTGAACACTCAAAACACATGTTAATATTATCATAACAAAATATTTAGGCTTAACCTTATATCACAGATTAAGTAAAAGTTCCTTACGGAATGCGCAACGAAATATGCACTAATATCTAAATTGTTTTCTTAAATCATTGATTAAAATCATTAAATATTCTTTCTCGTGCAAAATATTACAAATGTTTGATCCTATTTTATATCTGAAATTATCGTAATATGTACCATGCAATTTATAGTTGTTTCGTAATTTTATTTACCTCATAATTAGATGTAATTTTAAGTTCATGGAAAACTGGTAAGTAAACCTGTGTCATAACAATAGTCATGAGTATAATACCACCAGTAATATAGGCGTATTGTGTCCCGTACATGTACACTTCGGTTGGAGATCCAAGCAATGTTATTCCCGATACAAAACTAAAATTATTAAAGTAAATAAATTTAAATTTTAAATTAAGACAAAACACATTAAAACGGCACCATGATTTAAGTCATGCCGCCATTAAACGACGGTATCAATAAATCAATACAAAAGAAAATAAATGAAGAATACTTTTTTATATCTGACGAAAGATAGTTTTGGAGATATCTTATAGCTATATTAGGGTTTTTAGTTCCAATTAATTTATTCAGCATATAATTACTCTAAATTGAATTTTACGCATCGTGAAATTCTTTTCGTTATACTTACCTCGCTACTAATGACATAGAAACTGGCACAACCTTCATATTTCTACCTCCAAGGAGATAGTCATTTTGTGTAGTTTGTTTCTTAATGAATCCCCAATATACACCAACAAAAGCACTAATTGCTAACATAAACACAAATACGACATAATCTATCCAGGAAAACTTTTGCATTTGATATATCATATCAGAAACATCACTCTCTAACTCATTCATTTTGAGGTGCCTGTATGAGAAGTTTCGCCTCGACTCTACTACGAGCGTCTACTGGCTATACGAATAGCATTTTAAGCTGAGATACAAACTCAATCTGTTACAATGAAACAATTACGATAACTCGCAATTTAAAAGAGGATGTTGCGAGAGCCCCTCCAATATAGTTACCAGTACTGAATCGGGAACTGACTATTACCTACATATTTTAAACTTCAAGGTTGGATTAGAATTGAATTAGTTTAGGAATCTCATCGTAGTAATTTAAGGGGGCGCTCATTAAATTCAAACACTTTAAAAATCAAATATATTAAATATATAAATTTCGATACAGGTAAAAGGTGCTTTAGAACTTAGCCCTTTTATCAGCTGTTAAAGGAACATATTCGTCTTACTTTACCTTAAACTATTATTGAAAAGTTTTACGTCCAAGGAATCGGTATCACATATAAATTGTAATAGGAATACCAATTAATCTTACCAATAAAATGGTGCATGAAGATGTACAAAAAACGGACCATAATCAGTGGCGTAATACCGAAGGGTTAGACGGTGCCCTCAAGCTCAGGGGGCCCTCGGACCCTGACCAACAAACCTCGTATTAAACTAGCTAAAATTCTCCCACCTTTGGAATGTAAATAATATATGGCAACTCATTTGAAAAAATACAGGAGAATTCCCAACAAGTTTTGAGTTCTGTTCGGAGTTCTGTATACTAGGATTAATATATTGATATTAAGTAATATGATGAATGAATACTCCATGCCTTAATTAATTCAAGACGAAGTAGTTGGAAATATTAAGAAATTAAAGGTAAAAGTTGGGGCCTATTATATCAGAATATTTACTTTGGTCACACTTTTGTAATAAAGTTGTTTCATCTACACCCAGTCAAAAAAATTGTGTTAGAAAATTGAATATTGACTGACTGCACTCATACCAGCCAAACCTGCATTTAATTGAATTATTATTTTATCTATCTATAATTTATAGTATATAATTATAGTACATTATTAAATATTTCTTCCCTGTTTCGAAATCGATAATCAGAAACAGAAGAATAATGATGAAGGGAAGAGATAATCTCTCGCGATAAAAAGTAGCCGACGTCACTCTCCAGCCCTCCAACTATCTCCACACAAAAAATCACGCAATTCCGTTGCTCTGTTTCAACAAACACACTTTCTCATTTATAATATTTAGTATGGATTTTGAGTTGATAAAACCAAAACAGTTTAGTTAGTGTCCCAATTTTTTTTTGCACCAGGGCCTATGGTTACCTAGCTACGCCTTTGGCCATAATTCAAAATTATAAATATTAATAATATATTTTTTAATATTATGTAGGTACTTACCTACTCAATAATTTATAAAACTTTGCTAAATTTTTCACTCATACTTTTCACGACTTAACTCTACGACGTACTTAATTTTACGATATTATTAAAATATTATAACATAAATTAGTTATCTTTAATTTTTATTGTCCAAATGTTATGACATCTTATTTCGTCCAAAATATTGTATTTTTATTTCATTTTAAATACTGAATTTAAAATAGTACATGGAACATTTGAAATCGTCAAGTCCTAAAACGTTTAAATTTTTCTTGGCGCGCTTATTCATAAGTCATAAACAATATTTAAAACTTTTGTTTCACAATGTCGTCGTCCACGTCACAAGCAAAGCACAATAATTCATCATTAATAATTATAAAAATGATTTATTCGATTTTTTAAATATATGTATATATTTTTATATACAATAAATAAAATAGGTATTTCTTACTGTGGCATGTTTATAATTTTTTAAACTTTATCATAGGGAAGAATGTTGCCATTTCCCCGCCAGATGTCACGATCCATACGATCCTCAGTGTGTTGTAAAACTTTATAACGTGGATAGATTTTTTTGCTTTTTATTTAAAATATAAATAAAATGATAAATTATACAGTGCCTCAATGCTAAGAAAATTGCTATGATTTGTTCTCATAAGACAAAAAGAAATTGTGGACTAAAGTAATAAGACGACCAAAATTGGTGAAATTACAATTTTTATATTTAAGGCTATGTGGACACCACTTTACGAAATAGAAATCAGAAAAAGGAGGTTTTCTCACAGTAATTTTCTACCATTTATTGTTTATATCCTGAATTTGAATCCTGAGCTTGAAGATTATCGTTTATTTACCTCCAAAAGTTCACTCTCTTTTCTTCAGTACCATTATTACTACAATCTAAAAATTCTTGTGGGAAAACCTCCCTTTTCAGATTTCTATTTCGTCACTAAAACCAAATAAAACCTCCCCCGTCACCATTGGGCGTCACAGGATCGCTTACACACTCAACCATGACGCCCCGACGGCAGGTCTGCCGAAGTAGATCACAACAAGCAAGAGGTTGCTCCAACAGTCCACTCTGCTATCAAAGAAGTACCAGGAGTAAGCCCGGACGCTAATGAGACTATACTATAATAGCCCTATCACAACAAGATACATAAATTAAAATCTACAATTCAAACAATTATGGTAGTTTATATGTTATTATGTATATGTAAAAGTTTCTATATTAGTTAAAAAACCACAAAAAATAAAAAAATATTCAATTGTAGACGATTTGATAGTTTTAAAATCATTTTCTGTAAAATGGTGTCCACATAGCCTTAAATATAAAGATTGTGATTTCGCTAATTTTGGTCATCCTATTGCTTCAGCCCACAATTTCTTCAGTTTTTTGTCTTTTGGGAACGAATGATATTCATTTTCTTTGCATCTTGGTACTGCACAATTTGTCATTTTAATTAAACTTTAAATAAAATGAAAAAAAAAATCCATCCACGCTATAGAACTTAACAATATACTAAGGATCATAGTGATCGCGCCATCTGGCAGGAGAAAATGGCAAAATTTTCCCCCATAAATATTGTGACAGTATGAAGAAGTCTATAGTCTGTGACTCTTGTTATTTCCTTGTCTCTGGTGTTCTGTGAATAAGAATAAACAAATAAAATTTGAACTCACAATTCACATCTTTATAATTTGGAATTTGATGTGATTTATATTTTATTTTGAAATTCATAGATTAAGCAAATGGCCGGCATTTTATTAAGTGCTACAGAAAAAGTGTATATATTACACGGTGTTCAGGTAAACAATAAACATTGTATATTTTAGGTTACTTCAAAGTTTGTTTCTTTTCGAATACTGACTTTAAAGTAAAAGTAAAGTACTAAAATTTTTAAATTTTTAGGATGATTATCGATCCGACGGAAGAACAAATATTGACTACAGACCTATGGAACTTGAAACAGACGTAGTTAGTCATGCTAGCGGTTCAGCAAGACTCCGGCTTGCAAATACGGATATACTCGTTGGTGTGAAAACTGAGATAGACTCTCCAAAACCTGATAAGCCAAATTTAGGGAAAATCGAATTTTTTGTAGATTGGTATTTGATTTTTTATATTGTTATAATTTAAAGTATTTTGAAAAAAATAATAATTTTAATGTACTAATTTATATATTTTAGTTCAGCAAATGCTACTCCCGAATTTGAAGGTCGAGGGGGAGAACAACTGGCCAACAGTATTTCAAATATGATGCAGAGAGCTTATCACTCTTCAGATGCTTTCAATTTGAAGCAGTTATGCATATTTGAGGGAAAACAATGCTGGAAACTTTATGTTGATATTTTGGTAAATAACATTGGTAATGAAATAGTATCAAAGGCCAATTAGATGGTAACATAAACTATTATATTATATTTATTCCTTGACAAATCTTCAAATAAATAAATGAATACTTTCAACATGTCATAAATGTCTATAAAAATCCAGATTTTAGAATGTGGAGGCAATCTCTGTGATGCAGTATCATTGGCAGTAAAAGCTGCATTATTTAACACAAGGATACCATTTGTTAAAGCTGCTCTTATGGATGGAGGAAATGTAGACCTGCAGCTATCCGACGACCCATATGACAGTAAACTATTGGATGTTGGAACTGCACCGTTGTTGGTAATATTTAACACAATATACATAAATTATTGTTACCTAAAATGGTACATAGTATATATGTAACCAGCCTTAAGGTACAAAACAACCTTTTTATAAAAAGATTTTAAATGTTTATTTTATCAATGGCAAAGATATTGTGTAGCATACACAAAAATGAAGATCATATAGCTCAGCATATACATATGAATACATAATGAACTCACTAGCTTAAATTTTTTTTTTTTAATAAATGTGCTTGAACAAAGTTTTTATGCCTAAAAGAATTTTTGAAGTATTGTTTATAGGTAATGTATTTAAGTAGAAGTAATACTGAATTTCAGGTAACATTATGCAAAATAGGTGACAAATGTGTAGTAGATCCATCTGCAGAGGAAGAAAGTTGTAGTGTAATATCACTTATAGTAGGGGTCACTGGGAACCCTACATATTATAGCAGTGAAGCAAAACATGCTGATGTCAAATGTAAATGTAGCACTATCGGCATGAATGGCCCAGGAAGTGTAGCCCCAGAGACATTTAAAGAAGCTATCAATCAAGGAATGTGAGTATTAATTTGGTGAAATGAAAAAAATTTACAAAGATTCTATTTTATATATTATATTAAAATTCACACAATCTATACAGATTAATAAAATTAAAGTGTCCGTTTTGTAATTTCAATGTAACAGGTTTTTACTGAATGCATATGAAAATATTATATACTATACTAACAAGAAAAAAACAATTTTTAAAACTTTTGTCTGTCTATCTGTTCGTTCTGGCTAATCTCAAAAATGGCTGGACCTATTTTTACGCGACTTTTACTGGCAAATAGCTATAACGAGTAACTTAGGATACTTTTATTCAAAAAAAAGAATCAATGATCCATGCATAAAATTAAAACCCGTGAATTTATGAACAAAATTCCTGAACCTAGGGATGCGACCAGAGTAAAGCGAGTGTAAGTCACTACTATTGCAAATTAATGTCAGTGTTTTCCAAAAAAATATATTGTATGATCCGCGTTACGCGGAGTAAAATATATATAAAACTAACGCTAATAAATTATAATATAAAGTGTACCTTGTACGTGGACTTAGCCGTGGAAGCGTTGCCGGGCCCGGAATCCTTAATCCTGCGTAGGCACTGATCACTAGGGGTGTTTGTGTGTATGTGATGTATAAATATATAAGCCCATAATTAATCCGACCGAAAATACTTATTTTACTTTGTAACCGAAACAATTCAAAAGAGAGGAGCACTCGTTACACCGACCGAACAATCCCGAATCCAATTGACAACTGTCATTTCAAACATGACTTAAGACAATAATACCATATGTAAAAAATACTAAACATTCCCCCGCCCAAGCAGTCCCAAACTGCTTTAACCGAAACTAAACTAATCTTCCTTTAAATATCTATCACTTCCCTTAAAATTAGTACCACAATCCGACCGAATAACCGAAGGTAGGCCACGCCTAGAAACAAACCGAGTAAGAGTGGCAATAAAAGCCTCCGTTGATAATTCCGAAACCAATTCTATATGAACAGATTTAGTGGTCAGACATACAAAGACGCATAAGTAAGCCTTGATGATTTTTGGATTACGATTAAAATCAAAGTTTGATGCCGACATGTGTCCGAGCTTTAAATATTCACGCATGAAATCAATATATTTTTCTCGCAATACGGGATTTTTAGTAAACCGTTTTTCTAAGGCAAAAAATCTTTTTTCCGCCGACACTCTCGAATCACCTAATAAAGGTCTATTAGACAAGAAAGGTAACTTAGTAACAAACCGACCGTTTTCTAACCGAAAAGTATTATTAATATAAAAGAGTTCACACTCCTCATCAGGTAAACCCAAACGCGATGCCATTGGTGGTTCTTCCACCTCCCAAACCTTTGTAAGGTATCCGAAATAGAAACACCGAAATATTCCGAATTATCAATTAAGCTTGATTCAATGTATTCCACTGGACCTAAAATAATGTATCCGAAAACCGTACTATACGCCGTAAGACCAGAAGAATTTAATATAATTTTATCACCTCCGACTAGTGAACCGAAAACATCCGAACCAAGTAAAAGATCCACTGGCTGTGGAATATAAAAATCTGGGTCTGCGAGACTTAAACCCATAGTTAAATCCGTTACCGATTTATTCAAACAAATTAACGGTTGATCACCGACAATTGTATCCATACATACTACCGTTGTAGTTACTCTAGGAAATGAATTATTTAATGGAGAAAATGTAACCGAGGACCTTCCGATAATATTAATATTTTCAATACCTCCTACTCCTTTAACCCGTTCCGTACATTTTTCTAAACATAACCACAACCTACCCAATAACTTAGAGGTGATTAATGACCCTTGAGAACCTGCGTCCAATAAAGCCCTAGCCGTAACGCCCCTATCCGAATCCGAATTAAAATAAACCTTAACCAATGCTGTAGGTAATAAAACAGTAGCTTTAGGGCACGTCTCAAGAGGGTAGGTGGGGACCGTATCCTAGCGCCGACCTGGTGAGTAACCACGTGAGTCAGTATAAACAGCCTCACGTGTAGCGTTCCGTTTATCATAATGTTGACCATGGTTTCGACCGTTAGAGTTACCACCTCGCTCCACTTTTCCTCGTTGGTGCGGCGAAGAAGGTGACGTACGAGTAGGTGAGTTCCGAGGAGATTTTCTAACTGTTCTATTATAATAGCGACCACCCCCGCCCATGCGAGGAGGTGACCGTTCCGTAGAGTTCCGATTAATATTCCGCCTTTGTTGGGTTCCCGACCGATTGAAACAAAGCACTGGATGATGCTTATTACTACCACAATGACAATGAGGAATTCGGCTGCACACTCGATAAGAATGAGGACCTAAGCAAAAGAAACAAAGACGTTTAAGGTTAACTAAATCTTTTCTCGCGAAAGGTGTCATTGCTTTAAATTGAGAGCAATGATTCAGAACATAATGTTTTGTTTCACCACAGCAAGCGCATGGAGGAGAAACTTCAACCGCAGCATAATGACCAGCCTTACGTGAAGGCTTTGTTTGCCTCGCATTGTGTTCATTATACAAACCATGCGTAGATTCCGAACTTGCACATTCTAAAAGCCGACATTCCGTTTCCAAAAACTCAACCAATTCCGAATATTTTGGTATAATATCTGTTTCACATCCGAATTTCTGTTCAAACCGAGATTTTAGTGTAGTAGGCAATTTTGACAAACATATATGTAAAAGTAAAAATGACCATTCTTCGACAGGAAAACCAAGCCGCTCTAATTGATTTACCGCCATAATTAATGGATTTAAAAATTGAGTCCGAAGTCCATTAAGGCGAATAGAAATTACAGGTAATTTTAAAATCTGGTCAACCTGAACATCTGCCAGCCGTCTAGTATTTTGATAACGCTTCATCAAAAGATTCCGAGCAATACTGTAACCTTCATCCGAAATTCTAATATGTTGAACCAAACCGCGAGGTTCACCGGAAAGACATGACATTAAATATGCTAATTTCTGCGCAGGAGATAAATCCGACCGCTTATCTACAAGGCTATCAAAAAGATTATTAAATCCAACCCATTGATCCATATCACCATCAAAGGATGGGAGCCGAAGTCCTGGTAAATGTGATAACAAAGCATCCAGTTCCATCCGATCCGATTTAATATTTTCCGAAGTAGAAGCCGACGTAGGAGGAGATTGTTGCAATTTAATCGTCATTAATTTATCAAAAGCTTCCAAAGCACGAGTATAGTCCGCCCGGGCCGCAACCACTATTTCTCTGTCCGCCGTAATAGTCTCGTCCGCGAGTTCAAGAATACGTTAGTAAGACGTCTTAAAAGCCGTAAATTCCGAATTCACCGTTAAAAGCCGTACCGATAAACGCATAGAAAGTTCTGCCCTATCTATAAGATCAGCACTATCTAACAACCATTGCAACTTTACTCTAAATTGGGACCAATGAAACCGTACAGACATGATAAATAACTATTAATAATCAAGCCAAACCAAAAATAAAAAAAATAAAAATATATTTCAAACAAAATGTTAAAATATTCCGAACGTTAAACTATATATAATATTTTATTACAATTATAATTTCTATAAACCGTTAATGCTAATCTTTAAACACAGTATAATATAAAGTATATAATACTTCTTAACTTTATATCATAAATTTAACTTTCAACAATGACATCTTAAACCGTATGAAACAACTCGATAATAATTATCCTATATATTTCACGAACAACCTTTTACTTCTTATTCCAAGTTTATAATATGTATATTTCAATTAATGCAATTTTAATGCTAATTTCATTGAATGAAATAATGAACCCACGATTAGTAACATACATAAATCCAAAAATCACCAAGATATAATCCGATAACCATCATAAGTTTATTATATAATTATTATATTGACAATGTACGTATAAAGGTAACGAACACAGTTCAACGCCGTATCAGCTGTCTCCGCAACGCGTGACAAAATGTTAAAACAATAAGGGGTAGATATAAATTACCGATTTCTCGCAAATTAAAGATATCGTGTATTATACACGTAAAAGACCGAAAATACAACCACGCTCTGCTACCAAAATGTATGATCCGCGTTACGCGGAGTAAAATATATATAAAACTAACGCTAATAAATTATAATATAAAGTGTACCTTGTACGTGGACTTAGCCGTGGAAGCGTTGCCGGGCCCGGAATCCTTAATCCTGCGTAGGCACTGATCACTAGGGGTGTTTGTGTGTATGTGATGTATAAATATATAAGCCCATAATTAATCCGACCGAAAATACTTATTTTACTTTGTAACCGAAACAATTCAAAAGAGAGGAGCACTCGTTACACCGACCGAACAATCCCGAATCCAATTGACAACTGTCATTTCAAACATGACTTAAGACAATAATTCCATATGTAAAAAATACTAAACATATATATTTTGCAAATATTGAATGATATTGCCTATGATAAATTATCATAAGTGTGAATACATGTATAATTTAATGTTAACTTATTTATTTCCAGCATTGCAGCCAAGTGTCTAGATGAAGCTCTAGGTAAAACACTTATACGGGAACGAAGAGAATGTGATATTTTCAAAAAGAACTCGTATGGATTTCTTAAATAAACTACAGATTTTAAAGTTACTTTTACTTCTTGAAAATGTTATTATTTTATTACATTTACAGTATTTAATTCAGTATAAATTATTTTTTATCCAGTAAGCATGATGGATATATTTTACTTTGTATCTGTAAAGTATGGAACCCACAACTAGCTTTGACTAAATGTGAAGTATCAGGAAACAATAACGAAGGAGGAAAAATAAAATAGAAATTTGCCATTAAACCTTTATTGAAATGAATACTTTGCACTAATGATACATCACTGAAAATTATATCACAATCCAAATATCACTACCTCTATTGAAGAATAAACTTCATCTCAACTATGAAAGACAATATTTGAAATTCTAAAGCCGATTAAATATGGAATGTTTTTATTATTATTATTTTCACACGATAATGAAATCATTTAACTATTGAAATCGTTAAACACTGTTGAATATAGATATATATTACCAACACCATAAAAACTAAATAGTACCTGCTTATAAGGGTACATTTAAAAGAATGATTAATATTTTAATAGGCAAGTATAGCTCTAAAATCTATGAATATACTTTTTATTTTGCCTAAGATCGTAAGTTGCTAACAAAATTTAAAAAGAAGAATCATTTTATTACTGAGAAGGATATAAGAAAAACTTGCTATCTATACAGCTTTTTGAAATTAACAATGATATCCTAACAAGAATAATATAGTTATAATAATATTTAAAGAAAACCGCAAACATTAATACCAGTTACAGTAATTTGAATATTTACTTTTGAATATTTTTTAAGTTAGCAACATATAATTATACCAACTGTCTCAGACTAAAAGAAAATCACGAATAAGACTTTAATTCCTTTGTACCCACAGTATTGGAATTAAGGCCGACATTGGAAACATACTCATTTTCATTTCTCTACATCTTTTTCTTTTAATCTGAGATTGGTTTGTAAAATGTAGGCTTTCTACTTCTTAGGGTTGACAGGTGTAAGTAAGTCAAGAACGGCGGCGATATTTCCATTCTTGCTTTCTAAGAGCTGTGTGAGCCATCCACCCTCATTGGTGAAGCCCATGGCCATCATCTGCTCGATTGCTACATCGATGTGGACCACTGAAATAAATAAAAAAAATACATAACTTCTTTTTCAATTCAATTACAACAACTATAGCACCACAAATAAATAAAGCAAAGCCAATGTCTGCAGAGTCATTAAAATTAGTGGTATTACCAAAGTGGTGATGTGGTAACTAATCCTTGACGAATTGCTTATAAACATACAGCATACATACTGTATAGTACTAATCTACTTATATACTGGATTTAAACTCTCGCGCGAGTAGCGAGACGAGTCGCGAGGTGATCTATGCGACGAGCGTGTAATGGATGCGCTTGTAACTCGCCTCGCGCCTCGTCTCGTCACGAGCGGTTTTTTGAGCTTAGTCGACCAGAGCTTAATCGTATAGTATTTTATTTTAATTTAATTTATCGTACAGTAATAAATGCTCAATAAAAAAAAAGAGTTGATTCTGCTAATATTTCGACGTCCGACATGGTTGCCGACTCAAAGATAACTGAACGCACTTCGAGAGTCTAAACAGAAACTTTTTTTACGCGAGCTGTTTGGCAAACACGATACAAGGTACGAGGCGAGTTACGAAGCGAGAGTCTAAAGCCGGCAATAAGATTTCGTAAACATACATGAAACTTAATGGTGAAATATGTTTGCCTCGCTTGGGTGCACCTCAAGGTGACCTTTGTTTTTATAATCTATACTTATATTATAAAGAGGTAAAATTTATAAGGTTGTAGGGGGTAATATCTGGATCTACTAAACCGATTTAGATGAAATTTGGTAAGAAGATAGTTTGAGACCTTGGGAAGGACATAGGATAGTTTTTATCACGGAAAATATGGATGAAAGTTTGTATTGGAAAGCAAGCTATGGACGAACCCTAGCGAAGCGAGGGTGAGTCGCTATATTAAATATAAGAGCCACCTTTTTGGAAATATTACTAGCATTAGCCTATGTGATACAAACATACATACAAACTTTCTTATTTATAATAGTAGTTTCATTAAATATACATTTAAACTCTGTGAAAAATTATTATAGAATAATTACTTTTTTCATGAAAATAAATTATCATAATTATTATTCAAGATAAGCAATTATTATCGATAACCTACTTGGTTTTTCTTTTAATATGACTCAAGCACATACTAGTCACTGTTTATACCTGCACTAATATACAACTATCTTTAGATAGCAGGTAAAATATTTATTTATATGTATTTATGCACATAAACAGAAGTATGTTTTGTCTGATCTGACACGATCTGAGCTGAAATTAATTATTCTACTATAACATACTCATATATAAAATTGAAGTAATTTTTTTGAAAGCACTAATCTCTGGAAATACCAGTCCAATTTCAAATGTTCAATTTTTCATATTACAAATATTCATAAATAAATTACATGAGCAGAACCGCGGGCAAAAACTATATTTAATATAATTTTAAACTCACATGGATGATGCTTTCTTGGTTCCTTGTCAGCTGTAGGAGCAGAAGGAGAGCTGGTAGCTTGAGAATCTCCCGCTGCCTGTGACTGTGTGGGAGTGGTTGATTTCTCCGCCTCTTTAGGATTCAATACTAAATATTAACAATTTTGTTAATGACTATAATGTTTAATGAACACAAAAGCTTATATTAGCATATTGATGATATATGATACAACATTTTTAATCAATAAAGCCAACAAAAGTTACCAATACACAAAATATTAGTATCTGTTTCTGATTAAACATAAAACTAGAACACAAAGTATGAATACACAAACAAATTCATACATGATAATAAAATCTAAATCTAGAACAAATTAAAGTCAAACTTAAATATATTTGTTCTATATGGTTGATGAATATTTAAAGTTAGGGTATTTATGATTTTAAAACGACACACAATAAATATTTATTTGTTTCAGTGGCTTTTGTCGCTTTTGATGGGATCCTATTGGAGTTCTTAAACAGGGAGGTACTTTTCGTGCATACAGTATGATATTGGATATCCACATCGATTTACATAATCCTATTGTAAATATATAGGATAAGCCACAAAATTTCACAATCAAATGAAAGTTGACTTAGTTGCAAAATAGATGTACCTACTTTTTAGTATAAATGTAATAATTTATCAGCAGTTTTAAACAACAACACAATGACGCAATCAAAATGTGATTCACGTGAAAAGTGACCTCGCAACTTCAGGAGACTCGAATGTTTATTTTTTATTTTAATTCTGCCAATTCATTATATTTTCTAGTAATTTAATATAACACATATTAAGTTTTTAAGTTTCATCCACATTTTTAATAAACGTATCTTATTAAATTCGCAATTCTTGTATATACAATATACATACATATATAAATATATTTTGTATATCTCGAAAACAGCTCTAAAGATTTGGATCAAATTTTGTATTTAGATGAGGTTTCGCTTTTTAAGTTTATCTTTTTAAGTATATTTTCTGAAAAAAGAAACGCAATTTTTATGTCTTTTCCGCGAATGTCGGTCGCCCAAGCACTGTGATTATAAGCAAGCTAGGAGACATTTGATGAAGAAAATGGGTAATTAAAATTATTAACAACTTACCAGCTGTTGACACATTCAGAGGTGGATAAATGTTTTGCTGTTCAGAAATATTCATGCGCGCTTGGAACTCCTTAGGCAGATTGAACCCAATAGCAGGGGCTTCGTTTGAGTCAACCTTCGTATTATTGTCTTGTAAATCTAAAAAACAAATTAATGACATTATATTTACATGTTTTAAAAGCATACAATATAATAATTATTATTTGGGCACTACAAAAATTCCTTATTAGTGATGATTGAGTGGAGTGGCCCCCAATTATTATAGATATTACTTGTTCGATAAGAAGATTTTCAAGACCAAAGAATTCCATACCTTTCTCTTTATTAATTACAGTCCATCCATCGACTTTGTCCTTCTCTATTTCAGGAGTTGGCTCTCTTTTAGATTCCTCTGATGATGATGAAGCCTGTGATTGAGTGTTCACTTTCTCTTCTGGCACGGCTCTATCCCCCTGACCCATTTCCACATCTATATTAGTTGGCTCTTGAGACTCAGATTCGGTACTTGTAGCAGAAGTAGATGGCTTATGCAGACCACCATTCAAATAGGCACTCAGAAGTTTCTGAATGTTTTGAATATCTACATTTTCTGAAAAGATTGGGCATTGAGGTTGTTGAGTACTTGATTGTTCCTTGTTTTTGGGATCACCTTGAGTTTTTGATTCCTGAGGTTTATCAGATTTTTCTGTTTCAATATTGACATCTCCAGCGAGGTTTGCAAATTCATTCATGTAATTAGCAAAGGTTTCCAGCCAGGTCGTGCGAGTACGTCGGTGGTGTTCTCGATCACCACTGTGGTGGCGATGACCATGACCATGGCTATGGCTATGTCCATGACGTTTTCTCTCGCTGCTTCTTTCTCGTCTTTGTTTCTTGTGTTCCTCTTCAATGGTACTCAATACATTTTTCAGGAAGTGATGCGACCTCTTAATGGCGGCTTTGATGACAGTATGCTGTGAGGAGAACAATTTTTAAAGTTCAACTTTCTGATTTTTTAGAGATCATGGTAATAGTAAATAACCAGTGAACAATATCAATTAATATCTGTCTTTGCAATACACCAAGAATTTTTCATCATCCTATGGCTTTGTTGTATACATTTATTACTTACAATACAATATAATATTTTAACATTTGATATAAAATAATGTACAACATACAAAATAATGACTTTATATCAGAATTGAGATTAGGTTAACTTAGTTTTAATAGAATTTATAGAAATGTTACCTTTTGGAGTGAATCACAAGTAATGCAATCAAAACAATAAACATTTAATAAGAATAATAATTGTAATTTATATGACCACTATGTATGTATAGATTCTCACTTATATCTCCATTTAGTAAACAAACCTATTTATACATAAATAATTAGCTCAATGGTAACATGATAAGGGTCATGACTCTACATGCCATTTTTTAAAAAAATGGTATATTTAAAAAAAATAATTTAAATATTTATGAAAGAATTTTGACAAAAACAGTGTGTGAAAAATACTATATGAAAGCTAAACATGGGGTTTTTGTATATCCTGGAAATATGAGAGATTCTTAATTCACTACTTTACAACACCTTATATTACTTACTGGCATATTAGGCATGGGCACCCTGACCATGCAATGCTCGGGATGCAAGCCAGCACCTTCACATTTTGAGCACAAGTCATAATCATCACATGTTGTACACTTGTATCTGAATCCCACCACAGGAGATTCACATCCATCACACATTACACCACAATGTGGCATAGGCATAGTTGACGATGAGCATGCTGTATAAAAAATTATAATAATTAATTCAAGTAAAAAAAATATATAGTGAATTGTCATAAGCCATATGGTAATACTTTATCATAGTACATTTCAAAAATAAATTCTTTTGACAATTTCAAATTCTAAATACAATAATATAAAACTTAGCAATAAAATTACTTGTCATGAGTCTTATTGTCTATGTATTTCATCATCCTACTCACCATTATTACTAACATTATTAGTAACAGCAGTTAAAACTATATCACACTCTTCATTTTGAGGCTTTTGATCCTTACAGTAGATATAGAGTTTCATTAGATTTTGAGTCTGCATAGCCACTAATGCAATCATAAGTTCATTATCAGATGACACGGTAACATCATCGCCTTCCTCATCTATAATATGAAGAATAATTGTATTTATAAAACTATAAAGGATAAAATAAATTAAATTTTCTGTTTTTATTACATTACCGATAATATATTGTAATGATGTTTTGTGTATTTCAAACAAGAGGGTTAGTAATAAAGAATACAAACATTTACCTTTCCATGAGACATTGTAGCACTTATTTTTCAAGCCAGGGAATGCTTCTTGTAATTTAGCATTTAAATAATGGAAGCTAGTTACAACACTCTTTTCAATTCCAAATCTTCTTACTTCAGGTTTTTCATCTCCATTCCAATAAGTAAAAACTTTAAATGGTACCAGATCCTCCATATCTGTAAAAATTAAAGTTACTTTAGAAAATAAGTCTGAAAAATATAACTTTCAAAACAAAAGTTAATTTGAAGTTGGGAAGCCATTTTGTCGTGTGAAATTATAGTACAATGCACTGTAATGTTTTAGCAGCATTTATTACAAACTCAAAAATGTGTTAAGCCGGTTATATATTAAGTCCAAATTTGAATTGCTTTTTGAAAAAATATTGATCTTGTACATGTTTAAAATAGTAAAAGAATTTTTTTTTTTTGAAATGTTACTAATGAAACAAGATTTTAATAAAATAACTTACTTGTAGTTTATATTTCTCGACACAAAAGTAAACAGCTTCACGTTCAAGCAGATACAATATTACAAAGTGAATGTTTGTTATTGCGCAGCGTTCTACTATTTATAGAAACAACAAAATGAATCATCACTTGTCGAAGCTTGTAGAAAACAAAATATTATGGTGCAATAAAAAGCGGTTTTGTCAAATTGAAATTGTCAATGTCATCCTACAATTACACGTCGTAGGTAAATATTATATCTATGGTACCTTATAAAATACAAATAATTAAAGAGTACGTGTATGAATGTGTATACGCGCAAGAAGTAAAACTTCTGTAGGTTATCGGTACTCTTTATGAAATTCAATTTATGCTTTAAATAATTGGGATAGGTGAGATACGAAAAATAACGCATATTAGGCATATTGCAACCTACATATATACAGAATATCATTTAAGGAAAGGATAATACAATAATATATATTTGCCAGACAATAACAACGGTTAACACGGCAACAAACATTCGCTTCGCACACAATAATAACGGTAATGTAATCATGGCAACAAACGTACGTATATTTTTTCGTAACGCATTCACCAGCTTACCCCCCAAGTCAAGCGTAAGTAAAGAAGTTTTACTTCAAAAAATAAAGCCCAAAGATGTCGTGGGGCAGGCAAACCGGTAGGAGTGAAGTTTTTTGGCAGTCTGACCTTAGCTTAGAAATTAAGCTATAAAAGCTGTCACAAGTACTAGGATATCATAAACGTCAAGTGACATACATTTCACATGTTAAAGCTCATGGAAAATAGGCCTGCAAAGAGTAGAATGCACATGATTTTTTTACAAAATACATTCCTAACAGTTGTGATCGCCTGATACTAATGATGACGTCCTGCCCTCTCCCCCTCCTCCTCTTGTCGTGATGGGTGGGTTCATTAGCGTCCAGCAATTCAGCCGGGCGCAAAGCCAAGAAACGTACTGGGAAGAGGCTCACCTCGGTGGGTGGTGAGCCTTGCAAGCTGCTCCTAGTACTTCTCTAATAACAGAGTCTGCTTGGGAAAGACCTGCCGTCGAGGCGTCGTAATTGAGGGCGTAAGCGACCCTGCGACGCTTTATTAAGACAGAGAAGGTCCCATTGGGTGTTAATGGATAGTACTGTCTTTTCTAGCCGTTGAGACTTGAGTCTTACATAACCACCTGTATGTATGCAGGTGGTATGGCTAAATGTATTTCCCGGCGTTAAAAAAGATTTTTTTAAGACCGACAATTTTCTAGTACATTGTTTTGATATATCTGTTTAGGTTAGCCTGTGTTAGTGTTAAATTTCTAAGGACGACTCGACAGAACCAGTTATTATATTTTCCAGTGGAAATGAAAGATTTTCCTGTAGTAAGAGGTATCACAAATGTTGACCCGACTAATAAGTTATCACTATACAAAATTTAGTTAAAATCGATTCAGTAGTTTTTGCGTGAAACGCACTCAGATAAACATACGGACAAACAGACAAAATATAATATCATTTTGTATACATACCTATCACTTCTTTCCTGAGATTGTTTTAACTTTGAAAACTTACATAAAATATAGCGGATAAGATAAATAATATTATTACAAAGTAATAGAACTATTTTAAAAATATTTGAACTTTTCTACATTAGAAATTGAAAGAGATGATATAAATTAAGAAGTCGACAAAATTAAAATAATGTGAGCTGCAGCTAGAAAAGTGGTTTTATTATCACATTTTGTCTGAGTAAAACTGGATAAATTAGTTAGTATATTATTTATTATAGTTTATTCATTCACGAGGCTCACAGCTTATATTCTGTCACATAATTTATTATAACTTGGGGAATAATTTTGCCTTTTTCTTCCGCAAGATGTTGCGATCACTATGTCCTCAGTATATTGTAAAGCTATAAAGCCTGGATGGATTTTTTTTCACTTTATTGAAAATCTAAATTGTGGGCTAAACAAATAAGACGACCAAAATTGGCGAAATCCCAATCCGTATATTTAAGGTTTTGTGGACAACATTTTAAAGAAAGTGATTTTAAAACTCTTAAATCGTCTACAGGTGAATTTTTTTTTTTGTAAGTTTTTTACATATTCATTACAGTTTCATACAAACTTTCATCTCCCATTTTATCCCTTTTAATGGCATTGAAGTTCGAAAAAGCTAAAATACTTATTTATTTCATTGTATTGAAGTGCATTAATACCAAATTTCAAGTAATTCTGATTATAAATAATTCATTGTCCTTATAAACTTTATTATCCCTTTATGGGATGAATTTAAATTATAAAATAGATATCACAATAAATTGCATAACCTCTGACCGAATGTAAATAGGCCATACATGGGGCGCCCTCCTTTCAAGAAAACTCATAATGCTGTAGGTATCTAGTCTACGGCATAGATACAGTAAGATACCTATCTAGTACGTACCTACCATGGATGACAAATAAAATAGATGAATTAGCTCTATACGAGCTTTTGGTGGATCTATCTATCCCTTTCATTTGTTTGATTATTAACATGCTATCTCTATATTTGGCGACAACGAGTGGGACAACAATATATTTCTGTCGCAGTTGTCACATACGTCACTACTGTGACGTCACTGCGACATTTTGTCAGTGTTGAAATTTTCAAGTTTTAACCGTTGTTATTATTATTATACTCATCCCCGGATTTGCCGTTTTTATATTAATTTACATTTGATCAATTTGTAGATTAGTGCTGATTTGTGCTTGAATATAAACGATGTGATTTCTTAATTAGTTTTTCTCTTCGTTAGTTTGTTTTTTCTATTAGTGTTGTGTAAACATGGGAAAGCATTGTAATATTCCAAGTTGTCAGGGAGGTTTTTCATGCCATAGAATGCTTTATAAAGGTTCACGTCAATTTTAAAACGTATACGTAAAGAATTTCTTAAAGCTATTTTCAAAATAGGGTTTATTCCTAGAGTAACTATATGTGACCCTGGTTCTGCCAATATAACTGCAATAAATTCATTAATTTCTGATAATAAACTAAATACTTCGTAGTGACAATGATGCATTAAGTGTTATCCATTATGAAGTTAATGGGAACAAAATTTACTATTTGTATGATGTACCTCATTTACTGAAATGTTTCTGTAATCATTTTCAGAAAAAGAATTTGCTCCTTGGTAGTCAGCGTGCTCAATGGTCAATTTATGTTCATATGTTGTATAATGCAGATCAACGTAAAGGTGCTGCAAAGCTAACAAAACTTACTAACAAGCATATTTATCCAAACTCTTTTGATAAGATGAAGATTGAAGGTAATTAATATTGTAGTTTAATAAATTGAGGTATATATTACTTTAGATTATAAATATTATCTTATTTTTAATATAAATTTGTTTTTAAGAAAGAAACTTCTTGAATCTATTAATATGCCCTTATATAATATACTATTCTATACTAAATATATAAAGTTGAAGAGTTTGTTTATTAATTGATTGCACTCATCCATGTAATGTTCAGTCCATTAAAAAAAAAATCTCAGCTTTCTCAGTAATGTTAAAAGCCATTTAAAGGCTTAATTGGCTTATCTACCTAGACCCTAATAATAATAAACTATTATTATATTACTGTTTATCTATAGTAGTTACTAATAATTATACTATAGTTATAGTTTAATTAACTATTTAATTTGTTATTGTAATACATTAATTTATTGTAATAATATATTTACAGGTGAAGTATGCTATGCAGGTATTTAGTCGAAGTGTTTTTGCATCTTTATGTCGCCTGACGAAGGCTTGTAATTTCTAGGAAGAATACAATTATTGTAATACATTAAATGTAAATATTGAGAATGGCTTATTCACAGCTGTGATGATTTTATTCATTAATGATTTATTTGATAGTTTAAATTGCTGTGGCTATGAAAGGTACCAGCTTACGTAATGCTTAAAATTAAGTTTTATTATTAATTTTTTACTAAAATTTATATTTTTTAAAATTTCTATAAGACTAAAATGTTTGTTCCAACGCACTAATCTCAAATCTTTTGCTTTTTATAAACTAAAGATGAAGGTGGTTCTAGAGCTAACAAACTTCACATGCAAGAGCTAGATTTTAATATATACTTACAATTAAAACCAACTACATAAATGACATAACTACTACTCACATAATAATGATAATGTTATTAACAAGAACTATTGTTCTATGTTACTTCTAATTTTATTGCATTGTAATATTATAAAAAATGTCCTTTCTTCGTAATAACAAACAATGTATTATAAATGTAAAAAAAAGGTATCCTGCTGAGTTTCTGGCTAGTTTTTTCGGGTATGAGGCATTCGAACTAGTGGTAGCATTAAAATAGTAAAATAAAAAAAAATTGAAACCTACCTTTGTATTTTATTTCTAATTATAATTAGTATCATAAAAATGAAAACCTTCCTATAAAACCGACAACAGTTGTTGAATACCGATAATTTTACGATAAAATACATCCCTACTTAATCGTAATTAATACCGATTTCACATCACTACGAACTAAATTCTCCCAGATTTGCATATGACGTCATACCTTTAGAAAGGGATGCGTGGCGACTATGAAGAAATACAATAGCCGTGAAAGTGACAGCATATTTTGACTTGCCATGTATGCCTTAATTGTCCCTAAATTATGGGAAATATCATGACAGCTCTAAAATATAAATTAATTTTTATAACGTAAGAACTTATATTAATAGATATTTTATGTTTGATATGAAATATAATTAAAATATAACATTATCCTATAATAGTTAAAATCATTTAGAATGGACTTTGGACTTTAGAATGGAAGGACATATATTTTATAAAAAAACATTTTAAGCACATTTAACTTATGTATATTTTATAATATAATAAAATATTAATTGACATATCCCATGTAGCTATTATTAATTTAAAATGGCTAAGTCGGGAAAAATCTTTCTTTGACTATCTTGACCCCCCCGGCCCCCGCTTCATCATATTCGCCTACCGTTTTTATGAATATGCGCCTGTATGGAAGTCAACCGGAGTTGGTACCTACTACCTACATGGTTAATTATAATTTATATAAACCATAGATATTAATATTGTATGCAGTAGAATCTATTAATCGAGAAAATTATGATTAATAATCTGATATTAATATTTTATTGTGGCAACATTATTAAACATCAAACATGATTAATCACAAAATAAAAGTTGATCATATTCATGAGGTTGGGAAATCAAAAAAACAATTAACATTTTTTGATAAGAAAGACTATGTAAAGTAAAACTATAATTATTAATAAATAAGATTATAAAATTCAGTATTAAAACACATAAAAAAAGAAATTGAATTAGAACACATTTAATCTGATCAATTTTACTGTTAATGACAAACGAATTTTATACAAAACACAAAAATATAGTTTTTAAAAAGAAACTCAATTTTTATTGTAATTCTCATTTTTAAAGCGAAAAATAAATAATAAACATTCTTTACTTATATATTACATAAATGTGTACTATGTTACAGGTATATTAACTAATATTTATTTTAACTAATCTTGATGTTGCTTTTCAAGGCCATTTTTGCTGTTCTCTGCAAACTTTAATGGCCCACCAAGTTGTACAGTTTCAGGAATACATAGTTCTTCATTGAGTTTTTTCGCTAAGAAATATATTTCTGCTAAAGCAATAACTAATGCGCACATGACACCTAGAAGCAACCTGAATCCGAAATCCAAGTTCCCAACCATCCATTCCACTCCTCTGAATCCAAAAAGAAACCCAGCAAATATTGAAATTATAAACTGTCCAATAGCTATGAGTTGGCGGTTCATTTGTTTCACTGAAAATAAATAAATAATTAGGCAAAATAATATTTTATTTTCTATAAAAATGTAAATGTTACTTTTTTATAACTGCTTTTGCAAAATCGTTGTATGTCCACTGATTATTTTGAAGTTCTGACACAGATTACAGATTTTATTGTATTTTACCATTAGATGGCATTGCAGCGCATCAACTTCTACTCAGTTTAACAAATTGCCATTAAAAATAGGCATTTGTATAAATTGATTAAGAATATTTTGGTGTAGATGTGGATTTAATAGACAAAGGCTGTTATAAAACATAAATTAATACTTACATTGATATGAAATACTATCTTCAGGAAATCTCATTCTTACATTATCAACACCTTTTGTCATTTTTCTATACTCTCGAGCTTCTTGCTGTGCTCTCAATTTGACACATCTTGCCTCTAAGACTGGGTTTCTCTTAATTGTTTCATTTCTTGGAACTTCAATATGAGCATCTGCTAGAAGAGTATGAAGGTATGGAGTGTCTTTGTCACCATTAGATCTCTTAAGCTTGAGATAGTCATATAGCCAGTTTAAATCAGATGTAACAAGAAAAGCTTCATCTTGATGTTTTTCATTACTGTTTTCCTTCAAAAAATCTTTTTCATGGTTGTCATCATCATTTTTTGCAGATGTTTTAGAAGTATCATCTTTATCTTCTTTATTAATGTTTTCCTTTGAAAAATCATTTACATGATTGTTAATGTCTTTTTCCGCAAATCCTTTGGAAATATTATCGTTATCTTCATTTGTGTTTTCCTTTGAAAGGTCTCTTACATGATTATTAATATCTTTTTCGGCAGCTAATTTAGAATCATTATCGTTATCTTCATATTTTGGAATATGCTTGCAAGTATTTGTTTTGTTAATTTCACAAGATAATTTGTCAATTTTTTTTAGATTCTCTATATCAGATGTTGTTAACAATGTTGGTTTTTTATTATCAATACTGTAACCTTTAGATGTTCCTTTGCTACCTTTTACTACTTGTAATATATTGTGGGGTAAGTTGTCTGATAAAGGTACAGTTTTTAAAAAATCAAGTAGTTTTTGATTGGGATAGATTTTTAAATGTGTATCAACAAGAGAACCTTTAAGATCCATTGTTAGTTGTTAGTAATATTTAGCTTGTGATTTAAATCAGCATACAAGTCTCTTAACTCTTCTTCTTTTTCCTCAAATGTGTTGTCAATCCTTTGGCACCTAAAGTTCATATCATCAATGAATTGATCCCAATCCTTCTGTCTTCTTTCACGATTTTCAGCCACTTTTTGTTTATATGCCTGAAAATTTAAACTTTTATAAACTTATAGAAACAAAAGAATTAATTTAATAATGTATAAATGATAAATTCAAAACAACAATATATATTGATATTATATGAATATTTTTTAAAACAAACATATTGCCTTTTGCACTTCTAAATATTCTTTTTCAATCTCCTCGGAAAGTTTTAATGCTTGAGTTAATTTTTCTCCTAAGACTGGTAAAGCAGTATTAGAAGATTTAATTATTTTTTCGACTTGAGTATCCTTTATATCTGTAAGATTCTCTAAAATAGCAAACAAGTTTTCTACTTCTCTGTCACCACGCTTTTCCTGAAATTGAATTACATTTCTTCAGTACAATGTTTAAATCTAGACAATTATCTATACATATAATAAAATTGTAGCTAAGCCGAATGTGTACATTAAATATTTTTTGGAAAATCTTATTGAAATTGTTATTATTATAAATATAAAGGCCAAATCTATAGTTTTTAGAATTCTTGTCTGTCTGTAATAGCATCACATAAAAATCACTGGATGGATTTTGATAAAATTAGGTGTGATGATAGCTGGTTATCCGGATCAACATATAGAATACTCTTTACTGTGGAAAATATCTCATCTCTGAGAAATCTATACTAAACATTAAAACGTAAGTAGGGACAGACCCGAGCGGAGCAAGGATGAGTCGCTAGTTATAAATAAATAAGAATAAAATAATTATTTGGTAATTAATCTTAATAGTTCAATTACAGTTCAATAGGCATGGATGTAAAAGAAAGAAAAAGTATTTATTTTAGGCATACATCTGTAATAAGTTTGTGATAGACAAGCATTATGTATAGTAACATAATGTTTATTAAACTTTTGTAACAAACAAAATTTTTCCTGTTAAAGTATTGTTTATTTAAATTACCCATACCTACCTTTTATATGAAAATTAAAATATGTATAGTTACCTCAAATTCTTTTAGCATGAACTTTATTTCACCATTAAGAAATGGACGGTGGTCAAACAACCTCGACCAAACTTGACTAATTTCTAAAACAAATGAATTTTTAATACTATGTTCAATGTTCAATTGAACAAATATAACAATATAAAATTGACCTACATACAATATAAATTGATGCTTAAATTGTTTTTAATGAATATCTGTCAGAAACTTTTGTTATAAAAGTTATAATACTTTAGTATCTTTAGAGAGAGTTAGGAAATAAAATTGATAAATAATAAATCTATTGGAAAATCTTACCTCGTGACAGTTCCGTCATTATAAATTTTAAAAGTCTCATACGTGTCTATGGTGGTCAAATATTTATAAATGTTTCTATTTATTATTGTACCAAAGTAGAGAAATATTCCTTCAAAAAACAAATTACAAATATTAATGTTTGTAATATGTGTTTGTATGTAGGATGTAGAGCATAATGTAGATTGTAGCAATTAAGATACATTTTATTTTTATTTTTAAATTTATCAAGTACAAAGATTGCATCACTAGGATTAATACTTAGCACAGTTTATATTTTACTAGACAGGATACATCCCTGCCCTGCTAATTATGCGAAAGGAGTCGTCGGCATATTTTTATATTTTTTGTAAATAAACTATGAATGAATAAATTTTATATTGTTTTCATCATGTCGCATTTTGGCTTTCGGTGTACGCGCACATCGTATAAATTTTACTCATATTTTTTTCCAAGCATGTCAAAACAAATATAACTACAAAAAGTAATGAAAACATTTTGAATCCTTATTCCATGATTTTATTATTTACTTTTTTAGATTATATCATTCGATATAGTTGTCTATGACATAAACATTCACTCTTCTTGTCAATTGCAATTTCATTCAGTTAAATCTTACATTCAATGATTCAATTCAATTATTATTAGTTTATTCATTCATGACCGCTGGGATGGATGTGTTTGTTAGATAACTGATGCGAATTGTTTTTATTTGCGCAGAAGTGATTTGTGGTAACAATATGTGTTCAATTGGTCGCGAGTTTCGTTTTAGATAACTTTTATCGGTAAATCGTGTACAAAGTTTTAAACGAATGTGATTCTAGACTTTGTTATAGTGCAGTTTAATATTGTGGTCATCATGCCGGGTCTTATTGGTATCGGTGAATTTATTGACGAAACTCGAGAGGATTACAGTTCACCAACTACATCTACATTTGTTTCGCGTATGCCACAATGCCGGCAAACTATAAACTCCTTAGAAGAGGTGAGTAATTTGAAAAACATTTTCGAATTACTAATATAATGCAGTGCACACGTTCAGATTCTCGAATTAATTTTTGAGTTAGTAATATTACACGGTCGCGTAGTTTTTTCTTCTAGACTGTGTGTATATTTACTGTAAGTCATTTTACATTATTTTTAAGTGTAGCCTTCAACTGTGGTACTTAACTATATTAGTATTAGATGATAATGTTTGTAGGTTGCTTTAAACTTGTACCTACGTCACTTTTAATATTTAAATTAAAAAGTACTGATTAGATAATACTATAAATCTTTTATGATTAAATGGTTGTTTCATATTTTTGCTTTATTTAGTACAAAATTAAGAAAACTACCAAATAATAATAACATGTGATTGTATTTAAATATGAAATTTATGTACATAATAATTATAATTGTATTAAATTTCTAGAGTAAACTGTGTGTATTATTTAATATTAAGCTGAAATAAATTAGATCACAACTGCTGTTATTGTTATATAATTTTAATTATATATGTAATATAAAGTGATTAAAATATAGTTTAGCTGACCTGTTAAAAATTGGTACTTAGCAATTAATGCATATAAATTTAATAAAGAGCTTGCTTTTGTTTACACCATATTATTATATGTAATATATTGTTTACATCATCACTAACCTACACAAAATATTGACTCCTTTGTATAAAATGGAAACATATGGCTTGCTTAAATTTTTGGTTTTTATATTTATAGCTATATTGATACAAAAATTGTAAAGTTTTATGTTCACTCTTTTATTCAATTTATTGCTTAACTTTTATATGAAATGAAAAAGAATACATCTATATTTCATGTGTAAACAGTACTTTAGATTTTAATAAATATCCAAATGTTTTCTATTTTTTTATTTACAGTTTTTTAAATTGTTATATATTTTGAGCAAGACCAGACCTTTCATTTACAAATAAAATAGTATGAACAGGCTACAGTTCAGGAATTCTGCAAATTAAATAATTATGTAAATAGTATATTATATATACTTTTTATTGAATTACAAAGCATTTTTTTTTAATTATTTTTATTTAGTAAGTGAACTGTATAAATTCTGATTTTTTTTAAATAATACTAAATTACATGCATTTACATATTTAGTATTTTTTACTAGATATCTTTTGTATATTTAACCAGAACCCAGAAGTGAATTGAAAAATTACTTATACAGATAAATAAAATTAAAGTGTCTATTTGTAATGTCAAAATAACAGCTTTCTATTAAATGCATATGAAATTTGAATATATGGTACTTAGAAGAAAAGCACATTTTTAGAAATTTTTGTCTGTCTGTTTGTTCCGGCTAATCTCTGAAACGGCTTGACTAATTTTCACGGGACTTTCACTGATAGATAGTTGATGTTATAAGGAATAATTTAGGATACTTTAATTCTAGAAAAGAATAAGGGTTCTGCTCAAAAAATTGAAACATACTTAGGGACGCACCCAAGTGAAGCAAGGGTAAGTTGCTAGTAAAAATAATACAAATACCGTGTAGTTGTTTAGTTTAATAATATAATTTTTTACTATGAAATAATAAAAAATATATCACTTTATAACTCATATTCTATCTTACTTCTAGCAGTATAAAATAAAAAAAAACAAATGCATGCATCATAATTAAAAGGACTATTCGTAGATCTTATGTGTGTCGGTTATTTAGGATTTCTTAATTACAACAGTTTCTTTGCAATAAGGTAAAATATCTGTTGTATATTCTAGTATTATGACAAAATTATAAGTTAATAATCTGGAACTTGTAGAACTTTGGCATAGTAGCAAAAATTGCTTTAATATATGGGAAACCCCAAATAATTTAGTGACTAATTTAGCAAATATTTATTAAGTACCTCCTCTTAATATCATCATTATTGTTGCTAAGATTGTTATGTACTAACATTTTTGTTATTGTTAAGTTGAGAAATACAGTAATTCTGGGTAACATTAGACTAAAATCTAGATGCTTTTTTTATTTTAAATTGATAATTGTCCAATAAAGTAGTAAGTGCGTAAATTAAAAAAAATACAATAAAATATAAAATCGACAGGTGAAATTTCATTCAATTTTCTTGCAAAATTTCATTTGCAGCTTTTTGTGAATATGGTCCAATGTTACTGTTAATGTCATCATTTAATCCCATTAAATAGCTTTTAAGGAGAGAAAAAATAATCTGAAGATACCCCAAAGTCAATTTAACTTTAGAATACATCTATTTATCAGTCAGCACATATTTATATATTTTTCTGTGTAATGGGCATTTATACTGCATACTGCATAGTGCATCGTCATTATGTACAAATTATTGTCAAACCATAGCAAATTGTCTCATAAGTGGTCCAAAGCTACCCAGAATGATCTTACTTCATCTCGTTTTATTAAAATTCCATCACCAGCACCTTTATTCGTGTATGTACTTTCATTCTAGTCTCTTTTCGTTATACATATGTTTTAATGAAATAAAACCCAAACACAAATTGTCCATAGAGAAATGCACCTAGAAAATAATATCTCAAATATAGTAGGGTCTGCATTACAAAGTTAACAATTAACATCCAAATAAAAAATTCAATGCAATTTGAAAGTATAGAACGCCTCTGGAACACTCCTTTCTCGGCATATAAATACATAGAAGCATATTTCACTTTCGTTTAATTCTATATCACTAATAAAAGTCTTTTTAAAGCTTGTGAAGATTAGCCATGGCAAATTATAGTATAAGAAATATTGATGATATTGTGTTAAATTGTGTCTTGAGGAGTGGTTGAGATGTTTTATACGCGTATGCTGTAATATATTATAGGGATCATATTTAATAAGTGGATGGCTAAATAGGATTACTACTAAGTATCTAGTAAAAAAAAAGTGTTTTTTGTTGCGTTTCAAATGTCAATGTCGTCAAACTCCTTACATTTGTCTTTCTAAATTCTATATTAAACTTTCAAAAGAAGTCTTTAAATCAAAAAGTCTTCTATTCAATGAAAAGAAGTTTGTAAAAACATATTATACTTTACCTTTATATTAACTACACGTAATCTACACACTATACATTTAAGATGCCACTAAAATCTGTATTAATAAGGTCAACAACATCTGAGTCATAAGTAATTGAATTTGTGGTTATACACTTTCGAAGTTAGCCATCGTATGTTATATTAGTCGAAACATGTTCATTGTGAGCTATGATAAGTCTCATTCATTCTCACTCATCATATTATAATACTAGAAGTACTCGCCGCTTCCCCCGCGTTAAAACTTCCGATATAAATATCAGTTTTACAGTAATGTATTGAAGTCTATCCGATTTGTTGGTATTTTTGATTACTGCTCCTCTTCCTTGGGTAGTGGCATGATGATGTATAGCTTATAGCCTTTCTTATTAAACAGGCTATCTAATGCAAAAAGATTTTTTCAAATCGGATTAGTAGTTCTTGAGATTAGCGCGTTCAAACGAACTCTGCCTCTTTATAATATAAAAATAGATATTATCTCTTATTACTTTTTATAAAATATATTACAAAAAGTTAACAAAAATATAATATACCAATAATAAATAATAATAGATTATTGTAGTAAGTGATATGTTTACAAAAAAAAATAATGGTGTAGTTATTAACATTTCCCGCCCTCGATTTGATTAGATAAAACAAAATACAAACATATAGTTTATGCATGTAAATTAAAGGCTTATTTTTTCATTATACGTCGTCGATTACTGACGACGCCGCACTGCGTCTTATTCCACAAGTAAAGCTGTAAATTTACAATGTTTAGAATGAACTTTATTTACGCAAAGAACATGTAACAAGCAACTTTACGCGAAGGTTAAAAATTTCTTATCAGTATATTATTATAATATATTATGTATAAATTATATTATGATATGAAAGTATATTTAATATTACTTTATAATATATTTGCTCACTAAATCAACATTTCTGTTTATTATAAAAAATACCTTAATAACATTTCTAATGCACCTAAGATGACATGTTTACTGTAGGAAAGTCGAACTAACAATGTGAAAATTTTAAGCATTTAAAATAATTTTGAAGCCATTAATTAACAAGAGGATTCTTTAAATTAAAACTTAAGTACCAAATTAGTTTATAATATAATTTGATTAAACCTGCGTCTATCTTTTTAAAATAGCAGATCCGTAATATTAATAATTATAATCATAAGCGAAATATCAAAACCTACATAATCATATTTTTTTAAACGATTAAACAAAATTTCCTAAATACAATTTCACCGGCGAGTAGTGTAAGAACAGTCGACAGGAGCAAGTTTTATTTTGAGGAAATATTAGGTTTCCGCCGGATGGAGCAAGTGATATGAAAAATTGATTTTAAATATCAAAATAATCCGAAGATATTTACTAATCAATAGATTATAAACTTGGCACAATTATAACGTTATCATTTATAGCTAAGCTAACATCAGGAAATCCTAAAATAACAAATGATAGGGCGAATGATTTTTTTAACAAATCCATTAGGCTGGACACTTACATACATATAAAATTGGCGATGATTAATATTATTAATATTTAAATCGTATATAGAGTCAAGAAAAAAAAAATCCCAATGCTTAGACGATGAATTATGACTTTTTTAAAGCAGTATTAAGTGTACAGAAAGTACTGCGTGGATTTATGGTAAAGAACTAATCATTGCAAACGATGCGATCGGCAACGGCTACTTCTTTGTAAGTTTGAAGACGTAGAAAAAACGTAAGCAAATACTTGCCTAGAATGTATTGATTAATTATTACAGCACGAAAATATATTCGCGTGAACTCTACGGTATGTATTGTAAGTGCTATTATTACAGATGTTTTTATAATAACAATCTTTACTGACATAAATTAAACACTTGCATGAAATATTTCTTCATAGAGATGACGATGAATTTCAATACAATACAATGCGTCCCAATATCAAAATAAGTTTTATTCAAATAAACTTAAAAACACTTTTGAATCGTCAATACCTTCATTTTAAATTACTATCTCTCTCATCACCTCTAATATATATATATTTATTAATAAAAGCTATGAAATATTTACTTAAACAGTAACATAACCATAGTCAGTAACCAACAGATTTTTTTATGGAACGTATGTGAAAGGGTTTAGTGTTCACTTGTGTTTAGTGGCTCACGTGTTCTTATTGGGACCAGTTCGACCCAGATCGAAATCTTGTTTCAAGTTTTCTTTTACTTTCTAACAACGTTTCTGAACAAAATTTAAGTAACTTTCGTTTTGCTGTCTATAATATCAATAAATGTCTATATAAATACATATATGTATTTAGATTATTGACACGCATAAATACATATTATAAAGATTTTATACTCCGTATTATACTTCACAAGTAAAAATTATACTATATATATATGTAAATAAATATTCACACGCGACCTTAATAAAACTGTTTTTATCGTAACTAAATATACAATAACAAAAATATCAGACATCTGAGTTTGTGTATAGTCGACTTGATGAAAATGAAACTATATACATAATTTACATACATATATGTAAGTATATGTATGTAAATTATAAAAAGTAAAAACATTGTGTAGAGAGTCGTCCTCGAATGCTTGATGATTGCGGGGGTTACAAGGTCAACCGCTTTCGCTATCGAATTTATACGAACATACAACACTTAATCCATTTCCATATTTCATAAGCGCTGTGAAAATCTCAGCTCAAGTCAAGTACAAAGGTCACGGATGCTAAGTTCACTAATTGGCGTGAATGAGCGTTCACTGTGTTATGATTCATGGGTATCGCAATGTTATACATTTTTAGTATGAAATACATAAGTTGATGTTGTTTAAAATACACATTCAAAACGTTTAAATAGAATATTTTAAAAGTTTCAATAAATACCCAAAGACTTGCCGTGTACCGGTGTACTCTTAGGGGCAACATCTGCTTAGGCAGCAGCTGTTTTTTGTTACAACAAAAACAAAACTTAGAAATAAATTAAATCATAGATTTTGTGATACTACATACTTCTTTTGAAATCGTAATGTAAACGTGAACTACAGCGTTGTATTTTTTTTTGCTGCCTGAGCATTGCCATAAAATATATATCCAACAATTCCCACAAAAGAGTTAGAAAATAATTTAAAAATTTTACGCTCGAATTTTTGATTAGTAATTTTAATTTGATTTTTCGGTACCTAATAACAGAAACCTAATAAAATATAACTCATTATTGAACATCCTAAAAAAGTTATAATCACATATGTAGGTATTATGTTATTTAAAAAAAATCAGGGCAATTTTATTTTAACTTCATGTTTAACACTGAACGAATATATCTAATCTAATATATTTAAACGAGCAATTCTTGTATATTTATTTGTATATTAATATTGGTGATCTCGGAAACGACTCTAACGATTCCGCTGCAATTCGGTATGTGGGGGTTTTCGGGGGCGAAAAATCAATCTAGATTAATCTTATGTCTGGGAAAACGCGTGTTTTCACGCGGTTTTCTTTCGCATAATTCCACGCAAATTATGGTTTGTATAATATGTTTTTAATATGTTTGTTTGTATTTATTCAAGTTTTTAGTTTTTGTTTTGTTTTTAAGCCAAATTAAAGAGAAAATTGTACTTTTGGCCAAAAACTCCGAGCGAAGTTCGGTCGACCAGATACTGTAATAAATAGTGAGTACGTTGTATGAGGCAGTTAAAACATTAATATTTCTCGGAACGACGACAGTTCAGAAGAGTTGTTTTCATATAATATGTGAGCGGAAAAATAAAGTTCCTACTGATGATGGCTGTGACTGAAAATTTAATTTTCGAGTGGTTTGCCCGTTTGTACCGAGATGAGAATTTATTCAAATTATGAAATTTAAACTCTAATAATGTTGAATGTATGTTTGTTTATATTTTTCTGTACGGCTGCAGATCCCCGTATCCTAGATTCGTTTCCCGGGTCGGGCCAAGTTTAATTACTGAGTTTTTCTGTTAAGATTATATAAGATACTAGTGATTCACCCACCCTCGCTTCGCTCGGGTTCATCCCTAGGTCCGTTTTCACAGTTAGTATGGAAAAGATAAGTATATATAATATGTAGCATATATATATATATATATAGGCTAGAGGCCGAGTTTGTTTGTTTGAACGCGCTAATCTTAGGAAGGAACTACTAAACCGATTTGAAAAATTCTTTTTGCATTAGATAGCCCGTTTATTGAGGAAGGCTATAGGCTATATCCCGGAAAAATGTACAGTTCCCGTGAGATAGATTTGTTCTTGTCTAGGGGCGAAACCGAAGCAAAGTGAGGTGAGTCGCTAGTTGAATATAAAGTCATACCAATAACAAAAGGAAAATACAAGTGACTCACTCGGAAAGATATTTAATTATATGAATAGATGAAACAATATAAGATTTGTCATTGTTACGAAGTTAAATCCAAGTAATCTTATGTAATGCGATCAAATTTTTATTTGTTTATTTCCTGCAATAAAATTCTATATTCATTTTATTGGTACACTGATGAAAAAAAGCTTCTTGAAATGATATTAGGAAATAAGATTTGGAAAATTAAAGTTAGGTAGGTTTTAAACTTAAGCCACGTGTAAGTTAAATTCCTCATTTTCTACCTACTTTTTCTCATATTAATTACAGTTGGAATGTCTTGTTTTAATAAAATAAATAATACGTTCGATTACCGTTGTATAAAAGTGTGTCATGCTTCTGACTAAACTGTCGATCTTACCGGATATCGCGGATTGAATCTCCACACAGGGCAAAAGTTTATAACGACCATAATGGGTACAAACGTCTGTCCTAGAGTAGTATGTTTAAATATGGTGTGGAATTAGAAACTACCTGTTCGTATTTATATTATCATAATGTCACATTGAAAATAATGCCACTTCACATTTACACGGTTCCCATGTCAACGTTTACGTGGACAGTTTTGTAGTAGGTTTGAACTAACGTTTTCACATGCTATTTTGATTCCAACTTCAAAGAAGACAGAAGGAGGAGAGAAGAAATTCGATTGGAGTGTTACACTATTTGTGGCTATAATATGTCTGTCTGTGACCGCATTACGAGAAATCCACCGAACGGATTTTGATGAAATTTGGTATTGTGATAGCTGACTATCCGATTCAACATTTTATTTTACTTTGGGAAAATATCTTATGTCTAGCTAGCAAAATATAACCAACTAACACCTCATCCTCATTTCACGAGAAATTTATGGAAAAAATTATATTATCTACTTTAAACATTTAGCTAAATATTATTTAATATATGTATTTCTGTATAATAGGAAAAGAATTATTAAAATAGGTTCAGTAGTTTCAGAGTTTATCGCTATATACAAAGAAATAAATATTTCCTCTTTGTAATATTACTCAAATGTTGTTGTTAAAATGAATAATGCGATATTGCTAAATTAAATAAGAGATAGAAGAACTCCTTCTATCTCCTTGTAAAGAAGGAACCTTTGTGGCACTGCCAACTCCGCCATTTGTTTCCAATTATGTGGTGGTGCACGATAAAAGTGGTATATATACTTTGTATGCATGTCTAATATAAGTATTTGGTTTTGGGTAGTATTAACGCGGGCGGAGCTGCGGGCAATGATAGTTCTTATTTAAATTTCGTCTTAAATTAATTTGGAAATCTGTTTAATTTTGTTCCAAATTGGTCATTCCTTGTTCTTAATTTTACTAGCTACGAAACCGTCACTGGGTTCGTTAACACGTTTGTAAACGGAGAATAGATGTGATGTCGCTTTGCTTTTTCTTAGATAGTCCTTAGTCCTTGTTTAGATATATTATGTACACATATATAACAATTATTACTTGGTCAAAGTTGTGAATTATATATTTTTTGTGTTTGGAGAACATGTGGAATGTAATAAAATGTAGAACTACAATTTTTATAATATTCGTATGCTTGAGAACTTTTATTTCAACTTTTATTCATCCACTAGTACTACTAATTTTATTCAGTCAAGTATTATAAAGATACAACTTGGATACTCAGTTTTTTACGCGCTTACATTTGAACAAAAATAGAAATACAGAAGAGTAGTACTACCAACTATATCATATAGATACTATATTGTAACATACTTTTGCCTTATCTCTATATCGAGTTATAATTCGCTGTTATATAATATATCCACATATAATATCTACATAATAAATTAATAATATAATAAGACACATAATTGTAGGTCTGAAAGTCGATTGGTTATAAAATAGAAACGACAACTGAGCATTCCATATAAATTGAATCTAAAGTAATTTCTTTGACAAGAGTTGAGTAGTGTTCATTTTTTTTGAATTCAGTTGTTAAATAGGGGTTCTGTTAGATCTTTGTTACGAACGACAGATGTTTGGAGGTCCCTTATTGAATAGCTCGTGGATCCTATTGAAAACAGTTCGCTGAGAATGACCTTATAGTTAAAAAATAGGGTCAGGGGCTTGCTATAAGAGCGCTTTTCATTGCATAGAATAAAATGATTGCAATTTTGTAAAACTTAGTCATATAAGTTAACACAATGTTATTTCTCTGTGACGATAATAAGTTTAAAATTTTGTATAGCATTATATTTTGATTTAATTGTACTTATTATGAAATGTTATTTATGCCTTAGTTTATATGGAACAGTATGCTATATATATATTAAAGATAGGTATTAAAGTAATTTGTTTTAAATCTTTCTTTCAGACCCTGGATTTCGACCGCGATGGCCTAACGAAACTCAAAAAGGCGATAAAAGCTATTCACAATTCTGGAAATGGTAAGTTTCTAAATGCACAAATTATATCTATACTAATATTATAAAGGGGGAGAGTTTGTTTGAACGCACTAATCTCAGGAACTACAAATCCAATTTGAAAAATTGTTTTTGCATTAGATAGCCCGTTTATTGAGGAAGGCTTAGGCTATATCATATAATTACATAATTTAATTATTCCATACTAACCATTAAAACGTACCTAGGGACGAACCCGAGTGAAGCGAGGGTGAGTTGCTAGTTTGTAGGATATCTAAATTATTTCTAAGAATTGATAATATAAACATAAGTTACATGTACCCTATACGGTCTTAAGAAAAACCGTATCTAAAGCATGTAAGATAAAATTTTACGGTTTATTTTAGTCTCAGTTGGTTCGACGAACTAAGTTATTATTAAGATATGGTACGGCACCGTCGCAGTATTCAAATGCCAGTGGGATAAAAACGGCTCTCTTAATGAAACCGTTTTAGATATTTGGATTTTAGGTTCACGTTCCTTCAAACGACACGAAGCTTATCCGTAAATAGATGTCGTGGAAGTGTTATGAATAGAAAAATATATGTAAATACGTACAAGCCCATGGAAGAGATAAACCTATAATTTTTTTTGTCATAGAAATTGTAAAATATTAGTTTTTGTTTTAAGTTTAAATATTATATTATTCACCTTAGTTAAAACACACAAGTACTCAACTATTTATGTCATATTTGCCTGTAGCAGGATCATGACTAGTGCAGATATGATAAATATTAAATACATATAATATGTATATTATGTAATTTCAAATTATTTGTAACTACCCTAGTGAAAAACAAAAACAAACGGGAAAAGTAATTTTTTTCGGGATATTGTATTATATTGTAAATGTAGCCTATGTGTTATCCCAGACTATAATCTATATCTGTGCCAAATTTCATCCAGATCCAATCAGCAGTTCTGGCGTGATGGAGTAGCAAACATCCATCCAAACTTTCGCATTTATAATATTAAAACTAGCGGCTCACCCTCGCTTCGCTCGGGTTCGCCTGTAGGTAAACAAAAACAAACCTATCCCCCGGGAACTGCACATTTTTCCAGGATAAAAAGTAGCCTATGTGTTATTCCAGGCTATAATCTATCTCTGTGTAAAATTTCATCCAAATCTGTTCAGCCGTTCTGGCGTGAAAGAGTAACAAACAAACATACATACATACATACATACATTCTTACAAACTTTCGCGTTTATAATATTAGTAGGATTAATAATGGGATTATTACCTGCGGTCTAAATATGTATTTTACGTACAACTTCTTTTAAGGAAAGTATTTACGAAGGACTTTGTTAGGCAGATACTGTTAATCTGCCTGATATATTATTTTCTTTGTCCCCACATTTTACTTGTTATTAAATTAATTGAAATCTTATAGAGAATTGAGTCACATAGCAAAAAAGCAACAAACTCAACGAAGTGATAGAGTCGCTTTTTGTTGAAGTGGATTACTAATAATTACGATGTGTTTTCACGTAAAAAATAAACCCGTTAATTGATTAAAGTGATGTAGGGGCAGTGTAGGTACAGTAATCAAAACGAAATTTATATAACTTTCGTTTTTATGCCAAGTCCAAAGCGTTTAGATACGGAGTTTATTGACTTCGCAATACCATCGCGTGCTGAGGTTTGTTTACTGCGTCTGAGCTGAGCTCCGAACTGGTTGTACGAGTTTGGATTGAGCTTAGCCGCAGCTGGCAAGGTCGGGCGCACGCGCCTGCAAAAACAGTCAAACAACCACCGGCATTCCTGCACAATGATGTGGTGTTTAAAGAAGAATAGCAATTATGTTTAAGAAAAAAAAGGTGCTTCCCTTTGTTTATAATATGATGATCCAATCTTATATCGGTTATGGATTAATGTTGGAAACATTCCAAGGATATATGTAATTGGTTTTCCTTCATTTTTGCATTATCATTATGTATAGTAATAACAAACAAAGAATTATGGATAATGATATTTATTTATCAATGATCGACATTGATTTCGTTTTTATTTCGTGTAAAGAAATTTCATATTAATTAATTTATTATTATTTAAATCGAGGTATATAGGTATTAGTATTGCATAGTAACTTTTTTCTTAATCTAGTTACATTTAAAGATTTTATTATGCGCTATTCTTAATTTTTAAATATTAAAATATTATCATTTATTGTGCAATTAACTAGCAATAGTTTATACATGAAGATTTTAATCATATTTTAATTCATACTATGGCCTTTTCATGTTTGTAAAAGCTTGTGAAGTTTCGTTTAGTCCATACAAAGTAGTAATGAAATGATTATATGAGCCCAGCGGAGAAATTGAAAGGCGTTAGGCTCAAGTATCGTCATTTAATATTCAGAAAGCGTCGATAAGATAGAACCAGCAAATGTGGGCCTCGACACGGATCACCGTCATCGTATCTGTTTGCTCCCACTCCTAAGAGTTTAATATATTATGAATACATAGGCTGATGATATATACATTATACATACATATACGTGTATATAAGTACCGAAAATTAAATAAAATTACTATAATTAAAAAATACTATATTTATAGCACGTTTAATGTTAGTACATTAAATTAGATGCAAAACCGTAAAAGGGTTAATTATTTGAACCCTTAAATCCTGTATGTATTCGGAATTTCACTTCATCGTCGACCTCTCCATGAGAACTGGGTAATCTGGCTATGTTCTAATTAAATGTCCGGCACAGACTATAGCCACTAGTAACTGCCACTTTATCAAGTTGTACTACAAGTTACCGTTACACAGTAGAACTAAGCTGGGAGTTATATTATAATAAAACCCCTAGCTTAGTGTAAACTCTTTAGACAAAATAATGAATGTAATCTGTTCTAAATTTCTATCCTTTTTTTGTATTACTGTTACTGAGAATGTATTGGCGTGAAATAAATAAAATATAATATGTATATAGGAAATGTTTAAAGTGTATTGCAAATTTTAGCGATTATTTTTTTTTTTGTTATCCAGCTCATGTGGATAACGAGATGTACTTGTCACGGGCATTGGAGCGGTTAGGAGAGAATGCACTCAGCAAATATTCAGAGCCTGACATCGGCGCTGCATTTTTCAAATTCGCAGTGGTCACCAAGGAGCTGTCAGCACTCATGAAGACCCTGGTTAGTTTTCTTTTATCTGTATCTTGTGTATTAGTTACATAAAATTTTTAATTTACGATAATATTGTGACACTAATTAAGTAAATACGTAAGCATTTGCTCAAGTAGTGTTAGTTGCCTGGTTAATTTGCATATTCATTTTCAATAATTGCAAATCGTAGCATACATTGGTACGGCCTAGTTTAAGCTTGTTTGCACAAAACATTAACTGTTACAGACCGTCAGCCGACATTAAACTTCGTGAAATTTTAATAACTTATTTTATGTATTAAGTCCCAGTATACTAAGCGTTCTTATATAAAGTACTTCACTATTAATTGCTTGGAAAAGGAGCTAGAGTAGATTGAAGTAAAATGGTTTGCGAGGAGGAAAAGCGTTTCGCGTAATAAGAAAAACGTTTAATCCTATAAAGCAATGGCAGAAAAAAAATAAAATGCATCTTGCACATGTTTAAAAACTTTGTTAATAAACTTTTTTAGGTTTAAAATTTATCAACAATTGGGTTATTTTTGTAACCTAACGAATGATGGACCAATTGCGAATTTTGGAAAGCAACATATTGCAAGAAGTATGAATGACGTTAATTGTAACAGTATATCTTCATGAAAATTTAATATAATATATATATAATAGTATATTTATTACTAATTTATTTCTATTTTTATTTTACCTATAGATTCGTTATTAAGATTTCGCATGTGAAAAAAAGACAATCATTTGTGAATTCTCACGTTTTTAAAATACATTATTTAACACGAATAATTTTGCAAGATTACGCATGAAATAAATACCTACCTATCGATCTTTTCGAGTCCCCGTCATGAGAAATTGCATATAACGCTCGTCGTATACTATATCATGTAAACCTTATTAATATTATACTCTACCCTAAAGTGAGGATATATTTTTTAACTTTAACAATGAACGTAGATCTTTTCTATCAGAATATTTTAATATAGTATTCTGATAAAATTTCACATCAGTTGATCGTAATTGGTAACGCTTCGTAAGTGAAAACTGAAATGTAAAGAGTAGTTAGAAAAAATATTTCGTACGATAGTCTGCGAAATATCGCTAGCGAGGTGCGTGGGCGCACAAATTGTACTCGTAAATAGGTCAGGGTAGCTGTTAGCCGACCCTGTAATGTTGCCGGGCGAGATGATACGGCATCAATTAGATCATCGCCGCTTTTTTATCTTGGCTTTTCCTACCGCGAAACATTGACAATGATATGTATGATTGAAGAATATAACGACCTACCCTCGTCAGGCTGTGATGTAGGTATCTGGTATAGTCTGGATTGACATTATCGCTAGAAATTGCGAAATATTTTTCCGCATGGGATAAATGTTTTATTCATCTACAGATACCACTGTCTGGAATAGTGTTTGGAGTTAACAAACGGAGAGCAAAGTGAGGAGCTACTATATTATGATTTTTTTTTAATGTTGGAAAATGCATTTACGCATACCACCTCTAAACATGCATATAGAAACTCCTTTATTATCCTATTTAACCTGTTACTCCCTATCTAAATATATTATAAAACACAAGTCTAGACCAGTTACTGCGGTAGTTGGTAGTAATTAAGAGTCATTTATAATAGAAAAGGCACTGCACCATTATCTACAGACCACATTATAAGCCTGTTGAAGTAAGCTATTTGTCTTATCTATCGTGACTAAACGAGGTTACGTCTTATAAAGAAAGTAATACAGTTGAATTTATTTGTACTATCTTTGTTTGCGTTAAAACAAGAAATTATTTAAATTATAATTTTATATAGGTATTTATCGTATTCGTACAAACTACAAACGAATTAAATCGCAGATCTGAAATTACTTACAGAGATAAAATCAAACGTATATTCAAATATTAACTTGAAAATTTATTAGCCTCAATCAATATAAAATGCCATAAGTAGGTACCTGTACTAATGGCCTATGGATAAATACTATCTATGATTATATTATTAATCATTTACATGTATGTAATGATAAACATATATAATGTACTATCAAAGAGTCGCCATGTTAATTAAATATAGGATATTTTATTTTCTTATGGGTCTATAAATGAAATGAGATTGGTGAGGACAACCTTGTTCCATTTCTGCTTTCGTAAGTCTAAGCGACCCTTGGGAACTGCGCAGAATCCTCGCCCTGCCCTTGACACGGCGCAATCCTTTGTCCTTCTGGCTGCTCACTCTTGCTACAAGTCTACGACGTTACTAAATATGATACTGAGATAATATCATTCAAGTACATCAATACATATTTTTTTAAATAAATATATATATGTACGATTTATATTAAGAATTATGATCACGAAATGCTGTGTAATTTTAGGATTTTTATAAAGAGCAGTTTTGCAAAGTTCAAAATTCAATGAAACATGTTATTTACGTTATGTATGTTATACAAGGTCTCAGCAATCTGAAATTAGGTATTCTCGTCTTAACTAGTAGGTATATTTTATATATCCTAGCTAGAAGTTATCAGAGAAGTAAGAGGTACAGTCAACAACTTGTCGTTGCATATTACTCAATAATAACTCTAGTATGTCACGTTTCGCATGAGAGGACAAGGCGTTTTCCGCTCCGTTTCCTTCTCTTTCTGTGTCGCTCATAATTTTATAAAAAAGGTGGCTTTAAATTTATTAACGTAGTGTCTTTATGAATGATCTCTTAAAAGTTACTTTATTTATGTATACTTTTAGGTAATTTTAACTTGTGAAATCACGACAATCGTCTATCCCAATTTACCATTAAATCTATTAAATTCCTATGACTAGATGATTAACTTTTTTTCAGTGCGCAAATTCAAGTTTACATTTATACTTCAGTGCGACGACAATTTTACAAATGGTTGTCGAAGGAATTGACCGGTAAAAGATTGTACCGCTTTACATGCTCTCCTAGTCAAGAGGGTGTAACACCATCAACTTCTCACTGGGGTGGTACATTAAATGTTTTGACAAAAAACTCCATTGTCTATACTTGACCAGACTCAGGATCCTCAGGATTTGTATCCGAATATAAACTAGTGACTCGCTCGCATTTATTGTAATTATTGTGGAACCACCCAAAAGAACGATTTTTTCAACTTAATTCATAAATATTGTCATACTGGCAGCTTATCTTCTCGAAATGTAACCTTTCTGGAACATTCTTCTTTCTATTTGTAAAAATCATTTGAAAATTCATACCGTATATAATTTCTAAGATTGCTTTGAAAATACCTACGCAATTTTTAGCGTAGGAGTTTCATTTATAACATTTAGTGATATTAATTTGACTTTAATTATTCTCTTAATATTATAAAACAATAACACAATGTAAAAAAGACATGCATTTTCTTTCTACATCAGTCAAGTGTAGTACCAACGATGAACGAAGATCTTCTCAAAAGTAATTTACATACAATAGTAGAGAATAAAGCACGCGCGTGCTCTCAATTAGAGCAGTGTTCATAGTTACATTATCTTTTTACTATGTTGAATACATTCGCATACAGAATAGTATTACATGGTCTTACATAATGAAAAATTGTTATTATTCATAAGAAATATGGTATTTGTTACATATTTTGTCGTTTATTACATATCAACTTTGCATTTTATTTCATATTTTATTTATTATTATTATTTACTGGAATAATATGCAACGTACCACGTATAATAAAAACTATAGATTTCTTATGATATTGTGGCTTATATTTTATTAAATTAGATCGTCATCGTCGTCAAAAATTAACTTGAATAATAGAAAATAAGATTATGTGTGAGATGAATCGCACTTAGAGACGGCGGAAAGCAAAGTCGTTGTGCAAAACAAAATACAATATGCATATGATTTTTTGCAAGTAATCGAGCGTGTTTACGACGTGTTACGATGAAAATGGCGTGAGGCATTGTGTTGAAGCTATTCTAAGATTGCAGCTAGATAAATGCTAGTATCGTTGCGCTGTAACGATTTTGAAACAGAAACTAAACGTATTTCATAAACAAAATTAAAACACAAATTTTACAATGGATTGTTAATGTGCGAAAGTTATTTATAATTCAAGGATTGTTTGCAAGTTAAGAGTAAAATGAGCTTAAAAAGATAGGTCTACTTATTAAAGTTGGATCAGTTTGACTGATTGATCTTTAATCCCGAAACAATTTTATTCTTAAAATATATTTAAACGAGCAATTCTTGTATATTTATTTATATATAACGGCGATCTCGGAAACGGCTCTAACGATTTTGCTGAAATTTGGTACGTGGGGAGTTTGGGGGGCGAAAAATCGATCTAGATTAATTTTGCCTGGGAAAACGCGTATTTTCGAGTTTTCATACGGTTTTCTGTCGCATTTATTATACGCAAAATATGGTCGATAAATTCTAACACTCGGGCATAAGCATCGTGGTTAAATTGTGAGAAAATTGTACTATTGACCAAAAACTCCGAGCGAAGCTCGGTCGCCTACGTACCTAGTATTAAATTAACGTGATATATGTAATATATAAGATTCAAATTTTTGTTTCTCAAATTAACAGTCGACCCATTTTTATTAAATATTTTATAAAAAAACGTAAATACGTTATACGCTGTACCTTTGTTTCCCTGTAAATTACTCTTTAGAAACAATCATTAGTATTAAAAATTTTTACTTGTAAAAGCGAGCGCCACTTGACATAATTTTTTCACTGGCTTTCATAATATTTCTTATTATTTTCTTCATTACGAAGTATAGTTTAATATTAAAATTCTATTTTTCAAATTTTCAAATATAAAGAAGTAAATATAATTTTAAATTTTGCTCTACCCTGAAAGAACTACATCTTCTTTCAATACGAAGTCGATATTGAGGGCGGCTTATTAATAAAATGCTATAAATCGATACTGTTTTACAGCACAGCTAACATGTCAGCCATTTTATTTCCCACCTAGTTTCTAATTTTTCTCGAAACTATTTTTATCCTAGCCTGTTGTTACGCCGTCATTAAATACTTTTTGTTGTGAACTGTAGTTAAAGACTGATCAAATGATTGTTCACCAAAATTTTGTTTTGATAATTTTGACCTTGTTTTGAAATATTTTGCAGGTATTTGATTGTTGTTCAGTAAAAATAGTTTAATGTTACACATTTTAAGTCACAATTATGTACAGATTTAATTTTTATAAAAAAAATACAAGATCTAGCTCAAACAGTGGCAGTATTATACATTAGTAAATATTATATGACAAACTTTTATTTAATCTCCTAAAATAGATCAACCATAGAAAACAATACTATACATGTGTACAATTCCTACAAAATTTCCAGATAATATTTTATTATTTTTGAACAAAAAGAAAATGATGGCTAACTATATTATATAAGGAAAAAAAAATACTATGAGGTTGCGTATACGTTTGCGTTTTCTGTCACCTCTTAATAATTCCATCAAATGAAGTAGACGAGACATGTTAGCAACAATTTCCTTATGGCATATTAATTAGCAGAGTGTTCAATGGCCTACGACAATGTTCAGGAAGGGTTTCAATGTGACAAGTTGACAACCCCTTTGTTCCTATGGCCCTCTCATTGTCTGTCGGTGGCGCGTTCGCTCCATTGATCACACAATTACCCTCGCTTCAAGTATTCGGTTTGTAGAAGCTATAACTTTGCTAATTATGCATTTTTTTTTTAAAATGAGACACCGGTTTGATTGAATTTCTTTATTTAAAACTTCGTATACTGTGTTCATTTTTTTATGATTCTATATTTAGTACCAGACGGGTTTTTGAGCGAAATAGAAATTATTATATCGGACTTTTCGTGTCAGGGTCGATATTATTATTTTTATTAGCTCTCGTGTCTAGGTATCAAATGTACGAAAACATTAAAGTTGCTCAACTGCCATCGCTATTCAGCACACCACGTTTGCCGCCTATTCGGCCGGTGCATTTGCAACCAGGTGGAACATTCTAACAAAATGTGAAGTAACTTAGTATATAGTTGTAGTTCAAGCTGACGCCGACGCTCGACACTCACGGAATGCAGATGTTTTGCAACTAATATGCGTACAGATTTTAGATGTGTACTGTATTTATTACAATTCATTATATTATGATGATTTTTTTCATTGTTCGTGTCATCTTTAACAAACAAAACAAAAATTGTGTCAATAAAAAAATACTGTAAGTATTGTATATTGCTTACGAACTTATCTCTTGTGTATATTCTTCTGTATTTAGTCCACATTTACTAAAGTTGGCATCTAAAAATCTAAAAAAAAAAACTTTTTATTCTAAGTAATGTGCTATTAATAGTGAATTAGTGACAATATATTAATATAATTGATATAGCTTATAAATACAATTTGTTAATGTCATAATGGTAGATTAATGGGTTTGATGGTTAATTAAACTCAATAAAGGGTAATGTTTTATACACAGAAAACTGGTTGTAATATATCAATATTAAATTGAAGAACTTTCATCAACCTAATATTGAATGATCTTATAAAATTGCCTAGATCTTGACATTCTCGTATATTGAAAACTATTGATATAATAATAATGATGTAAAAATAGTACAGTAGTATACAGTAGCACACAGCACCATCTAGTTCCATGGTAAGCTACGAAGCTTGTCTTATGGATACCAGATAGTTGATACACTACACATGTATAATTTTAAATACATATATATTATAAATATAAACACCCATGACTGGAGTACAAACATTCGTGTTCATCACACAAATGAATGCCCCCAGATGGTCTCGAACCCGCGACCGCTGGCACAGCAAGTAGGGTTTGTAGTGACAAACTGAGCCAAACGTATCGTCTAGCTATTATACCTCCCTATGATTGTTATTAAACTTCTCATTAACAGATGCAGAACATAAACAACATAGTGATGTTTCCTATCGACAGTCTTCTAAAGGGTGATCTCAGAGGGGTTAAAGGCGATCTCAAGAGGCCTTTCGATAAAGCGTCTAAAGACTACGAGTCCAAGTACCTGAAACTAGAAAAAGAGAAAAAATCACAAGCAAAAGAAGCTGGTTTAATACGTAGTGAAGTTACACCTGCCGAAATTGCTGATGAAATGGAAAAAGAACGTAGATTATTTCAGTTGCAGATGTGTGAGGTGAGAAGACATAATATTGAATTAGTAATATATATTATAAGTTAAATTAAATTACTGTGACTACAGAGATTCTACTAACAGGTTTAACCACCTTGTTATTAAATGAATTTTTAACTCAAAAACTTTACTGATTTAAAAGTAGGTAATGTTAAAAATAATTATTTTATCTACATACTTTGGGAATACATTTTTTTTTTTGGAATTTAAATAAAAACATCTATAAGTTGTAGCGTTTACATTAAAAAAAGGACGACTAAATTCATTTTACAATACACGAAGATATCGCGTAATATACACAAAGTATCATATATATGTATACGAATGGAAAACCTCCCATGTATATTTTTTTTATAATCGGTTAAAATAGTGAAAATGGATACATAGGTAGTTCATACACATATATTATTTAAGAAGCAGGTAACTCGATTTACGTGTATATACTGTATTGTTTTATTTTAGTTCTTTTTTTCTTGGAGAAGACATTATGACTATACTATGTTTATACATATATGTATTCTAAACGGGTTGAAATACATAAAAATTTTATTGAAAATTCTCAAAGCAATTTTTTGGCTTCTTTTTTCCAAACCATCAAAAAAAATCTTTTATCTTTAGAACCGATTCATTGGATTTTTTTTCATACTTTTATCATTTGAAGAAATATAAATTTTCAGTACTTCCTTGGTCTCGATAATGAATAGCTTTGGCATTCGGCCTAATAGCAGTTAAGCTCCGTCGTGTCTATGGTGGTGAATCTGAACTTAATATAACTGTTTAATTAAATTAATAATAAAATTTTGAACTTAAACATGAGATTAAATAATATTTAAAATGATGTCCGATTATATTATATAATAATTCTTTTAGGAAATATAGAATTTTGAAAAAAAAAAAAAATTAAAAAAATCTGAATGTATCGTAATAGTGTCACATATTTAGCATATTTTTTATCTTTCAACACAAAGGATGTATATTCACTTCTTTGTTAAAACTTCATTGGATAGCACTATTGTTGTCAATATTCGCCGACGACGATGAATTTTCAACCAAACCTTAAGTAAATATCTTAGCAATAATTCATATTTTTTTATCAACAGCATTTGTTAGTATAATTAAGGTATGTAAGTGTTAGGTACAATGTAAATCCATTGTTTATTTCTGTTACTTTAATGGCTGCCTATGTGACCGTAATAAAATAATATTTTTCTTCGTTATTTATCGCTTTGTTTCTTCAATATGTAAAATATAGTATTATATAGAATTCATTGCAAGGTCACTTTATGTAATCTTGAAATTTATCTCTGCCGATAATCGTATTTAATGCAAAACAGTGAAAGATTGAGCAAATAAAGCTATTTTGTGGATTTAGTTGAAATAAAAGATTTTAAAATGGATACGGGTTAAATCTGTAATATGTAATGTTTTAATAGTAACCAACACTAAAAGTTGGCATGAATTTTTAGTTTTTAAAACGTGAAGTCAAGTTGCTTATTAACCGCGCGTACAAAATTGCTTAAAATAACTACTTAGGACGCGTGTATGTGACGCATGGATAATAACGGAACAAGGCTCGTCATATCATGTTAAGATGCAAAGGCATTTTTATATATACATAACATTATTGTTGATATTACCTATGCAGTAACAAAAGATAAACTATAAAAATAGACTATAGTGTCAACAAACGCGTACAGTAGAGGTCATAGGCAGTCGACAATGACATTGCTTTATACTTTACAGTTAGTTATTTTGATAACGCCTTTGAACTGTTTGTGGGCCGTCGGTTAATAATAAGGAATGTTAGTTCCGTGCCAATCGAAATCGTCGAGCGTTTACACTTAAAAAGTTATGTCAAGTTATCTGGAATTAAAACAATGAACGAAATTTCAAGCTGCAATCTGTTGGCGCTTGCGAAATCCATGCTGTCGGTCTGGAATGCCAAATGTCTGTTCGTCGCTTATCTATGGATGTTAAACTATGCGAGTATGTAAAACGTTCGCGGGCACGCTATTGCACAACTGCCCGCCTGAAATTGATTGCCCCCGCTACAGCATAAACGATGCATTTCAACTTTATTTATTTTGATAACGATTCACTTTATGGGTAATGCGATAAGTGATGAAAATAACATCATTATACATATATCGTACTTACACTCTGATGTTAATTTCAACGTTTATTTTATATTTTGTAAAACATTAATTGTAGGTATTTTTTTATTTATTGTATGTAAGCTTATAGTTCATGGGCCAGAGATTCCTGACATCAACTATATATCGAATGCAGTCAGCAACTGTAGGGACTAGAGGCAAAACATGTTCTAGTACGTGCAGAGTACGGTTACCATTTGGATTTACCTGGTGTGACGATGTTGCGCTCTGCTAAGTCCATTTCCTGATGAGATTTGTCATTAAGCGCGTTTTTGAAGCATCCAAATTTTTAGTTTCAATTTTATTATAAAGTTTAGATTATATTAATAAATAATAAATTCAAACTACTTTCTACTTTGAATTTGTTTGAGAAACTTTTTTTATTAATTTGAGTTATGCCCACAAAAGTAATAATTCTTTTGAACATTGTGGTCGGTGCGGTAAATAATGCAAGAAAGACCGAGGTGTTTTAGCCAGTGCGGTACTGTAGCGTCAGGTCATCGACCGGCCTTGCGCGACACAGGGCCGCTGCCGAGCCGTCTTGACCCTCGCTTTGTTCAGTGTTCAGCGAGAACACTGCTGGCTTTGGTGTTAGACCAACCAACCCACACATTTGCATATTTGGTTAGCTATTTTGATCAATGGTTCTATTGGCTACCGTGTGACTTTAGAGCTTATAGTTTAGTGCATTAAAGTTTACCATAATTTAGTTCTATCGTTTTATAACTCGGTAACATGTAACATTAGCAGAAATGAATGTCGACAAAACAGATGATTGTGTATTATTATAGCATATACAGCAGGCCAGACGCCAAGACAGTTGTGCAAGGTCGTGTTTCGTATTATTATTGCACAACTTTGAAGTGTAAATCGGGATCCACTATGGTACACGCGCGTACGCGTGCGTCATCAGATATAATTTTAGCTACGGAAGGGCGAATAATTTGTGTGTTTCCACAGTATGATTCCTACTCGAGTTGATCCCGACGCGTGATCATACCCTGATGCGGTAATAAGCCCACGCGCAGCTTTGGCGTCACCCTGTCTGTTGTACTACTGGCTACGTTCCATGTGTAAAAATTGTTACAGTACCTGATAAAGTTCAACGAAATCAAGACTAAAAAAGGGATTGAGTTACTACAGCACCTGGTGGAGTACTATCACGCACAAACTAACTATTTTCAAGATGGTTTAAAAACAATCGAACACTTCGGCGTTTACGTTGCGGACCTCAGTGTACAATTGCAGAAAATACGACAACAACAAGACGACGAGCGACGGAGGCTCCTAGAGCTCAGGAATATGTTACGAGCCGCCACACCACAGGATAGAGAAGTAAGATTATAAATATAAACTATATACTATTACTAGTACTATGTAAATTTATTTAAACGTTTCGAGTTGTTGTAATGTAATGCTATTAATGTATTTAAGATAAGTAGATTATATGCTTTAAGAATCCTTTCAAATGTTAATGCTTGTTCAGTTTGTACAGCATATAATAAATAACTGTCCAACAAGGTGAAGGTTTCGCTAAGCTGTCTTTTTTTATTAAGCTCTTTATCTAAATTACTGAGTTGTTCATAGAATTATCGATTACAATTAAGACTCGTGTAATATGTTGTCATTTGCGAATTACAGGGCAAATTTTCTAAATTCTTAAAACTTTTTCTTAGCCTTGTATTATTTTATAAAATTGGACATACTCTTGAAGAGTAACAAGCATGAAGTAGTTGTCATAGCTAGATTATTGTACTGTACTGAAATTAAACCTGAGATCTTCGACGCGGCCGTAGGCATCAGTTAAGCATGTCACACTGTCATGTGTCCGCCGACGCTGAACAAGTTATAATAATCATTTTATAATATGTGACTTATAATAATTATTATTATCGCACATACACATAATTGTTATCGCACCTTATTAGGCAGCGTCGGCAGTGGGTGGTTATTCTCTTCACCAATTGCAAGGCGATAAACAGCATGGCGTGACGAGAAGTGGATACCTTCTCAAGAAGTCAGAAGGCAAAGTTAGAAGGGTTTGGCAAAAGAGAAGATGCAGGGTCACAGCTGAAGGTTTTTTGGATATTTTTCACGCAGATGAAAACAAAATACCGGCCAGAGTTAATTTACTAACATGCCAAATTAAAGTTGCCTCAGATGACAAGAGAGCCTTCGATCTAGTCTCATGTAAGTTATTTTATTAATTTTGTCGTTTATCGTAAGTTAACACTATGACGTCATTTTCAATATTACGCTAAAGTTCAGGGCAATATTTCATACCTTTTATTTTCTTCTCTATATTGTTGGTTACCGATTCACGTATATAATATATACAAATAGTTAATTTATTGATACTACGATAGATATATTACAAACAAAAATGCTATTTAAATAAAAAAGCAATAAACTGTCCTCTAATGTGCGCTTTTGTAGAAAGAATATCACCTTTTTTTCTTATTTCGTTTGTACAATTCAAGATAGGCCCACGCTTTTTATCTAGACGTGGGCTCCGCGAGAGATCGTTTCTATCCCATTGACCTTTGCCAAATTAAATTTTAATGGGTGTTTTATTTCTATGATCCTATTTAATATATAGGCAGTGGTAGCCCAGTGGCAACGCGCTTGCTTGGGAAACCGAGTGAAGCGGGTTCAAATCCCGGGTCTCGCACCTCTGATATTTTCACGTGCGTATCATTTCTAACATGATTACCACTTGCCGTACGGTGAAGGAAAACATCGTGAGGAAACCTGCATGTCTGAGAGAACCTAGTAAGTTTTCGAAAGACTTGTGAAGTTCGCCAACCCGCACTTGGCCAGCGTGGTGGACTATGGCCTGATCCCCCTCGTATTGAAGGGAGGCCCGTGCCCAGCAGTGGGACGTTAAAAAGGGCTGAATACATACATACATACATACATTTAATATATAATATATAAAATAAAGGAGTTTAGCTTTGTTAAAAACATGTTTGTATGACAATGGCGACTTTACTAGAGGTCGCGGGGTTAATTTCGCGCTGGGTTAAGTTTTCTAATAAGCACAGTGTTTTTAGTGCATCATAATCATCTCCCTGACCATTTCCTAAATTACTTGGGATCGGCGCAGTAAGTCTTCGTCTTCCACTCTCCCCTATTTGTCGTCTTTTTATCATTCACTCCTTTCTCTTTCATGTCTTGTCTCACACAATCTATCCATCTTTTCTTTGGTCTTCCTCTACTTCTCCATCTACCTACATTTATTTCCATCACTCTTCTTGTCACATGCGTTTCATGCTTCCTACTTTACGAGTAGTACATGAAACAAAAATATATACCTACGCATTAAATACCTCCTCTTTTTAAAGTTGGCTAAAAATGCTCGGCTTTAAGCATCGCATTACTTTCTCTCTGTTTATTCTACAAAGTAAAGTGTAAATATGAAAAAGATGAATGAAGGTTATTTTGTAAAGTCTAGCCACTCTACGCATTTCTTACGTTGAATAATAAGGCACCTTTAGTAGTTTGTTTCTTTTATTATTTTTCGTCACGTTTTTTGGTGTGACAAGTAGGTACTTTATGATAAATGAACTGCAATAGATAAGTAATGAGATTTTTCCGCGTGCGTGTTATGTAAAGATAAGCCTGAACAAATACGATTAGTTATGTAATATTTTTATATTTGAAACCACATGCTATTTTATTGGTAGCAATATCGGTTCGCAACGTTGATTGAAAATGGCGCTGTCAATTTCACAGCTTTATGCAATTGACATGATTACGATGTGCAATTTCGCAGCGAACATTAATTTTAGTGGGATGAGTTTATGTCATTAACTTGTACTGGTTGAGTATAACTTAGTTTAATGAAAATAACTTTTGCTACCCATTTCTCAACGTTCAGGAAGACCTCGTTTATTTGAAATGAAATACTCGTCAGTTGAAGGAAAGTTAGAGATGTAGGTATCTAATGATGAACTCTTCTATAAATGTTAATAGCAGGCACATTTGCTTTGCCGACTGGTTTTTTTAATTGGTAGTCTAGAATTTTTTTAGCCATACTAACATAATCGCTCTTTTTGATTGTTTTGGGGATTGAATTTATAGTTGTCAAAATTATAGCTCTTTAATTTCAACTGTTTGGTCTAATCATTGATAAATCAATCAGGGCAAGCGGATAATGTTGACGCTTGTTTATAATGTTTACGGTTGTAAAAATTTCAAATAGCTACTGTAAAAAATTGAAAATATTACTTTGTTGTCTTCAATATTTGTGTGGAGTCTCGAAAATTTTATGCATAAATATAGATTTAGAATTTAATAATATATGAAAACTTTTATTCAAAATCGGGAAAGACTGCTTATAGTAACTATTAGTTGAAAAAATTTGGTTATTAGAGATGTACTGACAACCATTTTTATTATAATATAGCATTACCCGCGGCTCCGCCCGCGTTCAGATGACCAAAAACCAAATTCTTAGGTATTACATATTAGTATACTCTTACAATGCAGTTTTTGTATTTTTTCTCACAAATGAGATATTTTGCCGCGATAAAAAGTATCCTATATGTTGACCCGGATAGCCAGCTATCACCATACCAAATTTCATCAAAATCTATCCAGTAGTTTTCTCATGATGCGGTAACAGACAGACAGACAGACAGACAGACAAAAATTTTAAAAACTATATATTCGGCCTCTGTATCGACAATAATGACTATTTCAATAAGATTTTCCAAAAAATATTTAATGTACAGATTTCGCTTAGTTACAATTTTATTATATGTATAGATGTCATTTCTCACGCGATTTTCAGATAATCGTACATACCATTTCCAAGCGGAAGACGAAAATGAGCAGCGAGCTTGGACGTCAGTGCTAATTAATTGTAAAGAAGGGGCATTAATGAGGGCGTTTCATCAACAAGCCGGGGAAAGTAACGACACAGGACACTCGTTGTTGGATCTGCAAAGGTCCATAATACGAGCGGTTCGGTCGTTACCCGGTAACCAAGTGTGTGCCGATTGCGGTTCTACTAATGGTGAGTATTTGTTCAATTATAACCTAATTTACATGTTTTTTTTTTAAATAATATGAGAATTATGTGTACACACATATATAAATAATAGTGGTAGTGAACTCGTGCGGAAAACTGAAAAAGTGAAGCGTGTTCGAACCCCAGATCTCGTGCACATCTGAGATTTTCCTGTGCGATTTGCGAATTATTTTTAAAATGATTATTTTTAACACTTGGCTAATACGGTAAAGGAAAAATTTATGAAATAGTTTCCCAAATATATGTATATGAATTACGCCAACCCCCTTTTGGCTGATGTGGTGATGGCTTGATTCTCCTCGCATTGGATATAAATGTTTAATGAGGTTCATTAATCATGTTTTTTTATGATGAATTGAGCTTTATCAAAAACATTGTGCACGTTCAGCGTCCATGTCAAACGTGCTAGGCTTTTTACCGTTGACATCGTTTCGACAACAAAACTTACTCTAGATTTGAGTCCCTTTTATGTTTTGGTTTTGCTGGCATACTTTTTAATTAGAAGAAAATAATTTATTAAATTTACTTTACATAAATTAGCGCAACATTATTTTTGAAAGACATGACATGACAACATGAAAGAATGTTACATTTTAAGAAGAGTACAACAAAGGAAAACGGCTTATCATACTTTGTCAGTCTAAACGTAAGCGCTATTATAATCTCTTAAATTACAGCGCTTAAAATGCTAACATTCTCGTAATTACGGCAATCATGGCAGTAATGTAATGTTTGTATGATATCTGTGAATCAATTACATAAATGATTGGTAGATTTGAAAAGTGTAATTTATTCCGTTTGCAATTTTGCTTTACAACGGCTTTGTTTAAAAATTCACATTAATATACTATTTTTCATGAACTTTAAAATATATATATACATAAGACATCATTCCGTAATACACAAATAATTACAGTAAAAATAATTATACTATGTCGACCTCCTTTTTAAAGTAAAAAGTCCAGTGCTACCGGTTAAAATGCAAATGCGGAAAATGCTTAGTGGCTGCCTCATTCATTCAATATGCACTGGAATAGTATTATAGCATTGGTTATAGTTATGCATATACAAACCTACAAAACTGAATTACTGTTCGAATTGTTAAAAGTACGTCATTGTCCGTAACAGAACAAATGCCTTTCTTCAAATAGCTTTCTAAAGTATTCAGTTTAAATGGTGGATGTTCACTGGGAAATTCAGAGTTAGTTTAATTTTACTATGTATACATTCGTAATAAACTACAAGTTTATTATTTATACTATATATATATATATATATATATATATATATATATATATATATATATATATATATATATATATTTGACATATCCATATATAGATATTATGTATATATTCGAGTTTAATGTCACATTTTAAATCTTTTTAGTCGCTATGACATCATATTTTTTTCTTATCCATAATATAAATATCATTATCAATAATAAAGATAAATAATAAGCCATAAACAATTAAGTGAAATGAATATTATATAATTAAAAGACAACTTGTAGCGGATGTTCACGTAACTCAGATAGACAGACCGTACTTCCGCCGCCCGGATTCTTCCTTATCCCAGGTCACAGAGCCCGTTTTAATGATATTTAAAAGCAAATTATAAAATGTTAACTTACATTGAATATTCTTGTATTTTTGACCGACTTCCCAAAAGGAAGAGGCATTCAAGCAGTGTTTTTATTTTTCAATGAATAGGCTATACAAGGGTGTACCTAATTTGAAAAATGTTCTACGCCTAATGTTATAATAGTTACAAATAAAGTAATTTTGAAGCCACGGTACTTTTTAGTCAAAAAATAATAATTTAACTTTTGCAAGACCTATTTTGTGAATGGCCTCTTTTCGTAGACCTAAATAATGATGTCGGTCATTCTGTTCGTGTTACTGCCACATTTATAATATTAACAACTTCTGATACAAAATTTACTAACAATTTAAACATAAAAATAGGCTAGTGGTGGCTTATATGAAAGCAAAAGACAAATATCGAAGTCGAACGGAAATTGAGTCTAGCTCGATGAACGTTATTTCGTTACTTTGTTGAGGAGCGGATTCAAGAGAGGGGTGAATGTGAAGTTAGACAAGTAAATTGGATTTCATTTGATAGATATTTTTTAAAGATTTTATCTCGTCATCGTATTGAGCCGGAGATTAATTGCTTTACCACGTAATTTTTATTAGCCGCTATTTGTTTTATAATCAAATTTTTGAATTATGTTTATTCATCTTTGGTTGAAATGTGTGTGTGAAGGGTGTTTATTTAGAACATTTTAAATAAGTATTTGAATATCATATACAGGATGGATTTTTGAGACGGGACAGTAAGGGCAGGTACCTTAAATACTATAGTTACAGGAAAACGTTCCTAGGAGACCATCCATAACTTTTTGAGATATTCTGAACTGCATTCACAGATTTTAGAATAAATGTACAGTCAGCGAGAAAAATGCTAAAATACGAATTTTTTTTTTTATATCAATCGATCCTATTTCATGTAGGGATCAAAAGACTCTATGGGACCATTTAAGGTTTGAGTACTAGAAATGACAGAAATCGCGAAAATCTTTTCCCGTACATTTTGTATGGAAAAACGTTTAATTAACTCAAAATATTCTTTGTTGCCAAACGGTCCAATTTTTTAATGTGATCAAAAGACTCTTTGAGGCCAACTGAAGTTTGAGCACAGAAACTACGGTAAGTCACAATTTTTCTAGTTTTTGTTAAGCCGGTCTCGTGGCATACTGTACCTAGAAGCAAAAGTACTTACCTAAGTAGAAAATCATAATTGCATCGACAAATAAAAATAAAATAAAATTATATCAACTAAACGTGTATTTTTAAACACAATATCCATACAAGTAAATTATCGGCTGCTACTTGCTCAGTACAAAAACGAGTGAACTTATGTATTCGTGAGAACGGCAATCATTTTAAGCAATTTATTTTGTCTGTGTTTTGTGATCACCTAAACGTTACCTATTTACTTTTGTATTAACATACATGTTTAATTAATTAAAATTTTTTTGTAGTTCTTATGTTGTAGAAGATTATGGATGCAACTATGATTTTCTACTTAGGTAGGTACTTTTGCTTCTAGGCTTAACAAAAACTAAAAAATGTATCTTATGCCCGCTACATAAGCCTGCGTGTAAACCCGGTCTTGTGACTTACCGTAGTTTCTGTACTCAAACTTCAGTTGGCCTCAAAGAGTCTTTTGATCACATTATAAACTAGGACCGTTTGGCAACAAAAAATATTTCGAGTTGATTAAACGTTTTTCCATACAAAATGTATGGGAAAAGATTTTCGCGATTTCTGTCATTTCTAGTACTGAAACCTTAAATGGTCCCATAGAGTCTTTTGATCCCTACATGAAATAGGATCGATTGACATAAAAAAAATGTTTTTCGTATTTTAGCATTTTTCTCGCTGACTGTACATTTATTCTAAAATCTGTGAATGCAGTTCAGAATAACTCAAAAAGTTATGGATGGTCTCCTAGGAACGTTTTCCTGTAACTATAGTATTTAAAGTACCTGCCCTTACTGTCCCGTCTCAAAAATCCACCCTGTATGTATATATTAACTATGGCAAGGCAATTCATATTGAGCATCGAAAATATAATAAAGTAATTAGTTATCAAAACAAGATACATTGTTCATTAAAAAGTTGTGCATATTAAGTATGGTAATGAGAGTGTGCACGTATGTATTAATGTACGTAATTTCAAACTTGTATACATGGTACATCTATGCTTACTATAATATCTCATAGGTATTATTAGCCAACATTTTGGGAGTTGTCGGCCGTGTCGCTTGAGTCGTTTAATAATATGTTATTGTTGACTCAAATTGTAAAACGTCAGAAAAAAATTAAAAAGGTTCAGCATTGACAATGTCACACAAAGATAACAGTAGAAGTACTAATATATAAAGAGTTTGTTTGTTTAAATAATTGCTGATCTCTACAATTACTTACCAGTCAAATGTAGAAAAGGAAAAATTTTTGGCCTTTTGTTACTTTTTAGTAAAATAGGGTAGGCTTTGTACCATCACGTTAATATCTTTATGCGATGAGAATGTATATAAACTACGTTGATTATTAATAATAAATAATTTGCTCGAGGTTCCCACCTTGAGCATATTTACTTAATGTATATTATTAAACTATATCGACAAGTATTACATAATTGACCGCTGACCTTGACTAGCTATTAGTATTTTCAGTAACAATAGGAAGTTCACTTCCTTCCATACATTGATAAAATTGTTTACAACATTCAAGTAGTAATAGTTTGCTAAGGATGCCGTCACTTCATTTCAATATTATGCCAGAAGCGTTTCATTTAGATGAGGATACATTTTTTTATTTAAGTTATAAGTAAAGTTAAGTCTAAAATATAGCATTTTATTCTTTAGAAACTGGAACACTTGAAATTACAGTCTCTCGTACGAGGGACATTGTTTTGTTTTTTACTATCTGTAGGTATGTACCTATTTTATATTAAAAATAGTAGGTGCATTCCATTGTTGACGTAATTCATATTCGTTTTCGTAAACTATAAAAAAATATTACGATTTGCACATTTTATTCAATGTTTTATTTAGGTAAATATTTTTCCTCTATTGAGTACCTAAACGTAGTGTTTGTCCTAGACCGTCTTTTTGTATAAGTGGCAATCGGAATTGGTGTTAATTGCCGATAAATGTGTATTGTTTCTATCAAGTAATCGTGATATTAACTCATCAGTTTTGTAATTTACTCCATTGTTCTAACGAGGCGCTTAGTTTTTATGATTTTTATTCGTGATTTAACAATACATTTATAGGCTACTCAATCTTTCTTAAAAGCTTTAAGCACGTTTTTACTCAGAAATGTCAAGTCGATGTTCCCATTTTTTCGTACAAACCTTTTTAGCTATATTTCACACCCTCGAGCCATTATTTTTGATAAATTCAATTTATTATTCAATAATTTATATTTATTTTATACCTATGTCTTTCTTCGGTGTTAAAAGAATCATTAAATAATACCAAATCCAGTTAGGCGTTTTGCAGAAGAAACTTATCAGAGTGAAAGAGAAAAAGAGACGGCATATTTAACTGACAATTTTTGTTACATTACAATACGTTTTTTACTTCACGAAATAAAAAAGTGTATAAAATCATTCTGTTACTAATATAAACATACGCCCCTTTGGAAGATTAAATTAGCAACTTTCTGCTAACGAGCAGATGAGAGTACAGCAAAAATATTTATCTCGAATACCTAATCGAAATGGAATGTGGCGTAGCATATAAACGAATACAAGTCAAAAACAACAAAAACACACCTACAGCACAGCCTCCTTTTTAATGTTAAAGAGAAATTTTCTAAAATGTTTATTATTTGTAGATCCAACTTGGTTATCCACAAACTTTGGCGTCATCGTGTGTATCGAATGCTCAGGAAGTCATCGGGAATTGGGTGTTCACATATCGAGGATCCAATCATTGACCCTGGACAAATTAAGCACCTCTCAGTTGTTACTTGCGAGGCATATGGGGAATCAGTTGTTCAATGAAGTCATGGAAAATACTCTCGATGAAAGAGATAAACTCACTCCAGAAAGCACTATGTAAGTAAACGACACTAATAATAAGTTATTTTGAAATTATACTTTTTTTGGGACGTTTGGAAAAAAATATGAGAGTAAAATTTTTACAATGCGCACGCACACCGACAGCCAAAAAGCGACTTGATGAAGTTAGCTGATAACTGTTTGTTGCCATGACGGTTACCTTATTATTGTCTTGACAAATGATATATAATATTATATTCTTACCTTAATGATATTTCATAATTATATGCCTTATTTAATATTTTTTTTAATTTATTATTCCTTTTACAAACAGAGAGTTATGACATACGGGATGAAATCTTTAGCTATTTTTGTTCTGTTACGCCAAAGAAGTATAACTTCACGTGCGTTCAACTACACATATTTACATACGATTTTTTTTCTGTTTTGGATAGCTTACTCTTTTATAAATATTTGTTAAATATTAGCCATGTCCTAAAAGGATAAAAGTCCCTAAATAAAAAGAAATATAAAAAATAATAATTTTTAGATTACTTAAAAATGACTAAATGTTCTGTGGAGTATAGTAAGTTAAATATTTTGTAACGCCTGTGTGGCGTTGGAGTATACATAAAGAAACAAAGTACTTCCGCAATGTCTCAACCCGTTGAATCATGATTTTCCGTATTCTAAGTGGTTTGTCATATTTACTTATAAAAACGTGTGCTAATTTAATTATAAATAATTGTAGGTTTTTGTTAATTTTACACTTTGTAGCATCCACGTAATTTTTTTATTAAATTATGTAATAACCCTTAAAAGTTGGCTGATAGATATATTCAATATTGGTATATTGATAATATCTATGACCTTAACTAAAGAAAATAAATATAATCTATACAGATAAATAAAACTGGAGTGTCTGTTTGTAATATTAAAATAACCGCTTTTTACTAAATGCATATGGATGTCTACACGGTACATAGGTATACCAAAACAACATTTTTTACAATTTTCGTCTGTCTGTCTGTCTGTTTGTTCCGGCTAATCTGTGGAACGGCTGGACTGATTTTGACGGGACTTTCACTGGCAGATAGCTGACGTAATAAGGAGTAACTTAGGCTATTTTTATTTTAGAAAAATAAATAGGGTCTCACGAAAAAATATTAAACCAAAAAAAAAGTTTCGGGAAGCAACCTAGGGACGAACCCGAGCGAAGCGAGGGTGAGTCGCTAGTTCATGTAATAAAAATTAAGGCTATATTAAATAATATTTTTTTATCTGTCTCTTTGAGTAAAAAATCAAGATAAAAATACAAGCCAAAGCGTAAATGGCTTTTTAAATTACATCCATCATCTATTTCATTATCACCGAAGTTAAAAGTGTATGTTTAAATTTAGTTCCGTCTGGTGGCATCAGATGCCAGAGATGAAAATCAAATTTTCGAAGCTAAAAGACGTATGAATAAATTAAATTAAAAATCATTTAATCAATATTGATAAAACGTTTGCTTCCAGGGAAGAAAGACTACGGTTCATAAGGGAGAAGTACGTGTATAGGACGTGGGCGGCGCAGACGTGCAGGGACGCGGCGGAACGGCTGTCTGAAGTAGAGCACGCGGTCAATAATGGCCACTTGCAGAACTTGCTTCAAGCATATGCAGAAGGGGCCGACTTGAGCTCGTCACTGCCTAGTTCGGTTAGTACTATAGACATTAGGTTTCTATTATTAGGTTAAAGGATATGGGTCTCTTCTCAATGCAATGGAGTATTAGTCCACCAATGGGCTCAAAGATGAGTAATTTAGCGATTAACGACCTACCTTCGCTTCGCTCTCTCTCACAATTTCATGGGTTTTAATTTTTTGCGCGGAACTCGTAATTTTTTTTTTAAATAAAAATAGCCTAAGTTAGTCCTTATAGAATTAGCTATCTATCAGTAAAAGTCTCATCAAAATCGGTCTAGCTGTTTCGGAGATAAACCGGAACAAACAGACAGACATATAAAAATTTAAAAAAATGATTTTTCTTATAAGGATTAGTTATTTATTTGTATAGTTGTTATCCTTTTCCGTATTTATGAGTGCTAAACTTGCCTCACTTGACCTTCCGAGCGACTATTAACATTATTTCTAAAAAAGTATTTTTTTCTTATTTAGCCACATCAAGTGACCATATTTACTTTAACCATATTAAAAAAAAATGTTTTAATTATTTTCAGGATTGCGGCGAAACAGCACTCCACCTGGCCATATCGCGTGAACTCGGCGACGGTTCGTGTCTGCACATTGTCGATTTTCTAGTCCAAAACGGTGGTTCGCAGCTCCTCGACAAGGCGACAGTGTCCGGCATGACGGCGCTGCACCTGTGCGCGGCCATCGACCGCACCGAGCCCATGAAGCTGCTGCTCAAGGCAGGAGCGGACACCACCTTGAAAGATACCAATGGAAGGACGGCTTTGCAGATCGCGAGGCAGTTGGGACACCATGCGTGTCAAGAGCTAGTGAGTCATGGGATGAATTTGTTTTTTTTTTGACAATTTCGTTAAAATATTTGACTTTGTTTAACCCCTTGCATGTTATGTAAGTTAAAATGATAATCTAATCACTGAAATTGAATAATGCTTACAATATTGTAATACTTATAATTTTTAAAATATGTTTTATCATAAACACTTAAAATCATATTAAATTAAAATGAAATTAGTAAATAGAATAACTTTTAGGCTCCTAAAACTGTGTCACTAATAATATAATTTATTATATCCCAAATTGTTTATATTTTGTATTTATATGTTATAAATACATATTGTTGTTTTAGCTGGAAAGTGTCGACAAAAGAGAAAAGAGTATTTACGAAAATATAAACATCGATTGGAATTTGTCACACGATGACGGTTCCACGGATTTTTCAGACGACGACACAGTTATCGATGAAAGAGTAAGTATACACAGTCTAAATAAGAAAAATAAACGTACACATAGAAGTAACTTTCTTACTTTTTTAAATTAATATTTATCGAAATTCTAATGCATTTTAAAAGTATTGTATATTCTAAATTTTATCGTCGCTCGAAATTGATAATTTAAATTGTAATTGCATTTTTTGTAGAGATTTAAATTAAATATATAACAAAGTTCAATTTTAATTGGTTGAGTAGTATAACATAGTCTTCTAATCACTACTGTCGTCTAACGAAGGCATCTAGATAAAGGCGAGATGAAGCACACCGCGGAACTAAAGAATTTCAACTTTTAACCGTTCGCCATTATTGATAATATATTTGAGAATTTCCGTTAAAGTCCAAAGTCATCCATCTACTGTATCGATTTTTTGTCAAATGAAATGACAAACCAATGATTTCCACACGTTTTTTTAAATGTAACAACTACACCAAAAAAAAGGTCAAGCGTCTACCAAGATTTGATGGACCACTAGATTTAACTTAGAAAATTAATCAATGCCAATTATTTCCAGCAAAACGGCAGCGTCACACCAGAGAAGAAGTGTCCCAGGTCGCGGCCGCCATCTTACGCGGGTACGTGTGGTGGTGGGGGGGTGGTCGGGGGAGGCGGTGTTGGTGGCGGTGGTGGCGGTGGCGGCGGGGGGGAGTCGCCGGTGCTGCGCTCGCGCTCGTCCACGTGCGACTCGCTGCACCACGCGCCGCCCACGCCGACCACGTTGCCTAGGAAACCTAATGTTTGTGAGTGAGCGCTTTGTATATAGCTTAGTGTGGACGAGGCTTGTTTAGTATGAACTATAACTGCTCAGATCTATTTTTTTTTATTTAGCTGAGAACTTAATATTTTAAGTATGCATGATGTTTGTTTATTATGAGTATAATAACTTTTTTTGCTCTTGCAAAAATAGTGAAATATCCAGCCCTTTTTAACGTTCCACTGCTGGGCACAGGCCTACCTTCTATACAAAGAGAATCAGCTCATAGTCCAAATATAAAGACGTGAAGTCCGCCAACCCGCACTTGCCAAGCGTGGTGGACTATGGCCTGATTCTCCTGATTCTCCTGATTCTCCTTGAGTTTTCGAAAGTACGTGTAGCAAGTGAATGCAATTCATTTTTCATATAATTAGTTGAAATTTATTTGTATCGTGATGGTAGTATAGGTTTATTTACTGTTTATTAAGCTTATTTATAGGCTTGTATTTAGAAACTTTTAGACATTTATTTAAAAGTGCTTGTAATAAGTCTAATTGAATAAAGTTTTATTTCATTTTATTTCATTTATAAGCTTCCCATATTTATAGTATAGTATTTTGTTTGGTAATGCTATTGTTAATGGGACCAAAGGGGATGTAGGTAAAATAATTCCAAATGTATATATAATATTAATAGTTTCACAAATCATCACCTTAATTCATTTTATTTGGCAATACCACTACTTATGCTTCGTTTTGCTATTTGGTGTTGTAAATTAATTAAATAAACGGGTACACTTTGTACAAAGCAAAAGGGTTCTCCTAAATATTTGTAATTTATAGAGATGTAACACAATAAATAATGAATAAATGTATGTACATAACTGTCTTATTATATTTTATGCAATAAATCACTTTAAACGACAAATACACTTTCACATTTACAGCTTATTATGTAGCGGTATGATCAGCTGTTATATTTATAAAAGGAATTGTTTGTCTGTCAATTTGATTTTTATATAAATTGCACTTTAGGTACTTTATATTATTATTATATATTGTTATAAGATACAATATGCATTTACTATTTTCTTGTCCGATAATTATCGATTTAAAAAGAAAAATGATTTTTTTAAGTGGTTTAAATGTGTTCCAAAGTTACAACGTCGGTCCTGTTACTCAGAATTACGCTGCATATGATGTTCTCCTGATCGATTTTGGCCACGACGGCCAATCTCATTGAGACTAGTCAACTACACAGGAGATATTATAGTGCATAAATGTACGCGCAGACACTTTATTTGTTTCACTCTCAAATTCCGAAGGGACGATAATTTGGCACGACTTTTCAGACGTAAGACTGACGGCTTTACGTGTTCTGTCTCGGCTCGGGGTGAAACATCACCAGCTTCCCAACTCCGGGTTGTTACTAAAAGTTTCTTAACAGAAAGACTCAATAACTAAACCTAGCCCGATCTGGGACTCGAACCCAGGACCTTCGGATCTGCACTACATGCTAGCCACTAGACCACTGAAGTTATTGTGCACACAATATTTATTACTAATAAATAAGTTTTCTTATTCCATTCATAGATAACATAGGCAGCCTGAAGAAACGTGCAGCGCCGCTGCCGCCGGGCGTGGCGGGCGCGCCGCACCCGCGCTCCACGCCTTCGCCCTCGGCGGACTCAACTCGTTCCATACACGGTGTGTTGTCTTTACTTGTTAATCTTTATCTATATATATAATAAAATTCTGAGTCAAATCTGTACATTAAATATTTTTAGGAAAACCTTATTGAAATAGTGATTATTATTGATACAGAGGCTAAATCTATAGTTTTTAGAATTTTTTGTCTTTGTGTCTGTTACCGCATCACGGAAAATCCACTGGAGGGATTTCGATGAAATTTGGTATGACGATAGCTGGTTATCCGGGTTAACACATAGAATACTTTTTACTGCAGGAAAATATCTCATCTTTGAGAAATCTATTCTAAATGTAAAACGTAAGCAGGGTAGACCCCGAGCGGAGCGAGGGTGAGTAGCGACTCACCCTCGCTCCGCTCGGTGTCGTCCCGATTACTAGCGAGTACAAATATATAACTCTCTTGTACTGTTTTTGTGCTTGTTGTATGTGGATTTATTTTGGTGATTTTTTATGTAGTTATGTTTGAATGAGTTCCTGAATAGCATAGATTGACAACTTAATTTTTTTGGCAAAAGGAAATATTTTTATTTTTAAAATTTTTGGCATATTAAAACACATAACCCCAAAAATTCCATTAAGATCGGCCCAGCCGTTTAGGAGTTCTGTGACATACACACGTATAGAAAAAATATATATATTATGTTCGGACAGGACAAAGTCTGTCCGATCCGCTAGCACTAGATATATAAATTTTTGTATGGAAATTTCACTTATAAATGTTATCAAATATATTTAACACTAGCAGTATCCGCGGCTTCGCCCGCGTTCAAACTTCCTATATAAAAATCAGTTTTATAATAATATATGGTAGTCTGTCCCATTTGTTGATATTGATGATTATATATTATATTGATGACTATAGCCTTCCTCAATAAACGGGCTAAATCTAATGCAAAAAGAATTTTTCATATCGGATTAGTAGTTCAAACAAACAAACAAATTCGGCCTCTTTATAATATTAGTATAGATTCAAAATTAACAAACATAATATCTATAGGGATAAATATTACGGAGCAATAACGTTAGACTGGGTTGGTTGGGTTTGGGTGAAATGTAGTATACAGAATACAGATAGACTGATAGATTAACACCTGGGGTAATATTTAAGCTACTGTTAAATCCCAAGCAAAGCGAGAATAGGTCACTATTATACTGCTGTCATAATAAAGAAAGCTCTAACTAACAATTTGGTCAAAAATTACTTAAACGCAGATTCGGAATCAGCAAAAAAAAATGCTACTTGTTAGTTTACTTAATCACAAACTTCAAAGTCCTTTATGAATCCGAAGATACCATACCCATTTTCATCGTAACTAAGTACTAAGACAAAACTTCAAATATCTCGAAATCAACTTTGATGAAGTTGCGGCTTTCTTTTTGAAGTAAAACTTTTTTACGCACGCTTGACTTGTGGGGTAAGCTGGTGAATGCGTTACGAAAAAATGTACGTACGTTTGTTGCCATGATAACCGTTGTTATTGTCTGACAAATGATATATAGTATTATATTCTTTCCTTAACTTATATTCCATAAATATATGATTGTAATATGCCTAATATGCGTTATTTTTAGTATCACACATATCCTAATTATTTAAAACATAAATAGAATTTCATAAAGAGTACCGATAACCTGCAGAAGTTTTACTTCTTGCGTGTGTACACATTCATACACGCACTCTTTAATTTTTTTATAACGGCAGTATAATATTCGGCAATGAATGTCAGGTGTGACGCTGGGCGCGGCGGGCGTGTCCAAGCACCGGCCGCAGCAGCCGCCGCCCACGCCGCCGCCCGCGCTGCACAACGGCGCGCACCGCGACGAGCCCACTCCCCCGCCGAGAAAGGTAACTTGATGTTCATTCATATTACTTATATATTAATATATTTTTTTTTTATGTTATATTGCCCTTTTACTTTTTTTTGACCTACTTCAATTGTAGAGGCGGTGTACAATTCGGAAACGGAATTGTGATTCGATTTTCATAATAGGGAATATGGATGTGATTTAAATCAAGGTAAAATATTTTTTCTTTTTTATAATCTTTTTTGCTTTTGAATTAGGCCTAAATCAATATTTTTTATGTATTTTTTTTTTTATTAACTCCTCGCGGACCGCGAGCACACCGGTGTGCTAGATAACAATTGAATTCTCGGAAATTCGCACGGATTTCTTAGAATTTGTCCGGGAGGGATTAAGAAAGTGATTATTAAAAAGTGCAAATATATATAGGTAGGAAATTCAGAGTAGTTGAAACGCAACGCCATTGATCAGACCGAATATGTCGTTAAAGTATTATCATAACAGAGCGATTAGCGATTTTGTAGATACAAATTAATATAAAAATATTACTATTGTATAAAAAACACGCATATTTCCTATTGTTATTTAATAAACAAACTTGTATATGAATAGTTCCATATGAACTCTAAGAAAAATATCACTTTTTTTTAATGTCCAACTCCAATAGTAGAGACGGTGTTCCATTCGGAATCTTCGCTAATTGTGATCGATTTTCATAATTATTTTTCAATGAATAAATTATCTAAATACCAATAGTTCCATATGAATTCCAAGAAAAATCCACTTCTGGGAGTTTTAGCTGTTATTATTGTTAAGCGAGAAAATGTTTTTGTTTCGGATCGTAGTGTGCTCGAAGCTGGTATAATAGATTTCATTATTACTCATATACCTTCATAATAAGGAATATGCGTGTTCTTTTTTTATTTTTTTTTTTATACAATAGTTAACATCGTTATATAATTGTAAAAAAACATCCAGCTCCAAAAAACTAAAATTTAGTATAAAATATTAAAAAAATATATCATACCGATACGGATACTTTAAACGCCCGCCATTCCGCGCGCTTGGCGTGACGTCACAGTATGATATACACAGAAAAATGACGACTCAATTTGAAGCGACAAAATTGCTAATCGCTCTGTTATGATAATACTTTGACGTCATATTCGGTCTGACCCAATGGTGTTCGTTTCAACTACTTTTAATTTCTCACCTATATTTGAACTTTTTAATAATTATTTTCTTAATCAAAAAGAAATTATATTAAAAAAATATTGATATAGGCTTAATTCAAAAGCAATAAAGATTATAAAAAAAAATTTTTCACCTTTATTTAAATCACACGCATATTCTCTATTTAATGGAGGCTACTCAATTTGGGTAAATATTTTTATTTTGGCGTTACATGCAACATCTTCGGCCATTTTGATGAGATATGATCTTTTTTCTCACATATACTTTTGTAGACTGCAGTGCATAATAAACTATTTTTACTTACATCAAGTGATAAATAAAAAAAGGTTTCTTTTGTATAAGAAAATGAATTTAAAATATCACAAATTTTTATTAAAAAAAGAGAATTTTAGTATTTGATATATGAAGTTGTATAAAAAAATATCTCCTACTTTACAATTAAGGAATTTTAGGATGTTACCCGTACTTAGCATAAGTCGAGAACTAATGAAAGATAATTTTATAAGCAAAAGGTTAAGATGACACCTTAAATATATAGTATACCAATACTAACCTGAGAAATAGTACAGGATTTATTTGTTTTTGCTTCAGAAGAAAAATAGATTGCACCTGGAAAATGCAGTGAAAGGGAAACTGAAAAGGGTAACGGACTGAGAGAGCTTTAGTGTAATAACTCGCTTACCCTTGTTTACGTCCTATACACGATTTGTATTTTTTTGTGTACCGTCCGTTTATATTGTCAAGAGAATGTCGACAAATATTTAAAATTTCTACTTTTCCAATTAATGCGTAAGTTCGAGATGTGTGCCACATACTGTGGCTTAATTTGGTTTATATTGTATTTGGAATTGGCATTTAATTTAATTAATCGAAATTACTCATAATCTATAAAATAAACTTGAAATTCTTTACATAATGAAGCATATATGTCACAAAAGTAGTGTTTTGTGAATGTTTCATTATGGGATCTCGTTACGCTCTTCACTAGTTATGGGTTAGCCAAATGTTTATGCTATTTTTTTTTCTTTAGTAACACAGTAGTTATTAAGCTAATTTATGAACATTATTAGATAAACGTTTGGAACCCTGAGTAATAAATAACCTTATATAAAAAAAATTATCAAGAAATTTGGCGCAAAATAAAAAAAAAATGTATCTTTACTATCATCGATGAAGTCTCTTGACAATAAATTACCTTGGGTTTTTCTGAAATTGGCATACATAATCGATTTGTATGGTCATTTTGTCAATAATACAATTTATATATGCATGATTTTTTTTCTATATTCAAAGGCTTTCTTCAGTATTAGTTCATCAAATTAAAGATTTTAAAATAGATTTTGTTAGAGTAGAAATATGTAACTAAGTATATAGATCGTAATGTACATAATAGAGTTCTAACAAACATGTTTATGTTTTATAAGATTGAAAAATAACATGCACATTTTTGACATTTTCAGATTGGACTAACAATTATTATATATAAAAAATTGCATGATTAACATCTGCAAAATAAAAAGAAATATATTGCAATTTTATTTTAATATTGATCAAAGAGGTTTTTAACTTGATCTCTATACACCATAATACGTCTTATTAGTTTCTTTTAGATTGCCTAACAAACTTATGGACAGTCTAAAACTATTATTGTCAAACTGCTTTTACACAATTAGCAGAGCATAGTCAATAGTAATAGACGTAATATAGCGACCGCCATTTTGTGTATTATCAAAAGTGAAAAGAGCTGAGTTTTTAACATTAATTATATACAATTTAATTGGACGATGAAAATAATTCATAATCTTAATTTAATGAATATTCTTTTATTTTTTTTGTCATATTGAATTGTCAGTTATAATCTGTTTGTTCGCTTTTGATAGTACACATAGCGATAGATAGAGGTTAGAAGATCAAAATGAACAATATATAATTATTAATACTGAATATGTCATATTGCAGGAATGTTCTAGTCAAGACTCGTCGTTAGAGCTGTGCGATATATCGGACGCGTTGGACGACAGTCGCCTCCAGTCGGCGCTGTCGTGCGACGGCACGCGGTCGCGCGATCGCTCGCGTCGCAGCGACAGTCGCTCGCTGGACGTGTCGGACACGTCCAGCGTGCACTCAAGATCGCCTTCCACATCTATCACTATGGTATATTATTTTGTTTATAATATATGTATGTATACATGTGCTTAAATGTACAGGAATTAGGAGATGCTTTTTGAAATAGATGTCGAAAACCGAAATGTAGAGTACGAAAATACAGAAATTGTAAAAAGTAGTCACGAGGCCGATTTTGATAAATGAAATTACATTTTATTAATTGGGAATTGGGATTCAATTGAAGTTAATTCTAAATTTATTAGAACTTTAGTCTTTTTGTTTACAATCCTCGAAATAAATTTCATGACTAAAATTTCTGGTCATGTCTATTTTATTTAGTCCAGGAGACCTAAAATTATACTCGAACGCCCGACGCAATGCTAACAAATTGAATATGTTCCAAAGTTTTTAATCAAATTAAAATACGTGGGAGTGAGAATAAAATTACAAACAACCAAGTAAGGTATAATTTTTTTTTATGATTTCCAGATGGGAGGCGGTATGCGTCGGTGTCGTGCGCTGTACGACTGTTCCGCGGACAACGAGGACGAGCTGTCCTTCCGGGAGGGGGAGATCATCGTCGTCATCAACGAGCGCACCGAGGACGACAACTGGATGGAGGGCCAGGTGGAAGGCACCGCGCGACGAGGCATGTTCCCCGTCTCTTTCGTACACATGCTACCCGACTAAGATGAAAGAGACGCACATATATTTGTCACCTCAGTTTGATTCAGCGACGAAATTTTACGACGATCGCGCACCGTCTTCCGTATTCGCGTTGCTTGATTAATCAGACGGTTAATATCTTATCAGTCCATATCCGACGAGTCAACAAATACGTGTTCATACAAACTTCCTCGATGATGAGCTTTAGAGCCATCGTCTTTTTGGTAAGTTAAACTACTTCGAGTAGAATCTAGAAACTTCGATCGCATCTTAGTCTTACTATAATCTTTTAGAGTACCATCTTTTGAAAAGGTTATAGGTGAGTGAAAGTATTAAGTAGATTTTAATGAATTTCTCGTTGTATATTTAAATATATAATATATAGAACACAATATATATAAATATTACCACAATATCTCAGGTCAGAGTAAAAAATGGAACACAATATATGGCCTAAGCTTCAGCATTCATTTGGAGAGCTATGAGCTTATTTACTATAGCATTTTATATATGAATATTGATATGAGTTCAAAGAATGCACACTGTTCGGTTGTTGCGAGACGAGACGCCCGCGGCCGCGCCCCGACGAATTACTTTAATGTGATATCATCTGCACAAACATTGTTTTTATACAAGAGTTTTAATACTTCGTACATTTTTAACGTGACATTTTGGAATATTTTATCATCTATTTATACGATTTTAAACAATTTAAAAGTGTTTTATTAGATAATTTAACAAGTCTCAAGCACTTATTATTATTATTATTACAAGTATTAGAATATCATTATGATTACTGCTTTAGTATTACGAACAGTGACACCAATATAAGTAAGAATTGCCATTAGCAACTCCGTCCCGATACGGATTTTTACTTGAATTTTGTTTATGTAAACGTTTTTTTTGATTTTTAAAAACTTACACAACGGCTATAATAATGTTCAGAAAGTGCTCAACTTAAAGCAATAGCTATAAAAGGGGCAAACGAAATGTCGATATAATATGATATATATTTATATGTATATTTAAAATTCGATATTAATGTTTGTGTAGAAGTCTAATTACGTCTTTCGACTGTAAAGCTCAGAGAGTGATTTGCCAAAAATTATAATAAATGTAATCTTATAGTTGGATTAATATAATATATGTATTTTGAACGACTCTAACTTTTGGACCAGTGACCGTTTGTTGTGTAGCTGTTCTTGTAGTTAATGTCTTAGATTGTTGGTACATGTTTCTTAGAGATTGTGTTTGGTATGGATACTATGAGTGTTCGAAATCATTGGTACATCAATCATCAACATACAAGTCGTGTGATCCGAACACTTTTGTAGGAAGCAATATGAAATTGTAGCACACTCAAATATTTCAAGTAGTATTGACTTATCTACGTATCAAATGAACGGACCATAAATATGTAGGTAACTTAGTTTTTAAGTGTTGCCATTGCTTTACATGCTACTTCTAACGCTTGTAGTATCCATTTAAACGCGGATTTTGAATCTTGTTATAAATGTTAAATTTTATCACTTCACAGAGTACATAGCCGCAGTTACAGATGCATCTTTCACTTGTATAAAGTTATGCGATATATCGCTGTACACACAGATGGAAGGGTATTCGTTTATTACGTAATTTACGTAAATCTTACTTTAATTTAAATTAAGAGAAATATTTATAAAAAAATCCTATTCTAAATAAGGATAAAATGATTTTACCTGTTAACTTTTCAGTATCTTACGTAATAAAAGTTTAACTCTTTATATATAATTGTGATACATATGACGTACCACACATTCCCTTGTAATTATTTAGCTTGTGTGTATATTAAGTTGAAAAAGTCCTATAATATTCATAGTATTAAGAAGCATTCACTGTAATAGTTACCTTCATAAACGCGCGTTGCCATAATTTTAGTATTATAAAAATATTTACGCGAATTATTTAACGTTTAGTATACTTTTCTCAGAGATGAGATATTTTCCCGCAGTAAAAGGTATCCTATGTGTTGACCCGGATAACCAGCTATCATCACACCAAATTTCATCAAAATCTGTCCAGTGGTTTTCTTGTGATGCGTTCCCAGATAGACAAAAATTCAAAAAATTATAGATTCAGCTTCTGTATCAATAATAATGACTATTTCAATAAGATTTTCCAAAAAATATTTAATGTACAGATTCGTCTCGCAATCCGTTAGATTTTTATTATACATTAGCGACTCAGCCTCGCTTCGCTTCGGGTTCGTCCCAAGACAAAAATAAATCTATCTCACAGGAACCGTAAATTTTTCCGGAATGATATATGGCCTATAGCCTTCCTCAGTTAACGGGCTATTTAATGTAAAAAGATTTTTTCAAATCGGTTAAGTAGTTGCTGAGATTATCGCGTTCAACCAAACAAATAAACAAACAAACTCTTCAGCTTTATAATATTAAAAAATATAGATTATAAACAACGTCATCGAGAAGCCCTAATTTTTATTCCAATATAAAACTTATTCGAGTCTACGTTATGCAGATTATTATGTTGTAAATAAACACTTTAATAATGTTTTCTTTAAATATCATTATAGCTTCATAATTTATTTTTAGTACGTATGTGCTCAAAATATTAGCGCGTTGAGTATTTGCTGTTCTTGTATTTAATTGACTGTATTTATTTAACCATTGTAAATTTTGTGATGAAATATTTTAATGCCATTTTAGATTTATCATAAACTCATTCGTTAATAATTTAATACAAAGTTAGACTAAAATGGGAATTCATTTCGTGTATTTATAAGAAATTTAAAAAGAATTTTAAAATACCATCGCTTTTAGTACAACTTTGTAGTAAATTATAAATGATCCAGTATGTTACTTATTAAAAATGTATGTAACCAAATGATGCTATAGTATAAGATGTTTTATTCTCTAATGTAGTATATTAAATGGAGTTGTAGTTGAAATAGTTTTTTCTATTGTGTATTATTCTAAATGAAAATCTGTATGAATTTATCAATACATCATTTCGATGTTATTTTTGGTATTATTTAAATTTATGGCCACCTATATTCCTATTGATTCCTTATTTATCATCCTATTGCGGTCATAAAATTTTAATTCGTTATTATCAGTATAAAAGACGGGACAAATCTATACTCATCATGCGAATAGAAAAAATGCAGAGAACCATAGAGTATAAAATATCGAGTATATCGCAGTATCTAGTAGAAGTGTTTACGAAATGTAGTTTTTATTATTATTTAAGATTAATTTAGTTGAATACTAAAATGAATTCCATAAATCCCATTAATCACAGATGACATATTACTATACTAGTCTATTCTAATATTATAAAATGGAAAAAATTGATTTTATTTTTTGTTTGTTTGAATTGAATAGGCTCCGAAACTACTGAACCGATTTAGGGTAAGAAGTTAGTTTGAGACCCTAGGAAGGACATAGGATTAGGAGTTTTTATCCTGGAAATCGTCCCTTAAGGGGGTGCAACCTTATGGGGAAGCAACCTAGAGATGAATCTGAGTGAAGCGAAGGTGAGTCATTAATATTATAAAATATGCGAAAGTTTGGATGGATACTTGTTGCTTAATCACGCTAAAACGGCTGAGCAGATGAAATTTGGCTCAGAGATAGATTATAATCTCGAATAGCACATAGGTTACTTTTTATCCCGGAAAAATTGTCTCCTGTTGAATAGATTCTTTTTTGTATTACACTTATAAATGCTTATTTCATTCGCATTCACTATTTCATAATATATTGCATATCTGCAAAGTTTATAATATAAAATGTTTAAAAATCCTATGCGTCGTTATATTAAGCTTAAGCTTTTCCCGAACACGAATTAAAAAAAAATTATAAAATGACATTGACAAATGACAGCTGAGGCGGACAAGTGACAGCATGGATGACAAATAAAAAGTGGCAATATGACGAGCATGTAAATTGTAGATTTTGTAAATATTTATTTTTAAACCATGATAGTTAATACAAATATTTATTGATATAAATATTATTTGTACCATTAATATAAGATGTAGTTAAGAATAATTCGTAATATTCGATCGCTGTATATATTTTTTTAACAAATTACATATCGAGTATTATCGCAATAAAAAATAAAACAAAGTATACCTATCACAAAGTCAAAGATAAAAATTAAAAGCTGATACAGTTGTTCTTGCTACACAACACAAAGTGTTTTACCATGGTTTCACGTAAAAGAGTATTTGACTTACTTCGAACTATAAATGTTGCCTCGTAAGTTCTTTATAGTTTTAGTTTTTTTATTAAATGACTAAAAATACAAAAAAATAATAATATTATTAGTATTGGCTTAAATATTTTTATTTGTATTGCGACCTAAAGCAAAGTCAAAGATAACAGCTGATAGTAAAAGTAATAATTTCAGCATTTATTTACCAAAGTATAAAAGTTTTAGTTATTAATTAAAAAAATTTGGTATATAGCATACATTACTTTAAATAATAATAGCAAGATGATCCCTTACTTATTAAAAGCCCTGTTTATGTTTCTATTTTAGTATAGATGGTATAGTAGTTATTTTAATTTTAATTGGTTAATCTATTTTAGGTGTCAGTGCCCAGCACACAGTCATAGAGGGAATTTTCAAGTTACACACAATACTCCTTCAAAAGATTATGCTTTCGAGGTAATTATATAATATATTATCTTATCTCTCACTGCTTAATCAGTGGGCACTAAGCATGTACTTAAGCTTACGGGCAAACTATATAGTCAAAAACAAATAATCTTCAAACATCTATACTTGTTATACTGAACTGCTTTTGTTTGTCTATTGGTTAGTTTGTATGGCTGTAGATCCTGAGGTCCTAGGTTTGAGTCTCATATTGGACCCAGTATAATTATTGGGGGACTCCTGCCAAGGAATTCTTAGTAATAGACATCCTCTGGTTCCTCCATCCATCTCAATGCTTGAGTTGTATTATCATCCCACCAGATCACAGTAAAGAAATAAAAAAAGCCTACTTTCATAGAAATAAGCTGCCATTACTGTAATAAATCAGGAGGACATTATCATTATTTTTATTCTTTGTTTCAACTTTGCAGTAGGTATATAGCATTTATTTTAGTTAGCAAAAAGTTTAGTTTGAAATATATATATTTATGAAATTAAAGCAATAAACTAAATAATTGAATATAATTATAATGTGTAACATACTAAAATCTTAATTCTCATCTTATTTTTGGTTTTTAGCCAAAAAAATATACTAAAAAGTTTGTATTTTTTGTGTATCTTACACAATTTTTTTCTGTAAATACTACACATTTTCTGTAAAAAATATGATATTTTTTAATTTAATTTATTAGTTTTACAAGTTATTTTAAAGTATATTTACCTTTCTAGTCAAAAAGTAATTATGTTCATTGCAGATAAAATGCTCTACTGTAAGGTATGGCTTAGGTGTTACGAGAGAAGTTGGTCAGGATTTAGTTAATCTTGGGGCAAAAAATGTGTGTGTCATGACAGATGCTAACATTGTTTCTCTGAGCCCAATGAAAGCAGTTCTTGATTCCCTTACCAAGAATGGAGTTAACTACAAAGTGTATGACAGGGTTAGAGTTGAACCTACAGACTCAAGGTAACTCTATTTATTAAGTGAATTATTTATTGTACTTTTAAGTTATTATTTTATATTTCAATACTGATTACTTGAAAAGGCCTGTTTGTTTAGAATATATATATATATATACAGTGCCCTCCAAAAGTTAGTTGAAATTTATTCACCTCGTCAATTTTGTCATATATTTTCTAAAATATGCAGTTTTAATGATTGAACTGTTTACTATTTACGTTCGGATACACTATTCTAATACATACAGTAAGGAATTCACCGAAATTCATTTTGTTGTCGTCCATAATCCATGTTTATTTGCACACTACTTGAACTAAGTGCGTCAAAAGTTAGTTGAAATAGGAATCTATTACCGGTTTACGATACTCTCGCGATTTTAAACTTATTTATTAATATTGTTAGAAAAGTGTAAGTAGTTTTCATTAAATAATTAGATATTATAAGGTGATTTAACTGAGTATAAATAAATAATGGCTTCGAGAGGAAAACTAATTATAGAAGAAAGAACAAAGATTGTGTGTGGATACAAAAAATTAAAAACTTTAGTACTGTGGGAAAATTATTTAAAGTTAGTCCTAAAAGGGTGCGAAAAATAATAAAAAAGATTTTAAAATGTCTCAGTCTTGTAGATGGCCACGGTCGGGGCGTCCTAGAGCTACTACTTCTGTTGATGATTGACAAATAATGCGGCAGTGTCTAATTAATCCCAGGATTATGATACGAGAGATCAAAGATCAATTATAGGAAGCAGGAACCTCGGTTTCTGAAACTACTATCAGGCGACGCCTGCCTGATGCTAATTTACGAGGTCACGTGTCCAAAAAGAACCTTTAATAATATCGATCCAAAAAACGAAGATTGGTCTCTGCCTTCAAGTATTCGGATAAGCCAATAGATTTTTGGAAGAAAGTTCCCTTTAGAGATGAATCAGAGTTCCAACTACTTGGAAATCGACCTCGGAAAACTGTTGGCGCAGTATCAATGATAATTCTCACAACGTCAAATACTTGCGGCCTACTGTCAAAAACGGCGGAGGGAGCGTGATGTCATTGGGGGTGCTTTTCTCGGTATGGTATGGACCGACTGCAAATAATTGAAGGTAGGATGATAGCACATATGTATTGTAATATTTTGAGTGACAATTTCAAAAAGTATGCTGAAACAATGGGGTTAGGTCGGACTTTCAAGTTCCAACAAGACAACGATCCGCAGCATACAGCAAGGGTAACTAGAGAGTATTTTAAATATAACGAAGTGAGTTTACTGGAATGGCCTTCAATGTCACCTAATTTTAACCCCATTAAACATTTTTGGGATGAATTATACCGCAGGATGCCTATTTCAGTCAAGCGCAACAGAAATTTATTTTAAAATAAAGTTCTTGGAACATGGTCGACTATACCAGACAAAATATTACAAAATCTTGTAGAATCAATGCCTAGACGACTCAGAGCAGTTCTGCAGAATAATGGCGATCATACGAAATATTAAAAGTTAAGATATTAGCAAAGACATAATCCGTAAAATAATTTTTCAACAATTTCAACTAACTTTTGGCATCGTAACTTTACTTTTTATTTACATAAATTTTAATTATTAAAATTGTTATGATTGGTTTATTAATAGAAATATTCTAAATTGATTATATTTTAATAAATAGTTATTAAATCCACGATCTTATTTGATTATATTGTAGTTTTTTTACATTTCTTACATTATTGATGATTTCAACTAACTTTTGGAGGGCACTGTATATATATTAATATCATATAGTTTTTAAGTGTTTATGAACTAATTTAAATTAAAAGAAATATTATGACATTTACGTTAAGACATTAAGTAAATAAAATTATAATAAAGAATTTTTCCTCAGTAGTATATTTAAAATGTTATATTTAGTATTTGAACTGAGTAAAATATTTTACTAATTGTTTTAAACTTGTTTTCAATTTGAGTGAGAATTTTTAGTTTTTTTATTATTATTAACTCTTGAGACTTGAGTCTAGGTAAATATAAAATAACAATTTACATTGTTAATTAAAACGATAACCGAAAACATTAATGTTAATTAAAATTTGTGAACATTATTCCAGCTTTAAAGATGCGATAAAATTCGCAAAAGATGGTAATTTCGACAGTTTCGTGGCGATTGGTGGGGGCTCGGTAATGGATACGTGTAAGGCGGCCAATTTGTACTATTGCGATCCGAACGCGGAATTCCTCGATTATGTAAATCAGCCCGTGGGCAAAGGGAAACCGGTTACCGTGCAACTGAAACCTTTGATCGCAAGTACGTTAAGTGTCCATATTATGTTCAAGTTCATATAAATTTTATTCACACTTGTAACTTGTTTTAATACATTTCATTACAGCGGTGTAAAATCACAAAATTATTTAGAGATTTAGACAAGTATCGTTACGCAATAGAGGCAATAGAGCTGATTATTATTATTGTATTAAGACTTCTTATCACATTATACAATATTCTATTATTATTATTTTATTATTACTTTGTGCATCACGTCTTTGTATGAATATAAAACATAAAATGGCTTTTGCAAATGTACGTGGATAGTCAAATAGTGCACATAGAATACTCAAACGAATTTCAAAGTTGATTTCGAAGGAAACTTCCAGATTTTGCTAACAATCCATTCATGTGTATAATACGTGCCACGAAAGATGAGACTTGACGAGCGTCAGTAGTGGGGAGCCTGCGCAGGTACAGTCGTGTACGAAATAGTTATCTATAATTTATTTCTATATCTATTTTAGGGATTTTTCGACGTCATTCGGAATAATGTGTATAGCAATGTTATATTAAAATAATTAACAATATTTATTACGAAATAATACGCATGGTACGCAACGGTACGTATTTGTATCTGCTTCAAATTTTATACACTTCCTTTGCTTCTTTTAACATATTAAATGTACACGTCGTAAACTATTTTCCTACTTTGTCTTCTTAATGTATTATCTCGAGGCATAATCAAAATTTTACAAAATTGCACTCGTATACAATACAACTTTAAACAAAATAGAAAATAAACACAAGTTGCACTCGTCTGTATTGCGGAGGCAAGCGGGGGTTGCACGGGGTGAGGAGAACGTAAGGCAACTAACACGCATGCGCAGCGCCGTACCGCACCTCCCGCGCAGTTTTCGACGCCCCGACGACGCCCGATCCCTTCCCGCCTCAGCCCTCGTACCGCTAAAGTGACCTATAAATCGTCTTCTGCGCAAGTGAAACCACGTGGTATGTCAAGTCTCATCTTTCGTGGCACTTACTATACTTCACGAATACACCTTTAATATGAAAATTTAAAAGGCTTTAATGGAAATTTTATAAATATATATAATGTTTATCCACAGTTCCAACCACAAGTGGGACGGGTAGCGAAACAACTGGCATGAGCATATTCGACTATGAGGAAATAAAAGCCAAGACTGGCATATCCCATTCCGCCTTACGTCCAATGCTGGCTTTAATAGACCCTTTACACACTCTAACAGTGCCTCGTAATGTCGCCATATTTTCTGGCTTCGATATATTTTGTCATGCTCTGGAGAGCTTTACAGCGATACCGTACACAGAGAGAGGACCGGCACCGGAAAATCCGGCGTTGCGGCCAGTTTACCAAGGAAGCAATCCTATATCTGATGTTTGGGCTAGATTTTGTTTGCAAGTGAGTTATTTTTGTTTGTTTATAGTTCATCCCTTATATTTCAAACTAGGTCTTAGCTTCGGCTTTTCTCCTTAAAATGGTACCAAAAATTGCATGGGAAACAATATTAACATCTTAAAATATAAAGAAATTTTACCTTGAGTGAATTTTAAAAATTTCCGTTTTTGTAGTTACCTGTTAGACATCATAATAGGAATATTCTGTCAAAATATCTTGTGGTTTGGTCTGGGCGATGATGAATCAGTCAAGACGAGCAGCTTTATGTACACTAAGAATATAATGAGGTAAAGTTTGTATGTGAGAAACGATGATACTCGTAAAACAAAGGATTTATTCCAATATATAATACCAGCTGGCTCGACAGATTGTTTTTTCCTTAATATAAAATAATGATCAACTCTTTATCCGTGACTCCGCTCGAATTGTTCACAAGCACATAGAATGTAAACTACAAGCTACTTGCAAAACTTTCAGCCTACTTGCTACCTACTCGTAATCTTTCTGTTCCTAAGAGTCGATATGAAAACGTAGTAAGATTTTTTGAAACGTCTGTAAAGGATTGATAAGTGGTAATTAAACGAAATATATGAATGACGCCATGATTAGCCAAGATTGAAAATCTCAATTTTAAAAGATTAGTCATTTGTCATGGGGCAATACCTATTTACTATGTTATTTATATTTACTTGTAAGTAAATATAAAAATATTATTCATAAAGAAAAAACAAATGGCAATTAATTAAAACTGGGAAAACCAATATACGAATCAGAGTGTATCAAAAACATATTTTTTGCTCTTTCTTGCAGAAGTTTGCCTATAATTTTGACGGAATTTCCGCCAATTACTTAAAAGGGTTATCAAAAATGGCGACCTTGATGGCGAATAGTTTCAAAGTTAAAATACCAGTGCGTGGTAAATTACAGTTATATGCCCGTCAATCCTAAAGCCGTTTCCCGACTTTCAAAATAAAGGTAAAACCTATGACAGTCGGGAGCGTCTCACCCGCTCACCTCGATTCCTCGGCGATGCGCACGATTGACCTGTCTTCGTTAGACTGTTTAAAACTAGGATAATAATAAAATCGTTCCATTTGACGACACGTTTGGCTCAGTTTGTAGGGACCCTACTTGCTGTGCCAGCGGTCGCGGGTTGGAGTCCCGCTGAGGGCATTAATTTGTGTGGCACGAGTGATTGTACTCCAGTCATGGGTGTTTATATTTTTATTTATATTTAAAGTTATATAGTGTAGTATATCAACTATCTGGTATCCATAACACAAGCCTCGTAGCTTACCATGGAACTAGACGGTGCTGTGTCCTAACATATTTATTTATTTATAAGGTTCTTCGCAAATACTTCGCCCGTTCAGTGGACAACCCAGACGACATCGAGGCTCGGTCGAACATGCACCTGGCGGCCACGATGGCAGGCGTGGGCATCGGCAACGCGGGCGTGCACCTCTGCCACGGCCTCGCCTATCCCATCGCTGGGAACGTGAAGCAGTTTGTGCCGGAAGATTATGGGTTGGTAGTCGTTTCATATGAAACTATTTTAAGCGGTTCTGTTATGTTTTTTTTTTTCACAAGTGAGCGTGAACCGTATAAAGCGATTCTCATTAGGCAAAAACAATTAAAAATCTTCTGTACATTTATTTAAATTCCACATTCCAATAACAGTATATTTGCAGTCCTCCGAATATACAACCACACAGGCTTGCCACTTGAATTAGAACAGTGATTATGATGATTGAAGTGTTGCATTTATAAAGTCTGACTGGTATCGTCCATTTTACTTGTTACTTAAACTTTTACAAAATGGGCGACTTACTTTAGTTATTGTTTTCTCTTAGTAAGCAAGCAATTTTATCTTTATCTGTTTGTTAACTCAAACATTTTATCGAAGCTAATCATAACGTGTTACAGCTCAGACCCAATCATACCACACGGTCTAGCAGTGACGGTAACAGCCCCGGCCGTATTCCGCTTCACTTCAGCGAGTGACCCTGAGAAACATCTAGAAGCCGCACAACTCTTAGGCTCAGATATCACTGGCAAGAAGCAAGAAGACTCAGGCGAAGTACTGGCAGATATAATCATAAAGTACATGGACCGGTTGGGCATGGAGAATGGACTGTCAGCTTTTGGTTACACCAGGGAAGACATCCCCAGTTTGGTTAAAGGTGCTTTGCCTCAAGTAAGTATAAGTGCTGAGATAATAATTGATATTTCGTCTTGCAAGGAACAATATTGTAACTCAGTATAGTGATAATTTTAAATATGGATTTAAAAACAAAGAGAAATACGTTTGAACGTTTAGTATAGATTTCTCAAAGATGAGATATTTTCCCGATAAATATTATCAAAATCTGTCCAGTGGTTTTCTCGTGATGCGTTCCCAGACAGACAAAAATTCTAAAAACGAATCTATATTCGGCCTCTATATCGAGAATAATGACTATTTCAAGAAGATTTTCAAAAAAATATTTATTGTGCAGATTCGACTCATTTTGAATTTTAATATATGTATAGATTAATGTCTATTTTTATATAATCACTTAATAGAGTTACAATCTTTCTCCTTGCAGTTTATTAAGCAGTGTTTAATAGTTATTTAAAAAAATATATTTTTTAAGTACTTATTTTCCTTTGAAATTACTTCTATTGCTTTGGGTTTATATGTTCTATTAATGTCCACTGAATTTCATTTTAAATATTTATTTAATAACTTAACGTATTATTTTTAAATTGCCTTTTTAACTTATTGCCAGGAGATTTGTGATTGAGATAGTTTTTTTTTTATTTCCAGCATCGCTTGCTGAAGATAGCTCCAGTACCCCAATCTGAAGAGGACCTGTCGAAACTATTAGAGGACTCGTTGACTATATACTAATGTTATAATATAAATGTGTAATTATGTAAATTAAAATAATTTTTGATGTTATTGTTACCAATTTATTTACTGTTATCAATAAAAGAATATAACAATTAAGGTTTAATTTTTATTAATTTTAAGTACATAAAATAATACCTATCAACTAATTTGTATAATATATAATTATGTATATCTTACATTAATTTGTTGTAATTTGACTTCAATTTGTTACTTCCACTAAAATTATAAGAAAAGCGCTAGATTTTAAGACTCTGAAGGTTCATTCGGGAAATTCTGAAGGCACTTAATGCTCAATGTTCGATATGTAGACGGGGGTTGACTAGCGCTTATGTCTATCACTTACTGCTTAAATAAAAGTTAACGCAGTTAATGTGTTTACAACGATTATTTTACCGTAAATTACACCGCCTCGGGAACGATATTGCTGTGGTGGAATGGACTGCTCTCGTAAGACATGTTGGATGCTTTCACGGTAACGTTATGTAGAGGCGCGTAACGGTTTAGTTTGGGCGTGGTAGGGCCGGTCAAGTCCTCTGACAGCTGCTGGTATACAAGCCCGCAGTCTTTCTTTGTACGCCCTGCGTGACTCATGGCGGCGATGATGGCACTATTGTAGCGTATCTGCTTGTTCCGCCTGCTACAGACGATTAGCACTACTTTAGCGATCGCGAGCAAAAGTAGCAATGCGCCAAGAATAGCAATCAAAATTGGCCACAAGTAGTTATAGTGACCGTGTTCTGAATCTATAACGGTCGCTTTAACATACATCTCTGGTTCGAGATCGTCGTACATGTCATCATTTCCTAAGAGTTTAATATCTATCTTCACATTGTTACTTTGGGATTTGTCAATTGGTTTAGGGGAGGGAGTTGATGATTTCTCGATTAATTTAACTTTGAGATCAACGTTGTCGTCATCTTCGTCGTATTCCTCGCCCGATTCATCTTCGTCTTCTTCTTCTTCACTGTCCTCTTGATGATCGTCATCGTCTGCGTCAGGGTTGTCATCATCATTAAATTGGTCAGTATTGTTGTTAATCATTTTAGTGTCGTCAGCGATCTTACCGTCGTCTAAGGTATCTTTAAGGTCAAAGTTGCCTTCAGCATCCGTGTCAATTCTTTCCCATATTTCTTCATCAGACACTGATGGCAGGGGTTCTACAGGATGTGAGATGGGTGTACCACATGTCTTACGAGTAAGGAATTCCCAACTATAAGAGCCGTCCTCTTCCTTGGCATCAGTAGCTAAGTTTGCGATACTGGCAGTGTTTGCATTAGGTGATATTTTGTGATTGCTTAACCAGGTCATGAGGTTTTCAAATTCACGACTGCAAGCTAATAAGTTGTTAGTAATATCAAGAGAACGTAGTTTTTTAAGGGTATCCAATTCGGTTTGTTTAATTTCAGTAATGTGATTATGTGACACATTTAGAAAGCTAAGATTATTGAGAAGTGTTGCCGACTGGTTCTTTTCTACTTTCCATAGAGCTGTAAGTTCCGCATGACTCATATCCAGCCATGTGAGCATTGGTGTGTGAACGAACACTTCAGCGGATAATACTTTCAAAGGATTACCTTGAAGGTTTAGTTTACCAAGATCCTTGTTTTGCTCAAAAACTTTAGCATCTAATGTTGTTAACAAATTATAAGATAAATTAATTTCAATAAGTTTAGGGCTTCTAGAAAAGACTCGGTTACTGATAGATTTAATTTTGTTTCCAGATAGATTAATTTGAGAAAGTGCAGTAAATGTCTTCAATGAATCATCATAGATTTCTTCAAGGCCACAGTTAGATGCGTCGAACAGATAAATGTTAAATTGTTCAGCGGAACAGTTAAATCCTTTGGCGGGTAAGTGTTTTAGTCGAGGATTGTTAGAAATTTTAAAGATGTCTAATTCTATGTTTTCTTTGATAAGAATGCTCGAAATCAAGTCCAAATCATTATAAGAAAGGTCTAAGTAGTTAAGTTCCACTAATTTATGGAAGGCTTGATTGTGAATCTTTTCAATATTATTTCCGCTAAGGTTAAGATTAGCAATATACGTCATGCCATTAAACATGGAGGGTCCAACAAATTTAATATTAGTTTGTCCTGCATTTAATGTTAGTAGGTCAGAAATTTGTAGGCCGTAGACAGAGTCAATAGGGTTTCTTTGAATGTGAAGAGTAGCCAGTTCAGTGTTCTCAGAAAATATGTCTTCAGGGAGTGATTTAAGGTTATTATCACTTAAGTCCAGCTCTTCTAAATCAAGAAGAGTTCTAAATGTATCCGCCTCCATATCTGATAAATTATTTCCAGCAAGGTTTAGATACATGACGCCTGGCATATTCTTAACGGTATTAGAAGTAATGTATTGCATGTTACAATAGGAAATATCAAACTCTTGTACTGATGAGGCATTCAGGAAGTATTCATTCGAACCAGGTGCGGGGAATTTAAGTGGATTATTTGAAAGGGTCAAAAGCAAGAGCTTTTTGTTATGTGCAAAAGTTTCAGGATGAATGCTCTTAAGTTTATTGTTAGATAAGTTGACAGCATATAATTCGTGAAGACCGTGAAAAGCGTTTGCTCCTACGGAGGTAATAGTACTGTTTACTATTTTAATTGTTGCAATTTGATGAAGACCTAACTTTTTGAAAATAAAGTCATCCAGTTGTATTTCAGTTTCAGCGTTGTCAATAACGAGATCTGTTATATCATCACCGAATTTTTGAGTTCCCATTTCTAGACGGTTGCACTTCGCTGTTCTGTATCCCTGAGATACAGTGCATATGCAATCCCTGGGACAAGGCCTGTCCTCATTGAATAATACTTCTTGGTCATCTGCGGAGTCGTAATCTTCATATTGAAATAGGAAATTGTCAGAGTCCTTGTTATCTTTCTTCGCAGTTTTGTTAACTGGCTCTGAGATTGCAAGCGCACACACTGCCAGGAGCAGTATTAACTCCCGGGACCTAGCCCCCATGTCGTAGCGAACTCTGAAATGAAAAAAGGCTATATTTAAAAAATATATATATACATTTAAGAGTATGACAAACAAGTTCAAGTACAATGTCACTAATACATAAGAGAAAAAACAAATATTATATTGATCCACAAACAGATGTTAAGCATATTATGACATAGGTAAAGCAAATAAAACTAATTATAAAATCAAACATCTTAAAACAAATAGATGGACATTTTAACTTCCAATAGAGTCGTCTAGTATGAAGGAATACGAACTAAATATAAAATATGTAAGTATTAGAAATCCGCAACCTTATTCGTATGTTAAATATTGCTCTATAAATTTTAAGTATGAAACATCTGTGTTGCAAAACAGATGTCGGTTATAATGTTTTCATGAAATCTTATACGCGTATGTACTATAGTTACATCTGTTAGCATATCATCGCTTTATATAGGTACAATTGAGGTTCTAAGGTTATCTTTCAATTTGCTTATATTGTTTAGGTAGGTAATTTAGAGTTTCGTACCCGAAAGGCCGTAATAGGTTGAACCCTTCATCATTAGAGTTCTTTTAGTTGACAGCTATGTAACGTAAATAAGTATGTACATTGTATACGTAAGGTACGGAACCCTAGGCTCGCGTCTACTTGTGCTCGACCGATTGTTTAGTTTCGAAAAATTCTCCTCATAAATAGCATATTGGAATAAAAACATTACATACTATTATATTAAATATCTACATTTTGTATAATATACTAACTACTAATATAATTATGAAAGGCATAAGACATGAGCCATAGTTATCTCAAAAGGCAAGTACCGCTGGGTATAAATTATAAGTAGCCTTAAGACAGATACTCCAGTTAAAGTGTTCTATTAAAAGTGACAGCGTTATCTTTATTTGTATAATAATTAATTTGTATTATCATTGTCTTCGAACATACCTATTCTCAATAACAACATTTTTTAGTGAAATTTAACCTTTGTTACTTATATGAAAGAAAATTGGGAGAATAATATGTACATATTAATTGATAACCCGTTGGTGACGCAGTCACAGTATGATGACATCAGTCCCAGGGTATAGAGTATCCATACTTTTATATTATAAATGTAAAAGTGTGTTTGTTTGTCCTTCTTTCACGTAGAAACAGAGTGACGGATTGGCATGTTTTTTTGTATGGAGATAGTTGGAGGGCTGGAGAGTGACATAAGCTACTTTTTACCGCGCGAGATAAAATCTAATTCCGAAGGGGAAAAACGTTATAAATAAAATCCAAAAAAAATATTTATGATCAGAATTACTTGAAAGTTGGCATTGTTGAATGCTCTTCAATACAATTAAATAAATGTTTTTAGTTTTACATTTTTCAAAATTCATCTAACAAGGGAGTAAAATAGAAAATTTGTATGAAACCTATCTTTTTAGAGATTTTTTAGTAGTTTTAGCGCGAGCGAACCCGCGGGTTCTACTAGCCATATATAAAACTGTTTATTTTGACGTTATATCTTGAGAGTAAATAACGTATTTGTATGTATTAATGCTCTAATTCCTTAGTTTAACAAGTACGATTGAAGAGATGTTTTCTACATCAGCATTCCATATAAATTTTTTATTAAAAATTTTACACACTTATTATATACTATGGAAATACTCTCGATTCGCTCTATATGTTATCGCGGACTTTTCTGTAGGTCTTTTTAAGACCTACAATTTTCTAGTGTATTGTTTTGATGTACGTATCTCTTAAAGACTAGCCAGCGTTAGTCTTCCTTGTTTTTCGCTCTTTTTTTGCGAAAAACTGTATCAAGATCCGTTTGAGGTTCTAAACCATAAGTCGAAATAAGCAGAGAAACATTGTATTTTCCGGTCAGAATGAGAGATTTCCCTGTAGTAAAAGATGCAATAAATGTTAAGTTATCCCTACACAAAATTTATTTAAAATTTGTTCTGTGCTTTTTGTGTGAAAAGCAAACATATAAGGACAAACAAACAAAAAGTTCAACAACTACGGTTTTGGGGTCTATATTCTATACATAATACGTAACAATTATTGCTTTTTGACTATTTTATTACATATATGTATAGAATATATTATACATATAGATTATTTACAAAAAATATAAAAATGTTAAGGCAAATGTCTCAAGCTGTAGTTGACCCTATTTTAAATGGATTGAAATCTAATATTACTTATATGTATAAATGTACTGGCTATGATAGAAAGTTGTAACACTTTCACGTCGCCCGGTCACAATACGGTGCAACAAAGCCAAAGCTTTGTCAACGCTGTCAAAGATTATCGAATTAAAATCTTTTTAAAATACGAACAATTGTGTATGAATAGGAATATATTTGTAGATATTTAATGATGAAGAGTAGAGTTTTGTCACAAAACCGAAACAAAGAACCGGTGTATACTTAACTCTAAACAATCTCCCCGCGCAAGCAATATCGTAGAGCTCTAGATAAGATTAGATAACCGGTCTCAGAGAAATGTTCCATAGACTAAGCTAAATATTCATTTCTTGTTTCTATTTAGCTACAGAATCTTCTAATATACTTTTATATGCTTTAGCTGGTTTAGGTGAATGCAAATTATAAAGTTATATAGTTAAATATGCATGTAACTAGCTCACACACCCTCTTTTTAGAGATAGGATCATATAATAGGTAGGTATATAAAAAAAACCTCTCTTTACAGTGACAGAAATTTTCTATGAGAATTTTCTTCACAATATAATTTACGATCAATATTTACAACTTTATGTTGTCTCAATACGAAGCATTTGCAATTTTTAAAAATCATTTTGTGTATTATTTTGTTTATGATGATATTTCATAAGAACATAATATGTGCACTTTATTATACCTACTACAATATTGCAAAAAATACTGAAAGCTTAAAATATTCGCACTGCACTGTGTCTACACCGCTAAATATAATTTAATTTGCAAATATGTTTATTAATTTAAGTGGTGAGACATCGCATAAGGTTTATGCTATAAATTTAAATGTAAAGCAGGCAGGTGTGAACGAAATGTGTTTCCATACAAGCGGGCACATCTGTTGGCAACGTATGCCAACTAATGTGCAAGGTGGAGACCAAATTGTGACCTTATAATGCAATGGAATTGTCAACACGTATCAGTCTGTAGTTTGTACTTATACTTTTTACATATCATTATTAAATGTCACGAGCTTATCGCTGGTAAAAAGAGAGTGTAATAAAAATTTTTAAGAAAAAGTGAATTGTATTAACATTTTCATGTTATTGTTACCATAAGGGTTACGGTAAATACTGTAGAATATTTTAATGTAGTTAAGAAATGTGTTTAGTAAATATATAAATATATATTCTTTACTGCCCATTAAAAACATAAATTACAAGTATTATGAGAAAATTGAAGGCAAAAGTGAACTTATCTCTAAAAGAGATCTCTTCCAGTCAACCTAGGAGGTGAGAAAAATTGTCATTTATAGAGGCGTAAGGATGATACTTAGGTAATAGAGGCGTAAGATTTGATTGCCCATTTTTGCTGCTAATAGATACAACACCTACATATCTAGTATCATCTCTACATACTTATTAATCCTACTTACGTATCACTCGTCAATGTTGCCAGTTATAGCATAAGCCATAAGGGATTATTTATAGAAATAGACAAAATTACGTATGGTAATAAAATCGAAGCAGTTTAATACGAATGAAACTAAAAGTAAGCGCAAAGCTGAGCGCGTAGAATACTAATCCGTCTATTAAAACAAATGATTTATTTTGCATACAATACTTGGGCCTACATTGACGAGGCGTGCAAAAATGCAGATCGTCACGCTACTGCCGCCGGATAGATGACCGATATATTGCATTTTATAATCTGTCCAACCTTATTTGCATAGTTTAATGCGACAATAAATTGAAACCAAACCATTTCGTCTAAACAAAACTTATTGCTAAGGGGTGTATTCAACCAAGTCAAAATAACTTCTTTCTCAAGTACCTACTCTCTGGCTTTAAATGTTACTGTAAGTAAAGGAAAATGGAATAATGTAAACTTAAATCAAATTACCGTAAAACTGATGATTGTTAAATTAGCTATTAGGTTATGATTTTGTACTGCGTATTCATAAATGACACTATTTACACTTATGGTACTTGTTAACCTGCATTAAAAACTGTTAAAGCCACCGAAAATTTAATTAAATGCAAAATGTTTCTTTTTATATTTTATGTAGTTTAAGACATCCATATGTTTATGAAATAAAAAAATATTCAAAAGTTTACAGATCAGCGCTATCTATGCGTCCAATTTCTTTGGATAGGCTTGGATATCTGTATTAGTATTAAGTACAGTATGCCATCTGCAGTGTGGTAGAACATGATTGTAGTGAACCCAGAGTAAATTATAAATATAAATAAGTAATATGTTGAGACATATACACTGAGCAGAATTTATTCATATTTGAAACATTTTAATTACAGACAAATTAAGCCGTAATTAGTGTATTACCAAAATGCTACATAAATATGACTTCTATAAATATGCTATAACTAGCGCCTCACCCTCGCTTCGCTCGGGTTCGCCTCTAGGCAGACAAAATCAAATCCATCCCACGGGAACCGTACACTTATCCGGGATAATAAGTAGCCTAATTGTTATTCTGATGTGTGAACTATTGCATAGTTTCATTAAAATCCAATCAGTAGTTTTTGTGCATAATCTGTATAGGTTTTAAACTTTTAACTATCCCACAGGAACTCTTTAATTTTCCGGGAAGAAAAGTATCTTAAATGTTGACCAGGGGTATAAGGTACCATCATGCAAAATTTCATTTAAATCGGTCCAACAGTTTCGGAGATTAGCCCGTACAAACAGACAGAGATACAAAAAATTTGAATAAATCTGAATTTGTTCTATTTCTCTTCTTACATCCCCCTGACTCGGTTTTTAGCATTTTTCGTTCTATGTACAGACATTCGACCTCTACAGTTTTATTATATGAATAGATATTCACTGTTTTTCCTTTATTTCAGATGAGTACAATATGTTTTTATTTGCATTTGAGGATGACTATTAACTTTGTTTTAACACATTTGTATAAAGGAGTATATAAATGGTAATTTGTATGTACATATTGTCAGCTATCAAGTCACCTCCAAGAACATTGCATCGCGTCACAGTGCAGTTCGCAATGTGAATATTGGCTGTAAATTGTTATATTGACTAAATTATATTGTCTCATGGCTACCATATTATGGTATAAATTCATGTATACTTTATGTTGTATAACATACGCTGACAATCTATACTACTATATTATAAAGCTGAATGGTTTGTTTGTTTGTTTGGTTGAACGCGCTAATCTCATTAACTATTAATCCGAATTGAAAAATTCTTTTTGCATTAGATAGCCCGTTAACTGAGGAAAGATATATATATATATATATATATATATATATATATATATATATATATATGGCTCAAAATCACCAAGGTGGTAAATCCACTTCGGCAGCAAATAAATGCCTAAATTCTGTTATTTTTTTAAATTTTAGCATTAGTAAACACTTAACTGTGATTACTTTAACCACACATCACACAAAATAATTAAAAAGTCTTATCTATTACATTTTATATGGACAAATAAATACAAAAAATCATTTGGAGAACGCGTCCTAAGTAGCAATTCTTAAAAGCTAACACCAGAAATAGCCATAAAATAAAACATTTTTAACGGTTATTAATACCCATTCACCTTCAATTGTATCTAATATTAAATTATTGCAAGCATTAATAAAGAAGAAAAACGAATTTAAAAAATGTAAGTCAAAATATAATGTCCGAGAATGTAAGCATCATTTTAGTGAACGCAGCTTTGATTGCGCGAAAAAAAAATTTTCGAACGCATCCCTCTTTAGTCTATGGAACAGCTGTAGAGAGAGTTGTAAGCAAAGTGGCTGTGAAGAAAGTAGTTCGCCAAAAGAAATTAAAATAAGTGGTAAGTGTCTTTCAATTCATTATTTACAGAGCGTACATCAATCGGTCGTCAAACGGGGAACGCGTTTTTTAATCAAAATATTGCAATAATAGCTTTTATAGTGTTGTATAACTAATGTCAACCTCAAATATTTTACATTAAGGAAGCGAGAATTGCTGTCAAATATGGCTGCCGTTTAAAAAAGGCGCGGTTATTTGAAAATATCATTTGGTGAACGGTCATTTGGGGAACGTTCTCCGATTTGATGGACCGTTCTCTAAATGATGTTGTTGTTCCCCAAATGACTATTTAGTTACTAAGGGGTACTTTCTATTACTAACTCTCAATTTTGTGTATGTCGTGCTTACAAAGTTATCAATAGGTATACTTATTTTATTTTTACAGCAATATGGAGTCTCACAAAGTTAAAAAAAATAAAAACCGTTCGAAAAAGCAAATAAAGAAAAACAGTACAGCTTACTTGCGCCAAAGAGAAAAAGCTAATGCCAGAAAAAGAAAATTTTTAGATAAGATGACAGAGGAAGAGAAGGAGATTAAAAAGGCTAAGGGCAGAGAACAAGAAAATAAAGAATCTTTTATTTAACGAAGTATTGACTGCCCAATTACAAGATAAAGCCAATACTTTGAGAAAAAATTCCAAGGAGAGAGAAGTTTTTCAAAAATGTGTTAGCGGGACTATGGTACGGCAATACAAATTGCTTCATAAGGCTAAAGTTTTTTGCCAAAAGAGAAAACCAGTAGTACCTAATATGTATTCTGTATTCTCAAATCTGACGCCAAAATTCGTGAGGTTGTTTTGAATAAAGAAGTTCGCGAAAAAGTCAAAAAAAGTCTTTTTTTATAAGAAGGTATTTCTACCTAAATTAATAATGATTAAGAAAGATTGTTTTTGTTAAAAAGTTTAATTAAGATATGATTAAGAAAGATTGTTTTTGTTTAAAAGTTTAAATAAGATTTTAGTAACGAACTATATTTATTTGTTTAGATGGTTTGATCATCTCCAGCAATATCCAAAGTTTAATATGATTGTTACGAGTTTTACTTGGCTGTTTGTCATCAATTATAAGACTAAAAAAGTGATTTAATTTAGTTAAGATTAAGTTTTTGTTAAGAATAAACCTTATAGCAAATAAATAAATAACAATTACTTCCTGTAATTTGGCTTATTATTCAATTTAACTGTGAATTTAACCCTAATTGTCTGCATATCGTCATTTGGAGAACACACGCATCATTTGATGAACGCCCTCATCATTTCGGGGAACACCACTAAAATCAAAGAAATGCCATTATAACATAAGGTATTTAGGAATAAAGCCTGATAATATTGGAAACAGGCGGAATCCCTATAGCTACCGCAGATTTATTTATATGCAAGTGAGCGACATTCACTTATTTAGTTAATTTAAGAACATGAAATTGTCATATAGCTTAATTTACAGCGACATTGTCCTTAAAAACGTTTTAATTCCAAATTTTGTCAAAGTTTTTTAATTTCGTACGATTGGCGACATATCTCCGCTATCGTAAAGGGTAAAAATGAAATATATAATTATTTTTTTTATTTAATTATAAGCCTCCGAATAACGTTCCCCGAATGATTAATTCTAGTGATAGCACACTCAAAAATTGAAATTTCAAGAAAAGTATTTAATTCTATGCTCTGCCAAGGTACATATAGTTTAAGCACAAGTTTAGTTATGATTTAGAGTAATTATCAATATATTTAGCTTCTACTCTATAGCATCATAAAACAGAATTCAGAATTTTCCACCTTGGTGATTTTGAGCCATATATATATCATCCCGAAAAAATGTACGGTTCCCGTGGGATAGATTTCTTTTTGTCTAGGGACGAACACGAAGCGAAACGAGGATGAGTCGCTAGTGTATCTATGTAGCGACAAAATGAGAATATGCCAATTTAAAGCAAAAGTATCTTTTAAGAAAGTAGTACGTTGAATATGTCGTCATGATATTTGTTTTTATATCTCTTAGCGATTGGTTTAAAAGATTTAGTTAGAACTAAATGAAGGTGTGATATTAAGCGTGTGGTTGGCCACAACACCGGCATGGGCAATATTTCGTAAGCACTCTGGTTTCTTAACGAAACAATATTTTGTACTTGTACAGAACTCTAGGTCGTAATATTTGTTTTTCTTATTAATTTGTTAATTATTGTTAAATCAAATATCTATATTATAATGTAAGCATAATATTTGGTTAAACGAACCTCTTTCCTCGTTCAGCCGCCCAGTTACTTTTTTAATTGAGACCTGTAAAACAAAAAACGTATTATGTTTATTTGATTCTTTAACATGAAACTGTTAACCAACGCAAAAATATATCCGAGATTCTATACGTAAAGCTTATTTATATGAATATTTTTATCGTAATTAATACATATTAATGTACATACATATTTATGTACATACATATTCAATATTTCATTTAAAACTTCAACGTTCGCGCTGGTCGCAGTGCAGCATATTTTAATAACGGTGTTTTTGTAAAGCCGTCTGGTGAGTCACATATTATATTCACATAATATGTTTTTGAATACTATGTTGGAACTGCATACACTAAACTTGTTTAAATTAAACTACAAATCAATAATTAACAGTATCTATAAAGAGTGGAAAAACTATTAAGTCGTGGCTTCGTGTTAGAGCAGACGCTGACTCAGTGGCCAAATTTTCAATAAATCAATTTAGTGCCTCAGCTAGTTACAGTTTTTATAGATGTTCCTTATTATTTTTCTTTAATGAAAAAGTATGTCTTTTTACCCATTCTAAATGAATGATATACAGTAATGATATATAGTATATTGTAAACTTGACTTTTTAACGGAGTTTAGCGTATGAATGTACTTTATAGTGCATGTGAACATAAACTTTAGTTATTGATGTGCATAGGCGTGGTTGCCCAACAACTGGAACTGCTACGACTGGTTCCAGTCCTGTAGTCACGAGTTGTGTATAATTGTAATTCTGAACTAATTGATGAATAATTGCATCACAAAGTTTGATTTATAATGCTAATTTTAATGTATTTAATCACTAAAATAGACTAAATATGAATTTCTTAAGATATATGAAAATTTTTAACGTATGAAATGTATCTATTTGTACCAATTGAGTACTTATTAGAATACGACTGACTGGCCTCTTATTTGGTACGGCGGTCCCAAATTACATCATTTTTAAGTCGACCATATCTTATCGAATAATACAGTTATATGACATCAACGTACAAAATTATAGTTGGTAGGATTGCCTTGAATGTAAAAGAAGGTCGTTAAAATTATCCGCGTTTTGAATACTAATACGATAGATGCTAAAGTGCCTAATGGCAATCGGTGACGAATTACTTTTGCAACAATAAATCATTTTTTTAATTTTTTTTATAATTTTTTATTATTTTTTTGCTCAATATGTATGCTCTGTTAGCGACCTATGTAATAAATAAGTAAATAAATAAATTTTCTGACAGAAAGCTTGTGTTGCTATTTCAACTAGGTAAAGGTCTTCTAACACAAAGTAAAGATACATTGCAATCAACGCCCCTATAACAGTCCTGTATCGTATCATAAGGGTGGGATTTTTTCACTATTTCGATGGTAGGTTTTTCACAAATTCACTACCATCCACTCTCAAATAAACTGTCTTTCCTTCAGCAAACGTTCCGTAAATGTAATCCAAAGACAATTTCGCAAAATAAGGTAGATACTTACTGTAACAATTATATTATAAATATTGAGATGTCTAAAATCTAAATCCTTAGTCTCTCCCGTGACCATATTTTCTGTAAAGCATTTGAAACGTTGAGGACAAAAATATATGAAATAAAACTGCGACAAAATCTGAAAAGATTTCATTTAAAATGTCAAATATTCGCGTAAATCTAAGAAAGTATTATGTGAACCTGTATTTATACCAAATCTTCGCAGATTTAGTAAAAAAATTCAGAGGTTATTTTATATGGTGAAGTTGGAATAAATAATACACTATAGACAGAGTTAAATGAAGAGAGCTAACTAGTTCATAAGAAAACCGCGACGGCCTTGCGCTCTATAGACATCTCTGCGTATTTTTACCGTCTCGCTAAGCGCATCTTTTGTATCCCAACAATGGACCACAGTACAAAATTGCGGTTCTAAGACGTGGAAGTTGAAATGAATGACGTACTTAAATGCATTATTATCTCAAAACTAGAGTTTCAAGCGCTTAAAATATTGTGTATCATTCAATGGTTACAAAGAACAATACAGAACAATTGTGATTTTTCATAGTAAAATAAAACACTGAGTGTTTAATAGTTGGCTTTTTAAAATAAATGGTAACTAATATCAATCATTGTAAATCTTGTGTAACAGCTAGTTATTGATAAGCGTAAAGACAAGCATACCGAGTTGCGTAGACAAATCAGGGGTGAATGTTTGAATAAAACAATAGACAGAGTACATTCTAGAAACCCATCAGATAAGTATGAAGCTTATATCGAGATAAATAATACTTTGTCAAAATATGTCAAGAGAACATTATGATTAGATTATTGGAAAATTTGAATTTATTTGAATACCTAGAGATATTACAAAATATGTATAGATCAACGTACAATGTACATATGTACACACATATCTCTACATGTAACAAGCCAGCGATAACTAAATTAAATTGAAAATTAAAAAAAAACCCCGACTATCTTGGATAGATTTTCATCAAACGCTAGCTAAGAACACTCCCGACTAATTTACCTTTCAAACAAAAAAAAAATCAAAATCGGTTCATCCATTCGGGAGATACGATGCCACAGACAGACACACACATACAGACACGTCAAACTTATAACACCCCATCGTTTTTGCGTCGGGGGTTAAAAATAAATCAACTTCATGAATACATTTAAACAATATTTTTGAACATTTACAAAGAAATTGTATTAAAACAAATTACACTACTTTACAAAAAAATTTTTTTTCTTTTACCCAAAGATAATTCATATTGAATATGTTTTCTACCTACACTCTTACTAAAAAAATATATGTCTCATATTTTTATCACGTCAAGTTTTTTTAATATATCCTCATTAAATTATTTGGCTATCTTGTTACTCGTGTCTGGGTTATTATTCGCTATTGTTGTGCTATTCTATTATTTAAACATTTTAATTTATTTCAAAATGTCCTCAAGACCGTGCCCAACTTTTGCTATGTTTGTGGTCAAATTATCCTGTCAAAAAAGAACAGACCAATCACTGAAGGCGTAAAAGGAACCTATTTCTAGTACTTCGAGATATCGATGACAAATCTTGATAAAAAATGGGTTCCTGGAGTAGTGTGTAAAAATTCTAGAAGTATATTATTGAACTGGGCTGCAGGAAAAGGAAAGCACTTGCATGTGATTCATATCAAACTAGAATTAATGAAAATTTTTATCGGAGCATGTTGACTAAGATATTGACTAAGATAGACATACTTTTAAGTATTTAAAAATCATTTTTCCTAATCTTTCTGATGCTAAAGTCAAAGAAGGAATCTTTGTGGGGCTCCCAATAAGAAAAATATTAAACGTTGAAAATTTTGATGGTAACTTATTTAGTGTCGAAAAAGATGCTTGATATTCATTTAAAGCAGTGGTGAAAAAATTCTTGGTCAACAATAAATTTGTTTCCAATTTATTGAGGAATTACCACAAAACAGGGGTGAACATGTGGTTAAAAATCATTTTTTACATTCGCACCTGGATTTTTTTACCTGAGAACATGGGAACCGCAAGTGTTGAAGATGGTGAATGTTTTCATCAATTTGAAGAATTATGAACAGAGTTACCAAGTTTTGGGATTAAAATATGTTAGCCTATCACGGCTGATCTATGTTAAGAAAAACTGACGCTAATCAGATAAAAGAAGGAGTAATCTGTGTCATTTTTCATTTTTTTCGTGGGTCATATATAAGAAATTGTTGAAACCAAATATAGTAAATATTTAAAAAACTTGACGTCTTATATTTTTTTCCACTTCAGTATCTTACTTAGGGTTTATTATTCTACCGATTCACATTAGTTTCATCTATGGGTAAAAAATCTTGTAAAGTAGTGTTATCAACGTGACGGTGTCGGATTTGCGTGGAGAATCCCGAGGAATTTAAAATAATTTGGGTTTTTGCTATAACTGAACAGTGTGTGATTAAACTATGGTTCTATTTCTATCTTTATTTTTTATTATCATTTTATCTTTTAAGCTATAAATATTATAATTATAAAAATTCTATACATACTGGTGTCCTACATAACGAGTCCCTCCATTAGACACATCACATGATGGATTATTGAAAATATGTTCTAGTTTGTCCCTTAAAATTTAACTCTACAATTACTTTTTTAAAAAATGTTCCGACTTTAATGTAATTAGTCCCCTTATATTATATTATAGGTCTACTTATTTTTAGAATAGATAAAGAGATGAGTGGTCCTTAAAAACTGTTTTTCGTAGTATGTAAAAATTCGCAAAAATAATAAATTATACAAAGATGTTTAGTAGCATGAATCAGAAACATACTTTACTTCGAACAATGATGTCATATAGATTTTAGCAACATAGTGTAAGTACATGTAGTACTTACTTACTAGGTAGGTAACTTACTTACTACACTTACTAGGTAGGAAAGTCATAATTTGTCTAATCTTACTATAAATACAACACGGTTCTTAGATTGATTTATTCATCATTTATATAATATCATTGGAAAAGAGACAAAATTAATATTATATAGCATTGAGAGTGTAGAACGTTTTTATATCAAAATAACACGCCTGAGCTATGCCTAATACATGTTAAAATAATTGTCAACGTACGACAATCAATGACGAGAATAGTTAATGGTAAATTTCCGTAAGGAGGACAGAGACAACACATATAAAAAGGAAAAAGAATATGAAAAAAATAATGATATTTCGAAACGTAAATTGAGAGTGACGCACATAAGAGACGTACAGGATATTATCTTCTATGATACGCACGGTTTGCTACGAAATTAACTTCTTAGTAGTTAGTAAGTTTGTGTAAAAATTATACACATTACCGTGGATTTTTTGTTATCAATGCTTGTTTACAATACCTTTGTTAGAATATGTGTGTATATACTTAAAAGTTATTATATAAGATATAACTTTATATAGTATACTTAATAGCTGTTTATATATTCTTTACGATAAACAAGCTATTTATAATTACATCAAGCAAATGACGTCCAATACAAAGAAATAAAATTGAAACGCGCAACATAAATATTTCTCCGTACTTTTTTATCAGTGTTTCATCAATAGTCTTAATTTAAATTTGACTTCATTTAATTTATAGCTACATGATATTTTATGTATACACATTATTAAATGATGCAAGCAAAACCGTGATTCATCAACAGTACGTTTCAGAATGGCTTATCTATTATTATTTTGTGGTTTTCATAATGGGAATTTAATAACTTAATATTTGTTAATAAATGTGTTTGTAGGTGCTTATTGCATAACTAGCGGCTCACCATCGCTTCGTTTGGGTTCGCCTCAAGGAAAACAAAAATAAACCTATCCCACGGGAACCGTACATTTTTCCGGAATAAACAGTAGCCAATGTGTTATTCCAGACTATAATCTATCTTTGTGCCAAATTTCATCCAGATCCATTCAGCCGTTCTGGCGTGAACGAGTAACAAACATCCATACTCACAAACTTTCACATTTGTAATATGAGTATAGATTTATATGCAATGCGATTTGATTTACTTCAAATAAGGTGGTAATCAATACAAGTAGGTATATGTATGTAAACAAAGGCAATAATAGCCCAGTGGTAAAGAACGCGCTTGTTTGAGAAATCAAGTGAAGCGTATTGATACCCCAGGTCTTGCCCTCTGATATTTTTATGTGCGAATAGTTTTCAACATGATTACCACTTGTCTTATGATAAAAGAAAACATGGCGAGAAAAGCTGCATGTCTAAGAGAACCTAACAAGTTTCTATGTGAATTCTGCTAACCTGCACTTGGCCAGCGTGGCGGTATAGTCTGATTCCCTTCGTGTTGAATGGGCCTTCCGCCCGTGCCCGGCAGTAACGTTCAAAAGGGCTGAGTACAATATGCAATTTTTTACCTATGTGTTTATTTTATGCGATTTGAGATAGTTTAAAACCAATATACCTAAGTGTTTTTTTTTAATTAATAGGTTATATCTTATATATCATACTAGTGACTCACCCTCGCTCCGTTTCGGGTTCGTCCCTGGATTAAAACAAATCTATCCCACGGGAACCGTACATTTTCCGGGATGGGGCTATCTAATGCAAAAACATTTTTCAAATCGGATTAGTAGTTCTTGAGATTAGCGCGTTCAAACAAACAAACTGTGTCTCTTTATAATATTAGTAAGTATAGATGCCAAAGAAAGACAATACCACCTTTCCCATATAACATATTCATTAAAAAACAGCTGAAAATTATCCGGTACGGATGAAATTATTTTTAAATTTAGCTTTATTGATGTGACTACCGGTTTGATCGGTTTGTTGGCAATTGTTTGAGGTCGCGGAAGTAACCCACTGCCATTGTTGTCTAGACACTTCGGCCTATGTGAAAGTATTTCAATTTTAACTTTAACCCTATATACGTAGGGTTTTAGGTTAAAGTAAAAACTATTAATACAATTTTGGTTTTTTAATTATGTTTTTACTCCCGCTTTGCTATATGAGTCATCTATACTTTTTATGTTTTTACGGAGCAATATGTAAGATAATAAAATTTCACGGTGTTCGCTTTCTAGCACACCTGTTTGTGGCTGTTAATAGTATTTTTTTGCGTCTGGTAATGCTATATGTAGTTTTTCGGCTTTATCAAATTACATACAGACCACCTGGCAGTGCAAATATAATTAATTATGTATATTTTAAATTCAATTGCCTTGTTTTGTGGTTTTCAAATAAATTATGTGAAGACTAAATACCCATATTATATTATAATATATATATATATTTTATTTTTATAATATTTTATTCATTTCAATAATCAATTTATTATACTACTAAATTTTATTTAAAGATGTTAATTAATAAGGTAAAATAAAATGACACGTATTGTACTTAAAAAAATAAATATCGTTATTTTAAACGGAAATTTACGGAGAGAGAAAAATCTATAGTTATAACTTATAACCAATTTTTAAACGGTACATTTAGTAAAATGTATATTTATATGTTTTGTAAGGAAATATTTTTGTAGCTATGTCTATTATCATACTTATCACATATAGGGAAAATAGTATGTTTGTAGGAAACCCAAATACTTGACGTCAATGAAACTTGATTTACATAATGATTAAATTATCAAACTTCCCCGCAAGCGACTTCTTAGTTATGACATACAGCATATCATATATTGATTACATCTATAAATATAATAAAATTCTAACTGTATCGAATCTGTATATTAAATATTTTTTGGAAAATCTTATTGAAATAATCATTATTATCGATACAGAGGCCGAATCTATAGTTTTTAGAATTTTTGTCTGTGTGTCTGTCTGTCTGTGAGCGCATCACAAGAAAACCACTGGACAGATTTTGATGAAATTTGGTATGATGATAACTGGTTATCCGGATCAACTTATAGGATTCTTTTTACTGCGGGAAAATGTCTCATCTCTGAGAAATCTATGCTTAACGTTAAAACGTAACTCGCTAGTTGTAAAAAATATTTTACTAATGTAGTTAATATAGGTATAAAAAAGGTAAGTTTAACGAAACGATTAAAATTTTCTTAATAACTACCCACTTACATAATTCTTTAAATTTTATAGATAACTATCGCAAATGTTTATTTTGTTGTGACCCACTTATTGCATCCTTGTTCTTAATTTCCATGAAAAACGAATGACGGCTAGTGAAAATATTGATAAAAACTACATGAGTTCGTCAGGTGTTTGCGTTGCAGTAGACAAACCAGTTCCGTCACAGCCTCCCACCCACACATGCAGTTGTAATGGACACTCATTATTTGCGCGAACGAAGAAGCGTTTGACTGTCTCTCATCTCGCTCACATCGCCCATCTTGACATCGGGATTAATAGATTATAGCTCATGTAGATTAACTGCCCTTAAATGATTTATAAACAGAAATTTCCTTTGTAACATGTAATAAAGTCTTGAAATCAATTGAATTTGAATACGAGGTATTGGTATATGCTGTTTTATTTTAAATACATTAATAATATTTGAAATTAATGTTTTTTAAATTATATTACAATAAAAATATCGCCATATAGCCACTATTTCTGGTTGTCTAATCGGGAGTTCCGAAATATAGCTAGTTTATATACCAGTTATTATTTCTATTCGCTGTTATAAGTTTACTTAAACGATAATTTATATGTCTGCGCAATTCTGTTATTAAAAAGTTATTTTACTGTAAATTGTTCAATCTTTTTTGATAAAATTTAATCTTTAGCCGGTGCAAGTTCATATATGGAAAGCATAACGCAACTCTGTCACGTAGTTTCAAAGTAATCGGTGTCATAAGAAAAAATGTGTAACGAATTTAAGACTTTTCTTGATGTCACCTGAAAATGGTATATTACGTAAGAACAATCACACGAAAAACAATCACACTAGTATATTAAGTTGTTTATGACTGGAGTACGATGACTAGCAAAAGTAAGGCGTTCGACTTCGCTTGGTTTAAATTATATTATATTTATTTATTTTTATAACCTTTTTGACAAATAGTTTATTCTACTAAGTAATGTTTAAAGAGGAAAGTGACCTTGGTTAGGGAGTATCCATTAATTATGTTTACGATTGTGAATGTATGTTGGCGATGTTTCGACCCCTCTTGCTCCCTTGGTAAGATTTCGTGAGATTTTTTGAAATGTAGAGAAAATAAAATAAATAACAAAACAATGGTCGTAATAAGTTGTACCTACTGAACTTATTTTCGGTGAAAATTATAAGTGCATCGTATGTTTATTACAAAAGGTTGTGGCATTATTTTTTTATGAATGATCTTCACATCGCACCGTATATGAAAAAGACATATTCACTCCAAAATAATTTATTTACTATTAATAAATATTTGTTAATAGTTAAAGAATATTTATTGAATGGTAAGAAATATTTGTTCATATTTAATAAATGAATAAATCGTTTCCAATAAATGAATTTATTAATAGTTATTAAATTCTTCTATAAGTGCATAATTAAACCGCAATTAATATTATTATATATGATAAGCGACTTACCCTCGCTCCGCTCGGGTTAATCTAGTTACGTTTGAACGTTTCGTATAGATTTCTCAGAAATGAGATATTTTCCCGCAGTAAAAAGTATCCTATAGGTATGTTGACCCGGATAACCAGCTATCATCATACCAAATTACATCAATATCTATCCAGTAGTTTTCCCGTGATGCGGTAACAGACAGACAGACAAAAATTCTAAAAACTATAGATTCGGCCTCTGTATCGATAATAAAGTCTATTTCAATAAGATTTTCCAAAAAATATATAATGTACAGATTCGGCTTAGTTACTATTTATTATATGTATAGATTTAGCCATATTTTAGTGGAGAAAAATCTTTTACTTAAATTAACCTAGTCTTCTCGCAATTTTACATTGTTTCTTGCGGAAAAAAAATTAAGTGATATTTGCCGATACCATCCTCTCCCCCACGTAAGATTGAGTGAGGTTTGCTCGACCACCGTAATTAATGGATGCCCCCTTAGCTATATCTAAAATTAGCATATCTTTAAAACAATACGAGTTAGTTATTAAAATATAAGTAGTTTATCGAATGTAGTAGTGTTTTGGCACCAAAAGCGAAAATAACCTATGAAAATATTTACAAAGTGCATATTTTTAAAACAATATACTAATATTTCAAAATATGAGCTGAAATTAATATTTTGGTTTTAGATTTTCCAATGCGTGTTTACCTACATATTATTAAGGTCGTAACCTGATTGAATTACTTTATTTATGAGCACAAAAATTGTAATCACAGAGGCGTTAGTAACAAAGTTATGACACAAATAACACAGGTATTTCCAATATTATACACGTAATTTCGTATGGACGCGTCGCATTCCTGATAAAGAACAAGGTAAGAAACCGATTTAAACTTTTCCATCTTAGCAGTCTACAGCTTACCTACGTCATACAATCTTTTCCTGTTTTATCATTAATATAACTGTAAAGTTCTACGAAATTGCTTACAAAAGGTAGTAAAGTTTCCTTGCTCAATGATAGATGTAGATATATAATATGAATGTATATATTTCCGCCAATTTTGCTATTTATGTTAAACCACAATGTTTCATTATGGCTATAAATGGCGTGACACCATAAATCGCGGGGCATGAAGCACAATGTACACCATGCCATAGGTCTTTTTCAAAGGCGAACGGGACATTGACCTAATTCAAATAGGTTAACTGTATGGCAAATGTTAAATTAAACTTTACGACGTAGGTCAATAAAGATTGACGTAGAATCTATTCAGCCTAAGGCATAGGCATAGGTAGGTTATATACATCTATGTTAAATAGATGATGTAATGCAGCTTAAGATAGGTTGATGCAATTTGCAATATATATTTTATATTGCTAATTTTCTAATACAACATCGCACACGATCGGATCATCGAAAATAATAAACACACGTTAAGTACGTGAATAAAAAAGAATAGAATTAAAATGGAATTAATACTATCTCCTTAATGTAATATGTTAATGTTGAAAAAATTTGGATTAAAAAAAAAATTTTTTTGAAGAAATCAAGACTTATCAAAGCCGGCTATAGGCATACCTGCCTACTTCAGTGTATAATTTGTACCTAATATGTCAAAGTTTGTAATTTTAAGTTGAGAGGTTAAGGAGGTAATGGTAATGTGTAGAGACCACTATACAATCTCTTAAGTAAATCTATGAACTGTAACTGTAAGAAAAAAAAATTTATACGAGTACGAATCATATACTATGATCTCTAGCATAGTCATTGAGTTTATATATACCATAGTGAAAGTGATTGAATAAAAAGGTAAGGCTTACGCTTATAAGCTAAAGGGGTGCTAGATGATCTCTGGAAAATATAGTGTTTAATGTTTATTATTGATACATAAAGAAGTCACGTAGAACGCCAAGTGTTTCTCAGATAGGACATATGAAATCTTTCTACTTAAGAATTGGAAGCAAAAAAGCACACACGAAATATACTTATTGTTTATCCAACTTTATACTATGTACTTGTTTCTATAGCTATTCTCTTTATAAGGCGTACTTCTGATTATTATGTAATTTTAAGACAAAAAGGGATTCTTAACATAAATTCTATGGAACTAACTTTTTCATATATACACGCTATGAATAATGTATAACCCATGGCAGATAGTGTGAAGGATGCCGATTAGGCAGCATGACGCGCGTACGCAGTGTTTAGACTGGGCGCCGTATGAGGTCGGCTCGCGGTGGGTGGCGTCTCACGGTTACGCCAATAGCTTTATTTAGTTTCGTTTTTTTTTATGTGTAGGATATTAATTCTTAAAAGATACTCAAAAACATTAAATTATACCGTTTTGTCATATATGATCTACTATTTCGTAATTAGGTCAAGTTTTAAAAATTTAAATGATTTTTTTTTTTATATTACGTTATATTTAATAATATTTGCAAGAATTTGTGAAAATAAATGTTTTTAAAGCGCATAGCCAACTTAGCGTGCTGACATTTATTAAAGATGTAGGTCGTTTTTTACTTAACATATAGCTACCTAAATTTTCTTATTTACTAGAGTTTATATAGTATTCCATTACTTTTCGAAAAACTTTTTACACCTTAAAAATATGCATAGCAATAAAGACACTGTTTAAATACTTAACTACAGAGATAATGCACAATATTTATTTAAATTGTTAGATATGTTTAACCCATTTACGTTCACAGCGGCGTTTCGAACAATGAGTTGGATTTTCAAAAGTTTACTATCGTTTATTACCCCGGGACTTAATGTAACGGTAAATTAAAAGGAAGTAAGAAAATGAAGTGTTATTTAAAACAGCGAAGGCCGATCCAATGTAGCTACTTAATTCTTTCATTTCTGTAAAAAGAAATTTACTGCAAATAATATAAGGTACATTTTTAAAACGTCTTAAAAGAAAGAATAATGTCGAGGAAATTGGAAGGAATCTTCCAAGGCAAATAAAAATTCTTTTTTTTTCCTATTGCGATAGAATTGCAAAAATGTAGCTTAACAAGTGTTCGCCTCTGACATCGTCCGCGTTTATAATTCACTAAACATGACTTTTATAGCAACAAATACAAAATATAAATATGAGATTACGTAGACTTCAGGTTTCGAATCAACTCCACTGATTATTAGAGATATTTCATTTCCCTAACGATATTTTCCTTCACCCTACTTTATAATAATATTGAAAATGATTCGCAGATAAAAATCTCGGAATTGTGAGCAAGCGCTTTACCAATATGTTACCATGCGTACCTAAATGGTTTACCTAATGCAAAAAAATTGAATTCTATTTGTCATCAGTATTTATAAATAATAATAATAAATAAATACCTTGGGATATTAACACACAGTACCGTCTAGTTCCATGTTAAGCTACGAGGCTTGTGTTATGGATACTAGACAGTTGATACACTACACATATATTTCTTTAAATACATGCATATTATAAATATAAACACACATGACTGGAGTACAAACGTTCGTGCTCATCATACAAATGAATGCCCACAGCGGGATTCGAACCCGCGACCGCTGGCACAGCAAGTAGGGTCACTAAAAACTGAGCCAAACGTGTCGTCAATATTCGTCGTTATTTACTATCAAATTCACAAGAAAAACAGTTGAATCAAGACTGAAATGATGAGAAGCAAATGATGTATTTTAAAACAAAATGGAGCGGTCAAACATAACATTTAAGAAAAATTAACTGCAACATGACAAAATATCTATTTATAAAAGTGTCTAACTATTCTAATTATTAAATAATCACATTAAAAATGTCATAAATATCGATATGTATAAGTGGTTATGTTATCTATACTTATTAGCATCTCGTATTCAGTTTATATTTTAGTAGATACATCTTCAATATTCATTTGACAGTGGTAATATGTTAAAGCAAGGACAAGAATTAATTTATTTTGTACATCAATCTGATGGCGCTAAGTGTAAATCAAACGAACACACGTCAAATCAGCCTCGGAATGCGAATCGTAAATCTTTGAGAGAACATGTATTGAATAGGGAACAATGTTAATTTATTCAGTACAACATATTAGCAATGCAAGGCAAAGGTCATATAAATTCATGCGTCAAATTTGCAAATATTATCTTGAATTCAATAAACACTTTGAACGCAATCGTATCAACTAAAGCTTACAAATGTAGACAAAAATGATCTAGAATTATAAAAATATCTTCACTCTAAGTCAGAATATACATTAATATTATTGTAAGATTTAAAATATACCTTTATGTCAAAGCTATTTTGAAGTCTAGACTGCAAGGCCATAACTTATGTTGCATAATAAAATAAATTTATGTAAATTGTCCAAAAAATATAACACTAATAACTTTTCTCACTGTCTCTTCTATAATTGTAGGTGATGAATCAATCTTCAAAACGACTTTATATGTTTATTAGCGGACCAGCGGGTAGACGCTGTCCTGTAACAGACCTCGTCTGGATCTAAACAACAACCTAACAGGACTAGCTATAACCTCTTGGTTATAGTTAGTCCTGTTAGGACACTTCTTACTATCCTGGTGACCCAAAGAAATTTCATCAAAGTTGGTCAAGCCCTTTGGGAGATGAAAAAATACGAACACACGCACACTGGAATTTTATATACTTATACAGAGATAAGAAAAATTTATATACATATATAACAGTAACAAAAACAACATTATCAAATTAAATGAATGAATAAAGAAATTGTGTAAATATATAATATTGTAAGACCTCTCTCTGAGAATGGAAGGATTGAGGCAGTTATACCTACACAATGGTTACAACTTACAAGTATCGACAGCTCACAGCTCGTCGATTTCGCGTCATCGACTAAAATAATTTTATGGGTACCTACTTATATGCGGCTAACGATACAAGACCAATGTTCACATCTAAAAACTAAAGTTAATATATCACATCACATGTTAATCACATCAACCTAAAAAAAAATTCAAAGTGAACGTCAAACTAAAAAATAAGAGTCAATTATAAACAAATAATACGTAAAATGCCTTTTCAAATATACTTTTAACTAAAAAAAAAAACATTGATTGTGTACAATACAAACGCAATATATGGCAAATAAACACAATACTAGAAGATTCATGACTTTGAAGCCCTTTAATGAGTTAAAAAACTTAATTCTATATCCAAATAAGGTTCAGAAGAAGCATGCAACAGAATTACCGTTTGTTGTTCAAACGAACTTTCTGGCCGGTTCGGTTACAACTTTACTGTTATTTTGCTTCTTATCTTAAGTATTTCAGCTTCGAACCTATCAACAACACGTTCATTGTTTAACAAACGCTGCGAAAGCTGCTTTGTTCGAATACAAGGCATATAAATAAGTTCGATTTCTAAACGTTCTCCTTATATAAAATGTTTACTAGCAAATTCAGCAAATTCATGATTGTATTTGTTTTTTTTTTAAATTAGTTTAAAATTGTTGTTACATTTAACTGATCAATTGCTTTTAATAAACATTATCAGATAGTAATATTGTACAAATCACATTTATTTGTGGTAAAACTTCGCTTATAGACTGGACAAACGGCCCCCATTAGATGCTAAATGTTTACGTTATTACTTATTGCCGCCGACGCATACAGAAATAAAAATACGCCCACATATTATCACTTCTTACTAAATGAACTTTAATTTGTATTTGAAGTAGTGTTTTTGGAGATCTTCTTAAGTTGGACGAGTTGCGGGGCTTTAAGAGAAGGTGAAACGAGAGGTGCAGTGTCCTAATCGTGATGTGTTCATGCCTGACTATGAATGGCTGTTCATTTATCTCGCTCTTACATATTGCCGTAAATGAGACGAATGAAAGTATTGAAATAAATAGTACACAGAGCATTAAGCATTTGTTCCTAAAAATAAAATAAGCTCTTGCTTATATTATGTTTTAGGTGAATCAAAGGAATCAAAAGGAAATGCGATTCAAGGAAGGTAAGTAGAACCCATATATTGTAACAGAATGTTTTCTCAAGAATCGAATACGAGCAGGTTTCATGATTATAGGATTCCTTGAAGCGTTCTACTGCGGTTCAGTGAGGCAGACATCGGCTGATTTTAACGATGAAATGTGCCTCGCGTGACTGCCTCTACCAGGTCGATAAATTAAAACTAAAATTGATTGTAATTTGAACTTTTGTGGCAAATTATGTTTCAGATTAAAAAGGAAACATCGCATAAGCATTTCACGTGTACACGAGAGAGAAATTTTTCGTTCACATTTTAAATTTAACAAAAGGTGTGTGCGGTGAATGAACAATTTGTGATCGGTGGCGTTTATCTGATCTCAGTAAATCAGTTGCAGTAATTCCATTCGTTACGCAGGGAAAATCAGTTGCCTCTCATATTAATGAACGTAGAGTTTAAAAATATTTTATTTTATAGTTGCATTAAGTTTGGTATGAAGCATTGAAAACTCTACGATTATTTTTCTAGGTTTATGATCAATAGATACAAAAATAAATCTTTAGGAAATAGAGCATACAAAAATTGGATAGGTATCAAACAATTCATTTTAGTTTAATCATAAAAAGGTTAAAGTTGTATATTGAAGATTTAAAAAATGTTTTTGAGGGATATTTGGGTTGTAAGATGAGCCATTTCAGCTGTTTTTAGAATCATTGTGGGTCTCACCCGGACGGATTTGAATCGGACATTTTCTTATGTAAGGGTTGTTGGTAATTCTCATCATATTACTATTATAATCCGTGTTGCATCGGCCGCACGAACAGCTATAGTAAAGATTTTAGGTCCAATTAAGCAATTAAAGATCGATCACACCTTTGTTTGTCTTGATCATTTTTTTTTACTACTTTTAATATTTTGAATTTTTTTGTCATTATATTCAGTCGTATATATAATATATGTTTTTTATATCGTGATTTCTTTTTAACATTGTTTTACAAATAAGCGCTGAAATGTTACAAAAAGGAAAACCCTGTATTTATATTGGAAAGAGCTCAAATACATAATTACTCATTTTTAACGAGAAAAGGCACAAGGCAGTATTGTTATTAGTTATAAATAATTAAAGAAGATCTCTAAGGTTATAAATTTTATAATAATTATTTTTTCAATTTTTGATTAACATTAACTTAAGGATTGTAAAAATACCAGTAAATGAAATAAGGTACTAAATAAGTTTCAATTGTAAATACATAATAATGGTACTTTTTGTCGCAGTCTTACTTTGAGCTATGTAACAGTTACGTCAACATCTAAGCCCGATTGAATAAATGCACGACTACACATTTAATGTCCATTACGAGTGATATGGCTGCATGTATATTGCATGAGTACATATCTTATAGCAGATATTTATAGGCTTTTACGCTATTGTACTTTCCGATTCGTCATAAATGAAGTTTTTTTAAGTGTATGTAATAATGCATAAGTGAAATTATTTTTAAAACTAACCTAACTTGCTTATATTATTTTTGTAAAATTACTATATAGTATATAAAAATAGTTTATTTGAAGTAAAATATATAACATTAACTTATGCCAATATTGACTAGTACTTTGTAAGGTAGCGTTACAGTGCGACTTTTCTATCTATACATATAATAAAATTGTAACTAAGCCGAATCTGTAGATTAAATATTTTTTGGAAAATCTTATTGAAATAGACTTTATTATCGATACAGAGACCGAATCTATAGTTTTTAGATGACTAAGAAACGATTTTTTTTGAAATAGTGAAGAGGGACAGCAAGTGAAAAATATTTTTAGTGTAGAATTGTTGATTTGGTATTTCAGTTGTTCCGAAACTCAATTAAAATAGTAAAAATGGTTTATCTGAGTTTTCGCTATTATTTTATTAGACCACTGTGACCTAGCGGCGTCTTGGATGCAGTCACTGTAAGTTACCTTGTGAGAACTTTTTTCTTTCAAGTACCTGTTATAGGCTAAATACCAGAGAACTGCAGCTGCATGTGTACAACAACCCATCTCTGGTGCGCCTACTTCACCTACACTGACAGTGCCATCCACAAACTGATGAGAAAAATCAGTTACTATATTGAATCCGTGCGTTATATATATTTGACGATGAATGTCGCGATTGTAATTAAACACGGATTATATCATCGCGAATCACGATCGGCAGTTTCCACATATATGTATATGTATGTATAGGTACGTATGTCCACCATATGAGCGCACTAGGCCAATACTTTTATATTTAATATATATTATTGTTTACACTATATTATTTAACTTTCCGTAATTGATAGGGGAAATGACTTAGGTTATTGACACCCACCTTTTAATATAAAAACAAAAAAATGGTATCTTGTTAAAAACTTTCCAGTTTTTACGTTAATCATTTAAATCGTACGGAAAATTACCTAGAGATTTATTCAGTTTATTGACACCACATCCTATCATACATATCTGCCAACATAGAGGTTATATTCGTTATCGTTGAATTTCATACGAGAGAATATGAAAGGCTAATTTTTATCAATCTAGATATAGGCAAACTTTAAGTTTTTACTTTTGTTGGCCTTATTAATCATGGGGGTTGATGGCTAGAGTATGGCTTCTTTTGCCTGGCATATATTAATCCCGGCTTGTAGCTTCTTTTGCCTGGCATATATTAATCCCGGCTATTACTAGGGTCTACCACCTATGTGTATACAAGTTTTATTCAATCTTATCACATAGTTTGCAAGTGACTAAGAATGAAAGTATTATAATATGTTTTCCTGTACATTCTACTCTTTGCTTATAACATTCCTACGCGATAAGGTTAGGCGCCTTATATTTACTTATCTGAAACAGTGTTCCAATTTGTTTTAGTAACAGCATATTCATAACTAGCGACTCACTCTCGCTTCGCTTCGAGTTCATCCCTAGATAAAAACAAATCTATCCCACGGGAACCGTACATTTTTCCGGGATGATATATAGCCTATAGCCTTCCTCAGTTAACGGGCTATCCAATGCAGAGAGAATTTTTCAAATCGGATTAGTAGTTCCTGAGATTAATTAGCGCGTTCAACCAAACAAACAAATAAACTCTTCAGCTTTATAATATTAGTATAGATTAATTCATGGTTCTGTCTAATTATAAAATGATTTAAAAAAATCTAGAAAATCATAACATGTCTTCATAAGGGCGTAAACCTAGAGTAAAGTCAACTTTAAGTGAAGAATAAGTATAATGAATTTGCACAGAAAATATGGATGACCAATAAAATTTAAGTCATTTGGAAATTATAATGAATCAGTTTTTATAGTAATGTATAGTAATAGCAATTGCACGTTTCATAGGAATGCAATAACAATTAAAAATATTACGAACCAGATTAAAATTATAATATTAATTGATAATTACAACATAATCAATGGCTTATACGAGATTACTGAGTTAACTACTTTCATAGAAGCTATGCATCTACTTATATCACAAAAAATAGTTTATGGTCCTAAATTAAAATATTTGTATTTGTCTTTAACGGAATTCGAATCTGAGACTTCTGTCCTGTCCTGAGCTTTTCCTTTATCGACTACACTACGCGAGTATTAAATATTCATTGTGCCTAGGCCGCCTACTAATTTAGAATTAAACGATTTAAGAAACACGTTTATTGTTTTAAACATTAACGTTTCGCTTATGCAGCTGTTTGCTGTTGCTGCTTTGATGAGAGGTTGTCGACTTGTTTTCATTATTTTCTACAGCAAATAGATCGATTGAGGTTATCAGGAAAATGGTTCGATAACATCAGGCATGTACACTAACCTGTGTTAAAAATATATAGCGATAGTATGTCATACTGTTAATAATACAATAATAAAATATACATATAATAAAATTCTAACTGAGTCGAATCTGTACATTAAATATTTTTTGGAAAATTTTATTGAAATAGTCATTATTATCGATACAGAGGTCGAATTTATAGTTTTCAGAATTTTTGTCCGTCTGTTTGGGAACGCATCACGAAAACAACCACTGGACAGATTTTGATGAAATTTGGTATGATGATAGCTGGTTATCCGGATCATTTTACTGCGGGCAAATATTTCATCTGTGAGAAATCTGTACTAAACGTTAAAACGTAATCCGAGGGTGAGTCGCTAGTCTTTTATAAATATTAAATATATAAATAGGCAAAAACAAAACAGTCTGTTTGTCAACCGATTTTCTTTTTTTTTTTATATAGCTGTTGAAGAGCTTTAGTGTTATCAATAAAAAAAACCGTTTCTTATACACAGAGATAGATAAATTCTATCAATATAATGTGTTTACTTCTTTTCAATAGTGATAATGGTCGAATTTCGACCACTGGGCGAATACTAGTATTTAGGATTGTAAAGGAGTATACAAATAGGATTGTAAAGAATTTCATTTCCATAAATTTGAATAATATGTAATTGTTCTGTAATCATTGATTTAAAATTATAAACATACTTATTTAAAGCAGTGGATTTAAGTTGTTTTCTCTTTATGCCGAATTGTCGATGAGTCACCTCCGGTCTGTTGGACTCGTTCGATTCGATATCGGACAGGTTTTATTTTCTCTTTACTTTTTATAAAATTACTCTATTTATGAACTGTATAGTGAGTATCATATTAAATTGATACTGTAGCTGCTATTTATCAGGTCCATCTTCAATGTAAAAATAGAAAATTGAAAATTTAATTTTTCATAACACTAAAATTAAAAAAATCTGTTGGGAAAAATTATGAGAAATACCCATCAATATATAGTTACTTTTTACGTTTATTTTTTTTACATTATCGTACGTCATGTACATAAAGAATGCAATAAATATTTATGTCCATAGATGACCTATATACTGTACAGTGTGCAGTGTACAAACAGGCTCGTTTATAATTCTTTTCACTTTTGCATCTTTTCTTTGCAACTTGACACGACGGTTTACATCGCCTGTCTAGTTTTCTTTTGTGTGAGGGAGAAATTCGCAAAATTATTCATGTTTGTTAAATCATTACATCCGTGTGACGTAGCCGGTAGCCCTTCAGAAATATATCACTTCGTTTGTCAGCTACCGCCATTATGCAAAATTGGCTGATTTCTATAATAGTTCGTATTTCTACTTAATAATTAATTTACTGTTAAAATATAGTTTTGATCAAGCTTTTTATTATATATCTTGAAATCAATATAAGAGGCTACATAACGTGAGTATTAAAAATTAAACAAAAAATGGTTACTTTTAGGCAAACTTTGAAAAACTTAAAACAAGTAATACAAATAATCACCATCTGAAATGAGTTGAGATTAATAATATTTATTAATCTGAACAACATATATACCATAAGATGTGATAAGTGTAATATCGGTTTGGTAAAATTGAAAAGATTTTTAGTTTTTAGTTACATTATTTTCGACCGTTGTTCTTGGGACTGATGTATTTGCTTGACAAAATAATGTCTATCTGACAGATGTTCAGAAAAGTTGTCATTATTTTATACTGAATATTTTATTTTATTAAATTTAATTTACTTGATAAGTTTCCGCATAGCAACCGAGGTCCATCGTCCACTAAGGCTCTAAGTATTTCGAATGCGATGAGTAATATTAACATAGGTATTCTTAATCCTGACGGTTTGAAAGAGGATCCTATGTTTGTAATAACCCAGGCGGAAACCGTAAGCCATCAGATATCATCTGATGACTTCCTTAAAACACAAACAAAACTATTCCAAACGGCTCAATAAAGGCTCACCGACGTGCATGCAGTTTGCAGAATGTTTGGAATGCTCTGCAGATTCTGAGAATTGCGTCTGTTCCCTTTATTGACGTTGCATATATATTTTTTGCAAAAATATCTAAGTTACTTTTTCACAAGATATACAAAGATATTCTTAAAACAATGTTAATTCTTTTTGACCAAATTTAGTTAAGTTGTCATATTCCAGATTACTTTCAATGGTCTTGTGATAATGAAAAACTTTTTAAAAAAAAATAAAAACCGACTTCCTGGCACTGAAAAGTAAAAAATAACTAAACAGAGGTTTTCATTTAAAATAGATACCTAATCAGATATTTTCGAAGTCGGTGTGCTTTGATTTGTATTGGCTGGCACCGACTTCGAAAATATCTGATTAGGTATCTATTTTAAATGAAAACCTCTGTTTAGTTATTTTTTACTTTTCAGTGCCAGGAAGTCGGTTTTTATTTTTTTTTAAAAAGTTTTTATTTTTCCATTTTTAGTGTAGACGTAATAAGCAAGTAATTTGTAAGAAGAAAGATTTTTAATAAAAACATAATATTCGATTAAGCCATTTATTTAAAAACCGCTTGACCGATTTCGATAAAATTTATATGGGACCACCGGGGAAGAATACTCTTTGAAACAAAAAAAAATTTCCAAATCGGTTCAGCCGTCTTTGAGAAATCCGTGAACATACATAAATAATAAAAACAATATTCGATTAAGCCATTTATTTAAAAACCGCTTGACCGATTTCGATAAAATTTATATGGGACCACCGGGGAAGAATACTCTTTAAAACAAAAAAAAAATTTCCAAATCGGTTCAGCCGTCTTCGAGAAATCCGTGAACATACATAAAAAAAAAAAAAAAAAAAAAAAAGATTCCGACGAATTGAGAACCTCCTCCTTTTTGGAAGTCGGTTAACAAAATAATGAACACTAGTAGCCTTTATATTTACACAATACAATTCCTCTCCATGCGGAACTATTATTCGTCGTCTGATCAGTCAAAGACAAGCCGACTTCCTTTGTGTAAACGTCTGCCTACTACGTGCAAGATTACCCGTACACATTATCCTGTGTTTCGCAAAGATATGCCAAGATAAGTTCAGATGATTTTTTTATTGATCTGCCTTTGTTGCAGCATCCATATACATATATAGTAATAGTCGTTGTTTGTTCGTGGATTGGTTTAAAAATAAGAGGCTCTATGGAATGTTCCAAAAAATGCTGTATAGAATCTTTTTATACTGCAAGGGAGTATTGGTTTAAAATGATTATTTGCAGAGATAGTTAATAACTCGACAATGACAGAATACTTTTTACTTTGATACAAATACTGATTCCGTGATATGTCAAGACAAGTTAGGATTTCGACTTAGAGACTGGTCGCTGGTTCAACAATTTAAGAGTTTGCGAGTGACTTGATATTATAGTAAGTTATATTTAAGCTTTAATAAAGATGAAATTCGAGAACATTATTGAAAGATATTGTGCGGAATTAGTTGTTTTTTTGCATAGATCATTAGACCGTCTCAATTGTAAATTGAACGCTATTATCGACAATGCCATAGAATGAAGTCACTTCCTTTTGGTTGACAATAATTTAAAGAGGTTAATAATGTCAATTGATCCTCCGGCAATTTGCCCCGCTTATTTCATGGATTAGGTTTATGTGTAGAAAAAGTAAAAGTGCAAATCAATCACCGTTACCGATCCAGGTAACTATTCAAACGAGACACTACTTTGTTTTCAAACGAAATAATGACAAAAAATTACCTCCATTTTCTGTAAAGCGAGTTGCCTCTATTACAGGAAGTAGAAAAACAAACAACATTTATGTGGGGGGATAGAGAAGAGAATTATTACATAATATGCAGGTCATTCGGTATCAAGAAAATACTAAAGCTAAAAATATTAAGCTCTTAATAAAGAATTAGTTTATGATTCAAAAGCTTTGATGAAATCATCAAAAATATACCAAGGTAATATATATTATCTATACAGATAAATAAAATTGGAGTGTGTTTGTAATATTAAAAAAAAACGCTTTTTACTAAATGCATATGGATGTATACACGGCACATATACCAAAACAACATTTTTTACATTTTTTGTCTGTCTGTCTGTCTGTTTGTTCTGGCTAATCTCTGAAACGGCTGGACCGATTTTGACAGGACTTTCACTGGCAGATAGCTGATGTAATAAGGAGTAACTTAGGCTACTTTTATTTTAGAAAAAAAAATAGGGTCCCACGAAGAAAAAAATAGTATAAATTAAAATTTGCAGGCATAAATTAGGGTGTATCTATCAGTGGTTTAAAAATTTAAATATTCTAAAGGACGTCTGCCGTCGAGAGAGAAGGATACAAAGAGGTTTTATGCATCAATCAAGGTTTTGATATTCAGTGCCGGATTTACCTACGACGGGGCCCCAAGCAATTTCAGGTTTTTAGGGCCCTCACAATGTTCACAACCTGAAGTCAGGCAATTATCGTACCTAGGGCCGTAAAATTATCGTACAACTGAACAGTCGAACGGTCAGCAACCTAAATGTGTTTACACCTGGAACAGGCGGAAGAGCAAAAAAAAAAAAAAAAAAAAAAAAAAAAAAAAAAAAAAAAAAAAAAAAAAAAAAAAAAAAAAAAAAAAAAAAAAAAAAAAAAAAGGCTACTTCAACAATTTTCTTATCCTACGAATGCAATCCCTACGAGCGGAAGAGCAAAACAAAAGGAATTTTCATGTTTTCCCTTATTACAAATCCTAAATACTTCAAATCCATAAGGAAACAATTTTCTTTCTAAAACATTACCTAACCCTGACAAAAAATTTTTAACCCATCCCACCTTCACAAATTATCGTATTTTATTTTGGAGTTTGTATTTTGTATTTTTTTTCTCAAATTTGCGAATATGTTTTCAAAATTTTGCAAATTTTGGGGCCCCTGTCCAAGCGGGGCCCCAAGCAATTGCTTCCTTTGCTTCCCGGTAAATCCGCCACTGTTGATATTGGTCAGTGAAGTGTAAAAAGCTGGTGACGCCCTGTCACGTATTTCCAAACGAAGGTTGAATTTTACAGTCAGTATGGTCATTTTAACTAACGTAATATTTTACATATAAGCATCAGATAATACGGATGCAAAAAAGTTTTCATTTTTTTCTAAAGTAACAGGAAAATTTTCCATCCATAGTAGGAAGTTTTCAAAAACAATATGAAGATTGTTTATAAATTGTCTTTAATCTAAACTTATGTATGGGCGATGTAAGTACATAGTACTTATGTGAAGCGAATGACAATGATTAGATAAATAAAATGTCGATAAAGATTCCAAGGTGTGAGTTAAGCGCTTGTGCAAATTATAGGTAGAGTTTCTACCATAGAGAAGAAATATATGAACATTTATATAAATAACAGATTACAGTCTCTACCGTAGAGACGACATATATTAATGTTTATGTAGACTTAAAATAATTAACCAATGGATATTATGTACCATATTAAACATCAATGACAGTGAACGACGTTGCTTAGGAACTGTGTTTAGTAAACACAAATACCTATTTTTATAACCCAATTTGTTCAATTAATAAATTCATGTAGGCGACTCGTATACGACGGTTGCACATTCGACATTATACACCAATTATTTTGTCTGTGTAATATTTTACATTTAACATATACAGTGTATAAACAATATAGTGAGCAATTCGTATCAATTAAGGCTAATTGCTCTAGTCTAAGCTTATCTGCCATGTTCACTATATGACATCTTTGTCTAACAATATAAATCTACATATTAATAATGATTGTCCTTTTGTGTAGACGTGACTCTATAATAAATTCCTATAATAAGTATAAGTATACATTCATAATAAACTGCTAGAGCGAGATAAGGCAATCAACCTCGACGAGGATTACCTAAGATGTCAATACTGTGCGCCGACGCAAGGAATCCAAATGTTTCGTACAACGGACAAAGGACCTAAGCGAATAAAGAGCCGTAACGCATCTACCTTTGTTGTTGCTAGAAACAAAATCCGCGTCACAAATTAGGCACAATCGTAAAAACACTGAACGTAACAAAAATAACACGTAAATTTCCAAAAGTCACTTTAAAAGGTGTGTACGGGGTGCGCAGACGACGGAGGTAGCGCCGTTCGCCGCGCCTTGCCCGAGAGCCTCCGACTTGGATATGCACACACCGCCTTCGGTTAAATTCTTTGCATAAATAAGTGAGAAAGCTCTTCGGCCCACTACTCATAAATATTCACTCACTACGCGAAATTCGATGCACTGCTTCCGAAACAATTTATAAAATCAACTTCCTTACCTTACACTGCGCAGTAATGATGTTCTAACGCGATCGATGAAGGAAAAACAAGCGCAAAGTAGACACAGTCACGTTCGTACGGATACGTCGAGAGTAATGGCGCCGGTTCGGTCCAACTTCCAACCCGTCGAGTGTTACTCAGACTCGGAAGGCTAAGCCTTGTTTGCTCAATGACGCGGTGCCTCACTTTGTCTCTTTTTTGTGTTACTTCAAATGCATAAGTAAGAGAGGGATAGCTATATCTTGTCTACACCGTGTTTTATACCTGTGCTGCAACCTACATCACCGGTGCGCTCAACAATGTCATGTCTCGTGTTTATTCGCTTTAAAAATCATGCGAAATATTAAACATACATATATCAGCTATTGCAACACTATTGTAATAATGTTTCAAAACATTCACTAATACTGCCACCAAAATGATGAAACTTGTGAAAAGTTTACATACAACTTTACCAAAATGGCTTTAACTTGTTCTAGATTCTTTTTCACGGACAATTTTAGTTGATCTCTTGCTATATTCATTATTTGTAATAAGAATGCATCTAAAAGCGAAAATAAATGTAAATACAATGTGAAATATAAAAAGTTTAAAGTTCAGATGAAAGATATATAAGTTACGAATGGCGCCATCTGTTGACAGTTTGCTAATATGACTACGTACTTTAAGTCATGTGATATTTTTACAGATTATAAACAAACCATTCCATCAAAGTGTTTCGTAAATAAAATCATAGATGGCGCTAAAAATTATTCAGTTTTAAGAGAAAATATTATTATGTACATAATAATTACATGAAATATGATGCTGTATGAAATATGAACCTGGTTGGGTTTCATCCAGCGAATTTGTTTAATTTACAGTTTCTCATTAGGTTAAATTAAAAAAAAAAAACATTTCTTTTATCGAAGAGCATAAGACATAGACAGAGATAGCAAAAACATATGTTATTATACATATTTAATTTTTTATATACGAGTACTTATATATGTAATTTTCACAGCTAAGCGCGGTCTATAATTAACTTGGGTTCACCTCTGTGGGCGGAGTACCATGCGGGTTGCTCAGGTACTTAATAATTTTCTGATGCAGAGTAAGCTGTGGGAGCAATCCCTTGGTTGTTGTGGTCTGCTAGGCAGGCTTGCCATCTGGGCGTCGTGGTTGAATGCGTAAAATCCTTTGACGTCATATTAAGGCAGGGGAGGTTTCGATGAGGATATTAATTCTAAATATTGATTTCTTAATTATTGTTGTTGTTTATTTTTTAAGGAGAGGGAAGTTCAACAGGCTGCACCATTAGGTTTTTGTTTTGTTTTTTGGCTTTGCTTGACTGGATTTTGATTTTTGCTTTCGTTTGGTATTGTTGTTGTTTTTGTTGTGTTGTTCGCGTTGTTTGTGCGTGTTGTGTGTGTGTTCGGTTGGCGAATGAGTCATGACTGACTCGGACGCCAGCGCGGACACTGATGTGTCAATAGGGCGTAAAAGAGCGCATGCTCTGCCTCCGTTGCCGAGCTCTGGATCGGAAACGGAGACAGAGATGCGTTTGAGCGCAAAAAATCAGAAGGCTCGCAGGGGGCGATCTGCAGGTGTTGGTGGTGGCTCAGGCTTGACTCGCGCGCGCGCCGAACTGCGCGAGTTAGAAGCGGAAGCACGCGAGGTGGAATTTGAGCGCGCATTGGAGGCAAGGGCTTTTCGCAAGGAGACTCGTAAGGAGTCTCGCTTGGCGGAGCCTGTTTATGAGTTTGGCTCGGATCTGTCCATGTCGGAGGCGCAGGATGATGAGACTAGAAAGGACGCTCAGTGTTTGCGTGCAGATGCTGGGCGTAGTTTGGCCTCAATATTGGAGGTCGCTTCAAAGTCAGGACATCTGAAAGGGACATTTGTCAAGAAGTTGAAGGATGCGGTTGCGTCGCTACAAGGGATTGTGGAGAGTCTGGCCTCGCGCTCATTGAATGAGGAGACTCGCCGAGTAGCGGCGGACAATGCGAGGTTGCGCCGTGAGGTTGACAACCTGAGGGCCGAAGTTAAGGCGCACAAGAGGCAGTTCGAGGAGCTTAGGGCGAACCCTCCGGCTGCCTCAATGAGGGAGGACGCGTTGGAGGAGATGAGGGCTTCCCTCATCTCGTCGGTGGGTGCCATCATTGAGGCGAAGTTCGCCAACATCGAAGAGCGCCTCCTGCCGGCGAAAACGGTCCGCCCTCCATTAGCGGCCGATAGGAGAAAGGAAATGGTTGCGCCTACGCCCGCGCCGATCGTGTCTCAAGGTACGCCAGCGCCGACAGCGGTAGTGGCAGGGGAGGGACCGGCGGCGCGTTTGCGCAAATCCAAGGAGAGGAGGACGGTAACTCCTGTGCGCCCGCGGCCTGCGCATCCAGCGGTGTCTGTACCGACGCCTGCTTCAGTGCCTGTGCCGGCTACACCTGCCCCTGTAGCGGGTCCGAGCACGGCGGGAGAGGGGACGTGGGCTACGGTGGTCCGAAAAGGTAAAGGGAAGGGAAAGAAGTCTTCCCCTCCAGCGGCCCCGGCCGCCCCAGCGGCTGCTAAGCCAGTGCCAAGGGCCGCTCCGGCACCGGCTAAACCCAAGGTTGCCGCCGAGCCGCGTACTGCGGCTGTAATCATTACGCTCCAGCAGGTGGCGGCCTCTAAAGGGGTCACCTACGCCAAGTTGCTGGAGCGTGCGCAGCAGGGCGTCGATCTGCCTCAGCTGGGCATCACGGGGGGCCTTTCGATTAGGGTGGCGGCCACTGGGGCGCGGTTTTTAGAGCTCCCAGCCTCTGTGCCAGCGGAGGTGGCGGATAGGCTGGCGGAGAAACTCCGCCAGGTCCTAGACGGGGTGGCGACCATCGCTCGGCCCTCAAAAATGGGGGAGTTGAGAGTGTCGGGCCTGGACGATTCGGCCACCAAGGAGAAGGTGGCCGCGGCAGTCGCATGTGCGGGCGGCTGCTCAACGGAATCAGTCTGGGTGAGCCAGGTCCATACGGGCAAGGGTGGGATGGGCACGGCTGTCGTAAGGTGCCCAGTTACGGCTGCCAAAAAGGTGGCCGACGCAAGCCGACTTTTGGTTGGGTGGTCGTCGGCCAAAGTCGAGGTACTGGAGCAGCGTCCATTACGCTGCTTCAGGTGTATGGGATTGGGGCACACCGTACCTCGGTGCCCATCAAGGGTGGAACGGGGACGCCTGTGCTTCCGGTGCGGCAGCGATGAGCATCATTCCGCTGCCTGCACTGCGAAGGCGATCCGCTGCGCGGTTTGCGCGGATGCTGGGCGCCCCTCTGGGCATATGATGGGTGGGCGTGACTGCAACCCACCCATCACGAAAGGCAAGACGGCTCAACGAACCGGAGCCGTCACTAGTGCCGGAAGCCGCCAGGCTGAGGAGGCAGAGATGTCGTCGTAATGGACAGGCACTCTCGCTTCCTCCAAGGGAATTTGAACCACTCGGCTGGAGCGCAGGACCTTTTGCTGCAGTCCATGGCCGAGTGGGAGATTGGTCTGGCGGTGGCCTGTGAGCCCTACTTTGTTCCCCCCCAACCGCACTGGGTAGGGGACCTGGAGGGCTCCGTGGCCATAGTGTCTGGGAGCAGCACCGGCCCCCGTCTCTCGGTAATCGAGAGGGGCCAGGGACTTGTCGTGGCAGGGTGGGGAGAGTACGCGATTGTCGCCGTGTACTTCTCCCCCAACCGCAGTCTGGCGGAGTTCGAGGTTTTTCTCGACTCCGTCCGCGCTGCGGTTTGCAGGTTGTCGCCGAGGCCCACTATCGTCCTCGGTGACTTTAATGCCAAGTCCCTGGCCTGGGGCAATCCCACGACGGACGCTCGGGGACGAGCTGTCCAAACGTGGGCCCTACTCTCCGGCCTGTCCCTTCTCAATGTTGGGACAGCGTTCACATGCGTGCGGCAGCAGGGGGGGTCCGTGGTGGACCTAACGTTCGCCACCCCCGCCGTCGCACGCAATGTGATAAACTGGAGGGTAGAGGAGGAGGTGGAGACTCTATCGGATCACAATTATATCCGGTTCGAGATCTCCACCCGTCCGGTGCCAATGGACCGCCCAAGGGGGCCCTCTCGTGCGTTCCCGAGGTGGGCCCTGGGCCAGCTGGACACAGAGCTGGCCAGAGAGGCGGCCATTGTAGAAGCGTGGTGCTCCCAGGGGAGTGTGGTGGGCGCCAGCTCCGACGTGGAGGAGCTGGCTGGCCGCATGCGCGACGCCCTCACCAGGGTGTGCGATGTGGCCATGCCGCGGGTCAGGCGGCAGGACCGGGGTCGCCGGTGTGTTTATTGGTGGTCGCCCGAAATTGCACATCTTCGGGCGACGTGCAACTGGCACAGAAGAAGGTATGTTCGGTGTCGCAGGAGGAATGGCCTGGATCCCGACTTGGAGAGCGAGCTGCGGCAGGCCTACCGGTCAGCAAAGAAGGCCCTGCAGCTCGCTATCAGCCAGGCCAAGGCGGCGGCCCGCCAGGAACTATTGGCGGGCCTGGACCGGGATCCGTGGGGGCGTCCCTATATCAGCGCGCGGAACAAGCTCCGCGCGCATGGCGCCCCGGTCACGGAGACCACGCCGCCCGACGTCCTCCTGCGACTGATCGGAGGGTTGTTCCCGGAGTCGTCCGGACACGTCCCCCCGGTGATGGCTCCTCCCTCACGCTTCGAGGGAGTCGAGGGATTCTCCCCAATAACCGAGGGGGAGATGGACTTGGCCCTAGACAAATTGCGGGCCAGGCGGACGGCTCCGGGTCCGGACGGTATTCCGGGGCGAGTTTTGTGCATCGCCCTGGAATACCTGGGAGGGGACCTTCGGGCACTGTTCAATGCATGTCTCCGCAGTGGGCAGTTCCCGAAGGTCTGGAAGGAGGGGATGTTGTGCCTGTTGCCCAAGGAGGGTCGTCCTCTGGACTCGCCTTCGGCATACAGGCCAATCGTGATGCTGAATGAGATGGGGAAGCTCTTTGAGAGAATTCTCGCTGCCCGTCTAACTCAGCATCTCGAGGAGGTGGGGCTGGGCCTTTCAGAGGCTCAGTTCGGGTTCAGGGCGGGCCGTTCAACGGTAGACGCTCTGAACGCCCTGAAGGTTCGGTCCTTGGCCGCAGTGGAGGAGGGAGACGTGATGCTAGCCGTCTCGTTGGATGTGGCCAACGCCTTCAACACCCTGCCGTTTGAGACGCTACGAGAGGCACTTCGGTACCATGAGGTGCCTCTCTATCTCCGGCGGGTGTTGGACGCGTACCTCCGCGACAGACAGGTCGTGTGGTTGGGGGCAAACGGGACGGTCGGTCGGCGACGTGTCGACTGCGGGGTTCCACAGGGGGCGGTTTTGGGCCCGGTTCTGTGGAATCTCGGCTATGACTGGCTCCTGCGGTGTCCGCTCCTTCCCGGGCTGGGTGTCATCGCTTATGCGGATGACACCCTCGTCACGGCCCGGGGCCATTCTTATGAGGAAGCGGCACGCTTGGCCACAGTCGGCACCAATTTGGTCGTCGACCGAATAGGGATGTTGGGCCTGAGGGTCTCAGTCTCCAAAACGGAGGCCCTCCTTTTTCATGGCCCACGGAAGGGTGCCCCCCGCAACGCCTGTCTGCGTGTCCAGGGTAGGATGGTGGAGGTTCGGGCCCACATGCGCTACTTGGGCCTGACCCTGGACGGTCGCTGGACGTTCCGTGTCCATTTCGCCCAGCTCACCCCGAGACTGATGGGCGCCGCCTCGGCCCTCGGCAGACTCTTGCCGAATGTCGGGGGCCCTGGATCTCCTTGCCGGCGGCTCTATGCCGGCATCGTGAGGTCCATGGCACTGTACGGTGCTCCCGTTTGGACTGACGCCCTCTCCGCTCCAAACAGGGCCCAACTGCGCAAGGCGCAGCGGGTCCTGGCGGTGAGGGCGATACGGGGATACCGTACGGTGTCCTTCACGGCGGCGACGCTTCTGGCGGGCGATCCGCCCTGGGAACTCCAGGCGGAGGTGCTCGCCGAAGTGTACCGGTTTCGGGCGAGTGAGCGTGCGCGCGGGGAACGTCCAGCGCGGGAGGGAGTCGCTCGGATCAGGCGCCTAGCTGACGAGGCTCTGATCCGGCGCTGGTGGGAAGAACTGGGGACTCCAGCGGCTGGCCTGGCGACGGTGAGTGTGGTTCGCCCGCATTTGTCTCGCTGGGTCGGGAGGCCACACGGTGTCCTGACGTTCAGGCTGACGCAGATGCTTACCGGGCACGGATGCTTTGGTAAGTATCTGTTTCAGGTTGCGCGTCGGGAACCGTCGCCCGCATGTCACGAGTGTGGTGCGTCCTCGGACACCTCGCACCACACCCTCGTGGAATGCGTCGCTTGGGCTCCCCAGCGCCATGCCCTGATGGCGGTAGTGGGTGGAGACCTCTCGTTGCGAAGCGTGGTGGAGGCCATGCTACGCGACGCGAGGTCCTGGTCGGCGATGGTCTCCTTCAGCGAGGTCGTCATCTCACTGAAGGAGACGGCGGAGAGGGAACGCGAGGCTAACGCCTTAGCAGACCCTCTTCGTCGCCGTCGGCTGGGGGGGAGGAGGCGCCGGTATGCGCATCTTCTCCCGCCACCCTAGAGGAGCTACTGCGGGGGGGTCTCTCGTTGACTCCCCTGCACGTCATCGGGGCGGTCGGGATGCTCTGCGAACCGAGGGCATCCTGATTTAGGCGAGGTTGGCCCGCGAGGTACGGGCCGTCCGCAGGGGTGTTGTAGTGCATGCGCAAGCGATCCTGCAACGCCCCATTGCACTGCGGCGACGGGTTCCGCTGTGGGTTTTAGTGAGTAGGAGTCTCACAAGTACCTCACCCATTGACGGCCGGTGAGGTCCCCATGATGGGTTTCCCCAGCGATATCAAAAAAAAAAAAAAAAAAAAAAAAAAAAAAAAAAAAAAAAAAAAAAAAAAAAAGGGGAGGTTTCGATGCCGGGGCGCCGTAGTTGAATGCGTAAGCGATCCTGCGGCGTCACACTAAGGCGGAGGGGAGGGGAACGTTGGGGTTTAGTGGGTAGTACCGGCTTTTCTAGCCGGTGAGCCCCACACACCCACCTGGGGGACAGGTGGACGGTGCGTAAATGCATTCCCCAACCATAAAAAAAAGGTAGAGGTTCCGATAGGCTTTTCTCGCCGGTAAGGTATACATAACCACCTGGTTGTATGTGTGCAGATGGTATGCGTAAATGCATTTATCAAAAATAAAAAAAAGGAAAAAAGGCTTTAATTATTTTTCATACTAATTACTATATACAGATAAAAGATAAAGAGTTTGTTTCTTTGAAAAGGTTAATTTCTACCATTTCGATTTAAAAAAAAATAGGTAATTTTGCATATAACTTTTGCCTATTTATTGAGCAAGGTGGGATAAGCAATTTAAAACCGTGTTACGAACCTCGAGGGCAGAGCAAGAATACGCATAAAAAATATGCGAGCGGAGCTGTCCGTAAAAGCTAATGACGTAAAAGAGTCATTCAGAGGGTGCTTATAATTTGTGGTTTTGGATTCTAAAAAAATCAAGGCAAGTAAAGCAATCATAATCGTAAAAGTGAATTAACATAAACACATGTATATTACCAATATTAGCCCATACGGAAGTCACGCGTTCTTTTTTTATTATATCGTACCGATTTTTAGATAATTGATACCATTGAGAAACAAACATAAATACCCGATCTCAGTCGTACACTTCACACAGTAACATTTTGTATTATTTATAAATGTAAATTATTTGTAAATGGCGAATAAATCGTTAAGTTGAAGTGATATCGCCCAAACTGATATCTTTTCTATCTATTTATTTAGACACTTAAATTTCAAGAACTATCTTGGATTTTTTCTGAAATACGTATGTACATACATTATATCTGTATTAATATACACTGTATTATACAGTATATATATATATATATATATATATATATATATATATATATATATATATATATACTGTATTCATTAAAATTTGAATGAAAACTGTTTTATATACTCGTAAAGTTATAACCAATTAATACATAACCATATAATATATGTAATATGCGGATTAGTGTTTAACTATAATTTTGAAATAGTTACTCCATATTGTGCAAATATATAGTTATTTCCATGATATTAAAACTTAAAACGAAAAAAATTGTCTGTTTGTACTTGTTAATCTCTAGAACAGCTGAAGAGGATTCGGGCAAAAAATACATAGGTTACTTTTTATCCCAGGAAATAAAGTGTTCCTGCAGGATTAAATTAAATTAAATTGGAAAAGATTGACTTAACCGAATATAATACGACTAAGGGTCCACTAACTTAAATAGTAACCGTCATAATACCTCAGCGTGATAAAACTTGTTATTAATAAACAAACTCATAATGGATATTATCATATTTATTTTATTTTACTTCCAATTTTTATGTAACTTAATAAATGTAAAAGTAGTTAACATATAATAAATCGGAACCACTTTACACGAACATGCAAAACGTATAGTTTGTCAGTGCCTATATAAGTCTTTGAAATGCCGCCGCAACGAGTAGAACTATTATTCAAACCTGCGATAATTCATCAACTTGACTGATGCTAAGCTTGTGAAAGTCGAAACCGATTATACTTTTGATCAAACGATCGTAAAATTGACTATGGGATTTTTTGCAGACTAATAAATATAATTTTTATTACATTCATCATACTAACTGTAGTTTATTTGGCGCATCGTCAAAGCCTTAAGCCTATAAATGAAGTGTACCTTTATTTTACTAGCATAATAGAGATGAAACGAATAAAAGGTCTATTCAAGAATAAATATAAAAAAAAACACTGTTAAAAAGTCCAGTTTTTTTTTCTACCTTTTAAATGCGACAGTATAATTTGTAAATTTTTAGGGTACCCAAAGGTTGCCAACGGAACCCTATAACTAAGCCTCCGCTGTCCGTCCATCCGTCGATCCGTCTGTCAGAGGGCTCATGAACCGTAATAGGAAGAGTTGAAATTTTCACAGAGTATGTATTTCTATTGCCGCTATAACAACAAATAATAAAAATAAATAATTAAAAACAAAAAACAAGAACATTTTTTTAATGTTCTTAATTAATGTTCAAGTTAATAAATTACATTCATAGAAGTCATATTAATAAAAAGTACATGTACGATGGTACGGAACCCTTCGTGCACTGATTCGACTCACACATGACCAATTTAAGTTTATTTTTAATATTTTTTAAAACTTATATTCAATACAGTTCCTCTGGTTACAATTTGAAAAGCGAGACACCGATAAGTACCGTGGGTAGCTAATAAAGATTAATTAAACGTAAGTTGAGCGTTGCCCACTTTCGAATGGAAGAAGTTTATCCATTTACTGGCAATAAATTGATATGAAACTTGCGATCCCATATATCACTGTTGTTAATTTACGGTAGTGAAATATAAGATGGAAGTTGGTTAAGAGTAATTTCATAAGCAGAGGTGGCATTTTAACGACTTTTAAATATATTTATCTATTTTTCTTAGCAGTTATAGAAATTAAAATGCACGTATTTTTTATATAATAGTAAAATGTCATTAATTAATTAATTATTTGTGAAAAACTTAAGTAAAAACTAATCTGTCTAGACTGTAAAAATAATTTCTTGTACAAATAGAAATATTGAAACTGGAAAAATAATTAAAATTAAGTTATTATTTCAGTAAACAAAATCACCTTTTACTTTCAATTTGTCATTTTAAGTAGGTATTATTGAAAGTGTAATATAACGAGAATAACAAGCCGCGAACCACAAATATTGTTTCGTGGAAACTAGGAATGCGGTGGCCGCTCCAGCTCGCCCAGTCTGATCGCAATTGTGCAAGTACTAATCGTGGGTGAACAACCGCTAGAAGGCCAGCTGTTGACAGAACTGACATGTATGTTTCATGTGATCGACTTACGTTATTTAAGTCTAATTAAAATATAGAACAAATTTTATTCAGCCTTTCCTCAACATAGTTTTTAAATATATTTAATTGTAGATTAACATAGCCCTAGTGTAGAAAATCATTCAAATCTATTTAGCCATTTTAGTGTTTCAGAAGATGTAGCAACGTAACCACACATACAAAATTTCGTATCTATTTATAATACAGGCCGATTATCATATTATGGCTATCTCTGTTCTTCACATAAAGCTACAAGAATAATAAGTTATAATACTCAGCATAGATAAGTTTTTAGTTTAGATAACCTTTTTTTTTAAATATGCTGAATACTAGAAACTAGAACAGTTATTATATATTGTTGGAAAGAATTTCTATTTTTGTTCATGATGACATATTTATATAGAAAAAATATTTATGATTGTAAAATAGTTAAAATATGATAAACTACTAATACAAAAATAATTGAACTTAGATATATTACAAATTTCTAGAATGAATTAAATTTCAAGTAAATATGCTTTGATCTTTATACTTAAATTAAACTTTTCAGTAACATGTTTTATCAAAGAACTAATAGTTAAGAAAAATAATATTAATATATAAATAATAATATTAATAAATAAAAATAATATTAATATTAAATCAATGATCCCTCCTTCATTTTCCTTAATGGTAAACTTCCAAGCTTTCACCGAAGGCAGCTCATTACTCTGTATCTGCCGTCATAATATCTCGAGATTTTAATTAGGTGCATGTTCGAGCAGTTATTAATATTCGGCATACAACCGTTAGTTCAACATTGTTCGGACGTATAGAGCAATTTTTCTCGCTATAATGATTTAAGTGACCTGTTCTATTAAAGCTCGACCTGGTTTTGGTGAATCCGCCACGTTCGATTATGTACACAGCTTTGGTATTTCAAAAGGAGAAATGAGGAATCTTTATGTGACATCTGTATTTTAATAAATTATTATTTGCCATTCTTCTTCAATTTTCTAATACTTAGCAATTAATCTTCAACGAAAATGTTTCTAATAACGTTTTTAATAACTAATTAATTCTATAAATTATCTACAAGCTTCTGTAAATTGCTAATTTCTAATTTTGTGTATTTAGTTTTAGACATAGACTTAATTAAGGTTTATTTCGTTTTAATCACACCCTGATTCAAAACAGCGACCTAAGATAGAGATATCGTGTTCGACAGCAATATTTTTATAATTATTAATATTTCTTTGATAACAATCTTACGAATAGGCTCGTTCAGATAAAGGAAGCTCATCTCACATACCAGCTCTGTTAATTTAGCATTATTACCGGTCGTTATCAACCCGTTAACGACGATTAGCCTCGATGTAAGATACTCTTAATCGCCTCCAGGGGGGCAAATATATAGCTTTCATTTAACTTATTTGTGCAAACTATTTTTAACACCGTTATTGTAAAATAGTATAAAATACTGATAACCTCAATTATTGAAAAAAAAAAAGGAACTAGGTATGGTGTGGATGTAGAGTCAAGTTATATTTAATGTGTTGTGTTATGTGTTTGTTTAGATTTCCTATAGGTGATAAAAGAAGGATATTTTCATAGTTAATTGCTCCCGTGCCTATTTGAACTTCCAGTTATTGGTGTTTACTGAACAGACAAGTTAGAGCTTGGTATCTAATTGTTTGTGATATAATGTCTTAAACATTCTTATACATATACCTACCATAGGAATATGTATATATATATCTATGGTAAAATATCCGCCCTAATTTGAGGGTTTTATTTTGAAGAACTCATGGTCTCTACCGTTTGTATAAACCTATTGAAATGCCAGGCAGAAACAATTAAAATATATAACGAAAATATGTACAAATAGTTTTTTTTTAATAAATAATTATACAATCATGATAAAATATGACAGGAAAACGATGAAGAAAGAAAGGTATAATTGATAAATATCTCAGTGTTTAAACTCCAAAATGATTGTATCGCTTCTTTAGAAAAATTCCACAAATCATAATTTATTTTATCACTGTATATTTGATAATAATTAATAGTAATTTTATACAAATGCTTCTTGAATATTAGTGTTAAGCGGCCCTTTGTACGTGTAAATTTATGCATAATGATAACCATACTTACAAGTGAATATTATTCTACTGTTGTTCGGAGCGAAAGATATATGACAATTTCCGTTGCATAATAAATCATAAGTTAGTGCATTTTCGATTTCTCTAAGTATTTTATCTTGTCCAATATTTCATTTTGTCGTACAATAGCTCTGCCTGAGGCATGTTCTAAGATCCTGTCATTGACTGGTAGAGAATTTTCTTTATATAGAGAAACTAGCGACTCACCCTCGCTGTGCTCGGTCTGCGCTAGTTACGTTTTAATATTGCATTCAAATCTGCCCAGTGGTTTTCTCGTGATGGGTTCCAAGACAGACAGACAGGCAAAAATTCTAAAAACTATAGATTCGGCCTCTGTATCGATAATAATGACTATTTATAATAATTTCATATATTAGGTATTATTTCATATGTTAGGTATATATATATAATAACATTTAAAAAAATATATTCAACGTACGGATTCGATTCAGTTAGAATTTTATTATATGTATAGACTACTCTGAAAATTAACTAACGATTTTCTATATATAAAAATTATAGGCTTATTATTTTTATATACATATTTCATTAGAAACTTGGCAGATGTAGTAAATAGCATGTGAAAATAAAATAAATACTGAAAATATATTTAATTTAAGTAGACCCATGTATTTTTCTATCAGTATTTTAAATGGCTGTCTGATGTATAGTATATATATATATATATATATATATATATAGTCCATTTTTTCTTACGTGTCCTAATTGGTAAACAAACACTACCATGAACGAAAATCACTTGTTTTCGGACAATCATACATTTTAGATTTGGTTTTATCGTTTATAACTATTTCAGAAACACACACGCTACGAATTACACTAATAAAAGCTGTTAATTATTGATTTAAACACATTATTTTTGCTAAAATTGAAATATTGACAGAACCAACTTCCACAGAAAAAATATGAACACAACATTTTGACGTTTCGATACGCTACTTTGTCTTTGAATTATAGAGATATACATTTAGAATGAATTATCGAGAGTGAAAACTGAACTTATTAAAAATAACAATATCTTTAACCCATTAGAAGCCAAACAAAAAGTAGCAAGCGGATTTTCAAAAAACTATTATTTATTGATGATGGCCGATTACAAGAATACATAAAATTATAAAAAATTAAAAATAAAATATTTTTCATGATTTTACAGTGGTGTTCCCAAATTGGCACAATGGCCACATATGTTATAAAATTGTCGAAATATGTTTGTCTCATCAATCAGCCTATCGCCGTCCACTGCTGAACAAAGGCCTCCCCTAATGAGCGCCAACCATCCCGGTCCTGGGCAGCCCGCATCCATCCACTGCCAACCTTTCTTAGGTCATCTGTCCATCGTGCTGCAGGGCGTCCTATGTTTGTCTATGCAAGATGTATTTTTTTTTGTTTTTGTCACCCTGATGACCTCAGACATGGCACAAAACAAATCACACTAATTTCAGCACATTTTAAGGGTCGTAATCAATGCCATCTGAATGTAAACCTTCACTCATGGTCGAAAAAGAGAACAAATCAGAGGCATCCCAAAGATTTTCTGCTCTTTCTTCATCTCTCATTCAGTTTGATATAGTATCTAGTGATAGATCTTCAACGTATTAACAAGTCCTTGTGCCCTTCATGTCCATTCTTTTGTCAATATTCATCCCAATTGGTGTAGATCGCATATCAAAAATGCATCGTGTAAAAAACTATCCTAATATTATATTCTATTATTTACTGGATTTGTAGATGATTTACTAAGTATTATTTTTATAATTTTCATTTCTTACAGTTGACGATAACAAAGATGGTTAATGGGCAATACAAATCAAAACTATCAATAGCCAGTTCAACCCAATGCGACCCAATTTTTGTAGCCAAACCGTACCGAATTCCCTACAATGTATAGCTTAGCTGGATGTTGAATATTTTATAACAGACTATCAACAATCTAACTTTTCAACTAAATAATATGTGGAAAACCCTCTGTTTCTGAAATTTTCCATCAAAATTATACTTATCCTTCTGAATCTGGTCATTTTGTCAAGTTTTTTTGGAGCATGTTTGTCTACGTAAAGCTAATATTTGTTTTGATGTCTTTGAATATTTTTCTTCATAAGGCTTTGACACCACTTCATCTCTTTATTGAAAGATCAATAAACATACGTTTACGTGATAGTTTTCGATAACACGAAAGTATCAGTATCTGAAAAAAGCATTTAGCTCTGCAATAACGACAATGAAATTGTATCTTTGTCAGTGTATCAGTGGTTCTGCTTGGATCGAACAAGTAAACGTTCGAGATCTTTTACAAGCCAACGGCTTATCATCACTACTATCCTCGCATTCCGGAGGAACGTCTTTACTGCCAACAACAACTTCTACATTACCAAGAACTTTATTTAGTAATAAGTTAAGTACCACATCCTCATTATCTTCTTGTTCGTCAGCCACTACACTCGTTCAGTGGTGTGATGGTCAAATTATACTCCAAGTCATTGTTACTCTTGTTTCTAGTGTTAATGCCTTATTCCAGACTTCTAAAGTTACTGTGTATCGTAAAATAATTGCAATTCATTCCTACTTTATAACTAAAAAAAATTAACACTTGTGGCCGTTGTACCAAAATTGGCACACCTATGTTTATGTTGCTATATTTTTTTATACATATATTATAACTACAATTTGATGACTTTAAATGAGACACAAGTTTCTTACTTTATCAAAATACACACAATAACTATGATATGCATTACCTGTATTACATAATAATTATATAAGTGCGGCCAGGTCTAGGGTCGTATAAATGACCGATTTCAAAAAATCATAAAAACGGTGTTTCTCGATATAGATCTAATAACATGCACTATAATTAACAATCATACTTTCGATTACACAAAAAAATAAAAATTTACTAGCTATGGTACACATTTTTTTATAAGCCCCAATTTATCAAGTGTTCTCAAAATGGCACAGCGGCCCAGAATGGGTTAAATTACAAAGTACGATATTTTGTTCAAATTGTTATTAGGCTTAAAAATAGTAATGTCTTCTGTAGAATATAGAAGATTTTTAATTGCTTTTAATGAATTTATACTTATTATTTATTTGTTATTGTAATTATTATTATTTCGTATCTTATTGCACAGTTTATTAAAACGGAGTGAGGGACTTCCGACCGCTTTTTGCTTTTTTAGGTTAAAGTTTTAAAAATGAGTTTATATTAAGGCCAAAAAAATCTTAAAAAAACTTTCACGTCATTGATTTTAAAATAGACAAGTGACATTTTGACAACTTTTATTAAAATTTAATAAAGACAATTATAATAAAAAAGTTATTGATGAAATGGCCGCTCATAAAAATATAATTGTTCTGCGCCTTCCGCCGTATCATTGTGAATTAAATCCAATAGAATTAATATGGGCACAATTAAAATCACATGTAGGAAAAAATAATAAAAGTTTTAAAATGGCTGAAGTCAAGGAGCTAGTCAGAGAAGGATTAAGAAAAATTGGTACGGCGTCTTGGATAAATTGTATTGAATAATGATTGCAATCCGGCGTCATTTTCAGTCCGGCCGGATCCGACCGGATTTCCATCGATCCGGCCGGATCCGACCGGATCCGGCCGGATTGATCAATTCACGGTGATTTTCGCTTTTCGGTTCAAAATGAACTGTTAGTAAGTTAATCAAGTGTGATTGTACTTAATATAGGTAGTTTATAAAAAATAAAACATATATAAAAACAACTTTGACGCCTAGGTGACTTTGGATGGCCACGACAGACGCCTTTGCCGCACCCACCACGTTTCGATAGCTCTTATAAAAGTATTTCATTATGGATTATCTTGAATTGATTATAAAAGAGGAAGAAGATGATGACCTTTCAATTCGATACTATCTCAGTGTAGAAAAGGCCTCCACTCATCTAATTTTCATCAAAAAGTCGAAATAATGAAGGTTTCTACAATGTTATTAATTATAAAACAATATAAAAAAAAATAAAAACCGACTTCCAGGCACTGAAAAGTAAAAAATAACCAAACAGGGGTTTTCATTTAGAATAGATACTTAATCAGATATTTTCGAAGTCGGTGTGCTTTGATTTGTATTGGCTGGCACCGACTTCGAAAATATCTAATTAAGTATCTATTCTAAATGAAAACCCCTGTTTGGTTATTTTTTACTTTTCAGTGCCTGGAAGTCGGTTTTTATTTTTTTTTAAAAGTATTTATTTTTCCATTTTTAGTGTAAATGTAATAAGCAGGTAATTTGTAATTTATAAGAAGAAAGATTTTTATTAATAAAAACATATTTGATTTAGCCATTTATTTAAAAACCGTTTGACCGATTTCGATAAAATTTATATGGGACTACCGGCGAAGAATACCCTTTAAAACAGAAAAAGAATTTTCCAAATCGGTTCAGCCGTCTTCGAGTAATCCGTGAACATACATAAAAAAAAGGAAGAAAAAAGATTCCGACGAATTGATAACCTCCTCCTTTTTGGAAGTCGGTTAAAAATAAATTATAAAGCAATGGATGCCGAGACACCAATGTAATTAAAATTTCATCATCTTCTTCAGTAAACGCCTCAACAGATGCCATTTTATGATGTTTTATTGAAAATACCTCAAAATACACGTGTGCGGCGGTGACACTGCGAACATGAGCGCTGCAGTAACGCTAGGGTCTAACGTCACAGTCGCAGCGACACTGACACGGCGTCAGTGACGCTGCGCTCGAATGTCGTTCCCTACATTTACATAATGCATTAATCTGCCGCCCTGTCGCGGCCATCCAAAGTCACCAAGGCGTCACTGATACCAGTTAACTTACGCGGCGTCGGTAACGCTATAAACGCCGCATTATTGACGCTTGTTTCGAAAGTCTACCTTTAACAAGGTCGAATCTCTTCTGTACAGGGCCTCTACATGCAACATCTCTATTATTTTGCCAAAAATTGCGAGCACCGGATCCGGTCGCCGGATCCGGTATATTGGTACCGGATCCGGTGAACGTTTAATGATGCCGGATCCGCCGGATTACCGGATCCGTTTTTCCGGATTGCAATCCCTAGTATTGAACATGTGAAAAAAGAAAAAGACAAAATGTTGCAGCTTGACGGCTTAATAGATGCTGCAACAGATACACCGACCCCTAATTTTATAATACATATATCAGAAGAGTCGAGTAATTTATCATCGGAATCAGACTAATAAAATTATTAAAATAACTTGTCGTATTATTTCTACCCAATACTTTACGTTCACTGCATAAAAATTAAAAACCATTAAGTTCAGTCATTCATTCGTCATGCACATCTCTATGAATTATCTCTGGTCACCTGTACGCCATATTTGTTTACTATTTAAGACACGTAAGAAAAAATAGACTATATATATATATATATATATATATATATATATATATATATATATATAGTAGTGACATATTAATTCTAATGAGATTTTGAAGAAAACCTTCTTTACGCACGCTTGACTTGAGGGGAAAGCTGGTGAATGCGTTACGAAAATATGTACGTATGTTTGTTGCCATGGTAACCGTTGTTATTGTCTGACAAATGATAAATAATATTATATTTTTTTTCTTAAATTATTTTTTATAAATATATGATTGTAATATGCCTAATATGCGTTAATTTTAGAATCTCACCTATCCTAATTATTTAAATCATAAATTGAATTTCATAAAGAGTACCGATAACATAACATAAGGCAGTGGTAGCCCAGTGGTAACGCGCTCACTTGGGAAACCGAGTGAAGCGGGTTCAAATCCCGGGTCTCGCACCTCTGATATTTTTGTGTGCGAATCATTTACAACATGATTACCACTTACCTTACGGCGAAGGAAAACATCGTGAGGAAACCTGCATGTCTGAGAGAACCTAGCAAGTTTTCGAAAGACATGTGAAGTCCGCCAACCCGCACTTGGCCAGCGTGGTGGACTATGGCCTGATCCCCCTCGTATTGAAGGGAGGCCCGTGCCCAGCAGTGGGACGTTAAAAAGGGCTGAATACATACCCATAACATACAGAAGTATTACTTTTTGCGCGTGTACACATTCATACACGCGCTCTTTATTTTTTTTTTACTTTAACCTCAAAAATATATATATCCAAACATAATTTACAATATGTGATATAGTAAATAGAGTCTTTAGAACTCTACAGTCTAACCCATAATGAATATTGCACTCTAATAAAGTTGATAAACTTTTGTTTATATGAAGGGTATATCCTGGAAAGTATAGCTCCGATTCTTAAAAATTTTCACTTCTAGATAGCTACCCTTGTGTACCATAGTCTTGTATTTTTGAAAATCATCGTAGAATTTTAAGGATGGGTGTGTGTCTGTAAACTCAGTCTCCCCCGTGACTATGATTGCTGTACAACATTCGAAATGCCAGGAACCAAAAATCAAAATAAATCCGCAAAAAAAAAAAAAAACGATAAAATAGCTTTATTTAAAATGTCAAATATTCGTGTAAATCTAACAAAGTATTACCATAGTCTAATTATTATCGTACCACACGAGCAAAGCCGCGCGTAAAAACTAATATATTATAAACTTATTTATGTATTGACTTCAAAACAACGTGACATTACTTTGTATAAGCTGTGTTCAATTCCGTGTACTAGGTACGGAAGTTGAATAGAATAGGTACACAGCCCGAGGGCTATCTCAGATAGACTGGCTTATGTAAGCGAGCCAAACAACACATCCAGCCCACTAGACAGGCTATCAAATGAACATGCAGACATCATCTTGGATCACTATATATAATAGGTACAACTTTGAACATTTAAAACAAAGACATTTATGTGGGATTTGTGAAGTAAGATTGCGTGAAACGATTTTCTATACATATTATAAAATTCTAACTAAGCCGAATCTGTACATTAAATATTTTTTGGAAAATCTTATTGAAATAGACATTATTATCGATGCAAAGGCCGAATCTATAATTTTTAGAATTTTTGTCTGTCTGTTTATCTGTCTGTCTGTCTGTCTGTCTGTCTGTCTGTCTGTCTGTCTGTCTGTTACCGCATCACAGCAAAACCACGGGAGGGATTTTGATGAAATTTGGTATGATGATAGCTGGTTATCAGGGTCAACATATAGGATACTTTTTACCGCGAGAAAATATCTCATTTCTGAAAAAAAAATACAAAAACTGTTTAAGAATAAAAGTGAGAGGTATGATATGTTAAGAATGGAATGGTATGAAAGATGAATAAAAGAAAAGAAGGATGATATGTCGTAATGGAGACACGACGTTACGCGTGAACATTGTGTTTTATAATTTAAAGAGAATAAATAGTTATTAGTGTGCTTTTATTGGTATCGCCGGATCTTAAATTTATATTTATTTACTAATTTGAGCTTTGATAATATAAATATGGTACTTACATAGATTGATAGATAATCTAAGTTCATTTAGATCATTTATATTGCATAAGTTTATTCGTAAATAAATTATTTAATTTGTATTTATTAACTTTTAAAATATCCAGTTAAACTAGGTTCATATTTTTAATTTTAGTCACCTAAAATAAATAAATATGTTGGGACATTAACACACATCGCCATTTAGTTCCATGATAAGCTACGAGGTTTGTGTTAAGGATACCACATAGTTAATACACTATACATATATAACTTTAAACACATACATATTATATATATAAATACCCATGACTGGAGTACAAACATTCGAGTTAATCACACAAATGAATGCCCCCAGCGGGACTCGAAACCGCGACCGCTGGTACAGCAGGTAAGGTCACTATAAACTGAGCCAAACGTGTCGTTACTTGTAAGTTTGCCATTGAAATAACCAACAATTTATAACTATAACAAATATTTATGAATTAATATGAACGAAATATTACTATTTATTCGACGAAACAGTAAAATTTGTGCGCTAATCAAAACGGTCTACAATACAGAGTTCGAGTACTTTCAACTATAAAATGCGAAGTAATGTTTGAGAAAAATTGGTCAACATTACTGTCATATAAGCTCGTATTATTATCTTGTTTTTAAATATCAGAATCAATCAGAATTATTACAGATTATTATAGTTATTAGTTACTTTAATATCCTCTGGGCATTCACGATCGCGATCTAAGCTTAATTTCTAGGTACTCAACACAGCTGTAAAAAAAATCTTTATTGGTCATTCAGATACAACAGAAGACTTTTAAATATTTATCAAGACGGATTGAATATAATGAATATTGATAATGAATTTAGATTAGAATTTTTATTAGTCGCAAGCGACACGCCCTCATTGCGTTACTCCTTGTGAGTTCTTACAAAAAGTAAACTCATTCACTACTTAGTTTAATTATAATCAGTACGATTGTACTTATAGTTCAAATTCAAATCATCACGCTAAATGGGAATGGTTCTATTCAGCTTGACATTAAAAATAAAAGACCAATTTAAATAAAACTTCTTAAGTAAAATAAACAATTAAAATAAAATTCTGTAAAGTATATATTTATCTGATTATTAACTGTGCAATAAAAATCCATCGAGCGGTTTCTAATCGATACGTAATTAAGTAGATAGATTCGAAAAGATGTTGATTTAAGCTTTTTAAATGTCGAAGTGAAAACTTTTTAAATGTTAAATGAAAAACTGTTGAAGAGCTGTTTCAATTTAGAATTATTACTGTATCTAAAATAAAAATTATTTTCGAAATCAGTTTCAAGTATCCAAAGTTAATGTCATTGAGTTTTAAGGAAGAATAGTATTTTTTTATTATAATGTTTACACAAATATATTTATAATTCTCACATTAATGGTATAGGAAATAATATTCTGTATTATTTTTCAATTTAAATTCGTATATAAAGCTTTCCTGCTCGATATTACGTTGCGCGGAAGACGCGTGCATCCTGCAGTTTGGTAAATATCACATGAACTCGCTGACCCTGGCGAATGCCACGTGCACTCCCGATCTTTGTTCTCTTACCCACTGCACTTCAATGTTTGGTTTAAGACATCTAAAGTTTCAAAATCCTTTCTAAATTTGATTATATTTTATAATAAGTTTATTTTACCTAATAAATTAGGTTAGTTTTAAGATAAGATATGCATTATTTTTGACACTTTTAAATAAATCAGGCTATTTCACTCGTTCTTATCGTAAAAAATATGTAAATCTTATAAAGTGAATCTTTCTTGGATGTGTATATTTATGTATATTGTACTTTCTTAGATTTACGCGAATATTTGACATTTTAAATAAAACTATCTTTTCGGATTATTTCGCGGATTTATTTTGATTTTAAGAGACTTTTTTTTGAGAGACTAAGGTGTTAAACATCTCAAAGGCGTTTTATACTTGTTACAGACAGTGCCTACCCACTATTTTACAAAAATGATTTCAAAAAATTCAAAAATGGCGCCAAAGTAGTGTTTAACATCTTAGTCTCTCCCGTGACCATGATTGTTGTAAAGCAATCGAAACGTCGGGAACCAAAAATCAAAATAAATCCGCGAAAATTATTTCGCGGATAAAACTATCTTTTCAGATTACCGAAAAGATAGTTTTATGTATATTGCTTAGTTTTTAGGTAATACAATGTATTATTTATGATATTCTCTTCCTTTTATTTAAAGTTTGTCTGTCATGTAATATTTTGTTGAATAGGATTATTTCATTTGCTCTTCATATTGTAAGCTTTCTATTAGCATTTATTTAAGTTAGCTCGAAGGTAACAAATATGTGAAGTATGTAATTATATGTGTGATAGGATGTAAGAGAAAACATTCTTTTCATTAATCAGAGTCGGCAACTTTCTTTAATACCTTGGTAATTAAGTAGAGTCTCAAAGTTATTAGTTCACGACGCCATGTTTATCCTATAATAAGCTGTCATTTTTAATTGAATTTATCTATACATATAATAAAATTGTAACTAAGCCGGATTTGTACCTACATTAAATATTTTTTAGAAAATCTTATTAAAGTAGACATTATTATCGATACAGACGCCGAATCTATAGTCTCCAGAAATTTTGTCTGTCTGTCTGTCTATGACTGCATCACGAAAAAACCACTGGAGGAATTTTGATGAAATTTGGTGTGATGATAGCTGGTTATCCGGGTAGCTGGTTATGATGATTCGAGAAAATATCTCATTTCTGAGAAATCTATACTAAACGTTGAAACGTAAGTAGGGACAAACCCGAGCGGAGCGAGGGTGAATTGCTAGCTATCTGTATATATCTAAATAGGAAAAAATGAAACAGTTCAGTACCTTTTTCTCCTCTGATTGTCAATCGTTTTTTTTTTGTATAATTGTTATTGATGAGCTTTAGCTGTTAACAATAAAAAAATTGGAATTAAAAAAGTATAGATATGTTCTTTTTAAATATCTTTTCTTCAAATTTTCAATAATGATTACGGTCGAATTTCGACCACTGGGCTAACAATCGTAATATTAAATACGTAATTTGGCCCACTATACTCGTTTGACAATACATTTGTACATACGACTATAATGTAATATTTTTATGTAAATACATTTCCATTTACTACTTATACTCGATATTGACAGATAAGTAATATTAAAAAAACATCGAATGAATTAAATCATATTTTTTCATAGTTCCTGTTATACATAAGTCGTCCCAAACAAAGGATGTCACTATGAGACTTTAAAAGCTGTCTTTTTTGTAAATGTTAATCAGATTAGAGGGTATGTTATAACAATGGCTGTTATCAGCGAGGACCACCCGAGCGATAGACCAGACGGACCTATCTGAATAGTAATGTGTTTATTCTTGAAATCAAATATTGCTAGTATGCTTATAAATTTATGTTTTACTGCAGAATAAAGTCATTTAGTTTAGGACATTTATTTTGCTAGTAAATTATACAGACAGCAATAAAATATAATGGAGTGCTTGGAGATAGAAATTTTACCTACAGCACGAAATTCCAAGGTAATTACACTTCTTCTTTAATATTTTATAATTTGTTAGGTAGCCATTAGGAAATGGATGATTATTAAAAAAGATAAAAAATAAAAGAAATAAAAGAAGGTATATAATATCTTTTGCACTAACGACCAAGATTGTGATAGAAAAATATTCTAATATTCTAAAAGTATAAACAAACATATAAGATTTGAAAGATTTTTAAGCTTAATGATAAATCAATGTTATTCACATATGTACATATATGTATGTATGTGCTATTTTTAATACTAATTTCGACAAATTATTTGCTTTTCATTAAATACTCTAATGTTGAAAAGTTCTTTCTTAGAACAGATCTTTAGAATCTGAGGAAAAAATGCCGCATTTATTCCGGTCCATGTTATTTTATACAGAAAAGCTGCAATACAAGACTCGCTACCCATACCATCGCGTCAATCAGTCTATTAGTGCGGACTTGTTTTATAATACGAGTAGTTTCATGATACACTCTCTCCTTGCATTATGTTACGTAGGCGCAGACCACACATGCCGGTAGACATGCGTTTACTCAATAAAGCACCGAATACATTGGGTACGGTTTCAAGAAAGCATTACGACAACGCATTAAATTGAATGGTCTCGATTTCCGATTCATTGTAAAACAGATCCTATTACCTATCCTTTTGCACAATACTTCGTAAAAAATGTGCCGTGACGGGCTGCTATTGTTCGATATTTATGGAAGTGAGAGAGAATATCTGTAATATATAGACGCACGTCTAGAAATTTCGTTAAACATTAATAAGAAATTACACTATTATGAAAAGTTTATTAAATGCTAATTTTGCACACTGTAACAGATCTACAGAATGGAGAGATACAAGATTCTCATGAAGATGATTTTCGAAGTATATTACTGGTTCGTGCCCACGACTTCACTCGCGCGGTAAGTGCGTCGATAAATAACAGATTGTGTTAAAGCAGAATATAACTTATTTCAGCTCGCAGAACTCAAATGTATGTATAAATTATAATTAAGCTGTTACAGCGTGAAGTAGTAACAAACAGACGTACTCACAAACTTAAGATTTCTTTGCATCTATAACTCTATGAATATTAGTTTGATAATAATCTACGCCTTGTTCTTGTATTGCTCTGGCCCCAAAAGTCGTTTTGTAACTTCTAAAGATCTAGATTTCGCTATGGGCTAATAAAATATTAACAGTTATATAAACAGTCTTCAGGGTATTGTAGTTGATGGTAAAAACTGCGATTAGAAATATTGCGTGGACTAATATGTACCCAAATCAATAGACAGGAATATCGACTTTGACAATAATATAGAGATCGTAGTTAAAGAATATTTTTTAAAGTAGAAAATTTTTAAATTATAATTATATCGTAAAAACAAGTTGATATAAAACAATAATTCTAAAAGAAGGACGTATTGAAAAAGTTTATATAATATATTATTTATTTAAATGATATGCACAAACAGCATAATTGATACAGTGTACAACTGTACATTAGAGTTCATTAACTATCATTGTTAGGCGGCTTCCTGTAATATTTTGTGGTTTTGTTTTAAGTCACGACTGGAAGCGAACAATAAGCTCGAAATGTTATGTTTTCCTGTATAGAGAAATCATTTCTTTTATACTATTATTTGGAGTATATCAAAAGATTAATCATATAATTATTATCAATAACAATCATTAATAATATCAGTTTAGTTTTTTTTTATATTTATCTCATTATTTTTTAATAGTTATACTGTATAAAATATATACTGGTAATTGTACTGTATTTTTTTGCTATTTAATATTTTTAATGATAATACTCATATATTTGCATAAAAACGTTCATGGCTGTACGAAAGATGTAATTAGTGAGAATTAACCGTTAGATAAATTATTATTTATATATATATATATATATATATATATATATATATATATATATATATATATATATATATATTCTAAAATATAAAATCTATTCCAGTATTTGCTTTCAAGTAAATATCTCTCATAAAACTTACATTAAAAAGCTCTTTACGCTCTATCAACAACAGTTTTTATACTAGACCCAATTCGGGAAAGTTTCTGTTGATAACATTATCGTCGTGACTAATTTCCGGTACCATGTTTGTTCGTTGTTACACACAATTGAACCTTTACATATTGACTCACACAAATATAATATTCATTTTATTTATTTATCCTTTCCTATAACGAGAAATGTGGCGGCGTCTTTATCATTTTCGCAAAAAAGTTTGAGGAAAACAAAGTGAGGTTATATGTTCACGGTCAATGACTGGTTTTAACGTTAATCCTGTAAGACGTATTACGTGTACGAATATTTGTTTGCTAATAATTGGTAATTTACGATGGCTTTAAGGTCATTTTGTTTTCAAGAATGAAATACCTATTCTTTTGCTTAGATTTTATGCATTTTCTTCCAAGGGCTTACTATTAATTAACAGACATAAAAAGGTTTTCATAATTTCTAAAAACTATATATGATCATAGCTTTTTTATCGCATTGTTTAGTTCGGAGAAGTCGAGACTAACTTAGGTTTTTCGCCGGTTCAGAATGGAATTTCATACTTACTCTCAAAAGTGGTATAATATTTATCATTTTCCAAACATCTGTTAAAAAACAATTGTTTCTATTTTAACTTAAATTATTAACGGATTGGTGTTACAGGCGTCATAGGCTACGGTAACCGCTTACCATCAGGCGGGCCGTATGCTTGATTGCCACCGTCGTGGTATAAAAAAATAAAAGAATTGTGTGTTGCTATTGCAAAATATCTGTTAGCTTTGGTATAATGGGATATAAATTATCCTAAAATAAAAGTCAATTTTAATCAGAGATCTCCCAATTTTTTAAAAGACTTTTTATGTTCATATTTTAGTCATAGTCAAGTTTGGCTTTAATATTACAATTAATTTTTGTACTATTAATTTTTCTATGAAAAGTTATAGGATAACAGGATATCAATTTTCACCATTTATTTTTAACTAGAGAGCTAGCGAGAAAAACAAAAACAAATGTATCCCTCGGGAATCGTTATTTTATCCGGGATTAAAAGTAGCCTATGTGTTATTCCAGACTATAATCTATTTCTATGCCCAATTTTATCCAGATCCATTAAGACGTTCTGGCGTGAAAGAGGAACAAACGTCCATACTTATTATTTACAAACTTTCACATTTGTAATATTTATACAGATACACGTGCTGTAATATATTTTGATTACTTTTAATCTATAGCGATGTGAACTGCGTTAAAATTGCTACAACTTTATCTTCAGATAAGATAACCTACGAGTACGTCAAAAAATCTCACGTAAGACACTTTTTTAAGTAAAAATTGTATTTTATAAGGGTGTTTAATTAAACTTAAAATGAAGTGGTTTTTTCTAAAAAATTTTTGTACAAGTCTGTCGTGATCTGGTCATGTGTTATTAGAAACCCCATTAATCCTTTAAATATGATTTCCATATTATATGGGGAATATGTATGGAAGTCAAGCTATGACACTTTACTCAGCAGTTTAAACTTTGAAATGTATAATAATGTAAATAACAATGCTATTTCTCTCTCTCACTTTATTCGGTCCTATTTTTATCGTTCCACTGCTGATTAGGTACGAAATGGCGGTCTTTTCAAAACTAGCTACTTTTATAATAAAACTAGCAATTAACCCTCGCTTCGCTCGGGTTCCTCCGTAGTACGTTTGTCCGGTTATTATGGAAAAGGTAGAGTTCCTCAAACAAACTTTCATCCCACTATTACCCCCTTAAGATGCCTTAAGGGAATCTGATATCCGAGATAAAAACTATCATATCTCCTTTCCAGGGTCTCAAACTATCTTCATACCAAATTTTATCTAATTCGGTTTAGCAGATTTTTAGTTTGTCCATTACAAACAAAAATACATTTTATTTCTCTTTATTAGTATAAATAACTGACATATTATAATAATGATGAGTAAAAGAATTAAAATTATATCAAAATTTAAATGACTTAAAAATAAACAAGAACCTGTGACACAAGAAAATCTTAATGCGATGGTAAATTATCCCATTAAGATTTTTACAATAAAAGTAATATTGTTATAATAATAAAGTGAACGTCTGGAATAGGAAGGTTATTTCCAAGCAGTAATATTTGGTAAATCCAAAATGAAGTAGCGATAAAATGGTTAATTATAACGAATAAAATAGTTTTAACGGTAAACGAATAAAACGATCATAATATACAATATGGTATATATTGTATATTATGATCGATCTAAATATTTCTGTTTGTACTCCAGTCAAATAATTATAAAAAAATAATACTACTATATAATACTAGCGGCTTACCCTCACTTCGCTCGGGTTCGTCGCTAGGTACGTTTTATATATATATATATATATATATATATATATATATATAGATATGGTAACAGAATGATTGCAAAAATAATAATTAGCATAAGAATCGCAGATATGAGTTGATCCATAAATATAGCCCACGTTCAGTTTGTTAACCAACTTAAAAATAAAAGCATCTTAATTCGAGAGTGCTTATTTGTTTTTTCAAGAATAAATTATACCTCAAAGATTGTTTCATACATATGAATCTATACTAATATTATAGAGAGGCAGAGTTTGTTTCTTTGTTTGAACGCGCTAATCACAGGAACTACTAATGCGATTTGAAAAATTCTTCTTGTATTAGATAGCCCGTTTATCGAGGAAGGCTATAGGCTAAATCTCATATGTTGTATAGTCTATCTATTCCATACTAACCGTAAAAAATTACCTAGGAATGAAACTGAACGAAGCGAGCGTGAGTCGCTAGATTCAAATAAAAATCCATCGCCAAGGGTAAAATAAATATTTTATAAATTATTTTAAACAACATAGTTTTTGTTTTTATTATTTCCATTAAAATTATTATGTACTAGCGGCTCACCCTAGTTTCACTCGGGTCCGCCTCTAGGAAAACAAAAACAAACCTATCCTACGGGAATCGTTCATTTTTCCGGGATAAAAATTAGCCTATGTCTAATTCCAAACTATAATCTATCTCTGCGCCAATATCTCTGTTCATCTAGATTCGTTAAGCCGTTTTGGCGTAAAAGAGTAACAAATATCCATACATACTCACAAAATTTCACATTTATAATATTAAATACGGATGGATTACAGTCGCGTTATGACACCGCCGAGGTCATTGATGGTCACGGTAGCAGCGCAAGATAACGATCATTGTCTGCAATCGAATGAATGACCTGTGTATGGTTGACAAAATGAGTTAAATTAATGTCAAAAGATTTAATACTAGTGTTCGCCCAATGGCCTAAATTCGACCATACTTATTATTTATAGTTTGATGAAAATGTATATGAATAAAATTACTTTACCTATCTATATAAATAAACCAAATGTTTCTAAATTTTTTTATTGATAATACAATATAAACTAAACAAAAAAAAAACCGGTTGACAAACAGAGGAAAAAAGGTACTGAACTAGTTTTTCTGGTCTACTCATATATAGTACGAGATACGGTATTAGAAGTATACCCTCATCTGTTATTTGATGCTGACAAAGATTATGTGTTAATTAATATGTACATTAATAAATCACAAATGGATTGTCTAGCTAAATTACGGTCTACTATTGTTTAATAATATTTAGTTTTATTAACTTTTTTTAATCACCTTCCCCAGTTTGTTAGTCATGAAAATCGTCCATTAGTCGAGAGAATATTACACAAGGAATTGGAAAAATATAGGTTACCTACTTTCCCTGTAGCACAACTATGGATTTACCAGGTACAAACAGGTAAACAGGCATTATTAATATACATTCATCAGTTATTAAATTTTTTTTATAAAATGAAAGGTTACTTTATTCCCTATCTTCAAAAGAATCATAAATTAATCTGTTCAGAAGTTCGCAAAAGATGGCCGATTAAACAGGCCGGCAAAATGATAAACATTCTCAGAGCTCTATTTGGTTTTTAGGGTTCCGTAACGTAAAATAAAAAAAGAACCCTTCTAGGATCACTTCGTTGTCCGTCCATCTGTTTGTCTGTCAAGACCTTTTTTCTCAGGAACGGGTTGAGGTATCAAGTTGAAAGTATCAAATGCTCAGGTCTGCAATCCCTTGGAGCTGTGAAAAAATCAAACTTCTAAGTCTACAAGTACCTATTTTCCATTGAACTGGAATTGTGAAAGGCAAGAAGTAATGTCTTATAGCACAAGTTAAGGGGAAAATCTGAAAACTGTAGATTATAGTCATGGAAATCCTTGATGTGCGAGTCAGACTCGTACTTGTTCGATTTTTTTTATTAAGATTATCACTATATAAAAACAGGCAGCCCTGTTTATATGATGTAATAATGAAAACGACAGTGATCACATTGATACCGGCTTTCCTGTGATGTTCGGCGAGCTATAAGCTGAATGAATTATTTTGTGCCGCTGTAATATTATATATAGGTATTTTTTATAAATTAACAGTAAAAACAGCAGACGGGCTTATTACACTTAAAAAATCAAAAGTGTAATAAATTTAGAGCATAACAGATGAATATCAAAAAATAAATCTACTCTAAATATGTCCATATTATGATAACGCAACATAAAAACTAAGCTAGATAAAATAAATAAATCTCACAAGAAAATAAGCGATTAAGCTAAGACCGAAAAAAGAAAAAAAAAACTTCAAAGAAGCTATAAATCAAAATTAATTTCCAGTATCAAAATGTCACATAGTCCATAACGCCTCTTCACGTGTTATACCATTAGACACCATATTTGTCTTCGATTTCACGCTACTATAGATCTTGTTAAACTGTAAATAATGTTCTTTTTTAATCGTCTCGTGATTTTCGATATTTTTATATAGTAATTCCAATAGAATTTAAAGTTTTAATGTACCATTAACATTCCTCAACTCAGTATTGAAGTATGGCGATCCTTTTTAATACGGAATCAGTGTAAGAATTTAAAGCTATTTTAGGATGGTACTATATTTGTCATTTGCTCCACAATATAGTTTAACAACATGACTTATAAGTTAAAATAAATGTTTACAATAGTCATATACAATTATTACTTTTATACAGCTTTTAACTCTACATAGTACATTCCTCTATAATGCACAGTCTGTATATATCTTGTAAGATACAGACAAGATTACCAGGCAGACAAACAGCTAAACATAATATGTAGTAGGTAAGCGAAAGAAGCAAAACTATGTTTTTATTACATTGTAAAATAACATAAAAATAGCGATACAAAGCTATTTGAAATTTACCAGAAACTGGCCAAGTGGAAAGAAAGTGCTGTCAACAATTCCTTACCACTGAAAAAGTTCGAAAAGCAGGGTTCAGATGTGCATTGAATATAAAAAGCTTTTTTGGTGTAGTCTTCTTTTAAAAAAACATTTTTACTAGCGGTTCGCTCGCGCTTCGCTCGGGTTCGCCTCTAGGAAAACAAAAACAAACCTATCCCACGGGAACCGTACGTTTCCGGGATAAAAACTAGCCTATGTGTTATTCTAGCCTATAATCTATCTCTGTGGCAAATTTCATCCAGATCCGCTCAGCCGTTCTGGCGTGAAAGAGTAACAAATATCTATATTCGCAAATTTTCACATTTATAATATTAGTATAGATTATGATGGAAAACGATATTAATTTATTTAATTAATTGTACAATACAATAAAAATTAACTAGATCAAATTTAATTAGTAATGGTTCAGTCAGATTTTATGCGTGTAACTAGACGACACGTAATGAAAAATTCAAAATACTTTTTATTTATTAATATTTAGTCCGAAGTGCCTATTAATAGCAATTAATAGGAATTATTTATAAAAATATACACTTTATTGCACACCACAGTAATGACATAAATACAGGAAAACTCAGATATCTAAAACACATAATTTAAATATTATTTAGTGATGTTATATTTGATATTTATTATTTCTATTTTCCTTAATTTACTAAATACGTGTAATAAAATACCAATATTTTTTATTAATAATACTTACAAATATATATTATTATCATTATAGTCAAAATTTAGGTCACCTTTTTCCTCGATATTTGTGTGCCCAATAGTAAAGTTTATTTAACTTATTATTGTCGATTTCACAGTTATGGAACTTTTCCCGCTACGAAATTCTTGTGTTTTTAAAGTTATTAAATCAGAACCTACTCCCTATTTATTAAATAAAATTTATGTTTATGAACAAATAAACTACAGTATACATATAATAAAAACACTTAAAGCTGTGATTTATGTCACAAAATCAGTAATTGCGGGTATTAAATTGTAATTGAATGTCATTTTCCATCGCCGTAGCTTTTAACAGTAAGAACATTAAACGTAAAGTACCAAAGTCGGCGTAAACTCCATAAAAACTTGCTGACGTAGAGTTAAGGTGCATAATATATAAGGGATATGTAGTAGCCTTATAAACCAACGAAAATTTCACTTCAAATTATTTGTTTTAGTATATTTGTATAAAAAGAAGTTTAAAAATACATATAACAAACATTCAAACAGTAGGAAATTTATTTATATATTCGTAAAACTTTTAGAAGGATATCAAAATTACAATACCTATCTATCTTCTTCTTCTATCTTTCCTTCTTCTTCTATACTATAATAAAACTGTAGAGATCGAATATCTGTACATAGAAAGAAGATGCTAAAAATGGAGTCAGAGGGATGTAAGAAGAGCAATAGAACAAATCCAGTTTTTTTTTCAATTATTTTGTTACTCTGTCTGTTTGTCTGTTTGTACGGGCTAATCTCCGAAACTGCTGGACCGATTTAAATGAAATTTTGCATGGTGGTACCTTATATCCCCGGTCAACATTTAAGATACTTTTCATCCCGGAAAATTAAATATTTTCCGTGGGATAATTAGAAAACTATAGTAACTCATACAGCTTAGTACACAAAAACTACTGATTGAATTTTAATGAAACTTTACAATAATATAGTTCATACATCAGAATAAAAAATAGGCTACTTTTTATCCCGGAAAAATGTTCGGTTCCCGTGAGTTAGATTTGTTCTCGTTTGTCTAGAGGCGAACCCGAGCGAAGCGAGGGTGAGCCGCTAGTAAATAATAGTAAAGTGCGTATTTAAAGTAAAATTAATAGAATTTTTTGAAACTATAGTTATATTTTTAAACATTGATGGCAATTGCCAACCCTAGTTTCTATACTTTCATAATATAATATTTCCCTTCATTTCCAAGCATTTATCTTCTTGAAATCTTGTTTCCATGAATCGTAAAATCTATGCAACGACGGATACCTGTAAAATCAATATTATTTTATATAGTAGAAGTACTTCTTGTTTAATCTATACACATAATAAAATTCTAACTAAGCCGAATCTATAGTTTTTAGAATTTTTGTCTGTCTATCTGTTACCGCATCACAGAAAAACCACTGGAAGGATTTTGATGATATATATATATAACAGCGTTATTTTATTCATTAAAAAAATAACTCCAAAAACATTTATTTATATGTTATTTAGATATTTGTCAATATATGTGGCCATGTGTTTTCAACATACGTAGTTTTAATTCTAAAAAACTGAATTTACAGATAAGACCTTTCTTGGATTTTATTACAATTACTACTAAATTACCCGCGGTCCCACCTGTATTCAAATTATCAATAAACAAACTTTTTGGTTTATAAATTAGTAACATATTAGTAATATTTTTTGGCCGAAAAACATTTCAAATGAAAATATTTGTAAATATTTATTGCTTTTTTGTAAATTTTTATTGTTTTGTAAATCTTTTAATGTAAAAATTGGGCAAATGCAATCTACTAACTCGCGCGTTTCAGGTTCCGTATAGCAAAATACTGTGTTGTTTTTCTTACTTACGTATTTTGTTAGGCTAACACTAAAATAAATACGAATAACGTAAAACATAAAAATAAGTTAGTTTCATATTATTTTTTAACATTTCATGGAAAACAAGTTTATGGTTGTTAAACTGACAAAACGGGTGACTAAAAATATTCTATATCTCAAAAATTACGAAAAAGTAGGTATTTTAGAAATTGTTATACCTACCTCAACTTTTTCTGATTTTTTGACATCACTTCTTGAAAGGATTAAAGGACCCAATAAAATGCTTATGACTCTATGATTAAAGTATTTCTTTTTTTTATTTTAAGAGTAAAGTATTCATATGGCTCGGCTTATATGATTATAAGCATTTGCTTAGAATTATTTACTTATTTACCTTAATTAGGTATGTACTTCTGGAACTAATTTTTTTCAACACTTTCTTTTGAAAATCGTTTTGGAAAATATTACTAACACTAACCCGTCCATGTTTTGTGACAAATTAACATTAGGAAAAGTTATTACTTATTATTATTATGTAAATTTAAATAATCAGCTAAATATAAATTAATCAATAGCCGTCTATTAGTAAATAAATGATTAAAATTAATTAAGTAGTTTGAGAGTTTATCGCCAAAAACTAAACAAACAAACAAACCAGAAAAAATATTCAATTAATGTTATTGTTAAAACAAAAAGTGGAATATTACTAAATCAAATATGAGATTAACGGAGGAACCTCTATGGCATTGTCAATCACCTCCATTATTTACCAATCATGCTATGCGCTATGAAATTGATAGTATGAGTATACATATGTATGTAAGAGTATACTAGGTAATATGTAAAACCTAAAAATTTGGTTTTTGGTAATCTGAACGCGGGCGAAGTCGCAGGCAATTCTAGTTATATAATATATTCTATAATAATTAATTTGTATTCAAAAAGTTTTAAAAAAGGGATTAAAGTTTGAAAGTATGGGTTTTACTGTAAATGAGAGTCTAGCCAAGGCATACTTTTCGCAATCGATTACTAAATTATATCTTATGGGATACTAGCCGTGCCCCTTTCCGTCCGATAAACTATGAATAGGTATACAAAAATTCAAGTTAACTTGCGTCTCTTTTACTGTCCCAGCAGTGGGACGTTAAAAAGAGCTGAATACATACAATACATACTACTTGCTGTGCCAGCGGTTGCGGATTTACTTGAATCCGCTGGGGGCATTGATTTGTGTGATGAGCACGAATGTTTGTATTCAAGTCATGGGTATATTTATAATATGTATGTATTTAAGGTATATATGTATAGTGTATCTACTATCTGGTATCCATATCAAAAGCCTCGTAACTTACCATGGAACTAGATAGTGCTGTGTGTTAATGTCCCAACATATTTAAACACTAAAAAATTTGCATCTTGGAGTATATAATATATTGAATCATTACAACATTTTATTGAAAATAAAATTTTATCTTGACACATCTTTACTATGTGAATAATAAAAAAATCTTTTTTTTTTTAAATCGATAAAAAAATTTTTTTAGTATCTCTTTTATCCTAATTATTTAAAACATAAATTGAATATCATAAAAAGTACCGATAACCTACAGAAGTTTCACTTCTTGCGCGTGGAAACGTTGATACATGCACTCTTTTTCTTTAATTTCTATTCTTGTGTATTACAATTTAGCTCCATATCAGCCATTATTTATTTATAAAAAATCTCTCATATATAAATATTTTTATAAACCCAAGAAAAGGCTAAATGCTCGCATTGAAATATTTAGATATTTTGATTACTGTAGTTGAACATGTAGTTTATTTTCCATCAGATATCAGTAAAGTATTAAGCAAAATCAATAATTTTTATCTTCATATTCGTATGAGTTAACCAAACAAGTAACAAGTGGGTGCGGCATTAGCAGAAAGTAACTGATCATTCGCCGGTGTTTACGAGCTGAGAAAGCTGACCATTCAATAACTAACTGCATTTTTATTATACGCTACCCGTATCTACTAATAATATTTATGAAATATAGTAAATTTTGTCTTTTTGTATCAAAATTATAAATATACATTGTAACATGACGTATTCTATTATTCACGTGTAGGTATTTCGTTCGTAAATAGTTAGAATTGGTTGACATTTTATTATACAATTTTTAATTATCTCAAAACAAACAATACATAAACAGATTTAATTTATAATAATCATATCGTCTCAAAAATATTTTTTTTTATTAATAAATATTCTATATTGAGCTTTTCTATTATTTGCTTTTAAAGCTTAATTATTATCTATTTTAAAATTTTGAAACTTTTGTCTGTTTCTTTGTTTATGCTCGTTAATCTTTGGAACGGCGGATATTGGATTTGGGTGAGAGTTGCATAGGTTAATTTATATCGTCATAACACGCCAGCGGTGCCGCAGGCGAAAGCTTGTGATTTAATATACAGTATAACCTGACTTCTTAGATATCATATTACATTGGAATGCGTGAGATCAATAACAGACCATTTGGCAAAATAAAAATTTAAAAAGAGTTAGTATAAATCTATAAAATCTAAAATTTCCAGGTTCCAGGTAACCTATTTCTTAAAACAAATGACTGAACTATTATGTCTTGAAAAAAAAAGTTGGCTTTGAAATGACGTTTTAACTAGAATGGTACCGTTTTGGTGGTGCGTGACAACTGACTTGCAGTGTCAGTTTCGCAATGGTCACGGGCGTGATATATAAAGAACCACTGTCTAACACGCAATAACTAAATGATTTATAATTAATTTGCTTAGACATAATGTTATCGTAGGTGAATAATTTAGAGTAACGGTAACCAAAATAATTAGATCATCTTATCATCAATCAATCATCAATCATCAAGATATCATCTTTAAATCAATAAAGGGATTTCCCGCAGTTTGAGAAAACTATTGCAAGAATTTTATATAAATTTATACGATCAATGTATATCATAACCTAAATATTTTTTTTTAATAACACGACTATTGTACAATTTCTTTATATTTCTGCGTACGATCGAGGGACTCTGTTAGTTTTATTATAATTTCGCATCTCATAGGTGTAATTACTCTCTATTAAAAATATATGAGGTTCCATGTTTAGATGCTCGCAGATTACTAGTAATAAATACTTACATGATTGATGTGATCAGGCTCTAAAGGAGAAAGGTAATGAAAGTGATTTAACAATATAACAAAATACATATGTATGTACGTACATACATACGCGCTATCCATAACGGGTCGCAGCGCAAGTTTGACCTGTTTAGAACAAAAAATATTGTGGTATAATATAGAAGTCATTGCCTTCAATAAGCGAGTATTAAAGGAAATTTATTCTCCACCTGCTACATTGTGAGACTGACAGCGAATTTCATTAAGGGACTTCATTTTAGTTATGGGTACATAATATGCATGTGATCTGTCTTATACGGATATATAGTGTTTTAGTTAGAATGTTTAACATACTAAAAATATCTTCATAAAATAAACTATTAAACTAGCTGCTTTTTATAGAAATAAAATACTTTAACCTTTATTTAATCTTTTTTGATACTCTTGTTTTACCACAAAAGTTTGTAAAAATATTTGGTTCAATAAACTTTTAAATGTCCTTTTATAATATGATTTTAATTATGTACTTTCATATACTGATATTAAACAATAAAACTTTAATTTCAGCAACACATTAAAGTTTTATTGTTTAATATCAGTATATGAAAGTACATAATAAAAATCATATTATATATGTATAATAATATAATAACTTATGTATACAAATATGACAACGTGTATAAGTTTCAACAAATTAAGTTGTTGTCACGAAAAGGAAACGGTTATTTTAATATCTAATTATCTTCCAAGAAAACAACATGAATATAAATGGGTAGAAGCCGCAAGAGTTGTGTCTATTTGACGCTCCAGGCGATTCTTCTATTTAATTTTTGTAGCGAAACTATATTTAACTGGTTAACATATCTTCATTTCTTCACTTATCTGAAATTAGTATTTTACTTACATGAGGATAGTTAACACAAACTGTTATTACGTAATAAATAATTTATTACACATTTTAACGGTTGTGTTAATTGAAAAATCTTTTGCCTTGATGGCTTTAGGGGCTAGTTTTTGCGGCTGTAGACAAGATCCTAGGTTTCTAGGCACTGCCAAGTATTGAAATAATAAAACAAGGAAGTAGTACTTTCTTAGATTTACGCGAATATTTGACATTTTAAGTAAATCTTTACTGTGGTAAAACTATCTTTTCGGATTTTTTCGTGGATTTGTTTTGATTTTTGGTTCCCCACGTTTCAAATGCTTTATAGCAATCATGGTCACGGGAAAGACTAAGGTGTTAGATGTCTCAAATGTATTATATAGTTGTTACAGACAGCCTACCTACAAAATAACAAAATGAATTTAAAAAAACTTGAAAAATGCCACCAAAGTACCTTACAATATTTGTTAATTTTACAATTATTATAATTTTATAATTTTAATTACTTTTATACTTAAATATGGAATATTATTTATTTAATTTGACTATTATTATTATAATTATTAAAAATTTTCAGAAAACTTTATTGATTAGTAATCTATATTTAGTGTTGCCATTATTATATTTATAACCATAAAGAAAAATAAAATATTAATTATTTAAGCCACATTATTGTTCTGTGTGTAATTTGAAAAATTATAATTAATTAAGAATTACATTTACAAATGAAAATACAAGGAAGTAGCTTGGAGATGAGAAGGTGTGTCGTACCCAGTGGCGTAGCGTACGGGGGGCGGTGGGGGCCGCGGCCCCAGGCGGCATTTTTAAAGTGGCGGCAAAATTTCACAATAAATATTGTGTACCAACATGAAATAGAGAAAATTAATTATTTGTCACAAAAATCACTACCAACACATTCTATCGGTTTATTGCTAAGTAATTTTCATTGCTGAATAGGAATTCTGATCATGCCGCCCCCTATATAAGCTACTGGACTAAGATTACGAAAGACTTTTTACTTTTGAAATATAACGGTGCGAAAAAATTAAAAAAAACTTGACAAGGAAGAACTACTTATTTTTATTATTCAATGAGGTTATAACATCATTGTTATTATTTACTAAATTATAAGATCTCATAAATAAATGGCTCAAAAGAAATCTTTAAAATTTTGACATCATCATCATCTTTCGTCCATTTAATTTTACTCGGAAGTTCAGCCATTTTATTCGAAGACTAATAATAAATAATTAAAAAAAAAACTTTCCGCCCTGGGTGAATCTTCATACGCAAAAGGCGTGAAAAGTGGAAAACATGCAAAATTATAACACACAGTTATATTTATTTAATTATTATAGTGTGATAAGAAGTAGGTAGTTATAGTTATTATTAAACAAAAAGCAAATGATTTGCATCATTTTTGCAATTACTGATCGGTTATTTTTCCACGATTAACTTTGGTTAGTATAAAATTGAAAATATACATATATTTTTGAGAATATTCTGTGTTCGAGTCCCAGTTTAGACCAGAGATAATAATTCGTTTTTTCTGTGAAGAAATTGTCAGTAACATCCCGAAGTTGGGAAGTTGACAATGCTTCACCTTACCTCAAAGAAAGCCTCAGAGAGAACGTTTTTTATGGAATATGCGAACACCACATACTCTTTTTCCGTGCCATTATTTGAGATTTTTTATTTTAATTCAGGCTAAATGAGCCCATCGTTGCAACTTTTAAGAGCTTTGAGAGCAGTTGTGCTATAAGTTGGTACTGCGCTCTCAGGTCCTCTTTGTGTAGAATGCTGGCATTTTTGGTGTAGTATGCCAGAGGGAGATTTCCTCTTTTTCTCACGGTGCTCTCAGGTGATGTTGGTGTGAGATCCTGAGATTATTGGTGTAGATTGCCAGCTTCCCGATTGGTTTCTTTGGCTTCCTATGCTAGCACATTTGGTTTAGGATGCTAGCGTTCTGATTAACTCTTCGTCTTACCATTTTTAGTCATTGTGGTATATTATAGCCCTATTTAAGGGGTTCGGTTCTTCCTTCTTCCAACTTTTCTAGTTGCACGAGACCGTGCTTCACATTATAGAGCGCCATGTGATTGGTGGCACTGCTCCATAGTTTGTTACCCCTAATATATTCTGATGTTGTAATGCTTTCAGCAAACCCTCGTTTCCAAGTTCGAAAGGCTTGTCTGATATGTCACATGTTGTAAGGTGCGTTTTCCCAGTTTCTCTCACAACCGCTATATATAGGCGTTTTGCAAGTGGTATCTGGTTTCTTTGGTTGGTGAGAGGTTTGGTGTAATAACCTGTCCCGTGTCGGCTCCTGTCCTATTTGTCTTCCTTGTAGTTTTCACTTTTAGCTTCACCAGGCTTATCGGTGTTTGGGGCTGTTTGTGGCTTTGTTCACGTCCCGCTTCGTAAGCCTACTGTGATCGCCATGGCAGGCATCTTCTATTGCAGGCGGTCTGCGCTACTTTTCTCACGTCATTAGGATATGTGGTATAATGTTTCTGGGGATCTCCCCCGATCATATGCGTAGCAGACTGCCGATAGTATAAGCTGATGTAAATTACTTTCGAGTACGGCAGTTCGTTACGATGAATGAATTATATATTAATGGTAAATGTTCGACCTAATTCTTTAATTTCTATCCACAAGTCACAACCTTTGCTAGATGCCGTTCCAAGGTCTAGTTTTACCTTTTCACCATTCCATCAGACAACAGAAAACATGGCATAATTCAAGCATATTGTACTCTCATATTATAATCTTACAAACTTCTTGAAGCACATGTGATTTACAGTTTCTTCTCTGATCGCTGTCATTTAATTACCAAACAAGTTGTGATCCCGAACCTGTAGCATTATTGTTAAATAATTAATCCATAATAAACTGAATTCTCACTTGATCTGGTCGAATCGCTTGCCAAGTTATTAATCGGAAATGGTCCCGATTTATTGGCCTTAAATTAATTGCCCAAAGAAGATGGCGGCGAATTTGACTTCGGCCCCCGGCGGCATAAGTGCACGCTACGCCACTGGTCGTACCCTCACATCTAGGAGAGTACGTAAAGATTTTGGTGTGATCTGGGTGTGTAGGTCGATCTACGCGTAATTGTAGATACTTATAGAATAGTCAATAATCGAATGCACGTACATATGTTTGTGATCATTCTTCTGCACTTATCTTCTTATATAGTAAAAAGAAGACCTTTTTCTACACAAAGTGGGTTGAATTTTTAAAAAGAAAATCTAGGAATTTCTAAAGAATTATATAATATTAGCAAATATTTAAGATTAAATATTACATTTTTATAATTAATAAATTATTTATTATCGTAGTTTAAGATTATTTCTAGTCAATTTTCAAATGCCTAATGTGAATTACCTAAAAAACAACTTTTTATTTTACTGTACCAAAGGGTTACACGCATTTGTTAAGTTTGCTGATTTATAAGGATGGATGTATTTAATGAAGCCTCACTGGCTGGTATTAACATATAAGGGTTTAAGCACACTGCATAAAATTCATTGATGTGATTTATATAGTATAGGTACATATAATAAAATTCTGAGTCGAATCTGTACAATAAATATTTTTTGGAAAATCTTATTGAAATAAGTAGTCATTATTATCGATACAGAGGCCGAATTTATTGTTTTTAGAATTATTGTTTGTTTGTCTGTCTGTCTGGAAACGCATCATGAGAAAAACACTGCACAGATTTTGATGTAATGATAGGATACTTTTTACTGCGGGAAAATATATCTCTGAGAAATCTATACTAACAGTTAAAACGTATCTAGCGACGAACCCGAGCTGAGCGAGGATGAGTTGATAGTAAAATATAATTATTATCAAAGATATAAATACTAAATACATAGATTGAATAAACATTTTGTTTTTTTTTTAAACTGCATCATTTTAGTTAATCTGTATAAAATAGAACCTTATCTATATAAGCATTTAAAGAATGAAAAAACGAGAATAAAAAAGCACTGTGTAAAATCGGGGATTCTAAATTATTATTGAGTTTACATCTGTTCTATCAAAAATACTGATATTTTTCTTTTGTATAACAAATCCATTCATATTTTTATATAATAGTCGATAATGAGTGTGTAAAAGACTCATGTAGCGTAACAAAAACGAGATGTGCCCTGTCCTGCAGTAAAATGTCAAAGGAACGTGTAGCGCACGTGTGTTTCGCACATGCGCCTGCGCATTGTTTGTTTTTTACTTTCCATCTTGACACGTTTATTCGATCGTTGAACGCATTTTCTGATATTACCACGTCTGGCGTAAACTTTGTTGCATTATCGGTTAAAATATTTACGCTTAGCCTCTATGAGGAAGCGTTATTTAATAGAAACCAAAAGTTAGTTTATTATGTGTTTTATAAACATGGTAACAATGTGTTGTATGAAATTAAACTTTTTATGTAAGTAAATATTTCATTAGTACACCCGCCCGATATGTGGACAAATAATATATATTTTTAAAAATCCTTTTCTCCTATATAGAAGAAAAGACAATAGGCCTCATATAATATTAGATTAAGAAGCAGACAAGTGATAACATAATAAAGCGATGGGGAAACTATCATCATTCATTTATTAGGCTACCTACCGTGCTCGAAGGGTGCCAACGGAATCCTATTACTAGGTCTCAGCTGTCCGTCCATCCGACCGTATATCAGAGGGCTGTAACTCGTGAACTGTAATAGGTATGTCAGAGGGATGTAATTCATGAACTGTAATAGGTAGAGAGTTAAAATTTTTACAGATTATGTATTTCTATTGCCGCTATAACAAATAATAAAAATAAAATAATTACAATACAAGAAATATTTTTTTAACGTTAGTAATCGATCATCGAAGTTAATATACTACATACATAGAGTAAATGTCAGATTAATAAAAAGTACTTGTGCCTACGATGGTACGCAACCCTTTTCATTTCACAAACCTCCACTTGACCAATCTTTGTTATTTAATTCTTTTCATAATTGAGTATAATAGATTGACAGCTGATTATAATAAAGTAATATGCGGTAATTTATAACAAGTACCTGGGCGACCTGTAGTAAAATACCTGGAAGTACTTTTTGTTATATTGTATTTTTTTAGATAAAAAACCTAAAAACTTGAATAAATACAAAAACAAAAAACACAAAAGTAAAAACTTTGTATCCGACCGGGATTCGAACTCAGACACCTATGATTGTCAATCTTGCACGTTGGCCGCTTGACCATAATGCATATGGCCGAGGGTAATAAATTATTGACCATATTTTGCGTGGAATAATGCGAAGGAAAACCGCATGAAAACTCGAAAACACGCTTTTTCCCAGTCATAAGAATAATCTAGATCGATTTTTTGCCCCCAAAAACCCCTACATACCAGATTACAGCCAAATCGTTAGAGCCGTTACCGATATAGTCGGTATAAATAAAGAAATAAATATACAAGAATGGCTCGCTTAAATATATTAATAAATAACTAATGACATTTGCGGTTTTAGAACTAAAAAGAAATATTCAATTATATTTCCGTTTAACCTTCCTTTCACGGCATTATGTAAAAGGTAACTTCTAGGTTGAGTTCATAATAAAATCTTAAGTGTTTAAAGGCGTCATTATAAATTTCCGTAATTTAAGCTGATTTATATTTTAGATCCTGCTATTATATTTGGTAGTTAATTTTCAAAGCCAAAGTTAAGTCGTGCTTGCGCATATCCACGCCTGATCATTCCGATTTACCATTAAGCGAAGTCGGCGACAGGAGACGCGGCCGGAGTCCGACCGTAACGATACTCGATACGCCTGCCGATCTTGCCTCTAGTTACCAATACTTATTTTATTTTGCCTTCGATAATTAAATAATTTTAGCAAATTCATCTTTATTACAAGGTTTTAGAACTAAGCAGTAGTTTTTAGAGTACAAAATGTAGAGTTGTGTAGCGTTCATTCTGCACTATTATCTAATCGAGCGGTCGAAGTAAGATCAATTTGGCGTTGCATGTTAAAGAACTGATGATATTTAGCGTACTTTGTATAATATAATATTAATTTAGTTTGTGTTCGGAGTTAATGGCTGTGTCGAAGCCAGTGATGCGAAGAAAGCCTTCGATTAGACTTAGTTTTTGTATGTGAACGTTTACGATATTATTAATCTATCAAATCATTTCTTTTTCGTCTGCGTCGATTCTTTTATTTGAATTATAAGATTGGTGGAACAGGTATCTAATATTGTTTAACCATTTCCAATATTTCTAAAACATTTTTCTGTGATAGGAATGAATTTAATAGATTTTTTAGTTTTTTACATATAGAACGGAAATATAAAAAAATAATATCTCACTCAATCTACAGACAGCCTACCCACAAATAACAAAATGAATTCAAAAAACTTGAAAATTGGCACCAAAGTACCTTACAATATTTGTTAATTTTAATTGTCTGTAACAACTATATAATACCTTTGAGACATCTAACACCTCAGTCTCTCCCGTGACCATGATTGCTGTAAAGCAATCGAAACGTCGGGAACCAAAAATCAAAATAAATCCGCGAAAAAATCCGAAAAGATAGTTTTATTTAAATGTCAAACATTCGCGTAAATCTAAGAAAGTATTAAATAGAAATTATTATCGATACAGAGGCCGAATCTATAGTTTTTATAATTATTGTCTGTCTGTCTGTGACCGCATCACGAGAAAACCACTAGACAGATTTTGATGAAAATTGGATAATGATAGCTAGTTATCCGGGTCAACATATTGGATACTTTTTACTGATGGAAAATATCTCATCTCTGAGAAATGTATTGTAAACGCTAAAACGTAACTAGGGACCGAGCGAAGCGAGGGTGAGTCGCTAGTATAATATAACACAGCGGCAGCGGCGCCACTTTGGTATTTATTGGCAAACATTTCTAACAGTAGTTTATGCGTTACTTCAGGTCAAAGTATTAGTATCTATATACTAAATTTCATCTAAATCCAGCGGTTCCAGCATAAAAAAGAATTTAACATACACACACATACCACTTTTGCATGACGTATAATAGTAGTCCGTTTTAATCATTCTCAATATTACAAAATATTTTTATTTCAATATTACACGACGATACGTTTGGCTTAGTTTGTAGTGACCATACTTGCTGTGCCAGGGGTCTCGGGTTCGAGTCCCGCTGGGGGTATTAATTTTTGGGATGAGCACGAATGTTTATGTAATCCAGTCACGGGTGTTAATATTTATAATATGTATATATTTAATGTTATATATGTGTAGTGTATCAACTATCTGGTATCCACAACTCAAGCTTTGTAGCTTAACATGGAACTAGATGGTGCTGTGTTAATGTCCCAACATATTTATTGATTTCATTATTTATTTTTCCGTATGATAAATGAATTTATCACATTCTCACGTTCAAAGAATATTACGTTTCAGAATGTTAATGTTATTTTCTATAATTATTTTCAATAACAATATTGTACGTAAATAAAATCAATGTCAATCGTGAGTTAAGTACAAAAATATGACTAACCTAAAGGTCAATTTTAGCACATTTACAATGTTGGTTGCTATTGCACGATCTTCTATTTATTGCTCTATTACTGGATGCTTTGTTGAAACATTTTCGAGGTCTAGATCGGATTTAAGATATTGTTAGCAATCAAATACACTTGTGATTTAAACACTACATTTCAACCAACATAATGAAATCCTAGCCAATTCAAATTACCTATTTCTACTATGTATTTGAAATTGGAATGGTAACATATCTTTAAAATCTATTGCAGTTCGTTGGCTTATTCTCGGAAGTAATGGTGTTAAACACGTGTAATGGGAAACGCGTGTTTCAGTATGTTTAGAATACAAATTAAAATACAACGGGATTTTATTTGAGTTGTATGTGTTGCTAAACTTAAATAATAATGTTATAATATATTCGCATTCGTTATATTTACAAACTGAAGTACTTAATACATCAGGCAATATTGATAACTAGCAACTCACTCTCGCTCCCTATGTTTTAATGTTTAGCTCAGAGATGAGATATTTTCCCGCAGTAAAAAGTATCCTATATGTTGACCCGGATAACCAGCTATCATCATACCAAATTTCATCAAAATTTGTCCAGTGATTTTTCCGTGATGCGGTAACAGACAGACAGACAGACAGACAGACAAAAATTCTAAAACTTATAGATTCGGCTTTTGCATCGATAATAATGTCTATTTCAATAAGATTTTCCAAAGAATATTTAATGTACAGATTCGGCTTAGTTATAATTTTATAATATGTATAGATTTTGGTTGAAATTGCTAAGCGTTTTCCTCAGCAGACATAAAACTCAGTTAAAAATTTCGCTGTTATCAGAAATATAATATATAAAAAACATTTTTAATATAACATAAACTAAGACATTACAAATCTCTTTCGCAGTAAAGTATAACGTACTTACTATCTTAAATCTCGAAATACTTTAAATGTCGCGACAAGTTCCGGATTTGGATGCAAAAATAAATTCGCAATTTTGTTTTGAATTACATTTGAGAGAAACATTACCTATACTTAAAAATGTTAAGAGAAAGGTTAATATATACGGACCTTGGTTAAAAGATGGCGAAACGATATAGTCACGACTTAGAAAGATGAAGTTTGCATCTGTTCTATAATCGGTAGGCAATAACATGTGTACAACATATTTAACGCATAATCACTTATATTTATATGGTTTTAAAGTATAAAATCCCATATAATTTTTCACACAAATCTTAGCATGCACGATGCTTTGTCTTTAAGGATAGAGTGAAATCTCAATAATAAATAACATCGTATCAATGTTAATAAGACCACCCGCAAAGTACTCGTAGCTGAACAAAGACAAATTTGTCACTTACTGACAGTGTCATAGATTATTACATTTGTAATATATAAAACTTTACTGTAATCTATTTTAATTAAAAGTTAATTTTGACTAAAAACTTAAATTGATTTTAAAATTATGTTTATTTATTCCGTCTCTAGGATTGAATTATGATGATTTATTATTATGATGAATGTACTCGTTAAAAAATTACAAATATATATACTCGAATTAAGTACGCTCTTCTTTTTAATTAAATCGATCAATAAAACTGAAGTGTCTATTGATTGCGTATTGATTGCGTATGATTTTTAGAATAGGTCCCTATTTTTCATTGATTTGAAACGACTATGCATAATACTCAATTACTTATTGAAAAAAGTTTGTACTCTCTCTAACACTTGTATTTCTGCTTCCATCGGTCATAGGCCTAACTCGTATGTCATACAAGAATCATTGATATTCAGTGGAGTAATAAAGCTAGCATTCTTGCCATAATCCCACGCGAACATGACCTGTACAATAATATTATTATTAAGTGTATGTACATACATTTCGTCGTCTTAGTAATTATTTGTTGAAACTGCCAATTCTTGTTCTATTTTATAGTAGAGAGTTTTTTCATCTATTTAAAAAAAACAAAGGAAAGTTTTTTAAAATCAATTGTATATTTTATATCAATAGAGTCAACTTTTAAAAGTCAATAATTCTGTAATAAAACTCCTTCGGTAAATTGGTCGTTTAGATAAGTAAGCACTAAGACGACGATTTGTTTTATAAATATATTTGAACATAGATTTACTTTTACAGTATTTCCTTTTTCGAAAAATTATAAAGAATCCCCATGTAAGAAGAAAGAAAAAAAAGCATTAACTGATTTAGCGAGATATACGATTTAGGAGTAGAGAGTGACATATTTTTTGCTATCCTGGGGTCTATCCCACCTAGCCAGTGCCAATAATATTATCAATGTCGTCCGACATGTTGTTTCAGGACGTCCCACACAGCACTTACCGAATAGTCTTCACAAGTACCAATTTATTAATAATTAAAAATAATGTGTAATTAATAGGTAATAGTGGATGGAGAGGAGTGCTTAACATAAAATGACAAGAAAAATGGAGGCTTTCAAAAATCGGAGCGAAAACGAAAGTGACAGTTGACGATTTACAGCTAGAATAAGAATACTGAAGTGGCGTTTATTTATACCTACTAGTGATCGCCGCGTGGTTAAAAATCAACCATAATTCATTAACTTTGATCGATATTAAAATTCTTTTTTCAAAGTTATATAGATAGCCTATAAAATCCAAAAGAATTTTCAAACGGGCCCATAGATTCAGAGATTTGCACGTATAGACAAAAAAACTTTTCACCTATTTGTTATGTAAGTACTCATATAGTATTGATGAATGTTATCTAACATCATACTACATCTTTTAGCAATGAAGTAATTATATATAAATAAAATACGCGAGCGGATTCGCGGGTAAAAGAAAGTCAATTTAATTATGGCTTTCTGCAGTCCATCTCTATATAAACTTTAACTATGCCAAAGCTCATACTTGTCCGTACATGCAATATGCTTAAAAAGGGGTTTAAAGTTTTCTCTTCACGTATTAATATATAGTAGATATCTTAAATTGAATATTGCGAAGATACAAAAGGATATCGTAAATTCAAAAATTAAATTGAAGTCGATAAAAATAAAGATCGAAAGTCTGAGAAACAGTTGTATATAAATAATAACCAATGATACAATAAACAAAATAATATCAATTATGATCAGAGATCATGTGATAAGTTGAAAACGAAACATTCACTTTTACCTTCGGAACGCAACTCTGCATTATAAAGCAACGGTTTGACTTGTTTGTTATTTTATTGTACTAGTAGTGAGTGAAGTCAATATTTGTATACAAATGTTATATATACATAAATTATTATTTATATTATAAATGCAATTATTTTTAAGTTGTCGGTTAGTCCCTCTTTTCAGGTTTTCATAAAACAACAAATTCAAATAAATTATTACATAGTTAATAATAATAATATCCTCTGGACCAATTCCGGCCACGGCGGCCAATGTCATTGAGACTAGCCAATTGCGCAGGAAATATTACAGTGCACAAGTGTACGCGTAGACACAAGTGCACTCTCTATTCCTGTCACTCTCATACTTCGGTGGGATCACTACTCGACACGACCAGTGAGAGTTAAGGCGCAGGACCGACGGCTTAACGTGCTCTCAGAGGCACGGGGGTGAAACACCGCCGACTTCCCAACTCCGGGCTGTTACTACTTACTGAGGCTTACTATACAGAAAGACTCTAACTAAAGTTGGTCCGACCCGGGATTCGAACCTAGAACTCCGGATGTGCAACCGTACATACTAGACACTACACCACAGAAGTAGTTAAAATAACATAATTAGTAGTGATATAAACGAGAAGTGTAACTACAATATAACACATAGTGCATGTTACTTTGTTAAAGTGAAGAATTTATGGATCGGGAATTGTGAAAGGATACCTTTTATCACGATACATCCATTCATTTTCGGTTGGTTATTAATAATATACGCTTTGCCTGGTATTTTACTATAAGTATTAAATTATAGCTTAGAAAATAGTCAAACAATTTCCTTACGTATATTTGCTCCATTTCATATGCACACACGTTAATGTGATAAATACTGTGCGCACGAGCTGCTATCGAAGGCGGGCTTGCGTAACAGTTGTAATTGTTGAAAAATATGATTCATTCAATTACATATCTTTTTATTCGATAACGCATATTGACACTGCACTGTAATTAAGGTGAATTGTCGTTTGGTTTCGTTTAAAGAGTAGACGTACCCAAAGTCTATAGAGGTTGCTCCATTCATGAAGTAAGGATGATCTGAATTCTGTGTGGTTTTCTCAAAATATTTAAATTAAAAAATCAATCTGGACACTTCATTTCTTTTAAGGTATTTATAATAATAAAGTATATGTGACGCAACCTCTTATTGCTCGTTATCATTCTTGGGTAATAGCTGGTGGTATCTATCGAGGACCAACGTATACCTACATATACATTATTTACAAAAAAACTACTAAAGTAGAATTTATACGCAATTTTTCAATTATAAGTTTATTTTTAACAACAAAATAAAATTGAAGTGTCTGTTTGTAATGTCAAAATAACAACTTTATACTAAATGCATATGGAATTATATATGGTACTTATAAGAAAAACATAATTTTTAAATTTTTTGTCTGTCTGTCTGCCTGTTTATTCCGGCTAACCTCGGAAACAGCTGGACCAATTTTAACGGGACTTTCACTAGCAGATAGCTGATATTATAAGGAGTAACTTAGGCTACTTTTATTTTAGAAAAAGAATTAGGGTTTCGCTCAAAAAAATTAAAACGTACCGTTACGTATTAGTTTTATAAATATTATTCTAAGATTAATTTAGAGTGCTTATTCGTTTCATAACCTCATGTTGAACAGCTTCATAATAATTCATTTAAACTAGCCACGTCAAATCAATTTAATAAGAAAACCTAGCCCTTAAATGGGCATAGTTTTAAACTAGTTTCGAGCTTGTTAAAAAACACCTGTGACTGGACATGTATTTAAATATTGTGAAACTAAATTTCGCATTTTGCTCCGCTTGCTATTTATACATGTATACCCTTAAAAGTAGTATATCCTCGAAATATAGGGTGTTCATTAGGAAAGAGTCATCAAACTTGGTTCTCGACAGGCTGAAATATCTCATGATATGCCAAACAAATCATACCATTCACATTACGTCGACGTATTTTGATAGGGTTTCTCCTTCTTTGAAATTAATTAAAATTAAACCTTTGCATAGTAATTTTTTGCAGTACCTATACATTATACATATACATTGTAGGTACTTAAAACATAAGGAGCTACTTAATTTAGCGGATTCAACTAAACTAAAGAACTCTCAGGCAAAAAAAGAAACGAAGATTTGTCACTTTAAAATTCAACAAACACTTTTCTCACGGTAAGCGTGACGGGGTTGAAGGTAGTCTAAAGTCCGCCCCCCATGTTGCAATCCACATATGTCATCGTGAAATGTCATAGAAATCTGTTCAACGGTTTAAGCGTGAAAGGGACAGGGACAGACAGACAGAGTTACCTTCACATTTATATATTAGTATGAATATAGTTATGTATCAGTACGGACTAGTGAAGATTATGGTTCTTATATATATTCTTACATAACTGAGTCAAAATAGGCAAGAATTTTTTTTAAATATAATATTAGCGACTCACCCTCGCTTCGCTCGGGTTCGTCCCTAGGTACGTTTTAATTTTTTTGAGCGAAATCCTATTTTTTCTCTTAAATAAAAGTAGCCTAAGTCACTCTTTATAATATCAGCTATCTGCCAGTGAAAGTTCCGTTAAATTGGTCCAGCCGTTTCGGAGATTAGCCGAAACAGACAGACAGACAAAAATTTTAAAAATTATGTTTTTCTTATAAGTACCGTATATAATTCCATATGCATTTAGTATAAAGCTGTTATTTTGACATTACAAACTGACACTTCAATTTTACTTATCTGTATAGATATAGTCTATACTCGTTTAGCTTATTTAAAAAATAATATGCATGTATTTTTATGTATGTACAATGTACATATGTACTTATATATTGAATATTGATAATTTGATAATACGAGTAATGCTCTATCATACGAAATCGAGAGTAAGTTAATATGTTTGATAAACAAGTACAAGCCTAACAAGTTTGAAATTTTAAACATATTCTCTTCATCAATCATATTATAGGTAAGACGGTTTTTGTACGCTAACTTTATATTTATAGCTAATAAATATTGATTTAATACTAGTTTTCTAGTTGTATTTTTATATACATATACTAGATATAATTACTTTAGATATTTACTTTTAACGATGTTATTTATAATGATTATGATTATTTATCTAGTTTCTATCGTACCGTGTTAAGGCGTTTATTTTATATAAAATAAACATTTAATAAGATTAACGACTGTCGTAATTATTATAAGCACGTATCTAAGTATAATGATATAGCTCATTAAATAGTTTAGTTCTAGTTTATAATGTAGTTTGTTTTTATATCAATTTATTGTAATTGCTTAAATTAATTATAATGTTTGAGTTATTTTAATCAATAGCAACCGTTTTTATTTATGTTATATCGTCAACAAAATTCTTTAGAAAGTAATAAAACCTTGTTCCAATTATCGGAGGGAAATAGTATCACAATCTTTTTTCCACTTAATTTTTCTCTTAACATTTACAACTCTAAATTAAATTATTTTCTTATTTTTGAAGGGTTTATGGAAGAAATTTCTTAAAGATATGTATAAATATCCTTTGTCGAGATTCTGTTACTGTATAATATTTTTTATGGTACATGAATAAATACACTAAATGGAGCACACGATAAAAACTAATCCGATCCACATAATGTGAAATACATGTAAATTAAATATAATCAAGTCTATCAATACGTTAATTTTAAACTAATTTCGGCTTGATTATAGTTTCAAACAACACTACATGTCATAATACAATAATATTATTATATTGATTACTACTCCATATAAAAAGTTAAATCAAAACTTTTTGTAGTAATGTGACTTGTCTATGAAAAAAATATGTAACGGTAAACTTAAGGAACGGCTTTAATATTAAAAACCACATCCAATGCTCTCTTTAAGTAGTAATTGAATTTATATTTCCTAGCTAATGCAGCATTGGAAAGTAAACAATGTGGTAGAGCAATGATATATCAAAACCGTTTCAACGCTCTGTCTGGCTGCAGTCTAGTCGAAGCAATTGGCAGTCCCACTTTCACGAACAGAAACTCATCGTGTAACATTTTCGGCCGTTATAATAACCGAACATCTATTGTGATTACAGAGAATGAACACAATAATTGTTTGAGTTGTTTGTCTTATATTTTTAGTCGTATCCCGCGACTCTGCTTACATTTTTTGTATATTTTATACTAACTTTGGTCATCTCTGTAATTTTTTGTATTATTATAGTAATGTGTGCATGCCTTTCATATTGTGCTTTAATAAATTGACAGATTTACATGTTTTTTCTTAAGCAGATTCGCTTTTCGGACTGAATCTAGTAAACCAAAATATTTATGGTTGCAATGGGTAATCTAATGTAGACCAGTGACAATTTTAAGTCATATCGATAGAAAAATCATGAGGTGATGATGCGTGAAAATAAAGTTGATCACTGGTTTTTCTCTATTACCGTATTCAAGTAAGAAATATTTCCTTATTTCAAGTTTATAGGATACTTGAGATAAGTATAGGAACAGTACTTAAGAGATAAGTGCGTTGATATACCATTGAATCACTTTCCATTTTACATAGACTAGACGTTCAGTTGAACCTTCTCTGAATAATTCTAAAGAATTCATTTTGCTTTCTTCGAAGGTTCGAGAAATAATAATTATTATTTTGATATAAGCAAAAAAGCTCCATTCTGTACTGAAACTGTATTCGTTTAACATAATATGTTAAATTTTCAACAATTATTTCTAACAAGTATGAGAACGGTGGAATTTTTTGTTAGTTTTTTGTTCGATCTGCTTAGTCAATGGACGTAAAAATGAATGAATTTAAAGTTTTAAAATATTAAAATTTATTATTCACAATTTTTTGTACTAATTCCTAATAGGTTTCTAGTAAATAAAATTCAGATTAGTTTTTATTTTAGATATTAATTTGTTTTATACATAAAAGAACTGCTAAGTATATGTAGTCTGAATAAATCAAAAGATTTATTGCATATTTATTTTCGATTGGAAATGTTTTATTTTGATATTTCACCAACTAAGTGCTATCTGTATAAAGGCTTTTAATGCTAAGATGAATCTCAGACTTAGTATATCTTAAGGTTACATGACGCCAATAAATTTAATGCTTTGAGAAATAAGGCTAACTATACATTATTTAATAACTTGTTAATTATTTAGTCAATAGATAAGGATATTTTTTTTATTTATTCATCACATAAAGACTTTTATTTTGATTTTTTTTTTTTTTTTTTTTTAATTTGGATCAAAGATTGACTCAATGCTATTGATTGTAGGTAGCCTATTAAATACCTTTATATATCTTTATAAAAACAACACGTTCTCCAGTATTAATATTTTTTGCATTTCGAGCTCCATCATCATCACCAGAATCCAAAAGTATATAAATTAGTATATAGGCAGCCTTATTTTTCAAGTTGCTATTCTCCTTACCTCAACCTACATAATCAGCTGTTTATTTGTGCAGCTGAAACTATGTCTCAACCTTATAAGTGCTATTTTAAAATATGATTTTATATCAGTTATCATTATATGTAGGTATGAATATATTGAAATAATGCGACTTTCAGGAATTATTATGTAAATATTGTTAAGAAATATCCGATGATTGCTAAAATCCTGGCTGATTCTTCATTAAAACCAGTACACAATAATATTTCTATAAATTGGTCGTACTATTATATACCTTACATATTTATGTATTTTATACAGAATTTGTATGTATGTAAGTCTATAAGTATATATTACTAGCGACTCACGCTCGCTTTGGTCGCGTTCGTCCCTCCATATACATATATATAAGCACCAGTACTATGCAGTCAACCCAACAAAACCTCTCCTGTCTTAATGGGAAACGCCGACGGCAAGTCTACTGTAGCAGACTACAACAACTTTGAATACATTCTGAAGCATTTACAATACAAAATGGTGGATTGTTAACAAAACAATCAATAACAATACATTATGAAACAATTTAATACTATTTAACTGAAGAATTTAGGAAAAAAAATTACTGCAAATTATCTCAAAGATTATATTCTAACGTACGAAATATCAACTACACTTACTTTATTTTACAAATTGTATTCAGCCCTTTTTAAGCCCTTTTTAACGTCCCACTGCTGGGCACGGGCCTCCCTTCAATACGAGGGGGATCAGGCCATAGTCCACCACGCTGGCCAAGTGCGGGTTGACGGACTTCACATGTCTTTCGAAAACTTGCTAGGTTCTCTTAGACAGGCAGGTTTCCTCACGATGTTTTTCTTCACCGTAAGGCAAGTGGTAATCATGTTAGAAATGATTCGCATATGAAAATATCAGAGGTGCGAGACCCGGGATTTGAACCCGCTTCACTCGGTCTCCCAAGCGCGTTACCACTGGGCTACCACTACCTTAAAATTAATACCAAAATATTAATTAAAAGTAATATATATTTGTATAAAAACTTCCACACTGATATTAACTTTCGACTGACGTATTATGGATGCGTTCCGGATTACGCAAAATATTAATTTTAATTTTTAAATTTAATAGGCATCTCTCCCGGACTTACCCTACAAAATTATATAACATATTACATCTTTCACTATTATAGCTTGCTATGTAACACTCATTTTCACATACATAGACTGTGAAAGAGATTTATTATCTTATTTAAAAATAAATTCACGTTTGCCAAATAAATCAAAACCAAAAAAATGTGTGTTTTTTTTTTATTATACTCGTATCAAAACTAATATTATAAATGCGAAACTAACTCTGTCTGTCCCTCTGTAACTAATTTTGAACAACTTTAGTATTGAGATAGATGGCACCTTGGAGAAGGACACAGGCTACAAATTGTAGCAAAAATAAAACTTGAAGGAGGTGAAATAGAGATTGAAATTTTGTCTGGGGAACCAACAACTTAAAGTACAGTCACAGCATTTTTTATCCATTTAAAACGTACGTAGTAATAATATTAAAAAAGAAAATAGGTGTAACAATATACAATAAAACAAATAGGATATACTTAATATATAAAACAAAAGTCGTAGGGTTGTTTCTGCTTAAAGCAATTATCATTGATATTGGTCAGATGAGAACCTGTTTATTAGTTGCTGTTATATAAAATCGCTAACTTTATGTCTGTAATTATTTTAATGTGTTTCTTAGAATAAATAATTAATATATCAGGTAGGAGACGTTGACTCTATAACGACATTAATTCATATTTACGAAATTTTTGTACACGTTCAATACGTTTAGATTTTACATCTTCACTAACTTCTTTTGAGGCAAATATAAATAAAATCGCTAAAATAATGTGTGTTTTATTATAATAAAAAAATAAATAAAGGGGGACATGAAAATATTTTTAAAATCTGGGGAGGCTTAACAGATAAAACGTTGGGAAACCCTGCTCTAAATGATAAGATGTATAAATATAGACTTTGAGGTACAAACAGAAAATGCACAATTGTTTTACAAAAAACGTTTCAAAGTAAGTTATTCTAATAGATTATGTTATGGTTATTTGTAATGCGAACTTCTGCACTTCTGTACTACATTTTATTATTTATGATGATATGAGTTTTATTTATTGTATAATCAAAGTAAAAAGTTATCAACAAAGTCGAAGGAAGCAATAGAAGTACTTACAAATTTCAATTTGGTATTAACATTAAGAGATAACAATAATAAGATAATTAAATTTTAAAATTCGCCTGTTTTTCCACCAAGAACATTAAGATAATTTTAAACAGTTATCAAATTATAGAAAAATGTCACTTGAATATAAAAATACCACATCGTAAATAATGCGAAAGACATAACTTTATAATTTAAGTAATTTTTATCTAACTTCCTGCCGGTCTCACTAGCATATTAACAGTGAATTAATAGTCATTTTAGGGGCCTTAATAGCACTGTAATTAAGATGTGGGAGTATTAAATATCTTCTATATATAATGATAAAATTATGAGGTTCATTATTATTCACATACAGATATGTTTTGTTCAGTTAAAGTGCCAACGACACGAAAAGAGAAAACGAAATTTTAAACTTAGGCATTATAATTTAAAGGTACAAAAGGTACGAAAACAGTACATTTTTATTAATATTTTTAATGAATATTAATTACTATAAAATATTTAGATAAAATCTTTATCTTAGAAATTATTTATGCATATATATTATTACACTAGCGACTCAACCTCGCTTCGCTCGGGTTCATCCCTATCCCCTTTAGTATAGAATTCTCAGAAATGAAATATTTTCCCGCAGTAAAAAGTATCCTATATGTTGACCCGGACGATCAACTATAATCATACTAAATTTCATCAAAATTTGTCCAGTGGTTTACCCCTGATTCGGTCACAGACAGACAGACAAGAATTCTAAAAACTTTAGATTCGGCCTCTGTATCGATAATAATGACTATTGCAATAAGATTTTCCAAAAAATTGTTAATGTTCGGATTCGATTTTGCAAAAAAAAAAAAAAAAAATTGCTACATTGGTACTAATTATTATTTTACATTATATAGGTTAAGTAACGAAACCTTGGGACTTTATTATTTGAATGTCTTATAAGTACCTACTATGGTATCGAAAATAGGCAGCATATTTTTGATAATTACTTCATGAATTGTTTTATACTAAACTGAAGTAGTATCGTGTCAACACACAAAAAGTAAAATTTAAATAATATTTTATTCTTCAAACGATGAACGTAGACAGTACCTATTCCATAAATATTATAAATGCGAAAGTTTGGATGGTTTGATGTTTGTTTGTTATTTAATTACGCCAGAACGGCTGATCAGATTTGGATGAAATTCGGCACAGAGATAGATTATAATCTGGAATAGCACATAGGTTACTATTTTTTGGAAAAACGTAAGGTTCCATATTCTATAATAACCGTTAAAACCCACCTCGATAGTACCTAATATTTTAAGGGACATACCACCGAAATCGATTTTGCACTTTTAAATATAGACGAAAATTACAGTTGTGGCTTCAATACAGACTAAAAACTTAATCCTCAGAGCTAATGAGACTAGTGTTGTCATAATCGGCCTATTCTGATGTAATAGAAACCTCGAGGGCGCTTAGCGTGTCGATAGGGTCATTTAGTAAAATACCATTATCACCGGGATTGTTTATTTTTTAAAATTATTTCTTATATTATAGGTACTTTGTTGAATTTAAACGGATTTTTAATTATTCGTAATTATTAGACGTATGTATACAAAGATCTGTTTAAATTGAAGTCGATTAATCAGTGGCAGATAACAGTTAATGTGAAAATATTGCTTATACATATAATTATTTAAATTAGGTATTTCTTTTAATTTGATTTTTTATTGGAAATGTGTTTGCAATTGATAATCAAACGTATAAAAAAAATATTATATCTATACATACCTACTAATGTATGTATGTATAATAAATGGCTGTTTAAAAAATGTGACTAAAGTAGTTCATGTGTATTTAACAGGAACCGAACTACTTTATAACGTATTGAAGAATTGGAGCCATCATCAAATTTGCGAGTGACTTTACTCATGATAATTATATATTTTCATGCTCATTTGTAATAATTACCACACAAATATGAGTTCGTGACCTATGAAAGGTTAATTTTTCATCGGCCAACGGGTCAGCTGGCATTAATTTGAAACCGTTAAATGTACGCAGGATACACTTTAGAAATCAGGTTTGAGTAGCTTACTTGATAACAGTAATTACAGTTTACGATCGTGAAGCAATTTCCTTTTCGCCCGCAGTGGTTGAGAGGCGGTGCTTATGTTATACGAAGATCAGGTGATGCCAGATAGTCATTATGCAAATTTCTTGGTCGTAAATGAGATAGTAATGGCACTACAGAATCACTTTGTGACTCAATCAAACTATTCCTCTTTTACATTTTTTTCAATCAATTTAATTACTATCTTTTCGGATTATTTCGCGGATTTATTTTGATTTTTGGTTCCCGAAGTTTCGAATGCTTTACAGCAATCATGGTCACGGGACGTCGGGAACCAAAAATCAAAATAAATCCGCGAAATAATCCGAAAAGATAGTTTTATTTAAAATGTCAAATATTCGCGTAAATCTAAGAAAGTACAATTTAATTACTGTTCATGAAAATTTAAATATTTTATCATAAAAAAAAAAATTGGAAAAAAAAATCGTTATAATTAATGAAGTCTGTCAAGAGCGCTTTGATTAGCTTAACTGATAAATAAGTTACAGTATGGGTACACTTGTATCACTAAATTGTATTACATTTGTGACAACACAAATGTTAAATTGACGATGAAGGAAAACATCGTGAGGAACCCTGCATGTCTGAGAGAACCTAGCAGATTTTGAAAGACATGTGAAGTCCGCCAACCCGCACTTGACCAGCGTGGTGGGCTATGGCCTGATCCTCCTCGTATTGAAGAGAGGCCTGTGCCCAGCAGTGGGAGGTTAAAAAGTGCTGAACATACATACAAATGTTAAATTAAGGGGAAAAATTATAAGAAATATATGTATAATTTCACCAATGTAATAAATGTTTATGACTTTTCATGCTGAAATGGACGTATTTGGATGAAATTTAGTATACTGAAAGAATATGAGTTGAAATAACACATAACCTACTATTAGTAATAATTTGTTTTAAATGCTAGTTACATAAAAAATATAGTACTACTTGTACAGAATTGTAAAAATATGTTTAGTGGTTATTTTTAGACTACTTTGCTGTTTGGTGTAAAGCTGCATCCAAGGACCTGTCTCGGTGAAACACTAATTGTATCCTGACTCCTGCGACAAGGTCGTGGATGATAACTGTATAATGCGAAGATTGGTGATGCGGGTTCTTAGAGGAGTGTCCGACAAACAAGAAGGATGTTTTTTCTTCGCTGCTAAACTGAAATAAATTAAAATACACCTTCATTAAAAATAAATAAGATTGAAATTCCTTTAAAAGAAATGTGGAGCTCTAATTTAATTTCGTCATCTTAATAACGGTTTTAATGCAAAGATGATAATGCGGGCATCAGTAAGTAGGTCTGCAAAAAATGTACCGACATACGAATACGAATGGCAGCTTGCTAATGCGATTGTTTTGAAATTAAATGTTTTAATTGTACATTTCTCACATACTTTAAACTTTAGGTTTTGTTAAACAAGTAACGTCTGTTATTTATTAATATCAGACGAGTACTTGTTGATTACATATTTTGTACTTAACTTACTTAGCAATTTATCGTAGACACCGAATGTATGTACATAGAATTTCACTGTTTGTCACCTTGACCTCACGGCATCGATTGACGTCTTGACATTACTGGAAGCCATAGATATAGAAAAAACTTTATCAAAACATAACAACATATTGTTTTCTTTAACAACAATATAGGCACCTTTCGGCTTCGTCTGATATTATGTAAAGTACATATTATGTATTAGCTTGTTAGCGGCTATACACGAGTCCACGTTTTTAGTCACAACTAGGGAATGAATTTAGAAAATAAGCTGTACAATGAAAAATTATGTCATTAATTTGTTTATAATGTGTTATTAGGTGTTTCCAATCAATTTTCTATCCAATTATCCCATAAATCCCATAAATATTATAAATGAGAAAGTTTGGATGGATATTTGTTACTCAATCAAGTCAGAATGGCTGAACGGATCTGGATGAAATTTGGCACAGAGATAGATTATAGTCTGGAATAGCGCATAGGTTACTATTTATCCTGGAAAAATGTACGGTTCCCATGGGATACATTTATTTTTGTATTTCACTGAGTTGCTAGTTCAAAATAGTTTGGAGTTTTTATTTTACTTTTTGTTAGTATACTCATCACAAGTCGCGGTTTTGCCTGCAAGAAAAGCTATAAAATTATTTTATACGTTAGTCCAAAATGTGAAAAAGTAACAAATATACATACTAACTTTGCATTTACATTAATATGTAATGTGATTCTGAATGAATATGTCAACAGTACTGTAATATATTTCGGTTTGCGAATGAAGATTGATGGTGTCTGAGATTATTTTGTCTTCACAACAAACTCCCAAGTGACGATGCACTGTTGCCGAGACTTCCTCAGTCTGACTATGAGCAGGTAATTTAGTTTAGAAACGGACTGGGACAAAAAAATTATAGTTATTGTATAAATTTACTTTGAAAAAAAAAGTTTATCTTTGAAACTAGTTTTTATAACTTTGTAATATAATAATATTACCTCTGTATTATTCACGCTACGTTTACTGATAATGATATAAGCTATGTACATTGTACATCTATACTTAATATTATAAAGCTGAAGAGTTTGTTTGTCGTTTGGTTGAACGCGCTAATCTCAGAAACTACTTACCCGATTTGAAAAATTCTCTTTGCATTAAATAGCCCGTTAACTGAAAAAGGTTATAGGCTATATATCATCCCGGAAAAACGTATGGTTCCCGTGGGATAGATTTTTGTTTTTGTCCAGGGACGAACCCGAAGCGAAGCAAGGGTGAGTCGCTAGTATTATATAAAAAGTAAAAATTCTTTTTAAGTTTCTATAAAATACTAAATAATTCGACGGTATTTTTAGTAAAATATGAATTTCATTTCACAAGTATTATTTGTTATTTCTTTTGCTTAAAGTATTTGAGGTATTAATAAATTCAATACTTTTAACCTTTGGCTTCAGACTCAACTTACGTCTGTGAACGTAAACAAATGACAGATTTTCATACACATATCAAAAGATTCATTGCATCCCGAATTACAGATTACGTACTTATCGTCCCGTACGCGGTCGAGGTTCACATTAACATTGGATAACCTTTAAGCTTAGTGTACAGTATATTTCGGAGATTCGTTTTGCAACTGTCAGAAATTTATATAATAAGAATTGAATGATTTTTTTATTGATTCTTAAAGCATAAATAAGAAAGAAGTAGTAGTAAGCAGTAAGTCTGTATTTTAACTTATCTACCATAATACAGTAGACCTCTATAACTTAAAGACCAGAGGACGTATTAAATAATTTGAGTTATCGAGTTTTCAACTTACTAAGGGTTTGATTTAGAGAGGTTTTAATGGTTCATAATTTTACATAGTGAGGTTCATTTCTGTGATTTGTTTCGGGATTGTTAAATGTACATACATAATTAGTTTTACAATTTATTATTATTATGGATATATTGGTTTTTTTCTTCAAGTTCAACACCTAAAGGGGGGGAGGGGGGGGTCTCAGTAGCGTCCGGCAGCTCAGCTGGGCCCGAAGCCAAGAAACGCACAGGGAGGTGGCGCACTTCGGTGGGCGGTGTACCGTGCGGGTTGCTTCATGGTTGTTATGGTCTGCTTCGGCAGACCTGAAGTCGGGGCGTCGTGGTTGAATGCGTAAGCGATCCTGCGATGCCCCATTAAGACGGGGGAAGTTTTGTTGGGTTTTAGTGGGTAGTACTGGCTTTTCTAGCTGGTGAGTCCCACATTACCCGTATGTCTACAGGTGGTATGCGTAAATGCATTTCACAACATAAAAAAAAGGAATAGTCTTTCCTATCAAAACTGACAACTATTATAATTTAAAGCTTTAGACAATGCCATCTAGCGACGCACCCGAGTCAAGCAAGGATAAGTCCTTAGTAACTAATAATTAATTCATTAAATATTAAGACCGAACAATCATAAATACTTATTTCAGTTTCCATAGTTGTAATATAAATATTAAGAATAAGTTCAGGTATCCACTTTGATCTGGATTTTCTCTTTTTTAGAGAAAGTCACGCGAAAGTAAGAAGCCTTTAAATATAATTGATTTATACTTAAAAATTATATTACATTTATATTTTTACTGAAATACATATGAGTGTAAAAACACAGTCAACTTTCCCTTAAGTGATCAATTCTTTGAAGATGAAGTTATAATAAATTCTATTGACTGCTCAATAAACATACAATTCGTCATAATTTTTCTACAACAAAAGGTCAGAAATAATAATAATTAGTTTATTTTGTTTAAATAAATAAAGACTGATATATAATTAAAAAAATCACAATGAAAAAAGGTTGTCCGAAAACTAACGGAAGTTTTAAATTAGAAAATCGTTAAGTTTTTCGTTAGTTAAAGCTCTATATCGAATTGCATATGACGCAAATGACCTTTATGGCTTAACTTGCACACACCCGTTATTTTGTCATATCCCACATTAATTTTGTATGAATGTTTCTGAATTTTGGTAGCACAGAGTTAGAGGATTTTAGTGGTTAGTAGTATTGGTTTTTCAAGCCGGTGAGTCACCACATAACCACTGCGTACATATAGATGGTATGCGTAAATGCAATTCTCAAAAGTTCCGATTCCCATATTTATCCGAGTGTATTAGAGAAAAACGTTTAATTGTTTACACGAAATTTTGGCGGTAATTTTACACATTTATTTATAGTTAGTTTGGGACTACTAACCATGATATAAAACCTTTGATATTTATGAGACTGCATAGTTGATTTCGTAGGTAGCATGCACGCAGTACGGCTGTAGGTTTGGAAGTGTTGAGTTCGAGTGCCAAGTATGTGGGTTTTTTGATACGAGTGTTTTTTTAGCCATCCAGCCATCTTAATAAAATGCATACGGCAGACAGACAGGTAAATAAAACTTCTAAAACTCCACTTTATATCTTTTATATGGTACCTATCAGATTATAGCATAGCTATGAACTATGGCCGCAAAAATTGCGTGAATATGACCTCAACAATACAGATTTTTCAGAAATTACACGATCTTGGGTACACCATTTACTGTATATATAAAAACACTGATAATAGTTGTTTAGTTGACCTCTTTAAATAAGAAATAAAATAAAAACACAGATTATTAAAAAAAAAACAAACAAAATCGTAATTATCCATAAGAATTGGTAATTATCTAATTGAAAAATAATTTGTCACTTATGACCATTACTGGAAAGCTGATAATTAAATAATTGAGCTGCGGACTTGAATTGTTATTTACTTTCGTCTATATTTTTAGTAGAGAAGATATACGAGTACAACAAAATTATCTCGACTGGTTTGTATTACTCTATTTTTAAAGGCCAATTATTAATTTTTATATTTTCAAGTCAATGAGAGTAAAAAAAAGTAAAAAAAGTGTTGATAAAAAGTAGTTTATAGTATTTTTGCACATTAGATAAAATTTAAATGACTTATTATCCGCTACACTTCATTGTTATTATAAGATATCTTTGTTTTAGTTATTTTTATCAAAATTAACATGAGCTTATTTTTATTTCTCATGCTGTAGTATAATAAAAAAAGCCTAGTGATGTACTACTTTATTATACATTTTTATATTAAATCTTCGTTAGGTGAAAGGTGAAAAAAATAATTTAAGATGATATTTCATTTTTCTGTTTATTATTGTTATATTATACTTGTCAGGTTTAAAAATATCAAGTTATATCCACCTAATATCAGGATTTAAAAACTCTAAAGTTTTAGGGAATTTGTTTTATAATGAAAGGTAACTTTACAAATACTGCTGTAGATTATCCATTACAATAACAAAAATACACTTCGTTTTTTGACATTATAATAATTATTCATTACTAATTATTATTTTTACATTTATTATTTAGATCGAATACAAGCCTTTAAAAATTTAGATATAAAACGTAATTAGACATAGTCGTTAGATTGGCTCTCCTTTTTATTTAATCTATACTCATAATAAAATTGTAACTGAGTCAAATCTGTACATTAAATGTTTTTTTTTGGAAAATCTTATTGAAATATTATTATCGATACAGAGGCCGAATTAATAGTTTGTAGAATTTTTGTCTGTCTGTCTGTGTGGGAGATGCAACACGAGAAATCCACAGGACAGATTTTGATGAAATTTGGTATAATGATATTGGTTATCCGGGTCAACATATAGGATACTTTTTACGACGGGAAAATATCTCATCTCTAAAAAATCTATACTAACCGTTAAAACGTTCCAAGGGACGAACCCTAGCGGAGCGAGGATGAGTCGCTGGAACTTCTATAAAAATGAATCTTCTATAAAATAATGTGATCAAAGTGTATTTTCTGGTTCTATGTTTTCTCATAAAGAAAGGAAATTACAGATTGACGATTGGTTATTGTGGTTTATTTTTAACTATTAACACTTTCAATAAAAAAATCTCAAGTTCTAAGTGAAGAGAGAATCGCTAAATCCTGTCTTGAAAAAAAAAAGTTCAAATACATTCTATTAATAGTTTTATTTTCTATTCTCTAGGACATGCAGAAAGAATTGTTTATAAGTAATATAAAATATTCTATATTACTTACCATTTCAAGAACCCATTAAATGGCATTTCTTCATTATTTTACTTACTATATATACTTCGACCTTCGCAGGGAATATTATCTTGTTTAAATGACATTGGTATTAAGGTTTTGGTATTAAGGTCATTGTTTATGTAGCGGTAAAATTAATTCATGATCTGAGAACTGTAGGCTATAAAATACCTATTATAAATGGTATATAAATACGATAGTAGTGATAGCCATTCGGCGTATTTAACTATGTATATAAATAAAATCTGACTTACGTGTAATTATTGTAGTGAAAATTGTTATCTATATATACATAAAATGCTTTGCCCTGACTGACTGACTGATCGATCAACGCACAGCCTAAACCGCTGATCGTAGAAACGTGAAATCTGGAGGACATATTCTTTATACAATGTAGGCATCCGCTAAGAAAGGATTTTTCGAAATTTATCCCCTAAGGGGGGTAAAATAGGTGATATAAGATTGTATGAAACTCTGTCATCCTTAACGCGAAATGCACAGAAAGTGGTATTTAGCTTTAAAATGAAAAATTAGAAATATCTGTATTAGATTTTTTTCTAAATTCATCCCTTAATAGGGTGAAAGGGGGTGATAAAGTTTATATGGGCAAACAATTATTTATGATCAGAATTACTTAAAACTTGGTATAAATGTTCTTTAATACAATTAAATAAATACATATTTTAACATTTTTTGAAATTCATCCTGTAAGGCTGTCAAATAGGGAATGAAAGTTTGTATGAAACTCTGTAATTGATGTACGGTAAATGGTATTTACCTTTAAAACGACAACTAAAACAATACAAATGTCTTTTTTTTCTTTCGAAATTCATCCCTTAAATGGTAAAAGGGGGTTGTGCTGTTTATATGAGGAAAAAATTGTTTATGATCAGATTTACTTGAAACTTAATATTAATGTTCTTCAATATAATGAAATAAACATGTATTCTAGATTTTTTTTAAATTCAGCTCCTAAGTGGGTAAAACTGGGCGGTGAAGTTGGAGTTGTTGAATATATTTAAATAGAGTAACATGACTCAAGTTCTCTGTAAGTGCACATTTACTGTGTGGGATATAAAGGAGAGAACGGAAATTATTCCAAATCCAAAGGAAAATTATGTATAACTTTTCGGCTTTTTGGAAAGATGGAGAGTAGAAAAATGTGCAAAAAATACAGGTAGTGGAGCTTGCTAAATACCTAAAGTGTAAATTTATTTACAGAATATATGCGTAACATCTTTTAACGATAAAAAGAGATACTGGATATTTTGAGTTACGATCGCTAAAATAAAATTTGTTTTCTTTATTTTTGCAAGTAATAAAGTTTGATCGCGGGCGAAGCCGCGGGTTCTGCTAGTTCTAATATAATGTGAAAGTATGTTTGTTAGTTTATCGTTCTTACACGTAGCGGTAAAGCAATAGATTTACGTGATTCAATGCATAGAGATAGAATGAGGATTGGTGGGAGAAATCCACTTTTTAGTTACTTTATATCCCGAGAAATATATTAAGTACCTTCTGTGGAAGGGATATATCCCACAGAATATCTTGCCTCTTTGGTCTTGTTACTAGGGGCTAATATATGCTAGACTGCAGATTGGAGGTGCTAGTATCGAGCCCCAAGTTGGACCAATTATTATACTTAGTTTTTGTGTTTTTCTGTAAATAAATCCTTGATAAGAGCCCAGAGATTTGAAGTTGTCAGTGTTTCACTCCTGTGCTTCGTTGGGCACGTAAACCTGTTGATCCTGTCACCTTTAGCGGACCCGAGTTTGAGAGTGAATGAAAGACGTAGAGTACACTTGTGGTTGCGCACTTGTGTACTATAATATCTCTTGAGCACATGGCAGGAATGGCGTGTCAGTGAAAGTGGCTGTCGTGACCGAAATCGATCAGGAAAACCATATTTTATTTGGCGTTTGTATAGTCTTCTAGAAGCACTTTTTAAAAGTTGTACTAAAGAATACAACCATCTATACATGTAATAAAAGTGATCACTGTCTGTACATGGAAGATATTTGAGAAAAACTATTATTGGGGCCTTTATTAACGCAATAAAATCCAAAACCATGATTTCTAGAATTTTTATCTGTTTGTCTGCGCGTTTGTGCGCGCTAAACTCAGAAACAGCTTGACTGATTTGGGTGCGGTTTTCACTAATGTATTGTGGTAAGTTTGCCTTAACTTTAAGCATTTGTTTTATTTCAATCGGTTCATAAATAAAAAAGTTATGTAAATTTAAAAATCGCCTAGGGACGAACCCGAGCGAAGTGAGGGTGAGTCGCTAGTATCTAATAAAGCTATACTTTTAAAATCTACAGAGAAATTCTTTATACATAAAATATCTATAATAAATACAATATTCACACAAGTGGGACCACTCAAAGCAAGCTTCTAATAATAAATTGAAGAAATGCTTCCCACGATTATTTAATCAAACAATTCGGTAAGGACTTCCCGCCAATTATCGAAATGGCTCTCGAAACTATTCAGAGTTAGAACAAAGACTGCTCCACTAAATAATTTATTATACATATGTATATCGTATGTTACGCTATGATTCGGTAGGTCGGTCGGGTAGTATGGTCATGTAAAAATTAACTTGAAAAATGTTTTCAGTAATATTTTTTTTGCAACTCTACTCTGGACGAGTTAAAAAAAAATTAAAGAGAACAATCCTTATAGATGTGCGTATATGATACATTTTCTCGTCCTAAATCTATAATACTTTATACGAAATGTTCTAGCCATGGGTTGCTGATGGGTTATATGAAGGTAAACAAAAGTTTAAAAATCGATATAATCGATTTTTTGGGACTTTCCTACAGCCGTATTTCTTAACCTTTTCTTTAACATAATTTATTTCGGCCGGATTTTTTTAGTCTTCAATTGAACTTATTATGATTTCTGACTGTAAACAATTTTTTATTAGAATAAAAAATAGCCTTTAGAACTCAATGATAATATATTGCTGTCTATTAATGAAAGGTTTTTCAAAATTGGGATAGATTCAGAGATTACCCCCTACATCCAAACTTACAAAGTTTACCTAATGTACTGTGAAGAATGTACATATGATTGTTACAATTTAACGATATGCAACAATTGTATATGGAGAACATATAGTATTTTGATGACACAAAGCTTATTCAATAGATAAAGTAGACATTTATTGCAATATAAAACTAGATCAAACAAAATGTTTTCTTGCGCAAAACTATTTTATGCAAATCTATACTAATATTATAAAGAAGAAGGATTTGATTGTTTGTTTGTTTGTTTGCACCGAATAGGCTCCGAAACTACTGAACCAATTAGATGAAATTTGGTAAGAAGATAGTTTGAGACCCTGGGAAGGATATAGCTGGATAGTTTTTATCTCGGAAATCATCCCTTAAGGGAGTGAAAATGGGGATGAAAGTTTGTATGGGGAATCAACCTAGGGACGAATCCGAGCGAAGCGAGGGTGAGTCGATAGTATATAATATATTTTGTTCGTAATCGTTTGCATTTAAGCTGTACATACATATTTCAAAAATTATATTTATATACTATATAAATTAACTTCACATCTAAGGATGGATGACTAAGGATGGCGTCAATAACCAACCGGTTGAAATAACCACTTGCGTTAAACAACATAAACATTTAGGTACTTTCAAATTAAAATCCAAATCTTCTGCGTAATAGTATCAGCCAGAATTATCTTGAACTGCAATTATTATTAACGAGAAGAAAAATACTTTGAGAGTCTTGTTTTCAGATTTATAAAATAAATATAACAAAAAAACACAAACACGTATTTATTGAAAGATGTTTAGATTCTTACATAAATATGCAACTTTAATTGATATAAATGTATTATGTATGTGTTTAAACTTTCTAATATTCATTTATAGTTAAATTGAACCATAGAGAAACTGAACATAACATCCTACCTAATATGGGTAGACAATCCAACCGCCCTCTCTCTGACTACAGGTCAGCTTTCAATAGTCTCATATAGTTGCCATATGCTAAATACTTTACTAAGCGTTCTCTTATTTTTAATTTCTTACAATCCTCTTGTTTTCATAAGTATTATTCCTAACTAAATTCCTGCTTTAATTAAATAGCTAAAACAATTTTGTTCTCGTTCTTAGGTTAGCAAAATGATATGCAGTAATCCTATTTTAACCTTATATACAATTTCCCTCTTTATCCTTTGGTCGTCGGTGTTAAAGCAAACACGAACATTAATTTTTAACAAGTCAAGAACTTCCGTCTTAAGTTCTACAGGTACTGGGCAATGTAATTAAAAATGCTGGGGACGCCCATAACGGGAAATCGTATAGGATACCGAGTAGTAAATCAACGGATGTCGGCTACAATAAATGCTGTATACGTTGTAAACGTGGGCGAGCGTTCTTGATAGGGTTGCTAGCGAAATTGTCTCTTCCTCTTTTGATTGGACAAGTGGTTTCATGAATGCTTTATACTTTACTTTTGATCATCTAACTCAGCGGATAGCGTATCTCAAATACTGTACTTCACTTTGGGTAAATTATTATTGTAGCAAATGATAGCTTAGAATACAATTTTGAATACAATATTATTTTTGCAATAAGATTTACGGATACTCTATCACAAGTTAAAACAGTTACGTATAATGTTTACAGCGTAATAAATGTCATCAATTTTATACAACAATAATTACATTTTGTACATAATATTTTAATGTCATGACATAATGAGCGTCAAAAGATCGTACGATCGAAAATTTGCATAATTGTATGTGTGTCATTTGCATACGTTTCCTAATATCGATGTATCGTTGTAAATTTTATACGTACAAGTAGATTGTATACGAATTAGTTGTTATAATTAAAAATAACATATTTATTAATTATCCTATATGTTATTTTATACCACAAAAACTAAGAAAAGATGTCTTAATCTGAAATTTTAGGCACTGATGAGATTTTAAATATTTGATCTTGAAAGAATATAAATATAATATACCCAACCCTTGTTAACAGTTTTTATTTAAGCATTTCAATCAATCTATGTATTTATTCATTTCTCCTTTCCTCCCAAACACTTCCAAATCTTACATTGTATTTATTTATTGCATAGCATTATAAAAAAAAAACATATTTTTGTCTTAATAAATATAAGTACCTACTAAAATACAAGTATAAATTATAAATAAATAATTCAACTTATGTACTAGGCCTAGGGTATTTAATTAAAAATATTTGTGTCGTCCCTAATCACATGACACCTTGACGTTCGAAGCGATCCTAGAACAATCTACAGAATCCTATAACTTACCGCTTAGGCTGTAAATTATTCAGCTGTGGGCGAACTAGCACTAGACCTACAACCTACTATCTTAGGTATTCTGGTTACTTACTGGTGTACTTGAAATTCTGGAGTGACCTACGCGTTTAGTTTAATAATTAATCTAGTCGGTTCTTCTAATCTAAAGATCATACCTAAATAATCTTTATAAAAAAAACTAGCGGCTCACCATTGCTGCGCTCGGGTTCGCCTCTAGAAAAACAAAGTCAAATCTATCCCACGAGTATCGTACATTTTTCCGGGATAAAAAGTAGCCTATTTGTCATTCTGATGTATGAACTATATTATTGTAAGGTTTCATTAAAATCCATTTAGTAGTTTTAGCGTGAAAGAGTCACAAACATCCATACATCTATACATTCAGACATCCGCACAAACTTTCGCATTTATAATATTATTTTATATATAAAAGTGAAATACCTCTCACTGATTAATCATGAAAACTTGTTGGCAGGTTCAACCCTATACAATATATATATAGTATCCACTAAACCAGATTTTTGAAAATTCAACCTTTAAAACAAACCGTGCGTAATTTGTATAAAAATCCGTCACTTTTAAAGTTCCTTTAAGCAAATTTCGTAATAATCTTTCTAATTAAAAATGAATATTATTGTAATTTTAAGTTTTAGGCAGTATATCCCTCCACTGGGGATGAAAAACAGGTGATGATCTGAATCATGAATACAAAAGGCATGTGCCCCTCGCATATAATACATACATATATGTAAGTCGCTAGTTCTATATAAGATAAAAAATATGAAAATATTATTTTTTGAGACTTTTGTGTGTAAACGAATCGTTTTTATCATAGTTTATACGGAAATCAATCTAACTTTCAAATTCAAATTCAAATTCAAAATATTTTATTCAGCATTAAATTATTACAATTTTTTACTGAACGTCATGAGTCTACTACCAGTTCGGAAAGAAGAAGCCTCAGACCTGAGAAGAACTGGCGAAATGCGATATGTTGACCCGGATAACCAGCTATCATAAAACCAAATTTCATCAAAATCCCTCCAGTGGTTTTTCTGTGATGCGGTAACAGACAGACAGATAAAAATTCTAAAAACTATAGATTCGGCCTCTATATCGATACTAAAGTCTATTTCAATAAGATTTTCCAAAAAATATTTAATGTACAGATTCGGCATAGTTACAATTTTGTTATATGTATAGATTATATTAAAAGTAAATACCCTTTATGCCTTTCACTTATTCTAGTGAAACTTGTCTATACTGCATTTGACGATCTATCATTTTATAAATGGTCACAATTCAAGTTATTGAAAATAGTTCTAGCTCGACTATTATTGTTCATGTTTACTTTCTATTTAGCTAAGAAAATGTTTTTATATTATAATTAATGATTAATCAATAGTTTATTATATTTATATTCATATTGTACAAGCATTATAAGAGTTATATCAAGTTTTAAAAACAAAGTGGTGTTTAAATTGAATCTAAATAGCTTTATGTAAATGTGCCAAAAAAGTTGATCATCGAGAAATATAATTTATTTCCTTTTTTGCAACATAAGAATATTTCCACTTATATTGTTCTTAGATACCTTATACAGTAAATTAGAGTACGTACAGGAAAATAGTTTTAGTTGGTCTCAAATTCGATCGTTACGCCTGATACTACAGGCTTTCAAAGGCTTAAAACAAGTCTAGTAATAATTGAAACCAGGTTTACCACTTGTGGTATACAACACTGTATCTTGTTTAGTACGGTACAAACAATTTACAGGCAATGGCTTCAGTGGTTATCCAGAATATGCTGTTTTAATGGCATTTCTCTCAGATTTTATGTTGACTGGGGAAGTAATTGACCTAAATCTTGATTTTAAGGTTTATTATAACTGTTTATGTCTTTGGCAAATTCTAATAAACTGGCATTCATTTAATTACAAGTTTCATTATAGGTTTGATTATTAAACTTGAGAGGGTCAGTTATACATATATTTGTCATTCTACAATTTGTATTCGACTTTTGTCTGAGCTCCTAATGGTGCCTTAAATCCTCAATGATTAAGCCAAAAATGCTATAATAATTTTACGACTAGAACTAGCACTGTCAGAGATAAGTGCGTTTAAGAAAAAAAAAAAAAAAACAATTTCTTCAATTTTATTATACCTGCTTAGTACCTGTAGTGTGAAACTACTAGCAATGAACATTTTTAATAATACTAGCTGCTCACAAAAGCAAAGCAAGCAAGCATCAAGCAAAACAAAACCAAATCTATCCCACGGGAACCGTACATTTTTCCGGGATAAAAAGTAGCCTATGTGTTATTCCAGACTATAATCTATATCTGTGCCAAATTTCATCCAGATCCGTTAAGCCGTTCTGGCGTGAAAGAGCAACAAACATACATCCATACATTCTTACAAACTTTCGCGTTTATAATATTAGTAGGATTAATGTACATAAATTCCCAACCAGAGCCTTACGATACATGCTTTGAGTAGTAAAAGTGAGAAGAATTTTTTGTGAAAAGCCAATGGTTAACCTTGAAATTTTGATGGGTTAAGTGTTCTCCGATATCTATGCTAAGGGCACTTGAATTCGCTACGTTAATAAAAGACCGAGGTATTATAAGCCCGAAGAGTTGTTAAGAAGACCATTTGCTTCGACTGCTTTGTCTCATGTTTAAGAAGGAATCATTTTTGGCATCAAAAAATCTATGCAGATAAATAAAATTGGAGTGTCTGTTGTAATATTAAAATAACCGCTTTTTACTTCCGCATTTGGATGTGTACACGGTACATACATATATCAAAACAATTTTTTTTACAATTTTTGTCTGTCTGTCTGTTTGTTTGTTCCGGCTAATCTCTGAAATGGTCGGACCGATTTTGACTGGACCTTCACTGGCAGATAGCTGACGTAATAAGGAGTAACTTAGGCTACTTTTATTTTAGAAAAAGGTTCCCATGAAAAAAAAAATTAAACCAAATTAGTTAATTAATTTTGATTTGGGAAGCAACCTAGGGACGAATCCAAGCGAAGCGAGGGTGAGTCTCTAGTTTAGTAATAAAAAACATATTATACTCGAATCTATTTATAATTTATATAAATGTATTTAAGTATGCTTGTTTGTATTTTTTGTGACGTTTATAATAGATCAATTAACGACATGTTAAGGTAATCTGAGATTTTTCTGTCATAATAGCCAGTAAGCAATTTACGTATATGTAATGTATGTATTATATATAACTAACTATGTATGTGTTGTGTTAAGCCAGGGAAGTCTAATAAAAGTTATAAAATGGATCAAATTGGAAAATGTATTTGTAGCACGGGTTATTTTCTATGCTACTTAATATAAATTATTTTAAAATTATTTCCTACAAAATCTAAAACGAAATCTACATAATGTATTAACGATTAAATTGTCAGAAGTTAGTTGATCTATGAAGGTTTTACATCTAATTCACGTGTGAAAACATGGATGTTATATAACGACATATCATCCTTTCGGATGTCAGCGTAATTTTGAACACGTATGAAGACAGAATTTGAGACGCATCCTTGATCCAAAGACTAAGACACCGAAATCGTTCATTTCCCTTCCTCGTGAGCTTCAAATGGAGACGAATAGATGCAAACTGTGGGGTTAAATTCTAGTACTTTATACAGTATGCAGAATTGTGCAAGTATGAATAAAATAATGATGCTATTTATTTATTTATTTAATTTAATTATTTAACGCCAACAAGACTAACAAATGTATAATATTTTTACAAGAAATCAAATATTCTAAGTGTTACGTTAAGCGAGGGGTTAACTCACCCTCGCTTCGTTTAACGCTCAGTAGGCATGGAATATTATAAGTTTTTTTTCGTGAATTTTTCCAATGTTTTTTAATAGTTATCATAAATCTAACAAAACAAAGATCATAAGGATCGGATCGGATTACTCGCACTACGCACATTACCAGGCACATTAGTATCCTGCAATCTAGCCGGCCGCGAAGCCAAGAAATACACTGGAAGGCGGCCTATCTCGCCGGACGGTGTCCTATGCGGGTTGCACCTGGTCCTTCTTCGATAGCAGAGTGGACCGTGGGAGCAATCCCATGGGTGTTGCGGTCTGCTTCTGCAGGTCTTCCATTAACATGGGGGAGGTTCCGTTGGTTTTTAGTGGGTAGTACTGGCTTCTTTAGCCGGTGAATCCCACATTATTACCTGTATGCATTGCGAGTGGTATGTGTAAATTCATTTCCCAGCATAAATTATGTAATACTTTTAAAAGAAAATAATTCTTAACTCTTTAAAGTAGGTACAACAATTTACTACCTCAAGGAATTTTGTCATCTTTTATATTTGTAGGTATACTGGTATATAGCTAATGTATTGTAGGGAAAAAATTAAAGTAATGAGTGCTGAATTCACGAAATATGACCTATACTGAAACAAAATTACAAACATTCAAAACAAAAAAAAAACAATTCGATTTTGCTAATAAGTGAATAAAATATAAAAAATATTAATAGAAAAAGGGTATCCTTGTCCATATTTCCAAATGTTATCTATCTGTGATAGGTATGATTATTAGGGTTCCATACCCAAAGGGTAAAACGGGACCCTATTACTAAGACTTTGCTATCCGTCCGTCCGTCTGTCTGTCTGTCTGTATGTATCTGTATTTCTATTGCCGCTATAACAACAAATACTAAAAAACGGAATAAAATTAATAGTTAACGCCCTCCCATACAACAAACGTGATTTTTTTGCTCATTTTTGCTCGATATTGATAACGGCAACAGGTAGACGCTTTAAATATTCACGGAATATTTAGTTATATATTCACTTTAAAAATAAATAATTAAATTAAAATAAAACAGATATTTAAGGGGGGCTCCCATACAAGAGACATGATTTTTTTGCCGTTTTTATAGATAATGGTACGGAACCCTTCGTGCGCGAGTTCGACTCGCACTTGGCCAGTTTTATGCTACTAGCGTCATAGTCTATTTGTGAAGTAAATTTCATCGAAATTCATCCAGCCGTTTCAGCGTGAAGGAATAACAAACGCACTCACATACAAACGTTCGTATTCATAAAATAGTAGTTCGATGTTTTAAATAAGATACTTTACATCCGGTAAGTAAATGAGTCAAAGACTACCTAATGATGATGAGATCTATTACTATTTCTGCTGATGCGAAGGTTCTGATAGGTGACCCTGATTTTATATTTTAGCTAAATATTATTTTTTACCTTTTATAAGTACGATAGAACCGTTTAACTTCAAAATGTGTTAGTTAAAATTTATTTTTACTGCGTCATTGACCTTTATAAAAAAGCCTTGATAATCATACAGACTATTTCTGCTGTCTTTATTCCAGAGATTTAGGAAAGCTTATATATTTAAGGAAGTAAAAAAAAAAATACTTTTACTAAAATGTCCTTTTAAAATAGTAAATAACGTCAATAATATATTCGAGTTAAATGTCCATTTACAGGATAATTATAAATAACACAAAACAGATTGCTATAACTTATTCTATTTATTACGATATATTTTTTATACGATAATTTTTTTTCACTAACAAAATCTTAACGAAAAACGCTATGCAAGCTCCCAAGACATTAAAGGTATTAGGAAACCTAGTAATATCTATACTGTCAATGTAATGATGCCTCAATTAGTAAACTGGGGCAGTATTTTCTACGGTTACAAAGCATCTAATAGATTAGTCGTTTCCATCCACTTCTATTATCTTGCAAATGCGGCAATTGTCTTCATTATCGTCCGTCGACACGGTGTCAAGCACTTATTGTGTCGTTCACGATTACTCAGGTTATGTTAACTTTCCTCCAGTGACATCATTAAAGTATTTAAATAAAACTATCTTTTCGGATTTTTTCGCGGATTTATTTTGATTTTTGGTTCCCGACGTTTCGATTGCTTTACAGCAATCATGGTCACGGGAGAGACTGAGGTGTTAGATGTCTCAAAAGTATTATATAGTTGTTACAGACAGCCTACCCACAAATAACCAAAATGAATTCAAAAAACTTGAAAATTGGCACCAAAGTACCTTACAATATTTGTTAATTTTAATTTTAAAACATTTTTAAAACATTTTTATAATTTTAATTACTTTTATATTATATAATTTTATATTATTTATTTAATTTTAGCTTTATTATTATAATTATTACAATTTTTTAGAAAATTTATTGATTAATAATCTATATTTAGTGTTGCCATTATTATATTTATAACTATAAAGAAAAAATAAATTATTAATTATTTAAGCCACATTATTATTCTATGTGTAATTTAAAAAATTAAAATTAATTAAGAATTACTATTTGCAAATGAAAATATTAATTTGAATACTAATTTAAATTACTGTTATTTTGATCCGCACAGTAAGAACTTACTACATGTTTTAAAATTAAAATTAACAAATATTGTAAGGTACTTTGGTGCCAATTTTCAAGTTTTTTGAATTCATTTTGGTTATTTGTGGGTAGGCTGTCTGTAACAACTATATAATACTTTTGAGACATCTAACACCTCAGTCTCTCCCGTGACCATGATTGCTGTAAAGCAATCGAAACGTCGGGAACCAAAAATCAAAATAAATCCGCGAAAAAATCCGAAAAGATAGTTTTATTTAAATGTCAAACATTCGCGTAAATCTAAGAAAGTATTATCATTAAAGTAATTATCTCAGCTGATATCATGTTCCTACGACCTACCAATATAACCTAGCGTTCTCGATGTCACGATGAATATGTCAAATTCACGATGTTTCTATTAAATACTAGCGACTCACCCTCGCTTCGCTCGGGTTCGTCCCTAGCTTGCATTAAATCACGATTGATCAGTTTTCGACCGGAGAGGAAAAATGATTAAATTACTAAAATGGCTATAAAAAAATAAGGGTTGATCGTAGAAGGATGAAAATTGAGGATTGTATGTATTTTTGTATGTTGTATCATAAAAAAATAGAAATTAAAAATTTTGTCTAAAAAATAAAAAATAAAAATTTAGGGGTGGACTACCCCTAACATTTAGGGGGATGAAAAATAGATGTTGGCCGATTCTCATAGATACCGGATAAGCACAAAAAATTTCATCAAAATCGATCAAGCCGTTTCGGAGGAGTATGGCAACGAAAACTGTGACACGAGAATTTTATATATTAAATAGAACTGACGCTGCGTTTATTGTTTTATTAGTTTGTTCTTCTCTCGTGCAATAACCAAGCAATGAATCTACGTATTTTTGGAATACAAATATTTTAGTTTTTTTGGTACATTAAGTCATTATTGACATATGTTTCGAAATTCATCAAAAATAATGAATATTGACGACAAAATTTCTTTTTATTTTATTGTTTTCGGATAACATCTTTATATTGTCTATATATTGTATGTGCAATACGTAGAATGTAGTCCGAAATAATACATGAGGCATGAAAGGCCTCGTTGGTGAAAACAATGTCTACCACAAAACCTATGGTGAGAGAATTTAAATTTTAACAACATGAAAACGGGACGATATAATCATAAAATTATGTGAATAAAAACTTTTTATACATGCGTTTGATTGTATTTAAATATAAAAATATCATATTTTATTATAATAGACCTTCAAATTTTGCAGGAAATAACTTTGTATATAAATATATATAAAAAATTCAAGGTATTATAATTTTTCAGTAGGTACAATGTCACAGTTGGTCAAGGCCAGTCTCAGTCAGATCTTTAAGTTATAATTTGTAATGCTGACATACTAATTGTATAATGGTGTCCTTAGTTTGATTCAGTAATAACATTAAAGTGTAGAGGCTAGCATGTATGGCTAGAGTACTGGAGGTCTTGAGTTTGATTCTGGGGTCGGGTCAAGTACAGTTATTGATATAAGAAATACTCATTAACAGCCCGGAGTTGGGAAGTTAGAGGCGTTTCATTCCCGGCCTCGGAAAGCATGTAAAGCCAGACCTGCGCTGGATCTCCGGTCGTGTCGAATTGTCGTCTCACCTGGGTTAGAGAGTGAAAGGAATAAAAGGAGAGTGCACTTGTGTTCTCGCCCAGGAAGAGTTTATACTTTTAAAATAAGAAATAAACTAAAATGTATATGCTGTGCATGAATATTTTTTATATACTATATTTACTTTTTACTTTTATTTAATTTGTTTAAACGACAATCATTGTGTATTGGAGCATGTGTGATAGGTGTTATATTCGATTTCCGCATAATCATATGAATAAATATCTCAAGGAAAAGCGATAAAAAATTAATAAATTCGAATCATCAACTTAAGACAATTATCTATACATAATAATAAAACTGTAGAGGTCGAATGTCTGTACGTAGAAAAAAAATGCTAAAAGTCGTGTCGGGGGGATGTAAGAAAAGAATATAGAACAAATCAATTTTTTTTCAAATTTTTTGTTTCTCTGTCTGTTTGTCTGTTTGGACGGGCTAATCTCCGAATCTGTTGGATCGATTTAAATGAAATTTTGCATGATGGTATCTTATATGCCTTACTTAACTTACACAGCTTAGTACACAAACACTACTGATTGGATTTTATTGAGACATTACAATAATATAGTTCATAAATCAGAATAACAAATACGCTACTTTTTATCTCGGTGGTTCCCACTGGATGGATATGTTTTTATTTGTCTAGAGGCGAACCCGAGCGAAGCGAGGGTAAGCCGCTAGTCTGATATATATTTCGAGTAGTGCTGGTCATAGTCAAGCAGGTATTTTTCAACATTTTGTAAGATTTAGAGTTGCTTAACATTCTTTATTATTTATACATAAATTATCCTACATAGAATAAAAAACTATATTTAGTTTTAAATATTTTTGTCTATACTGTTAACTTTGTAAGCAATCACTGCTTAGTTACATTATAATTAACGAGGCATTATTCAAAAATATTCACTTCCTGCATTATGGGAAATATTTGAGCAAGATCTCTTTCATAGAGAAGATAACGGTGATAAGATTATTTTTTAAAAGGGATTAAAACATGACATGTCCTTCGAAATATTTGCACTTATCATACTACTATGTGAAAATTGACCATGTACATACTTAAATAATTTTAAGTCTTTGATATACGATATACGTATAACGCATTAATTTTATATACTTCTATTTATTATAAGTATTATTGATATTTTGTGTGTAGCTCATAGATTATTATTATTAGAGATGAATCTAAATAATTTACAATATATTTAAGTTTTAATTGGCGAAATATTCGTTACGCTGAATGTAGTGGCTGATTGTAAAATGATCTTTCATTCACGAGATGACCTTGATGGGACTTCATGGGATCACTTTCACATGCTATTATAAGTGCTTATTTTATTGTTACTGCGAGATGAAACCATGAAGGTTTTCACACACATACTCTTCTATTTTCGCATTCATTATATTAACGTGATTATTTTCATTTTATATAGCTACTAATGCTAACGGTCTCTCCTAAACAGTATATTACACATACTATAATGATTGCACTAAACTATAATCAAATAATATGTTATTTTCATATTACGATGGTTGCAATTGCAAACATTTGCAACAATATCACGGATAAGTCGAAAATATTATTATTACTCATTGGGTATACGAATGCTAACTTAATTTTTGACTGTATAAAATGTAGAGATAGAAAATAAGAAAACTGAAAATCTCATACTATAATATTTTTACTATATAATATGTAGGTACGTAATTAACGATGTATGTATACGTAGATAAATGATGGATGTGGAGCAAAGAAAGTTTCTAGCCTATTCTGTCAGGTCAAATTTTGTGCACTAGAGGCCTAACAGATGAAAAGTTATCACGCTTACAAATTATAATAATACGTTGAAGTATTTAAAGTTGTTTAAACAAATTGTTATTTTAAATCGTTACTCACTTTTCACTTTAAATGTCGACTGAGTGAAATTTGAGTTTACAATGTCAACGAAACACGAACGACTTTCTGCTTACGACGTTTACTTGATTCTTATAATTGATATTATTTAAATTAATACTTAAAAGTAAGACTTATTATTATTTGCATACCATCGACATATTACTAGTGATCCACTCTCATTTCGCTTCTAACTACTCCTCGCATGTCCTTTAGAACTTTTTGCAATCTTTACCAATATACAAAGCTAACGAGTTTGCTTTTTTGTTTGTTTGAACGATCTAATCTCTGGAACTATCACTATGATTAAAATATCTTTGTATTTTATGACCTTAGCAGTGTATTTATTATTATACATAAATAAGTTATGCTTATATGTCACACATACATGTATCACATGGATCACATGATGTTCCCAGTTATAAAAAAAATGTTATTTTTCAGTTCACTACCTCATAAACAATATCATTGCAAAAAATATACCTATGTGTGTAATATTTGTTGTTGCGTGGAAAAAGAATAAACTGAGAAATCAATTAATACTTCTTACATATCTAAAATATTACTACTTATTAGCAGTTAAGATTTTATTTAGAAAGTCTAGTTGTATTTTCATAATATTTTGAAAGTTCTGCGTTAATAATATTTTGGAATATTTAATGATTTATTTCTTACTAGCGACTCATCCTCTTTCCGCTCGAGTCCATCCCTAGTTAAGTTTTAACGTTTACGTGTTCTTTATGTTGACCCGGATAACCAGTTATCATAATACTAAATTTCATCAAAATCTGTTCAGCGGTTTTCTCATGATGCGTTCCCAGACAGACAGACAAAAATTCTAAAAACTATAGATTCAGCCTCTGTATCGAAAATAATGACTACTTCAATAAGATTTTCCAATAAATATTTAATGTACAGATTCGACTCAGAATTTTATTATATGTATAGATTATGTATATCTTCATAGAATTCAATTGATGATATTTAGGGTTTTGTATTTATTTTTACTAATTTATTAATTTTTACCTTACATAATTATAATGTTGAGGTTTAATTTCAGCATGTTGGCAATAAGACTTATCCACCACAGCCTACACAAATGAAACAGAGAGCAAAAAGTACCTAAATACATTTGGAATTCCAAACGAGTAGATTCTGCGAAATCTTATAAAGTAGAAGGCCTTTAAATTGAATATTATCAAAAGTAAAAAATAAAACATAGATATGTGAAATAATAACTATCTAACAAAAAAATATTTTGGATAGATAATTTTTTTTTTTTTGACTTAGTAATAGCAAAAACTATTAAATGACTTAGAAACCCATTATTTCTATAAAAGCGATATAATCACGTGCTAATAAATGCGAACGTTGCTCTTAGAAAAAACAAGAATATTACATTTATCTTAGGTGGTGCGACTGTCGTACGATGTTGGACCGCGTCTGGACCGGTATTTTAGTTAGACGGCTCTCGATTAGGCATACGTATCAGTATTCACTATTCAGTACCTACTGCATTTGGGGTCAAAATATATCACAGTATTGAGGGGCAGCGACTGGTTTTCGTTTATCCTATTTAAATGAGATCACTTACTTTCGTATTTCTCACGCGATTTACTATTCAAAATACTATAATTAACTAAAAAATATTGTTTAATATTTGTTTAGAATTCTTCGGCGTATTTTTGACTTGGGGTTTCCTAACAACTGATGATTACGAAATCATTACTATTTTTTTTCTCATTAGTTTTTTTTTTAAATCATTAAGGGATTTTAAGAGTGTCTGTATATTCGTATTTGTCTGAGTCGAGTCAGTGCAGTCGGCGATAGTGTCAGCGATACAACGTGCGTGTAAACTAAACGCCAGTCCGCACCGAACCATCGTCTAGCGAACACGCCACGTGCAGGAGCCGCACAGACGTGGCGTGATGACCACAGAATAAAAAAGCCGGTACACCCATTGAAAAGTGACAGTGCGTCAGTGAGAAGATATTGTGCTCGGGATTTTTATATAGGACTCATTCACATTTTTCGACCATCAACGTTACGCTTCTTTTTCATTTTATTTTTTTCAGTTTGCACTACATTATTTAGGTAAGTTTTTTGATTTTTTTTAGCTACAAAATTTTTATATTAGTATATTTAACATATTAATTATTTAGCAAGTAAAATGCTAATTACTTTAAACATCACTATTCAAACAAGTTTTCAAGGTTCACAGTTTAATTAGAAGTTAGGAGTATTAAAGTCCGTTTAAGTAGAAAAAAAGAGATAATCATTACATATTTTTTGTATGGTTTACGTATAGCCTATTTTACGTCATTTATATCGAATTTTACTAAAATTTCAAATTCTAGATATTATTTCTAGTAATGAAATTACAAAATTAAGCTACGTGAGTCGAAGGTAGTTGGAATACTTCGTCCATTTTTATATGGTTTTGTGGCTTTTTTTTTCTCGTAAAGTATTTGTTACAATGTATATTATTATATAAATTCTTTTAAATACAGTTAATTTAAAGAACATTTTTATATGCTGTATAACCAGTAATTTATTACACTTATAAAATATGGCAAAAGTTAGTTTTGTCTTATGACCTGAGGTATAAAAACAATGATTTTTTGTTATATTTGCAACTTATATTACCTTTACTTGACTGTTAGACTATGTTAGAAAAAATGCACATTTATATATTAGCTTCTAAGTATATGACAAAAATTAAAAGAAGAAAAATTTGTTTTCTGTTATTAATTGTCTTGAACAAAAAACGTATTGAATAATTATTTTGCATACGCAAACATTGTATAAGGATTGCAAAACTTTAAAGTCGAGGGGTCTATGGCCTGTGATATTATTTTTGCTTATTTTCTTGTTTCAAGGCTAGACTTGCAAGCCAGTAACCGGTGGTAGACGGCTTGGAGTCTGAGTTGCAACGCTATTACGGTAATAGTCTGATTTGTAAACGGTTTCGATTAACCTGTGGCTCAGAATGAATCGTTTGGTAATTTTTTTATATATCAGATAGTTACTTAAATTGAACTGCATAATATATTAAATATTCGGAGATACTTGCATGTAATTGTTTAGTAAATTATATTATTCATGAAATATTTTCAACTAGCTTTTGGTTCTCCGTCGTCATCTCCACTCGTGTGTAACTATGGTAAAATAGCCTATGTCACTTCTACTTCACCCTAACCTATCCACTTGTGAAAGTTTCAGCAAAATCAATTCAGCCGTTTTTTTCAATGATTGTATGGGTTTCGTTATTACTTATTATGCATGGAGATGAGAAAGCTAAAAATTACTGTTGATAATTTTCATTTGTTTATAATTAATTAATCTTGGTATTATCTTATTTTATTTAACTTTATACATATTTCCTTTTCGTATATCTTATATGATTATTTTTAAAACAGATATTTTAGGATTTTTTATACCCACATCAACAATTTTTTCTAATAAATTATCATCATTTGTAATAGGAAATTATTGTTATGTAGATCAATATGTTATAATAATAATATATTTTTCAAATATTATTTCGTTTAAAATGATTTTAATTAATCGACTTTTATATTGCTCTTATGTGTTATGAGACATCGTGTATGTCTCCCAAATAAAGACAGATTTTCATACTAGATTTTTTAATGAATAGGTATTACTATTAGGTACACATTAAAAGTGAGTTACATAAATTTAAATAAAAAATCTATTGATGGAATATTTGCGATTAAAAAGCGTATATTATATAATAATATATATTATATAATAAACAAATTAAGTAATTTATAATTTTATTACTGTATAATTTGATAAATTATTGAATAATGCCACTTCTCCAGGACGTGTGACATCTTTCAGTTTTAAGATCGTTTTTGTTTAGTTTGCAATAATCGTGACACTAGGCATACTCGGTTATACATAGAAGGTTAAAACAATGAAGACAGTGTTAAATCATATATACATATTATAAGCTAGATAACAACAATTTAATAACAACAATTTATAATTATTAAATTGTTGTTGTCTAAACAACAATTTAATAATTATAACTTATTAAAATTATAATTCTTAAATTGTTTTTGAGTTTAAAATCTTTTGTTTACAAGTGTTTATAAATTAATAATATAATGGGCAACAACATGGTACAATTATATATTATAATGAATATTAAACTTATTTTAAAATGCAAGATTAAAATAAATATAATTATATAATTAAATAAAATAAATTGTATAATATTAATAAAATATAATAAGACTATATATTTTCTTGCAACACAATATCATTGTTTGCTCCAATTGCAACTAGGTATGTATAATTTTTATGTTGCATAAACTACTGATAAAGTGTTATTGCCACGGCAGAGATAAATTTTTGTTAGGTATTTCATTTTTATCATTTACTTTTACGAAGAGATCATTATAATATATTTTTCTAATATTCATCCTGCACTTGAAAATAGTGTACCTTTCTATATGTGATAGACTTTAGAATCGTTTTAGCATTTTCCGAGATTATACCATACGTACAATGAAACAAATATTACTTTTTTACAATAGTGAAACAAAAATTACATCTGTACTAACGATTTTTATGTGCATTAAACTTATAAAGTACAAGCATGGCATAATGAAATAAAATCATTTTTATAAAATACCCGAAAATATAAAAAAATATCATAATCTATACTGATATTATAAAGAGGTAAAGTTTGTGAGGTTATAATGTTGTAGGGGGTAATCTTTGGATCTACTGAACCGATTTAGATGAAATTTGGCAAGGAGATAGTTTTAGACCCTGGAAAGGACATAGGATACTTTTTATCCCGGACATCCCGGGGTGAAATGGGGTTGAAAGTATGTATGGGAAATTAACCTAGGAACGAACCCGAGCGAAGCGAGGGTGTGTCGCTGGTATTTGTTTTATAAAAAAACTTTCCTCACATTTTTGAAACAAATCGTTTCCACCAAGATTTTGGAAATGTGTAACAATGAATATTTGCTATACGTAGGTACGTATGAAACGTCGAATTAAAATGCATAACAATTTCCCATCTTATGAGAACAAAACGATTAAGGTATATCTAAATTGTGATCTTAACGTTCGTTAAATACGCAGGTATTTTTGATATGTAACAGCGCTTTTACTACATATCATTTTTATTCATATGAAATTACCATCTAAAGTGGTACAACAATATCTATATTATGATCGTGATTATTTATAAAAAAGGGTAAAAAAACTAAAAGACGCGCTTTTAACCCGTCAAAATTAAATAAAGAAGTCGAGATTTACGAGTAGTTATTGAGGAGGTCGACTATTCACTTTCCGAAACCATTCTCAGACTTGCTAGATATTATTGAACTAGCGTTTTCCCAGTAATCCGCTCGCTATAAAGCATCCATCTTTATAAATCATAACCTTTGTGTCACTCGAATATATAAACTACATTACTTGTATAGTTTATGCTACATACATATTACATACTGTATGTGCGTATGTTACATACATCCATCAATCCTCATAAACTTTTATAATATTAGCGATTTCATACTACAAAAAGTAGTCACAACACCACAATAGAAGTCGGTGAAAATCAGCTTCCCAGATTTAATTACGTCGTTAATTACGAGTGAAGCTAATAAAACTGTTTTAAAATAGCCAATGCTCAGGGATAGTTGCTTTCTAGACTGAATATTTAAAGTTATATATGTGTAGTGTATCAACTATCTGGTATCCATAACACAGGCCACGCAGCTTACCATGGAACTAGATGGTGCTGTTGTTAATGTCCCAACATATTTACTAATTTATATAATAAAAATATAATATATAAAATAAATAATAAAAAACTTTGACCTTTTTATAATAGTGTAGACTAGTTATATCTCGCAGCTTTGTTCGCATTTGTCGGAAATATTTTTTAATATTATTAATTTTTAGGTCACTTTTTAAAATTAACTCATGCCAAAACCTTTAAACACGATGCCCTCTTAAATCTTCACGAATAGGCAATATATATAATCTATTATACCAGTTAAAATTTTCATTTTCGTTAAACTTAGCAGAATATTCATATTTATCGTAGAAACGTGAGAAACTAATAGCTATATCATTATTTAAACAAATCATTTACAATACGAGTAAATGTAAACACTAAACGCTTGATTGATAATAATAATTTCTCTAAAGTAACGTCACTAGTTAGTGATGTAATCTGTTGGATGGAGGACATTTTAAGGATGTAATATTATTTAGTTTTTAAGAATGACATATTTGAATTTTTACTATTTTTTTTAACAAAATTAATTTCTTTTAACAATTTATTTATTTTATATTTAAAAAAAAAAAAGAGGGAGAATTTATTTAAAAATAGATTACGATTTATTTAAGACAATAATAAGAAGGAATCCTGAAAAAATTAAAATATTTTTAAAAAATGTAATTAATTAATTACATATATAATTAATTAATTTATTACATATAATCTAAAAATTTACATAACTACTTTAAAATGTTAAGTGCGAAAACTTAACACGAAAGCGAATTATAATAGCTAAAATATTATATAGTTAATATTTTAATTTTGAAAATAAGCATAATTACCTAGTTGCAGCTCAGAAACAAGTTTGCAACGTGACTCAGAATCAAATGTCACTATTCATAACGATATTATTTTAGTCCTAAAATTATAGTATTAATTTAAAAAAAATATATGTTAGGTTATGAATGAATGGCACTTCACAGCATTGTTTAAAATATAAATTCTAAGTATTTATTGTATTTAATCATCAATAATATTTACTAGCTAATAAAAAAACCTACTTACTGCAAGCAATTCCAGTTATACGAGTATTTTTTAATATTATTATCAACCCTGAAAAAAGAAATTCTTTTTTTATTTGAACTAGGGTACTATTTTAAAAGCTGAGAATACTTGTTTTAGCTTTGCAGGTAGGTCATCAGTCATCATGTATGAACAGAGCATATGAATTGGTTAGTGCAACTGAAAAGTTATTAAATGGTCTTTTGCTGCAAAGAGAAAGTCAGCGAAATAATTAGCGCATTGAACTGTATCAACTTTTGCGCGTGCAAAAAAAGTATGCCATTTTTTCTTTCCTGACGAATATCTGTATGCAACTTATAAGAGCATTAATACTGACATTTCGAAATACGTTTTATCTTAATACGCATGAAGAAATATCAATGTGCAACACACTTTACATGTTTCCTGCAAATGTATTCATTACCTGTTGGTGTTTTAAACGACTTGGTTCAATATTTGCCTTTTAAGTTAATAAATAATTATTTTATTAAGCGTACCATAAATTATATATTTGGTCAATACCAGTTTTTATTCTAAAAACTGTATTAATATTTTTAAATGCTTATTTTAAATAAACATTTAAAAAAAACTACATAAACACATTTCTGACCAAATGATCAAATGTATGATAAGACTCGTCAAAATAATCAAAATGAGTCCTAAATGGAATTTGTCCTAAATGAATTTTCTATTAGTAAATAAAGAGTTCTACTTTTGAGCTCGATCATCACATTATGTCATTCCGATTTTACATATCTACGAAGTTTACGGATATATTAAATAAAATTATCTTCCCGGATTTTTTCTCGAATTTATTTTGGATTCACTGTTTCGAATGCGTTACAACAAATATGCTCACCGAGAGTCATGGTCCAAAAATCATACAATAATTTAGAAAAAAACAAGAAAAATGGCACCGATATCGATATGCCATTTAGAATAGCATAAAATCGATTTTCAATCTTATATCTTGCAAAAATTATGAGATTAATATTAAATCTAATAATTTCCTTTAACTGCAATATAACTCATTTCAGATTACTTGTGCAAAAATATTTCTATACAGGAATCAACCTAGCTATGAGTATGTATTACGTATAAATAGAAACAAGGAAGTTTCAGGTTACATTTGCAACCTCGGGTCATTGCGGTGCTTTCAGTTGCTTTCTCTCAGTCTTATCTGATGCGAACGTTCATCGACGCTAATTAGGCAGACCGTTTGCAATCATGTTTTACGTTTTTAACCACACGGTTCCCACGATCACAATGAATTAAATGACAATTAATTACGTTTATAGTTTAGGACGGGTTTTTGTGGAATATCCTAAATAAGGTATGATAATATTGCCATTTATATTCATGGTAGGTCTAAAATGATAGTAATAAATACCTTAGATTTTTTATTTTATCTATATTTTATTGTCTTTTAGCAATTATTTAAAAAAAAACAGTCTTACATTTATGTAATGTATTGTTATCCACACGAAACACGTAAACAAACACTTTGTGTAAATGCAACTTTGTCTAAACACGAAAATAACTTATAATAACATAATTATTAGATAAATATATCATTATAGACATTGTTAGTTTGGAAAATACGCACAATTACTTTAAGTTCAAAAACAAGTTTGTTAGTCATTGTGTCTAGCATTGGATAGTTAAAATTCTAAGCGTAGTTGAGATGCAGAATCGGGTCATTTGACTGAGGTGTGTAGTAAATGGGTCAGAGGCTATTATACGATTGAGCAGAAGCCATTGTAATCGTATCCATTGTGTCACAACAATAAATAATTATTACCATATACAAAATGAATCCAAATGCACCGCGGCGTATCCTAGAACAAACATGGCCTATTGTTTGTTCATAGTTTTAGAGAGTGTATACGTTGAGTATATTTTTATTAGCTTTATAATATTTCCACGTAAGATTTTTGTGTTGAATTTAAAAATATTTCAATATGTGTGTGTTGATAATATTTAATTATTTATACTAATATTATAAAGCTGAAGAGTTGGTTTGTTTATTTGTTTGTTTGGTTGAGCGCACTAATCTCAGGAACTACTAATCCGATTTGAAAATTTTTTTTTTGCATTAGATTGCCTGTTAACCGAGGAAGGCTATATATTATCCCGGAAAAATGTACAGTTTCCGTTGGATAGATTAGTTTTTGTCTAGGGACGAACCCGAAGCGAAGCCAGGGTGAGTCGCTAGTACGTTTAATAAAAACAAAGTTGTAACGTGATTGTGTTTTTGATTCATTTAATATTGCAATAATTGTTCCAGAATGACAAAACCTTCTGAAAACATTAAACTATTTTGAAATAGTCTAATAATATATTACAAGGACAATTACGTACACTAATCGACTCAATGATTAAGTACACATCGGCGCCATAAGCTCTTGAATGATAAGGTTATCTATTCATGTGGCAATTAGAAACGTATATCATACATTTCTTAATATAAATTAAATTTAAAAACGTAAATAAGGCCAATTAAATAGAAGACATATTGATTTAGTGATGTCCAAACCCAAGGTTAGTGTGTTATTTTTTCCCGTGTAGTAATTGTTAGCGTTAGTTTTGTTTATTTATGAAATTTCCCTTGATCTCAGTATGATTGCAAACATGAAATACACACATAAAAATCAAATTAAAAAAATAAAATACAAATATTATTTATTTATTCCAGATGGGGCACTCAATTTTTTTTAAGTTTTAAAGATTTACATACGCATTTTAGATTTATATACACATTGACAATAGTTTTCCTTGTATGTACTAATATAATATAAGTTGTTACAGAAGTTAAACCTATTTCAAAATATTTAAAGGTGTTCTTGAAAAACCCATACTCGTCCCTCTTAGAGTGCTGAGTAAGCATTATGGCTTTCCAATAGTATAAACAATGGGGTCTTTGACATACGACCTTCTTACAAAAACGTTAAGTAAAGATAGCACTTGAACGATGAAAAAGCTACTTTCATATTGACTATTCATATAATAAGATTCTAACTGAATCAAATCTATACATGAAATATTTTTTTGAAAACCTTATTGAAATAGTCATTACTATTAATACAGAGGCCGCATCTATAGTTTTTAGAAATTTTGTCTGTCTGTCTATTACCGCATCACGAAAAAACCACTGGACAGATTTTGATGAAATTTGGTATGATGATAGCTGTGTTCTCCGGGGCAACATATAGGATACTTTTTACTGCGGGAAAATATCTCATCTCTGACCTGAATGTTTCAACGTAACTAGAGACGAACCCTAGCGGAGTGAGGGCGAGTCGCTAGTTTTCTTATAATTTTTTAATAATCAATTGTGACGTGGGTAATATTTTTTACTTCAGCATGACTGCTATTGTTTTTCATATTTTAACGTATATACATATATAGGCAGGTAAATGGTTGCCTTTGTATTGTGCATTTTTCCTGTTCTGCCATAAAAATAGAAATTATATTAGATATCAGTCTAAAAGCCGGATGATACCTTGGAATTATTATATTAAAAAAATATAGGGTCCTTTAAGACGGAAGGATTTTGAGGCTTAGTGATGGCGTTCTGAATCGTATCAGACCATGATACGAGTATAAATACCATAAACTAACATAATCATGAATTATTGTCGTGTTTTTTGATTATTTCTTAATTAGCATTCTCATGACAACGTAACTTTACGGAAAATTTTCTGTATAAATTAAACGTTTTTGTACTGTGTCATACCATAAGTCACAATGTCAAGCGCTACATTATAATAAATCTTAGTTTGGTGTAGTAAACAGTTATCAAACAACTTTCCAGTCAGCTATGGTAGTGCCGACAAATCTTATATAGTTCTTGCTCTTGCTTGCCATCTTGTTTTCACACTCGTTAGAACCCAGCAAACATTCCAATCACAGATTGTATATTAATTACTACAGACTATTATATTATTAATTTTATGACTACTCACTATAAGTTTTTATGATAAGCTTTTAACGTTATAGTGAAAAAGTTGAAAAGTATTTTTATAGCTTGAAAAAATATCAAAAATTTTTTTTTAGTTGTAATTACGAATCGATTCACTTACATGGAAACGCAAAAATGGAGATTCAACCGGTATTTTTCTATCTACTTCATATACTCGTATCTGCTGGACAAAAAAATATCTATGTCTTACCTTGGGTAATACAAAAACCCCATTGAAATCTGTTGATTGTAGAATCCGTCATGAATATAGTTAGAAACCATTATAAAATGTTGTTTTATTTCTAATTTTTCACCCCAACTAAATGGCAATAGATGTTATGTTTATCGAAATACGGGTAGAAGACATTTTTGACGTTTCAATAAGGAAGTGTCAACTTCAAATTGACAATCTAATACAGTATCCGATAGGTTTATGGGGGCCATTTATGGTTTTAGCCGCATGTTTAAAGGGGTTAGATATTTTATTGCGAGGGTTATACGTAAAAGACATAAATTATGAAGGTACTTGTAAATTCTTAAAACATTTAAACATAAGTTGTATTGTTGTATAAGTTATGAAATATTTTGAATTTATTGACAAATAATGCTTTGAATTCAAGGAAAACGAAATCCAAAAATATTCAATTAAGTACGATCAGATTGAGCCGCCAGCATTTTATATAAAGTAAGGGGATTAAAATAAGGGGATTAATAATAATAATAACGTATAAATTATGTGGGTTATATAAAGCGTTAGTGATGTAACAAGTGTTGTAAAGGCACAATTAAATAGGAATATATCTATTTTATATCTGATCAATGATCATATTATGCTTGAAACTCGATATTAATCTGTCTTCACACCTTTCAATACTACATTTCTAACATACTTTAGTGCGCATGAGCTGCACTTTCATCGGTTACTTGCGTTAAATAATACGTATTTATTAGTTAAGTTTTAACTGCGAGGTAGTGGTTTCCCAGTAGTAACGCGCTTGCTTGGGATCCGGATGAAGTGGGTTTAAATCTCGGGTCTCGAACCTATGAAATTTTCACGTGAGAATCAATACCAACATGATTACCACTTGTCTTACGATGAAGAAAAACATCGTGAGGAAACTTGCATGTCGTAGAGTACCTAGCAAGTTTTTAAAACACATACGAGTACGTGAAGTCCGCCAACCTGCACTTGGCCAGCCGTGTGGACTGTGGACTGTGGCCTGATGCCCTGATGCCTGATGTCGTCTTGAAGGGAGGCCCGTGCCCAGCAGTGGGGTGTGAAAAAGGGCTGAATTCTAATTTAATTTCTAAGTTATATTCTTAGAAAACTTTTAGTTTATTGGCATCTTTATCATTAATATTGATTGTTTTTGCGGTAGTTATAGTATATAGTTATTTGATTTGACGAACTATTTCTAGATAAAGTTTATTTTGTTTTCTCCTGTGCTACTTAATATTACAAAGCCGGAAGCCCACGCACTAATCTTAATTTTCCTTTGCACAGCATTAAAGCAATAAACTGTTCAGCTTATAAAATAAATAACCCTTGTAATGGTTCTATTAAATATAGTACTTTATTGAAATTTCTCTCACTACTTCCTATGAAAGTTGAACAAGGAAATCTGTAGATTAATCTGTTTTTGGCATTTATGGGTGTTTAAATAAATAAACATGTTGGGACATTAAAACACAGCACCATCTAGTACCATGGTAAGCTACGAGGCTTGTGTTATGGATACCAGATACTCGTAGATACTACAGTACACATAGACATATAACTTTAAATACATACATATTATAAATACCCATGACTGGAGTAGGTACAAACATTCAAGCTCATCACACAAATGAATGCCCCCAGCGGGACTCGAACCCGCAATCGCTGGCGTAGCAAGTAGGGTCACTACAAACTGAGTCAAACGTGTCGTCAAAATTGTATTTAATATAATTTTATTGATATTATTGCTTTTCTGGACCACTTTTTGCAAAAGAGTATAATAGAATCTATGTCTCTCAAATATTTTATTGTTGTTAAAAAGAAGATAAAACTAATAAACGAACAATTACATACATTATTTATTTAATTTTATGTTTGATTTGATTGTGAAAAAACACCTTTATTTTTTAAATAAACGATTTGAAACTAACGAGTTGTTAGCTTTAAGCAATGACACTGAATAATCACTGATGCCAAAATAAGAGAGTTGTGCGAGAAAATATGCACTTAAAATGTTTGCCTTTAGCTAATTAGGCAGTCAAACGAGCCGCGGTGAAAACGTATTAGCTTCATTACACACTACGCGTCTTCATCCTCTCGAACAAAATTGCCATCTCATCAAGATATCGTGTTGTGAGACCATAAAATAACTATTAATCCGGTCTAACTTATTTGTCTTGTAAATGGTACGAGAATCAGTTTTATGTACGGTTAAAGAATGCCAACACGCTCTAGGCAGTGATAATGATTGAGAAGTATAATCGGAAAGTATATGCTATATCACAGTAATACTACGCAAGCGTGCATAACTATTTTCTGAAGGAGATCTTTCGCCCGTCGTTAAGTGGCATCTAACCAGTTTTACGAGTATTCGTTATTACTTTAATTAATTTGCTTAAAAAATTAACTGTTTTATTCGTCAATTAATGTTTGGTTATTAAAATTTGTTATAAATTAAGAAAAATAGCTAGAGTTTCGCTAAAATTATAATTTTATGCTTGATTACGGTGAAGCAATTACTAGGCATACCGTTATCTATTTCCATATAAAACGTCCCAGCTTCGTTAGGTTTGTTTTTTATTTGATACTCTATCTGACAAAATTATTTTATTAATGACTTCTACTATTCTCACCTCAATTATTTTACCTCAAATATTTCTCACGTCAAGATTATCATAAACAGATATAAGTATGATGCTACTCTTAATTTTAGAAATCAAATCAATCACTCAACTCAATAATTAAATAATCATTAAAATCTGTCCAAATTGGCAAAGATTTTGCCTATAGACAAAAAAATACACTCGAGTCGAGTACTTACTTCTTTGAATCCAGTCAAAAACTAAGCAGATACGAGGACAGAGTTTAGTATGCATTGTTGTCGTACCTTGTTGATGGAGCATCGACCATTGACGTCCTAGCTTGTTTATTCGCGATTCAATTACAATGTAACACTTGTTACAGATTGCAGGCACTCATATTGTTTTGCATTACATTATTAGTTAAGGCGTGAGTGGCATGATTGCCCTCTGTTCAAAACAAATTACTCCTTCTTATGACCAGCTAAGCCAAACATGTTACGTTAGATGATGTCAATGATTATATTTGTGCATCATATTGTGATAACTTGATCAGCATACGTTTTTCTATTCATGCCAGTATATTGTGTACCCATACAATTTAAATAACGTGACACGTTTGTTATGGACTGTATCTTTTTTTAAATCAGAATTATTTTTTTATTAATTATTTAATATTATATTTAGTGTTTTTGCTATCACGTTTGATCTAATTTGCAAATTATTCAAATAAGGATATCTATAAAAATAAATGGCAATAGCAATTATTCTGTAGTTGAAATTTTAGTCATAAGTATACAAAGTTATTTATTAACTCATAAGTTTAAATTTTCAAGATCATGCACTATTGTTTCGTTTGTTTGAAAGAAATGAATAGAAGTAAACGGAACTTGAAAAAATTGATTATTCGTCGTCGTATATAATAAATATTTAGGAGGTGAATTCAAATCGTGTTGACCTGTCTGGCTCTGAAGCCGAAGTCCGCTAAGGGTACATAATTTAATATTATTTGATTTAAGAAGCCTATTCTTGATCCTTCTTTGAATAGCACAGTGGGTTGTTATTCTTGTGGGAAGCACTTATTTCGATTCAATGTCATGGAGTGAATTTTTAAATAAATAGTAACTAAACAAAAGTGTATTTTTTTTAAATACAGATAATTTATGTGGTTTTTAAGTTGTGGACAATACATTTTTGTTTTTCATTCGTTGGTGATATTGATGAAATAAAAGGTGCATTTCCATTTATAATGAGTCTTGTATGTTTCCTAATATAAACAGTAATATAATTTACAAAGCCTTGTAAAGGCAATGTATTATACACATAACGGAGTCACGTATACTGGCGGTAAAGTCGTCCTTATTTGTGCAAACAGTCGCCTCTGAGATAGCAACGTTTGCGCTTAAATGTAACCACGATTACCGAGATAATATCGACTACGGCCAATGTGAACTCACCGCTAGGAATTCCTACCTGAACTCGTCTGACTGACGCCCGATTCTAAATCGCTTACAAAAAAACGTTTCCTTTACATTTTGTTTACAAGACCTTCGACACTGAGGGCCCTTTGTACTCTCTTCCGTCCAATGTGGCCTAGCGACCTTTTTTTCTTTGAGTTACTTCAAAATTTCTTCGGTTCGCGCGTTTTAAGCCAATTATACATAATCTCTGTCAGGGTTTTAAGAGAATGTTAATGGTTGTTGACTTTTTGCTTTGTGACCGAGAATGTCTCACAAAAACAAATGTTGGGATTGCTCTCTAATTAAATATAAAACGGTATTGGGTTAGTTGAAAGTATTTGGTATTTTTGAACTATATATAGCTATAAGGAAGATAAAATTTAAAATTGGATCACTATTATTTAAGTAAATGATGTCATATTTAAAAATTTGCATGTTGATTTTGTAGGTGACTCAACAATTTCGAAGGAACTAAAGTAAAAATATTATATATGTTGTCATACATCCGTATGCAGAGGACGATATGTTTATGCACAACTAGTAAGGTGAATCAAACACACCCACCAGCATTTGAAAGGTGTCTTTTACACGCTAATCTTCTTTTACAATATGTACTGTCTATTTTTATAACAACTTTGTTTTGCGACTATTTATACAAATAACAATCGATTCTGGGGCAATTTACGTAAAACGTTACATATTTTAATGTTTTCTATGTAGGAATTTCGATGTTATCATTTTATAGTTCCCAAGAGATAGCAGAAAGGTAAAGAAACACTTCTGTGTGTACAGTCCAGTGTGTCAACATTGTGGTCGTCGTCTCTCCTGACCTTGTTGTTGCGAACACGTTTATCAGATTTAAAGACTTTTATACCGCCTGAAATATATTATTCGATAATAATATCATTATTATGTTGCTAATTGATAATAATTAATTACGAGTATTATATGTATATAGTTATACCTATAAATACTATCATAAGATTACAATTGAAATAATTTCTTTGGATTCCAGTGTGACTATTCTATCTCAGCACTTAAAAATAACTTTGTTACCTCGTTATTATTATTGGATTACTAGCAGAAGGTAAATAACAGATCTATTTTTAAAAACTGGAGACTTATTATGTTAGCTGGATAGAATTCTTGCACATCATTATCGTTTAATGTTGTGGAAGAATTGTTGCTTATTCTAGAGTTTGGCATTCCGTATGAAGTTAATATAATATGTATACCACCATTTAGATATTTTTCGCGATTTAGGAATCTATAAAATTCAATTTAATTCTATTATTTAAAACAAATTATTTCGCCAAGATCAGGTAGAACAGGGAAGACGAGACTTATGAACGTTTTAAGTGATTGACGACTCCCCAAGATGCGTAGTAGATAGACGACAAAATATGCATAAAATCAATTTGTTTCGCTATAGACAGGTTTCCCACGATAGCTTGTAGTTGCACGCTGGCTAATGAATGTTAGCCCGATGGGATTACTTCTACTCGCATGCAATTTACGCACTAATGCGTAACTACAGACAACCGCAAACGATTCTGATTTGCACGATTTGAATCTTAGAACGTTGATGTACCTAATTTTATTACGCATATGATTCGATTTATTTGGTCAATATTAGATGTAGTCCTTAAACATCAGATTTAGCTTTTAACTCGTAAATGTCATATTTCAAAGACTTTTTTTCGTAATCTTGTATATTTTTACCTGGTTCTTATAAAGAGGAGTTAAAATTTACACTCTTATTTATAGAACCTTGGCTGAGATTAAGTATCCGATTTATCTCTAGGAGATAAGTTTATTTTAATTTTGTTACTTTAAATAAACCTTTTAATATTGTCGATATCAAACATGTTATCAGATGCAATCGTCTCAGAATTTTGGGTCAGAAATTTAATTATTTAGTATAGATCAAGTGTTAGATCTGCCAAAAATTAAGACCAGTGCCATACTTAATATGGAAATGATTATGATTTTCATAAATATGTATATGAACAAATAACTAACTTACACGCCATCGATTAAATTATTATGTTTAAATAATTAAGGGAAATCTAATTAAACGTATTGTTTCTAATGTATTTGATTCAGTAGCTTATGAGTGACAGCTCTGAGATCAGTTTTGCACAACAATTAGTGAGTGCCACCCACTCTTGTACTTTCACTCCTTCATACAGTGAGGCTTGACCACGAATTTAATCTGATTGTCTGAACTATGTCAGGCGTGAGTACATTGTGCTCTCACAATTCATTCTTAGAATGAAACGTTTTGCTTCAAAATAAGCGTGACAAAAGTACAATGCTTAACTATATGGGTCTTGAATTCGTTTTCTTATTCGTTTATAATAACACTAGCGATTTGATCTCGCTTCGCTCCGATTCGCCTCTAGAGAAACAAAAACAAATTTATTCCACGGAAACCTTACATTTTTCCGGGATAAAAAGTAGCCTATGTGCTAATTCAGACTATAATCTATCTCTGTGTCAAATTTCACCCGAATCCGTTCAGCCGTCCTGGCATGATTGAGTAACAAGCATCCATCCAAACATCTAAACTTTCACATTAATAATATTAGTAAGGAGTAAGATAATATTTTATTAATTCATTTATTTTTTAATTATTGTCATTGTATATTAGATAGATTTATATGAAATAATGGACATGTTAAATTTTTAAAGGTTCTTTTTCTTCGTCTTGGTGCGCTTTTGTTTCCAGTTTAAATAAGAAACAACATAATAATTCTCTATTTTAAATGGTGACATCAACAGCGGATCATATAATAGTTAAATAATTTAAAGCTTTGTTTCAAACTTTAAAAGTGCTAAAAATTCCACCTCTAAGGTGGTTTATTTAAATGTAAAATACTTCTTGTACGGATTACATAGTTATAAAATATTATATAGGGATAAATTCATTACAAACATTTAATTGCAGCTGTCGTATAGTATAAGCAGTATACACAAGTCAGTCAAAAATATACACAAGTCAGTCAAAAATAGAATATAATTCGTGCCTTAAAACGGGCAATAAAAGTCCAGTGCAGTTTCAAGCCATTTTTGGTTAATCCGTACGGTATTTGCAGCGGTTTACGTTTACTGTTACTTTAACTATACCTGTTACACTTATTTAAATGATCAAGTCGAATTGAAATATTTATGATATTTTTTTAATTTAAGTTTGAAAAATTGTTGTAGTAATATTGAAAGTAGGATAACTTTTTTTTTTTTATTAGTCAGCTTTCTGGGTAAACGTTGATTCTTATCATTGGTTCTGGCTTACACAATACGCCATCACTGTTCACGTATTTCCCCATATATTTATGTTATACAAATTCTAAATATAGAAACCGGATTTTCAAGTAAAAGCGTTAAAACAAGATACGTATAAATTTCTTAATCTATACAACCTTAACCTCATTGTAGTGACAATGAATCATTAAAAAATGAAACCAGAATGATAGTGTGATATAATTTAATTACTGTCGTGGCATAGTAAAGATATGAAACTCTGACTGGAACTGTCTTTGCTAAAGGTCGCGGATTCGATTATCGCACGAAGCAAATGTATGTATATTGTACATAGACAGTATTATTTAGGCGAATATATATATATATATATATATATAATGAATTGTTTCATGTAGGTACTTCTTCACATAGTGACATTGACGAAATAACCTGTGCTCAACTGACACTTTTTAAAGTCATTTAACAAGAGAATTAAACTGAATGATATCTTTTGAGTAGGAGAGTCACATAGGCTACTTTTAATATATGTATATTAATATTATTTTGTTAGGCAGATTAACATTTTCATCTTAAACTAAATCTGTTCTTCGTAGTGCGCCATGTTGTGGTCGCATTTAGCAATAAAACTCCACAATCTCTCCGATAACCTACGATTCGATATCGAGGCCGAAATGTCAACCACGATTGTAATTTACATTTAAGTACTCTGATATAGCGATTGCTTGTATGAATTAAATTATATTATGTCTATATCTAGCGATCTGAATTTTTTTAATTTGTCACCTTCTAAAATATAATTTAATTCTGTGCAAGGATTAAATGTAGATATATTACGTGACATATAATGCAGGTTCCCTCACGATGTGTTCCTTCATCGTTAGACAAGTTGTAATCATGTTGGAAATAATTCGTCGACATGAAAATATCAAAAGCCAGACCCAGGGGATTTGAACCCGCTTCACTCGGTTTCTTAAGCGAGCGCGTTAACACTGGGCTACCACTGAATATTTAGTTTTATCATCAATATTCATTTTTTATTTTTAATCATTAACTTATGACCTTTTACAAACCAAATGGAATGGAAAAGAAATATTATCTGAGATAACCTAGCAAGTTTTTCGAAAAATACATATGTGAAGTCCGCCAACCCGCACTTGGCCAGCGTGATGGACTATGGCCTGATCCCCCTGGTATTGAAGGGAGGCCGTGCCCAGCAGTGGGACGTTAAAAAAGCTAAATACAATACAAAATCAAATATTATGGTATTATATATACCTATTGGGGATTATTTAAAAAAAAAATAAGTAGCCCATGTTCTTCGTTTTTAGTATCTATAATATGCCTAAATAAAAAAGTGTAAAAAGTAGATAGACGGATATCGTGAATAATTTAAATAACTTAATTTGATATTAATCATGAAATATCAAGGGTAAAACATAAAATATACTTAACGCTGTAACAGTAAAATTCCCTTTAGCAAGATGCTTCACAATTCCTTTTACCTGCTAAATAATAATACACTTCGAAACAGCTGTTTGGGATACGATCATTGTACATTATATGCATTGTACGTAGGGATTGTACTTCCATTCAATTCCTATAAGATCATTGAAGCAATTTTTTATTGTATTCTTTATTGAAGATATGTGCAGCTGCAATTTTGTTGAATGATTAATAAAATTGCATGGCTGAATGATTTAAGGCGTGCTATCTTATTTCTTTACTTTAAGAAATCGGTGTTTTTAAAAATGTTATTTATAGCACTTTTTTTCTTGTTACAGAGGTGCAAGAAGGTGGTGGAATGTCTTAACTGTTGAAGCTAAATTCGTTTGGTAAATAGTCAATTGTCAAATATTTTACTTACTATTTTAATTTAATTATTATTTGCTTATATAAATTATGACGATGTCTTGGCTTTCTATGGGAACCGGTTTATGGATATAAATATGGTCCAAATAAAGTGTTATCTCCAGATTAAAGGTACTTCTCTAGATGTACATATTTTTGTTTTAAAATTTTTTTATATTTTTTTAAGTATGTTTTTGTTTCGAATTTTAGATTAATAATTATATATTTGAGATTAATAACAGAGTTCCTCATTTAAAGATCAATAAAGAACCGTTACTTGAAAAAGTCCTTGATTAATTGTCGTTACGAGGTTCAGATTGCAATCTTAATGAACTGATTGATTTCTTTTTGCTACTTCATCATTGTATCTAACGAAACCTATTTTTACCCCGAGTAGTAGATTAGCGAGGAAAAATTCACGAAAAAAAATTGAAAATAAAATCTATTCCATACTAAGCCTCAAAACGTACCTAGATACGAACCTCAGCGAAGCGAGGGTGAATCGCTAGTAATTGCATAAATATAATAATTTATGAGACGTCAAAAACTTCAGTCTCCCCCGTTTGCTGTACAGCATTCCAAACGTCGGGAACAAAATCTTAAAATAAAACTGCGAAGAAGTAAACATATAATATAAAATATAATATTTTCTTGAGTAGGTATAAATATTATAATTAATCGATAAACGTAATTTACCGTTATTATGAATAAGTAATTTACAATTGTTACAAATGTTATCACTATCTTAGTTTACAAGGATTTACTCATTTTGATTATATTTTGTTTTAAATCAAATGAAGATGTTTTAAAACATTTGTCATAATATTTATTCTTAGTCGCTATATTTACTATTCTATTGTCACGCATGACGTCAACTTGACTATCTTACTAGAAACCTGAGTCAGAAGTTAACTTAGAATAAATTAAAATAGGTATTCATCAGATTTCCTTATTAACTTCTTTTTCTTACAGATAATAAAGAGAAAGATTTTATATACTCGTAACTCATTCGGTTGTCATATTTACATAATATACGAGAGACGGAATGATTCTTCATCAATACTTTAATTTCTTCTTTGATTATATTTTAATTTTGTTTTTCTTCTTAGTCCTCAATTGATTAAATTTTAAAGATTATTACAAGTATACTTTTGCTTGAAGGTATCGCTATCGCGATGTAATTCCGCATAGCGTCAATGATTTTTTTAGTCGACGATCTCAGGAAATCATTTGTTTTGTGTTCGATCATGTATAATTGAAATTACTTAATGAATCCGTTTTGTTGATGAATATTTTAACAGATTAAAGTCTGGATAAGGAACATGTACTTATTATTATATTATTATTAATATTATAAAGAGGTAAAGTTTGTGAGTTTGTGACTTTGTGAGGTTGTAGGGGGTAATCCCTGAATCTACTAAACCGATTTAGATGAAATTTAGTAAGAAAATAGTTTGAGACCAATTTTCATCCCTTAAGAAGGTGAAAATGGGAATGAAAGTTTATATGGGACTATAATATATTAAAAAGTAACATAATATGCACAAGTAAACTAGCAGAAAGAATATATTATCAGTTGTTACGCGGTGGCATTGTACCCGCGACCTCTGGCACCGTAGGACTGCCTGTCAGACACTTGTCACGCCGCTTTATGTGTAAATGTTAATAAAATATATTTTCTACATGACTTTAACAAAGTAATCTGTGCTAAACTTGTTTTGACACCAGTAACAGGAGAATTGAATTAAATAAAACATATTTAATTTTATAAAGGAAAAGTCTATTAATCAAATATTAGGTATATTTGGCATAATTATCATTCGAGTATCGCAAATCTACTACGCAATAACTACCTTCATTTACTGTCTTAGTAGTTATGAGATATAGTATGTTACTAATGATATTTCATAGTCAAGTAACCCAATAGGTCCATAGTTCAGTTCTAAAGTTCAATTTGTTGCAGTGCTACAGTGGTATCACAATTTAATATATCAACTAGCGTACAATTCTCTACACTACAATAGTACGATTATACTATTTTTTATATGATGGGTTATCGAATTAATTGTCCTTTTTGTAATATGAAATAATAATATTAAATAATTGTATATTATTACTAGGATCGAGAAGCTTCTCGAATGTTCTATTTGCTATAATCATTCTTAATTGTGTTCTTTTCTTCAGGAACACTTCTAGTGACATTGAATAGGTGGGTTATTAATTGGTTCTTTTTACTTTGACGGTTTTTACTGTTGATTTGCAGCAAAAATGGAAATGCTATTTTATTTCAATAAAGCCAACTACTATCTTACAAGGACAGATTCTTAAAAGGAGAAATATGTACTTACGAGAACAACCTTTAAATACCAATGGTTGCTTTATTTAATTACTTAATTAAAAAAAGATGTATGTTATTTAACGTTAAAAATATAAGTAACCTATTACGTCAAAATGAATCATTATTTATTCAACCCGCAACATTTTGTAAAGCATCCAAAATTTTTACCTCGCCTGTGTGATAATTTTTCATCACTGTATTTCTTGCCTTTATTGTCCTAGACGGTCTATGTATACTTACATATATAATAATTGGAACAAAATTAACAAAAATATATTTATATAATGTATAGTATATATTTAATAAAGCAATAAATATTTACCAAAAACCATTTACTAGTGTACTCGTATAAATGTACTTACATTTTCGTCTTTATGGGAATCTGCCTTCATAGAAACAAAAGTCATAATTTTGTTACAATGTGTACAGTTAACTTTATCGAAAAATATGTCAGTGACAGTTAGCAAAGGGATAAGCAATTGATCTTAATTAAACTGCATTACATCAATCGACAATCAATTATATGTTGTTACATTGAATTGGTGCAGTATGTACACATAAGTTTAAAGTCGCCAGCATGCAACATACGTCAGTACATTCTTTATAGAAATAATAACTTAAAATTAAAAATAATTATTATCCAATTAGTTAAAATATGCACGTATGGCATAAAGTCTGTGATCAATACTGCATTTAAGTAAAAAACTTGTTTTATACTATGTACTTAATAATTGAAAGAAAAACTGCTAAGTTTTTCTTAAAAATCGTTCCATTACATACCAATGTATTATTATAGAGGTAATCTCAAAGGTATTTTATAATATTAATCCATTGATAAATATGTTAGGACGTTAACACACAACACCATCTAGTTCCATGGTAAGCTACGAGGCCTGTGTTATGGATACCAAATAGTTGATACACTATACATATATAACTTTAAATACATACATATTATAAATATAAACACCCACGACTGGAGTACAAACATTCGTGCTCATCACACAAATGAATGCCCCTAGAGGAACTCGAACCCGGGACCGCTGGCACAGCAAGTAGGGTTACTACAAACTGAGCCAAACGTGTCGTCATTATGGTACCAATATTGTTGGCCGGATACTGGTTGGTAATGTACCGTTCTAGCATTCCCCTTTTATTGTCATTATTTTAAGTATATATTTAATCAACTAGTTAAATACGCTATACAAATACATTTCGTCCCCCATCTCTTAAAGCAGGATATTCATAATATTACGTTGACGTCATATAGATTAACAAATCTTATCTATACATAGATTACATTAGCTGACTGTATAAAATCCAATACTAAATTCTTTTACTAAACGATTTTTGATTATTTTTGCTTAAACATATTTTGATAGACCTCAATTTGTTGCGTGGAGAATCAGGTTCTATTAATGATTTTCTCAGTAGTGGGTAATTTTTTTGCGAGCATGCGATTAGCTTTGTAAATAGAAAAAAAAAATAACATACATATGTTTGTGGCAAATTGCAATGTTTAGGATGTTACATAATATAGAGACTTACCTCTAATTTACTGGAAAAGATAATAGTTCTTATAGTAACGTACTTTTTCACATCAGTACGACTTGCACTTTAACAAAAAAAAGTTTTTTTTTTAACTGAAATATAATTTTAATAATCAAATGGAATATTTTGTATCAGGTATTTATTGATTAATCTACTTATATAAAATTACTGGCCTGATTCCTCTTGTACTAAGGGAAGGCCTGTGCCCAGCAATAGGAAGTTAGAAAAGCTGTTTTTTTTATTATGAATGTGATTATTATTATTTATAGTTGCTTGTACTAACTCTTCATAACATCACACGCAAAAAATCGCTGAGAAGTGCTGAGAGGTTTAATAATGACGAAAGTATATAAATGACATAGGTTACCTCTAAGATAGAATTCTATTCTCAAGGAAATCAAAAAATATATGGAAAATGAAAACTTTTCATGCCAAATCTTCTGTATAAAATTCTACATTTTAAGAGGAAAAGATGTTTTGAGAGTCTAGGTGAGAGTTTCAGTTTCTGGTAGAGTCATCTATACATAGGTACTTATAATAAAATGGTAACACAGTTAATGTTGTACGTTGATTTTTTAATATTGAAAAATAACAAGACTAGGTAATAAGTATGTGCATATCAACGATATGGTAAGGTCATGAATTATGGACTTCAGACGGTGCACGTTTAGCCTTAATGTTGTATGAGCAGGTCTTAAATCAGATTTATATGACATTCAATCAAATGCTCTGGTTTTACATCTGACTGATAGAGGTTATTAATAACTTATCAGTGAGGTCGCTGTGTAAGTAAATAATCGATAACAGCACTGTTCCATACGCAATCTAGGTATATATTGATTTAGTATTACAAATTGCAGCTGTTTGTTAACATATAACCATATATTTAATTAGGACTTTCTTTAGAAGAAGTTCGCTATACTGTGCCCAACGAATGATGCACATGTTTATTAGTGACTGCTGATATATAAATTATAATTTATTCTATAATCTTAATATTGTGATCATTAAAAATTTTAAGGGCATGAGCTAGTTTTTTGTTTCTTCTCACTTTCACTTATACAATTAATCTATACAGTTATAGCATTATAACAATAATTATATATAAAGTATATATATTATATACAGCTTGTTTGTCTGTAACCACTAAAAATATTAATCCAATCATTAGCAAATACAAAATTCGGGCATACATATGTATATTATAAAACATATAAGTATATGCTATTATTTATCCTTTGAAGGAAACAAGGGTTCCTGCAGAATAAAGGATGGGAGAGGAGAGAAGGTTCAACCGGCTACGTTAGTTAACTAAGTGACAACGAATATTCGTTCGCAAGTTATTCATAACTTATCGGTTCACTTTAACTTCACAACATATAACCGTTTTTTTCATTGTTAAATGTAAGCAAGAAAATGATAATATTATAATATAAGCAAACCTACCTATTTTGAGTCGTATTTGTTGATTAGTAGATTAATGTAATCTTAATTGCCAAATTTTTTTTCACTGGCCAATTACCCTCGCTTCGCTCGGGTGCGTCCTTATTTGCTTACAAAAGCCGACAAAGTAAATCAACGGTATTTTTTTGACTTCAAATAATTAAATTTACCATGATTTCTGGCAATAAAAAATAGCCTATAGTATTCAGCGCTAATATAGCTATTCATTAGTGATAGAATTTTCAGAATTTATATCAGTAGTTTATGAGATTACCCCCTATAAAAAACTTATTACAAATTTTACCTCTTTAAAATATTTTAGTGTACATTAGGTACTACCCAAATTCAGTCAACATAGTATTAGCTGTATTTGGGAAATATCAGCACTTGTTTTTTTTTTTTAATTTAATATATCAGTTATTTGTACTCGTAGTAGTTATTGTTATCAGACCGAATAACTTATCCAATTAGTATTTAGGAAAACCTTGAGCTTAATTAGATTTTACTAGGGTATTAGGTAATAAATTCCTAAAGTAAAAAAAAACATGAAACTAAACATGAGTTAGTGTTAATAATGCCTACAGTCTAAATATTTTTTAGACTATTGAAAAACATAGGATGATCATTGAGCATTGATTATTATACGAATTAAGACACTGTTTTATTAAGATTAAATTATGAATGGAATTTTAAATTTCAATAAAAAAGTGTACTTAGATTTTATATTTTACATACATACATATGTATGTATATTGTATATGTTAATTAATATGTTATTGACGCATATTTCAAAGTTCTCTTATAGTACATTAAAATTAATTATGTCATTAAATCTAATTGTATTATGGTTTAATGTCTGATTCAATAATCAAACATCTCTTCACCTTCCGCTTATTTATCACAAGAGCAAAGTGCATATTTAATTAAATTCTCAGTAATGTACATGAATATGAAATAACACGTAAAAAATAACGGCATTGGTATATCTAAAAGTATAATCTAATGAATTTTTAAAACCAACAGCACTTATAATATAACTTTACTATATTTATTCATTTTTTTTAACTTAAATCCGTACTATTACAGTATGAAGAATTACACATTTAAATATTATTAGCCACTCATTTTTACGCATGTGTCTGTCTTCTAATCTAACTTCGTTAATCCAATATGTATATCGATTTTCTGTCCATTTATGCGTCACGTGGAACGTGTTATATCTAAAATCTATAAATAACATTTTTTTTATCTGAAAATCGATATTTTTGTGGGTTCAATTGATTTTGTGAGACGATGTATTCAACACTTTCACGTCCCAATGCTGGACACGGACCTTTCTTCAATACGAGGGGATCAAGCCAAAGTCAGGGACGATGCAATTAAAGTATTTTAGTGGTCTACAATTATCTTTGGCGACACCACGTCTCAGCCACCTGCCTAGGTATTGGCAAGCATTCAAATACAATTCAATAATTTTTTTATCAATTGTGTGAAACTGTGTCTTTGTGTCGGCTTAACTAGACTTATTATTAGCTGCTACGGTTCCTCGAGTTCACGTAATGTTGAAACTAGATAGTTTTATAACAGTTAGGTAAATTGTTGCGTCATACAAACGGAAAACTTACATTATTGTTAAAGCGAGAGATAAAGTAGATTCAATGATATTAGATTAAATACTATAACTAGAGTTTATTAGGCTTCAGGGAATGCAATCAATGCATAATACAGGAGTACTCTATATACGATTCATATTAATTATCTATCTAAATAAGGGAATTATGTAATAATTAACCTAATTCAAAAAAAGGAAGATACTAAATTCGGGTGAATATTTTACTTTGAGTAACTTACTCTCGCTGTGCTCGAATGAGGCTTTAACAATCTAACAGTAGCCTACGTGTTACTCCAGGTCATGGTCTGTCTGTGCACTCATCCAAATCCATCCAGCCGTTACAGCGTAAAGGAGTATTAAACACCTGCACATACATAAAATCTTTGTTTTAGCAATTGGATTCGTATGCTATAGCTTCGTAATTTGTGAGAAGATTTTCATGATTCTATTTTTAATGAATTGGTTTGAGTTCGAGGCCTATATAAATAAAAAATCAACCTATAAGGGTGTAATTATAATTATTTTTAAAATGAAGTTGATGTTTGACCTTTAATTTTATAAGTACTCCACATTTTACATTAATATGATGAGGTGGAATAATTTTAAGTGTAGAGATGTCTAATAAATATTAACTTATGGTAATTAGAACGTCATTGACTGAAGATGAAAGATAAATCCGACAAATCTGACAGTCAGCATGACGTATTAAACTATACTTATCTCGTATATCAATTACCAAGTTCGAAAAAGAAAATTACTGGTTATGTTCCTATTTTGTTTTAATCTATACGCGGATAGTAATAATGCGTAACGATCGCAATTATAGTATGTATGGAGATGTAAAAAAATATAAATTAAAGATGCTGTTGTCGAGTTATTTACTGCAATTTAGTTTACAAAAAACATTGACGTACAATGAATGATGTTTTGCCGCCTCCGTGTTGTATCAATAATACGAGTCTAGAAGTTGTTCGAACAAAAACGTCGTCTAAACATCGCTTGAGTATTATGAGTACTCAACACGACGAGACGTATAAAAAAATAATTAAAGTGTACTTTTTTAATCTGGTAAGGGACTGGCCTGTTATTTATAAATATTCTAATCTTTAAAAAAGAAATATGGCAACCGTTTCTTTTTTTATTTTGTGTATTATTGAATTTTATAGTATACTAACGACTCACCCTCGCTACACTCGGGTTTGTCCCTACTTACGTTTTAACGTTTAGAACAGAATTCTTAGACATGAGATATTTTTCCGCAGTAAATATTGTCCTATATATTGACCTGGATAACCAGCTATCAACATACTAAATCTCATCAAAATCCCTCCAGTGTATTTTCCGTGATCCGGTAACAGACAGACAGACAAAAGTTCTAAAAACTATAGAATCGGACTCTGTAACGATAATAATATCTATTTCAATAAGATTTTCCAAAAAATATTTAATGTACGATTCGACTCACTTACAATTTTATTAAACAAGTATGTATAGATATTCTATTTGACTGTCATTTAGCGCGAACTGTTGTTATAATACTGTCTAACTCAAAATATTTTAAATATTTAATTTACTTTTGAAGGCGGTTATGTGAAATTTAAAAAATGACGGTTATGTGAAATAATTTATATTTGGAAAATGATCTGTTTGAAATAATAAATAAACATGATTGTGTTTGTGTGTTGTACAGTGAAGCTTTAAATATAGCATCATAAAAGAAATTGCAATGTATAGACAGACGTGTATGAAAGTCTGAATACAAATCTTAAAATTTTCAAAAACATACTTGGAATGAGTCCAACGAGACAATAATGTCCTCACCTTGAGAGGGAGACCGTGAATGATATGCAGGCCGTTTACATTACGTTACATCGATAAAAGCTATATAAATTACACGAGTAAAGTTTGCTCAATACTCTCCTTTATATTTTCTTTCCCAAGCTTTTGCGTAAGTTTAGGTTATTCTTGCGATTTAGGTTAATCTCTAAGATACATGCGTAGACCGTAGATATTGGGAAGTGAACTTTCAGCTCTATACAAATATGTATCACTTATTCAATAGACCTTACAACTAGTTATCTACCACTGTAAAGATATATTACAAAAAGTAAAAAAAGATATGTTTCATTTAGTCAGAGGTTTCATGGATGTTGACTGTTGATATTATAATGTTTAACTCGTAATCTGTTTACACATCATCGCATCTACTAATCATATCAAGTAAAATTAATAACTAGTAGATGCGACGATGTGCAAACGGGTTACGGATTTTCTCTACAGTTGCATTCAGGGAAAAACAACATTTCCACCGAAATCTGAGACACTGTTAGTAATAGCTGTGTTTGTTGAAAGAAGTATGTTTGTAATTGTGAGAAAAATTGTATAATCTTTGTTGGACGATACATACATAATGGCTAGGTACCGACGAACTTAATAATCGTTCACAATTTTAAAGAATATAATTAGGTAACCTTGGAGGTCACGGATTCGAAGTTCGCACGACGTGAATATTTCTATTTTCATAATATCTGACTTATTGCGGTTAAGGCATATTTCGTAGTAAATAGTAATGAATTTGAGGCTCAACAGGCTTAGGATTGTCATATATTGTGTGTTCATATTGTCGTTGATAGGCTTATTAGTGACCGGCAAACCAGCCGGGCGCGAAGCCAAAAAACGCACTTGGGAGGTGGCCCACCTTGGTTAGCGATGTACCATGCCGGTTGTTCCCGGTACTTCTCTGATAGCAGAGTGCACCGTGGAAGTAACTCTCTGGTTGTCGTGGTCTGCTTCAGCAAGCCTGGCGTCAGGGCGTCGTAAGCAATTCTGCGACGCCCCATGGGCTTAAGTGGGTAGTACTAGTTTGTCTGGTCCGGTCCGTCTCATATAACCACCTGTATGTTTGCATGTGGTATGCGTTTCCCAACGATGGAAAAGACATGTATGTATATTTAACATCATTTTAATAATTAATTGTCATAATTTATTTCACACCCCATTTGGTTTTATGTACATATATTAAGACTACTATGTTCATTATACATATATGCATAATGCATATGTTTTAAAGTTAGCACACACATTACTTTAATACATACCTAATATACGTTTGTTATCATATACTCGTATGTAAATCTTCAAAGTGACGTCAACATATTGTGAGTTGTGACGTATTATCGCATATAATTTAGCAGATCATGGTCAGGTCGCAGTCGTTCAGGATGCAGGCGTTTACGCAAAGATATCTTTAACAATTATAATTATTCGTAGCAATTATACCTTTTTTATGTGACTCTAGCTATCTATAAAATATATTCAATGGACATTGGAATATGAAATCATGTCTGACGAATAGGTGAATATATTGGTAGATAAGAATGATTCATTGCATGTGCTAATATTAGTGTATTCAGCCCTTTATTTTAATGTCCCACTGCTGGGCACGGGCGTCCCTTCAATACGAGGGGGATCAGGCCATAGTCCACCACGCTGGCCAAGTGCGGATTGGCGGACTTCACATGTCTTTCGAAAACTTGCTAGGTTTTCTGAGACTTGCAGATTTCCTCACGATGTTTTCCTTCACCCTAAGGCAAGCGGTAATCATGTTAGAAATGATTCGCACATGAAAGTATCAGAGGTGCGAAACCCGGTATTTGAACCCGCTTCACTCGGTTTCCCAAGCGAGCGCGTTACCACTGGACTACCACTGCCACTAATATTTATTTGCATTGAATTTGATATTACGTAAAACTTATAAATTTCATTTAGAATTATCTGTATGTCTAATAATATAGTAAGAAATTACTCTAACAGAAAAAGAACGTGAGTAATAACCAGGTAGCCTTTTTTGTTCCCGTCGACATTCATAGATGATTCTTAAGCAAATGATGCTGAACACATTTGTAGGGACAATATTGTACTTTCATCCTTTAGTCAATACGATGCACCACAGTATTCATGTTCGTCACTTTACTGATAAAGCAGTATATGTCATAATAGATGCATTTACCTCTTATTTATATAATAATATATATCATAAACTATTATGAAAGCGTATCTATCCGCATCAGACGTCTGGCACGTACTGAGTGCACGGGATCGTGCGTAAATCATGTTATATAAAATATTATATGTAGACACATCGTATAATGCGACTACAAATGTAGCTTAGTATAGACGATTAAACCCATAAAGATCCCATGTATGTATATGTATAAAAATATAATACCACTCACATGTTTGATTAAAGTTCAAAAACTACTCAATTACTTACACAAATAATGAATCGAGCAACAGCTAGTACCTATACACATACATATTACATACATATATAGTCCTTGATATAACACAACCAAATTTATTGGTTCGTTATAATTCATATTGTTCTATTTAGGTATACAGTATCAACAAGCCATAACAATTCGACAGCTTCACTTTTGAATTTTCTAAACGCATAATTTATTGATAAATTATTAAAGATCATCAATCATCTGTAAAAGGAAATATATATCTTAACAATATGTTTAGAAAATAAATTATTCTAAGCCCTAATGTTAATAAAGTTTACGACGAGAAATGCTCGGGCATAAAACGCCACGCAATATTAAGTTGAAAGTGGAGGTTGGATTTTATAGCTTCAAAGAAAAACTCTTACAGCACTTCGAATTATCAGAATCAATGAGAGCTTTTAACTCAACGGCTCAACTGACAAAGTAAAAACAGGTTTTTTATTAGAAACCTTAATAAATTTCATATTTGTTTCAATATTTTTTATATGTACATCAAATGCTCAATATTTTACTTTTTTGTGCAAAAGTTACTACGTGGTTGTGCAATAAAGAAATATATTACGTTTATGTCACAAAAGGGTCCATTTTATTAATAGAAATTAAGTAATAAGTATCTACTGATACATTTTCCTATGCGATTTTGTATCAGCAATGCCAACTTAAACATTAATTGCTATTGCTATAATTCTAGCTTTAAAAATGATACCTAACTTATCACTACTAGACTTTTTTCCATACCTATTTAACTTATTTCGGGGCTAATCTTCAAAAATATTTTCTTGATAGTAACCTATATTACATAAGAAACTTGCAAAATTTCACGCTTTTAACTCAGTGGTTAATGTTGTGTACTGTTTGTCAGTCAGTGAATTTAAGATTTTTCAAAGTAGATTATGAAACGTGTTTACCGGAATGCATTAGAAATTCTCTGATTTTATATTTCAGTTCTATTTTGATGTAAACGTTCATTTAATAGTCAAGGAAGTAGAAATGAAACGTACACTAAGATTCTTTAGTTAGGATTTATGGACGATCAAACCCACGCATTTCGTATTGAAGAACTAAATAATATTCAGGTTCAAGTGCAGTGATAAATAAAGTTTAAGATTTTGATTTGATTTGAAAAAAACTAAAATAATACTAATAGTGTTTATTTTGCAACATTTATATAAATATGATTCAAATATCTGTGTGTTAAATTATTGCATATTTCTGGGTTTCTAACGCCACCTGCGTTACATTTAGATTTAGATTATTCTATATCATCAAATCTTGAAACCAGCACAGATCATATAATATTATACTAGTAAAACCAGTTTAATATTTTGGTTTGTATTAGCTGTCTAATCTTAAAAACTCATTTATCTTGGGAATTCACTGGAAAAATAACTACATATATATGTACATACATGTTAAACTGCAAGAGTCTGACAGTTTCCCCAAAATAAGTACTCGTTGGTCATATGTACATGTCGCTTACATATTATATGGGATATATTATGTGTACTTGAAACCTTATTATTAAAATAATTAAATTCGATTAAATCGATGAATCATAAATAAAATTGCCTGAAAAGATTTTAAAACAAATATATTGAAGTTAAGATAAATACCAGTTCGTAGATGGTTCTTATTTTAAAAGTGTCAAGGACTTAGACACAAATATATGTCTTCCAAAGATTGACTTTCACTGCTCTGATGTAATTATTTGATATTATTAAACCAGGATTAATGTTTAAAGACGCAATGCCAATTTAGGAGTAGGTTAAGGTTCTTACTGTCGACGACGAGGAAGTTATACTATATAATATTACCTTGGTTTACTTGTAACCAAATGTTTCGTACTTGCCTTGAATTGAAAGGGCTACATTTATAGCAGCATTAATTAATTTGTAATATTTGATTTGCGATAATCCTGTATTATGAATAAAAAGATCATTATAGTCCATATAATAATATAATTCTTGAAATTCCCTTCAAAGAACGCCCTCGAGTGAGCTAAATAAAACTAAAATTAAAGTGGAATTGGTCCATTGTTAGTGCCAAACGGTTCGAAAAACACACGATTAAGAACCTGTTTTATAGCCAAAGCTGGGTTGAAAGCTAAATTAGGATTGTGATTGAATTAGGTTAGTATTTTACCCTAGCTCTTAGTATATATGAACTCGATATCTAGTTCCCAAGTTTGCAGTTGAGTGAAGTTGTGCATAGAACATTCTAGGATCCAGTTACATTGCAAATGGAAACTCAAATAGAGCGTCGCATTCTAGCGGATTTTCACTAACAAGCATTATTTATTACATTATATTATTTATGTATAAAATAATGTGCATTTTATTTTATTTAGTATATTTTTGCGATTCTATAGATTTATTTAAAAACTATTTCTTATATTATTTAATGTGATATTTTTTATTTGCCTTTTTTGGATATCGGAAAATCAATTAGCGAACTAGAGTTGAGTATTCTACCACTTAGAAGCATTTATGTCCTAAATTACCTAAAAATCTGCACCGCTATTATTTTCATATTGTTTCATTCATTGGTGAATTTGTGGGCGTAGATTTGATACACTATTATCTATACATAATATAATAAAACTGTAGAGGTTGAATATCTGTACATAGAAAAAAAAATGCTAAAAACCGAATCCGGGGGATGTAATAAGAGTAATAGAACAAATCCAGATTTTTTTTTCATTTTTTTTGTTTCTCTGTCTGTTTGTTTGTTTGTCTGTTTGTACGGGTTAATCTCCGAAACTGTTGGACCGATTTAAATGAAATTTTGCATGGTGGTACCTCATATCCCCAGTAAACATTTTAGATACTTTTCATCCTGGAAAATTAAAAAGTTCCCGTGCGATAGTTAGAAAACTTTAGTAACTTATACAGCTTAGTACACAAAAACTGCTGATTAGATTTTGATGAAATTTTACAATAATATAGTTCATACATCGAAATAACTCATAGGTTACTTTTTATCCCGTAAAAATGTACGGTTTCCGTGGGATAGATTTGTTTTTGTTTGTCTAGAGGCGAACCCGAGCGAATTGAGAGTGAGTCGCTAGTACTAACATATTTCGATTTTCGAGAAGGCACCGTGATATCATACAGCCTTCATTTCGTACTTTGTATTACATACAGTTTAAAGGTATAGTGACGCACGATGTAAATCCAATGGTAACAAGATAAAGATGTTCATATGATTTCAACTAATATAAAATTTGCTAGCAACTATGTAATAATAAAAACATTAACATAACAAGTTTTTATCAATATTTTAGGCGTCAGACTTTCTGGGCTGACCTTTCATTGTTGGAACTGGTTCCATTATAATGTGGAAGTTGCGTAAAGTGTGCGAATAAGTGTAGCCCCTTCAAGATATATTAAAATGATAATCAATTTTTTTTAGTACCTATTAAAAATATTTTTATATATTTTCGTTTTTATTACATTTTACTTGTACGCTTATTCTGAGAACTCGATAAATATCACAAGGATATATTTATTCTAATTACCGAAACCATCCTCGTTGATATTACTGCACAGATGAAATATTATAATTTTTAATGAGTACGGTTTATCAAACAAGTTTATCAAATGATATAATATAAAACGATTTTTTAACTCACTCTTGGCTTTATGGTGGAAAATAGAAATTTCATGGCGAAAGATGAGAAGCAGTGGAAGGAGAGTAGGGAGGCCTTTGCCCTGCAGTGGTACATCACAGGCTTATAATAATAATATTTTTTACTATTTGTAGACATGTGATTCGGAAACAAAGTTATAAGGTTACATATTTTTATTATGATACTCAATTAATTTTACGAATCAACCTCCACGGTCGTTCAGTGCAGTGTTTTCCTTTGCGTCGACCTTATTGAGTCATAATATTTCATCATTATCTGTCCAGCCTTTCGTGGTCATATTACCTCAACTGTCGCGAAAAGGTCGTTTTGTTTACTTACACATTTTGTTTATTACATGCCTCCCATATTTTGTTTCTTTAAACATTTTGCTTATCAGAATTATAAAACGTTGACTTATCCACAATTTAAACCTACTATTGCTCTATGTTTTTTTCATTTCGTTCATAAAAACAATATCTTACTTTAAATTGAAATGTTATAAAATTCTGATATCATATCTTACGAAATATATTTTTAGTTTTTAACATATTCTTTTTAACATACATATTATAATTGGATAAATTATAAAATCTTAAAGTATGAAAAGAGTTTCACACATAAATTATTAAAAAATCTAAATAGGTATATCTGTGACATTAAATAATTTATTCTAGGATTAGGAACATAATTCGGTACTTCTAAATCTAATTCCAAGGTCAGAAGTATAATCGACAGACGGAAGAGACTAATACAAGCCACTCGATGAGTTTGCTTGTATATATGACTAAATTGCCACAGGAACATGCATTATGCTAATAATCTTAATGTTGTACAGTTATTTGCTATTTGAGATTAAACTCTTATTTAATGTGTTGTTAGTGTGTCGAATATAATATAAACATGCCACTCTGTATTTAGCAATTTTTATAGTTTTACGATCAATTCCTTGCCAATTTTTATCAAATATGTAATTAGTTTTTAAATTGTAAGATTTTATTAATGATATACATGATATAAGTATTACAAAATATTTCTCCTATTTGTCTTCTACTCATTTTTAATTTTTAACTTTTTTTAAATATGAATAGTGAGAAAATCATGGAAATTATAAAATAGGAAAAAATCAAGCAAGTAAAGGAATAAAAATTATACCATATATCCTTAAAAATAAAGGAACAGTTTCAGCTAGTTTTAAATAAATTATATAGGATGGCATGATATTAAATAATTGCGATACCTACTAATATAATCTTATAGAGATACCAATACGTTCACAGCTTCCCATAAGACGGTTAATTAATTTAATATGATTTTATCTTAAACTAGCGACTCACCCTCGCTTCGCTCGGGTTCATCTCTACTTATGTTTTAACGTTTAGTATAAATTTCTCAGAGATGAGATATTTTCCCACAGTAGAAAGTATCTTATACGTTGACCCGGATAACCAGCTGTTATCATATCAAATATCATCAAAAATCCCTCCAGTGGTTTTTCTATGATGGCGTAACAGACAGACAGACAGACACACAAACAGACAAACAGACAGACAGACAGAAAAATTCTAAAAACTGTGGATTCGCCCTCTGTATCGAGAATAATGTCTATTTCAATAAGATTTTCCAAAAAATATTTAATGAACAGATTTGGCTTAGTTACAATTTTATTATATGTACCTATAGATTACTTCATTTAAAAATTGATTGATACTTATATCTATAAAGAAAATATCAAATTAAACGAATACGTATGATGTATCAAAAAGTCTATTCTTCCCTTTTCTTGTACAAATCTTTCTTCAATACTAGAAGTTCAAATACCGGTAGTAGTTTGTTTATTATGGCAAAGAAGCATACTGAAATAAACGCTTACAAAAAAAACTGCTAGTAGATTTTAGTGCAATATTTTTATATTGCCTGAGACATGCCTCCTGCGAAGATAATATGACGGCATTTGCACAAACGGCTAACAATCTTCTTCCTGTCTCTAACATTGAACTACTTCTGGTCGAGCGCCGGCCAAGTGCACCGAGGATGTTATTACGTCGCTACAAATAGAAACTGATTTCAAATCGTACTCCTACTTGTGCGATTTAATCCCAACTGTTGGTGTTTTTCCGTTGAAAATATATTTTTTTTCAATTTGGACCATATATTAATTATTTATTTATTCTAATTTCTATATACGTTTAATTTTATGTTAACTGGACTTTCTATAAGTTAGAATTACTAATTTTTACTAAAAAACTAAAGGAAATGAATAATTTTTGTTATAAATAACATTTGATAAAGATGAGTGACGTTAATTTGATGTGGATTACGATTTTGCGGTTGTAATTTAATACGAGATGTCATTACTAATAAAATTACCTTAAAAGATTGAAGACGTGACTTAAAAACAGAGTTAAGGAAAATATTAATTTGTTATCTTTTTCATTTCAGGTGGTGTCTAAACGACAGGATGGCGTGGCTTCCTATGTATGCCTATCTTCTTGCTGGATCCTTACTCCTAGCGCCAGCTTTGGCAGCCGTCTGTCCTAATAGCTGCGTATGCAGCACAACGCGAGATGGCCTTCATCGTGTGACTTGCAGTAACATCGCTGAAATCTACAAATATACTCTCCAACAAAAACATCATAACATTAACATTCTTGATCTCTCCCATAACAATATCACTAAAATCACCCATGAACTGGATAAACTCACTGAAGTCGTTACACTTGATCTGTCTACTAATGGTCTTACAGAAATAAATAAATTCTTACATAATGCAAAAAAGTTGGTTCATTTGAATTTAGCACATAACAGAATAGAAAAACTCTCATTGACGCACTTACCAACAAGCATTAGCTCATTAGACTTAACTGGAAATCTGTTAAAAGATGTGCCGTCAGATTTGTCTCATCTCCCATATTTAGAGCATTTAGAACTAGATGGCAACCCATTAGATTGCTCATGTGATAACATAATTGCTCGAAACCGGCTACTGGCATTGAAGATTTACATTGATAGTGCAAAATGCCATACTCCAGATTATGTTAAGGGCCAGTCGTGGTTAGAGTTAAAAACAAAAAATATCTGCAAAGCCTCTAAAATAGATTTGTTGGATATGCCTATGGGCGATCAACCAATGGATGCTGTACAAATAGGGGAAGAAACTTCTGCTCTAAAATCAATGGCTTTAATAGCTTCCAATGATCTTGACGATGGTAAAATAATATACGGTGCTGATAACATTATTGATGATGATAGTTCGCAATTTATAAAAGTTGGTCACTTTTCAACACCCTTGCCTATTACTGAAATAGAAGGATCTGGAGAAGCAGAGAGCACAACTATCAGTGACGTAATAGAACCAATTGAAGAACGTAAAGTCTATGACAGTTTACTTGCCAATGAGGATATTTTACCGGCAGATAATTATCAAACAACCGAAGATCCTATTGAAGGTTCCGGAGAAGGATCTGGGTTTGGTGTAATTCCCGAGTTTGACCAAACAAAAATGATTATAGAAACCACCACTCCAGTAATGGACGAATTAAGTCCCGATCCAATAGAAAGAATATTTAAAGATGATGAGAATTCTACAGATTTAGAATATCCCATTCCTAAACCACCAACTATATACCAAGGTGGACCTGATTGGCACAGTAAAACAGATGTTGAACCAGCCACTGTCATTTCTGCCACTCCAGAAATGACTAGAGACACGACGGTTTCAGAACAAATCCGAGTTACACATCTTTCAGAGGTCCTTGGTCAAGCACCACCAGCTGAAGAGAAAGCACCTCATAAAACCGGCACATACGTGTGTGTAGCACTGATAGTTGTTTTGCTAGTTGGTCTTATAGGATTTGCTATCGCTAAAGGTCAAATGAGAAAGCGTAGAGATCGAAGACTTCTACGACAGCAAAAAAGAGATATCGAAAGGGCTTCGAAGGAAATGGTAGATATGAATAAATCTTTATTAGGTAAACCTGCAGCTATAGAAAACTCTGCTGAAAGAAAACTTAACGGAAAATATGAACTTGTACCTACACACGAGGCACATTCAAAAAAAAGTGAAAATGGTGATGTGGGTAATGGTATAAAGCGTGCTGAAAATGAAACTCAGAGAACCGATAGTCCTCGAGACACAAATCAAAATAAAAGCAGTTCAATTGATAATAATTTAGCAAAAGAAAGTCAAGTACCACCACATGAGACATCATTTGAATCAGATCTAGGAGCCAATAATTCTAGGAAGGATACAAATTCTTTATCCAGTGAAGATATTTTTGTTCCAATTAACGATGATGATGGCCCTAGGATAAATGGTAACAGAAATTCAGACGTATCCCAGCCTCTGATAAATGGAGATCCAAATATCGATTCCGACTATTTGTCACCATCGCGTGAATATGTGCCTGTATATTCACCCGATATGGGACGCGTTCGGATTAAAATGTCAGAGACTCCAAAACCTAAGACACCAGTACTAGTTACCAGAAGTAGGTCGAATGCCGGCGATATAATCATTACACCTTCACTGGACGGAAACGCGTCTAAAACGACTACTTGAAATTTAGCCTTATTGAACAGGATAAAAACAATTTGTATATATCAGTGTCAATTTGCAAACAGTTCACTATTGGCAAAGATCTGTGATTTAGTGTGCGTACGTGAAGGAACAATTGCATGTGAAACTATGAAGATTTTGACTGTATTAAGTACTGCCAAAGTGTGTTTGTAATTTGTGCCTTTATAATTTGTTAGTGGTTAAAATATATTTATGAAAGCATATTGTGCGATAAGTAAAATATTTTTATACGTATAAAAATGTTGCCATGTTCATTATAGATGTTAAAGTTTAAAGCGTTATTTAAATCATCGTTAAAATCTGTTTATGGTAACACAAATTGTACAATCTTGTACTGTATAAGCTCGGTTTTTGGTTATTTTGGGTACAGTTGTTGAGTCGTCAGTGGTTGTGTACTTACTTGTCTCATCCTAAAATGTTACTTGAAAGCAATTTCGAACAACGAATAGTTCAACTGGGTGTTGTCTATAATCTTCTAAATTTCTACTTTAGAGAGATTTTTTGTCGGTCTATCATAAGTTCCTTATGAGTAGTTTTATTAAATTATTAGTTTTATAAGATTGTGATACCATTTATTTTAAGTAATTCGTGTTATCAAATTAATATGTATGCAGGAAAATAATTATTACATTGTATATTTGTTTAGGTAGTTTTATTTGAAATTATTTTACATTATAATTAAGAAATATTTTAATAATGTATCACTTTGCTTTTGCTGACTTGTTTTACTTATATTTTCATTATTTATCGACTTTATATTTTTTTAGAAACGAACTTCATGAATGTTATGAATCAAAACAGAGAACAGTAAAGTATTTCAATATAAAGAGATTTATAATTCTTGTAATTTTACTTCTAAAGACATAAAGCGTTAATTGAACTTTTGTGTTTTATATCCCCCAATCTTTTTCAAGAATAAAGAAAATTAGACACGCTTTTAGTTTAAATTCAATGAAAATAAAAAACCCGTCTGCGTACGTTCACGTTGCAAGACTCGCAGCAAGTAAATAACATGTGCGTCTCCGACTGCATAACACCATGTTACTTCGTCAATTAATTGTTCTCATCTTTTTAGTTTGCTTTTGTTTTGTACGAAGTCGGGGTTTTTATTTTTTGTATTTTTAAAATTTACTTTTTTATTCACAACTTTTTCGCATTATGGAGTTAGATATTTGAGTATTGTTAAAAATTTTAGTTCCAAATTAAGTTTAAACGTACCTATAGAAGTTGTGTATATTTTTGTCATAACCTCTTAAAATGTGCACATATATACTCCCTTTATAAAGAAAAAAAATCTAACGAAAATAAATGAAAGGAAAAAAAGATTATACTTTATTCAATTATACTTATACTGTTTGTATTTTGAACCGTCTATTCAATTGAAAGGGACAGTATAGTCAATTCTTGGGGAAGCTGTCACCAGTTCAAAAACAGTTCTGCTGAGAAGAGCCGGCTAGGAACTCAACAATTGCCTTTTTTGAATATTAAGTTATATTTTTTTAATAAAACACAACGACTGAATTTGAAACTGAATTAATTTGAAGCGACTGAAATATATGAATCATCAAAATGAGATAAACTGTTTAGTTGATACGGGGGACCGTATACCATAACCTTTGGGCGTCTCCGCTGTCTAGTCAGCATTACTTTTTGAAGTTAGTGTACCTTATTTTAAAAAGTAATTATTCATGTTGTTTTTGTATCCACCATATACAAGGATATATTCTACAATAATTTTTAGCAAAATCTTAATACAGAAAAGTTGATAATCCATGCTAATATTATAAATGCGAAAGTAACTCTGTCTGTCTGTCTGTCTGTGTTACCTTTTCATGCTTAATCCGCTGAACCGATTTAGACGAAATTTTTTATAGTTTTTAGACGGATAGTTTTTAACCCGGAAATCATCCCTTAAGGAGGTGACAAGGGGGGTGGAATTTTGTATGGGGAATCAACCATTTTTCAATAAGGGATATATAATATACATATAACCTTCATAAGGTCCTCGTTTTGAGGGACGAACCGGAGCGAAGCTAGGGTGAGTGTGAGGGTGAGTGAGTGAGAATCTATACTAATATTATAAAGGTGAAGAGTTTGTTTGTTTGTTTGTTTGATTGTTTGTTTGTTTGGTTGAACGCGCTAATCTCAGGAAGTACTAATCCGATTTGAAAAATTCTTTTTGCATTCGATAGCCCGTTAACTGAGGAAGGCTATAGGCTACATATCATCCCGGAAAAATGAACGGTTCCCGTGGGATAGATTTGTTTTTGTCTAGGGACGAACCCGAAGCGAAGCGAGGGTGAGTCGCTAGTAAATAATAAAACTGTAGAGACATCGAACATGTAAATTAATTTTACTTTGATAACCTCTTACCGTGTAAGACAATAATTATTAGATTTCGATCAAATTGTTTAAAATGTTTGTCTGTCAGTTTCTTAAAAAATCTAATCTTGCACTAAAATTCTAACAATTATTAAATCGAAAATCGCGTGGGAAAAAACGATGTGACTGTTTTGTTAATTAGTCAAAAAGGACTAGATGATATAAGTTACGCTTTTTATTATGCTGAAACTTCCTACTACACGATATTTTCAAAATATATATTAGAATTATTAATGATTATTGATTTATTATTACATAATTTTAAAATCTTAAAATTGCAACCTGAAATTATCTTATGTGCTCAAATCCTATCATCATTATATTCCATGTTTTTATGGGATGCAACTTACCGACTGCGGGCCGCTAATGAGAATTTCTTGTAGAAAGAACTTAAGAACCTAAGCAGTTATACGAGAAGTTACACCGATCGACCTATGCATTGCGTAGGTTTTATAAGAAATAGAGGCTATTATTCCTCTATTTTTATTCCTTATCTAATACAAATTGACACACTTGTGTCACATAAATTATTTATACATAATTATGATTATATACCGACTAGCGACTTAGCCTCGCTTCGCTTCCGGTACGTCCTTAGACAAACACAAATGTATCCCACGGGAAGCGTACATTTTTCCGGGATAAAAAGTAATCTATATGCTATTCCAGACGATAATCTATCTCTGTGCCAAATTTCATCCAGATCGATTCAGCCGTTCTGATATAAAAGAGTAACAAACATCCATCCATTCATCCTCACATACTTTCACATTTATAATATTAGTATGGATATATTCTAAATGAACTACTTGCACTAAATCAATTGTTTCATTTATTTATACTTACAATGAGCAAAGATTTTATAAATGCATTTAATTTAAAAAAAAAGTTTTTCTATTTCTATGCTACTAATTAATCTTTAGTATTCAACAAATTATATTATCCGTGTCTATTTGAAATACAATGTCATGAACGTTAGTTTAATAAAAACATTGCCCTTTGCAACAACGCCTTTAGAAAAAGATTAAGCAAAAAACCGTGAAGTGATATTCATCTGTATGCTTCCTTGAGACCCTTGAATACAAGGCAAAATAAGTGTATATTAAATAAGGTCTATAATATCTGTAGACAATATAGATTGTCTAAAATAAGTACAAACTCACTGACTGACTTTGATTTGAATTACGAAATCTCAAAAACTATGCAGCTCTATGATTCACGTGAACGAAGTAACGGGTACAAGATAGTTTTTTACAATACTCAATTTAACAACAAAACGAGACAAAATGAAACAAAGAAGTAAGTTATGATGAATAACAGTATGGCAATTAGATAATTAGTTATTAATCATAAGCTTACAATTAGAGAGGAAGAATAATAAAGTGTCGAGATAAAAAAGTACTTATTAAAAAAACTTTGTTTATTATATTTTTGTTTTTAAATATATATAAATATATTTTCGAAACCGGGATTTTCATAAAAACTAAAAGGCTATCATATAAACTATGTATTTACATTAAATATGCATATTTTTTATCTTAAATTTGGTAATTCTATAATTAATTAACAAGTATCTTTATCAAAAATCACTTTCTCTAGGCAGACTATCATCAGAAAGGCTCCGATTTCTAGGACGCAGTGGTCTTGATAATTCAGCTTCAACTTCAACAGTGACATTATCATCTGTAGCATATTCTGACATTCTTCTTCGTCTTGCTCCAGGGCTTTGATCTAATTCAGCTATTTCATGACTACCATATCTACGATTACGACGGCGTCTTCGCCTATCCTGACTATCTGGGGTTTCTGTAAGCTCTATATTATCAACAACTGGCGTGTCACCATGCCTCTCAGTTTCCTCCAGTAGATCTCCACTTGATTTAGTTTTTCTTCTGCCTCTTCTCCGTTTTGTTTTACCTGTTCCAGTTTCATTTAGAGAATGACAAGAGATATTTAGTTTAGGCATGGAGAGAGCTTCATCGTAAGAAGGTGGGGCTATCAAGTCTCTTGGATCTGGTGTATTACACAAAGCTTCTTGTTCTGCTCGTATTCTCATCTGTCTGAGTCTATCTCTTGCTTCTTCTACTTGTCGTTCTCGCTCTGCTTGCATTGCCGCTAAACGCTTATTTAATGACCTCCTTACTGTATTGACCAGAAATAAGCAAAGTGATAAACCAACAATCATGACCACTATGAACCATACCAAATTGTCAAGGCCTTTGGCCCTTTCATTTGGATTCCACGTGAAATAACATGCTTCTAGCCAAGTTTGTCCTATTAAATTTATTGGACTATGGCAAATAAGGTTGAACGACTCTTCTTTTTTATTTGGTTCTAATGTAATAAATTCATAAAAATCATACATATTTTCATCGGAACAATCGCACCTCCACATATTGTCAGCTAAATCTAACCTTTCCAAATAAAGATTAGATTCGAAATAAGTTCTGCTCCAAATATTTGTAAATCGATTTCCAATCACACTTAAACTAGAAAGTCTAGGGAGCATAAATAATGTATAATTATTTAAAGAACTAAGTCTATTATAATTTAAGTTTAAATATTTGAGTGTATTTGATGAGATACTGTCCGGAATATGTGATAAAATATTATGAGACAAATTTATATCCACGAGTGACGGTAGACCTTCCAATGAATCTTTACCAATTCTGCTGATTTCACAAGAGCTCATGTCAAGTATTGATATGGAAGTAGACTTCAAATGACCAACTCTATTAAGGTAGTTTCTAGCTAGTTTAACATTCGTCAGAACCGGCATTTCTAAAAAGCTTTCTTCGGGTATATCAGCTATTTCATTCCAAGATAAATCTAAATATTTTAACATATTTAGTCCCCGAAAAGTATCACTTTTGATAGAACCTATATTATTGTACGACATATCTAAATACTCTAACTTGGTATTATTTATAAATTCATGGCTCCTTAGGAATCTAATATGATTGTTTTTTATTACAGCCTTCCTTAAATTTGGAAATCCAGACAAATTTGGTCTAAAAACATTGCAGTATGATATGTCCAAGAATTTTAGAGAATTCGACAAAATTGCATTCGACACAGTAGGGAGCTCTAAGCGATAGTTATATGATATTTTTAAATACAATAAAGAAGGTAAATATGAAAATTCATTATAACTTATGTAGCTTAATTGACAGTTGCTTACGTAAAGGCTCTTTAAAGTAGGCGAGATAAGATTTTGAATTCTTATTAAAGGATTATTGTTAATTTTTAGAATTCTTATACTAGTAAGTCCACTAAGAGGTGATCTTCCATGTATTGAATCTATTTGGCAGTTGTCTAGAATCAATGTTTCCAAAGAAGGACTGATCAAAAGTTCTTCATTAGCTAAGTTTCCTAAAGTTTTAAACTTATTATTAGATAAGTCCAATATTTTTAGATTATCTGCAGTTTTTAAAAATTCATTTGGATTTAAACTAGTCCAAGATTCAAAATTATTTCTTGAAAGATTTAAGATTTCAAGTAATGTCAGGTTTTGTAAAGCATCTTCTGGCAATTCGCTCAGTCTGTTTCTGCTCACGTCCAAAGATACTAGGTTGTAGAGATTGCTTAAATTTTTCGGAAAAGATGTGAAGTCATTATTTGAAATATTAAGTGTAGTCACCTGCAAAGGAAAACATTAAATATTAAAAAACACACACACACACACATATTTAGGTTAAAATTTCGTGAATTATAATTAGCGATTCAAGCGTTCTAACCTTGCTGTTGATGCCATCGGGAAGACTAGTTAACCCTCTCTTAGAGCAATCTACGGCTGTCGCATCTGTATTACAAGAACACAAATAACAAATTTCGCTTGTATGCTCATCGAAATCCAATAATTCTGCCTTCGTAATAAGAAAGAGCCCGAGAAGCCCCCAAATCAGCGATAAAATCATCACGTCTACGTTTCATCACTACCTGTAATTGAAAGGTGTCTGTGTAAAATTATCATTTCTCATATTATAAATGTAAAAATATAACATATCTGCCTATCAGTTTATTTTGATTCTAACCATTGGAAAATTTCTGGTTGAATTTGGCACAGAGACGCCTTTGAAAAACGAACATAGTCTACTTAGTCTTAACCTAAAGTCTATTTCCTGTTTCTACGATATATCGATATATGTTCGGAAAATTTCAGATTTATATTGGCATATATACATAATATATTGTATATATTATGTTATCTTTCGTAGGCTATAAATATTCGATAATATTTGAGTCATTTAGGATATTTTATATTATCAAATTCAATGGGTTTGTTATAATACGATAAAAATCAAGCCATTTTTTTCTTTTTAATTCAATATTAATAGTTTATATAAATAAAATTGGAGTGTCTATTTATGATTTGAAAATAGCTACCTCATGTTGAGGTTTTCTAGTTATTTGTACTATAGCAAAACCCAAACAAACGTTAAAAAGTTTTTTATCTTAAAGTTGTTAAAGTTGCTAAGGTAATTTTAAATAAACTTTAATTAGCGGGTAAAGGGCTGTAGCGAGAGTGAAATACGTTACATTTTTATCTACGTACAGAATACCGGTTCGTGACATAAAGATCGAAGAAAATGTACCAACTCGCAGGAAAATTTCAGGAAATTATTTTATTACTTAATAAGAATTAGTTTTATTATTTAATAAATGATTATCCTTTTATTAATAAATAGGTAGTCATGATTCATCGTGACACCTGCAACAATTTTGTCAGTCGCATCAGTTTCAATTTCTCATCACGTAAAGGGCACAATCAAAAAAGGAGTTCAACTGTATTCATAGCGAATACAAAGTTAGAAAAAAATACCAACATTTGCAAGTACATACAACAATTTTATCTTTGTTATCAGCATTTGATAAAAAAAGGTTGTGGAACACTTAAATTTAGGTCGTTCTTACTCATACCAGATGTAAAAACTATGTGTATCGCAGGAAAATAACGTAATGTAAAATAGATGAAAATAACGGATATATTATATCTTCTAAATGTATGAAAGTTAAAGGAAAAGATATTAATTCACTCTTATTTTGCCATAGCAACTATATCTATCGGCAAACAGTAAAAACATCTGCCCTTGCGGGAATCTAACCTGCGATTACTTAGAACAACTTGTCTAAACTACTTGACTTCAACACTGTGGGTAATATATAACAGAACGTTGATATAGTCATTTACAAGATATTAGATTGTTATCGGGGTGATAGAATTAGTTTGAACATATGTACAGATTTATACTGTAAAGCAATATTTTACAACTTTACCGACAGAAATAACCTGAATTGAACTGCTATTTTGTTATATTTATCATTATTAGTAAAAATAAAATATGAAGTGATAATTATTTATATTAAATTAAATACAAGCTACAAAATTTACTTCGATGAAGTCATACAAAGTACCTTAACGTGCCAATAGGTAATCCAATCCAAATGAATACATATGTATGAAAAATTATTACCTACCTTTTGATTTCATAGTCCAAGAACAAAATATTCGTCAATTCCAAAATCTTTGTTGTTTCACTTTACTATTTATTTTTAGGTTTCGCTAAAATCTATTCATTAAAACAATATTTTTGAACGTGTGCCTTCACCGGTAAGATAACTTTGTATGAGCCGAATTAAATACGTGACGTGTTATCAATGATAATGATAAGCCATATGAGACTACAGGTGTGGTAATTGTTCACTAGTGTTGACCAATATAGCTATTATATAGTAAAATATTTACAGAATTTTTTTATCTACACTATATCTTGATACTACATAAATGCGAAAGTTTGGATGAATGGATGTTTGTCACTTTTTCACGCCAGAACGGCTGAACGAACCTGAATGAAATTTGGTACAAATATAGATTACAGTCTGGAATAGCACATAGGTAACTTTATATCCTGGAAAAATACACAATTTCCGTAGGATAGATTTGTTTTTTTTTTCACTAGGGACGAACCGAATTAAATATTATGTGATTTATGACTTATAAGTTATAAACTTTATACCTATTTTTAATAGATCTGCTGTTTTCATTGTTAAGAAAAAATAACCCTATTTATAAAATAATTATCATATTAGTAAACTAGCAGTTAGCAGTTGCTAAACCTGATATTTAAAGATGATATTTAGTTTAGCTTAACCCGATTATTAGTGATAATAACTTTTGAGACATCAAAACCTTAGTCTCTCCCGAGACCATGTTTGCTAAAACATTCGAAACGTCGATAACAAAAATATAAAATATATCCGCGACAAAATCCGAAAAGATGGTTTTATTAAAAACTATTAATAATAATATTAAAAGACTATCAGATATTTTAGTGTTTGCACAGATCATATATACTCGTAGTGTTAGTTTAAAAGTGACATCTAGCGGATAATAATTAAATTATTTTATAGACAAATACGGCTTTTTATAACTTATGGTATTTTTAAGAGCGGTATATAGATGGCAGCAGGAGTTGCATGTATTTTTACTGCATACTGATGAATATTACCACAGATCACATAATACTATACTCATACTGTATTACATTAATATAATATTAATCACTATATTATGATTTTGTAAAATAAATTATTTATTAATAGAAATACTCTCTAAAATTAGATACTGCTAAATTTTTAACATTAGGTACATTTTTTAATAAAACACTGTACAGTTGTATTTATTTATTTAGAATAGATTCGAATTAAAAACAATAAGTAAATAAAATTAATATGTAATAAAATATACGAGTTAATTTCTAACTTAAGAGTAATAACTAAGCACTATAAATGCTAATTATAGTGTCTAAATTGTCATAATGTTCTACCCTGATTCTGTTTATTATTTTACACTAAAAAGTGCGATAATACGGTTTTAAAAATTAAAACGCATTGAATTTATAAAAAAATAAATAATATTTATTATATTCATATTAAATATTTCATAAAAAACGTGACGCGTAAAATTTTAAATGAAATACCTATTTTGTAACTCTTTAGCCCTCAAAAATAGCAAGGTCGACTTTTGAAAATTATAAATTCATTTCAAACCCTCTCTGGTTGCTCACAATTTTATTTTTATAGTAATTTTAGAATATTTGAAATAACCTTTGCTCAACAAATGAGCCTAATTAGTAGAATTTTCATTTTATAGTTTGCAATTATTAGGCACTTAAAACATAAATAAACATTTGAGTTATTTATGTTTTAGAGTTAATTTATTATATATGCTATCTAAAATAGGTTATTGACAGAAATTGTGTATTATCATATTCAGTATTAAAACATACTATTACATAATACTTTGGAACTGGGCCTTTGCCCACAGGAGTTTTTTTTTCAACCATCTATCGTTTTATTTTATTTAAGGGCTAAATTAATGTTACAAGTATTTATGTAAATTAATTTATACGAATTTCTACAGTTCGTCTGACTGATCGTCTGTCACCTAGCCTGGGTCTAGACTCAGTTAAGTCCCCAATAGATCTTGATCTTCGACTATTTTCCCTTTGATTTTCTTCTGCATCGACAAAGTCAGGTAATGAGTGGAAAGAGTCATTCAGTCTGGGCATTAAAAGAGCTTCGTCATAGCTTGGGGGTAAATCTTCTCTTACCGGAACTCTCAATACAACTGATTCAGCTCTCGATTGTGTGGTGTTCAATACAGTAGTTTCTGATGTAGGTCGAGGTGCGTCAGACTTGTTCATGACTATTATAATTCGACATACCATCGAAGTCAGTATAATGCCTATGATCATACCAATCATGACAGCAGTTAAAGTATAGGATGAAGTTGATCCCTCATCAGCATGCCATGTACGTATGTACGCCTGTTGCCAGCTCATTTGGGTGACATTTTCTGGAGAGTAGCACATTAGTGAGTTATCAGAAACTTTTGCAGGATCCTTTGTCAAAAATTCATACGTGAGAAGTAAGTTAACACTAAAACCTTCGCAACTCCATCGATTACCCTTCACTTGAACTTCCCTCAAAAACGGATTTGAGGCGAAGTATGAAGTCGACCATACTTCCTTAAAGTCATTCCCTCTCAGATCCAGTACCGCTAAGTGCGGTAGCGACGAAAAGGTAGCGTCAGTGAGCTTGTCAATTGTGTTGTAGCTGAGATCTAATTCTTGTAACGAATTTGATGCCAAATTGTCGGGAATAGATTCGATTTCATTCATTGACAAATCTAGTTCAAGCAAGGATTGCATTCCATTTAATGAATTTACGTCAATACTGGTTATTTGGCAATTACTTAAATGTAGATTTTTTAATGAGACAGACTGAAAATTAGGAACTACAGAAAAGAAATTTAGAGATAAAATTAAAACTTCAAGTCTGGTTGCTTTTGAAAATATTTCTGTTGGCAGATTACTTAAGCGGTTTTCTGATAAATCAAGTATTGCCAGTCGTGGCATTTTAACGAATGCATCTTGGTCAATGAGATATATTTTATTTCCTGACAAATCTAATTTTAAAATATTGGATGTATGTTCAAAAGCAAGCCACGTGTTATAGTTATTATCTTTTAGATGAAGGATTTTCAGATGTTGCCATAATTGTATATAGGTAGGTACCGTCCCGTTTAAATGATTTCCAGACATATCCAATTTTTCAATTTGTCGAAAATTTGCTAACTGCGGGGGGAAGCTGGCGAAGTTGTTATTTACCAATAGCAATACTTGAGCCTGAAAAATAAAAAAATATTTAATTATAGAAGAGCGAAGAAAAAATAAAATGAAGGCAAATCTGTTGTGGCATATTTTAGTCTCATATTTTAAAAACGATTGGAAGTGTTGGAAGTCGTCACCTAACTAGCGGTGTAACTAGCTTTCACACTATTTGATTGTTGGCAAGTAGTCGCAACAGAAAGTGTGAAAGATTCAAAAGCAGAAAAAAACTAGATTATTGGATTTAAAAAAAAAAACATTTTTATAACATTATAATTTCAAAATTAAATTAACAAATATTGTAAGGTACTTTGGTGCCATTTTTTTTAATTTTTTAAATTCATATTGCTATTTTGTGGGTAGGCTGTCTGTAACAACTATATAATGCCTTTGAGACATCTATTACATTAGTCTCTCCCGTGACCATGATTGCTGTAAAGCATACGAAACGTCGGTAACCAGAAATGAAAATAAATCCGCCAAAAAATCCGAAAAGATAGTTTTATTTAAGGTAGTTTAAGTTTAATTTAAGCTCCTTAAAATATATTTTTTTTTATTTTAAGAGCTCCTTCTTTTTCGTCTGTTTTAGCTTAATTTCTAAAAATATAGGATGTACCTATTATATTATAGGATCTATTTATTCCATAGCCATCAATAGCAAGTCGATACATAATTTTAATTTAACATTTCGTAATTTTTCTTTCTTTACAATGACAATAATTATCTTACATTATAATCGAGTCCGTTGGGTAATTCGGTGAGTCCTCTATTTGAACAATCTACGTGGAGAAGTTCATCGTGGATGTAAGTACTGCAAGGTTCTTCTTGTTCTTCTTCAAGCTGTCGCAGAATACCTGCCGTTACTGTTACAGACAGCAGCCATAACTGCAGTAACGTATTAATTAGACCTAAAAAAGAGATTTAATATTATAAAAACGAGAGGTATCGTGGAAAATCCTGTAGAAAAGAAGTTCTATTCATTGTCTGCCTTTGGCTCATACATTAAGCCATAAAATTTGTCACGAGTAATAATAAATAATAATAATAATAATGTCCTCCTGACCGATTCCGGCCACGGCGGCCAATCTCATTGAGACTAGCCAACTGCGCAGGAGATATTATAGTGCACAAATGTACGCGCAGACACAAGTGCACTCTCTATTCCTGTCACTCTCAAACTCCGGTGGGACGACTACTCGACACGACCGGTGAGAGTTAAGGCGCAGGACCGACGGCTTTACGTGCTCTCCGAGGCACGGGGGTGAAACACCGCCAACTTCCCAACTCCGGGCTGTTACTGAGGCTTACTATACAGAAAGACTCAATAACTAAACTTGGCCCGACCCGGGACTGGAACCCAGGACCTCAGGATGTGCAGCCGTACATGCTAGCCACTACACCACCGAGGCAGTTTTGTCACGAGTAGTAGGGTATTAAAAATATCACTCAATGCACATTGTACATAGACATTAAAACCCATTGCCAAAAAATCTAACTACTACATTCTACATACAGCAGGCGATCACCCAGCGATTTTAACGCACGGGGTGTAAAAAATATCAATTTTCATGGCGATCGGTTTCAGAGCTATGGCGCTATAATGCCATCTCGTGGCAAGTTACAATCATACCCGTCAACTCTAAAACCTTTTCCCAGCTATCAAATAAAAGTAAGCATGACAATCGGTATTACGTCGTTGGATGATATACTGTGTTAGTATAGGTTTACAATTAAATTAATTGATAGTGTTGCTTGGTAACTATTTGCTGCAAAGTGACGCCCCACTTGATATGTCAAGATAAAATGTAGCCTATCTTACTCCCCAAATCTAAGCTACCGTATTTAAAAATTTACTTCGATGCGTTGATGTGTGGAAGAAGGTCAAACCAGTAAAGCAAATGTTGGTTTGGTAATGAGTATAAGGCTGACACTTTGATAGTAAAATTTTGAGAACGTAACTATTTTCCAATTGCACCGATATATATCGACCACGGGCTTTGGAGGTTAAATATCGAAGATGAGATGATGTGTGTATGTACATTTTAAATTTTTATCTATAATATAATAAAGCAGTAACGTAGCGAAATCTGTACATAAAATATTTTTTTAAAAATAAGGACTGTAACGTATTATGTATACAATATAGACCCCAAAACAATAGTTATTAAATTTTTTGTCTGTTTGTCTGCTTGTCTGTTTGTCTGTACGCGTTTCACGCAAAAAGTACAGAACCGATTTCAATTAAATTTTGTATAGTGATAGCTTATCACTCGAGTCAACATTTAGGATACCTTTTACTACAGGCACATTTTTCGTTCCCGCGGGAAAACGCAATGACTGGTTCTATCGAGTCGTCCTTAGAAGTTTATATGGCTAACGCTGGCTGAACCTTAAGAGATACATCAAAACGATGTACCAAAAAATTGTAGGTCTTAAAAAGTTCTACAGAAAAGTTTTCAACAGTATATGTCTATCTCCTAAAATACACTCGCTATAACTATTTTAATTAAATAATATTACTGTTTTGTTATACGTTATCTATACAGATAAATAAAATTGGAGTGTCTGTTTGTAATATTAAAATAACCGCTTTTTACTGAATGTATATGGATTTATACACGGTACATATACCAAAACAACATTTTTTACAATTTTTGTCTGTCTGTCTGTCGGTCGGTCTGTCTGTCTGTCGGTCAGTCTGTCTGTCTGTCTGTCTGCTTGTTCCGGCTAATCTCCAAAACAGCTGGATCGATTTTGACGGGACTTTCACTGGCAGATAGCTGATGTTATAAGGAGTAACTTAGGCTACTTTTATTTTAGATAAAAAATCAGGGTTCCGCGAAAAAAATTAAAACCCATAAAATTATGAACAAAATCCGCGTACGGTGTACGCACCCGAGCAAAGCGAGGGTATATCGTTGTATAATTTAAATGAATATCTTAGGAGTAGCAAGCTACTATTTATGTATAAACATAGCTAACCGTGAAAACATACCTAGGGACGAACGCGAGCGAAGCGAGCGTGAGTCGCTAGATTACAATAAATTTATTTGATTCTAGTTAATTCCTAACAATATTTTTCATTAAATAGACTCTAAAATACAGTACATTATGCATACTTCTAGTGACTTATCGTGTAGCCTTAAATTGTTCTTTTTTCTAACTACCGTTATTTTAGAACTGTAACTAATATTCCATTTAAAGTAATCCTAAAGGTAATTGTTATCACGTTAAAAATATAATCTATAAAAATACAAAAAATATATATTTAATCATGATGGTAAAAACCTCTGGTAAAAACCACAATATCGTGACTAACGTGATTTCTAGCAGCAATTCCGTAAATATGTTTTTGAGATATAACATGTGGCTTTCTCGCTCAAGTTTTCTGGAACTATTGCAGACTGAACGACATAGAAGCGTGCGGGAAGAGTGGTCAAGAGTAGGTTTACACTTTAAGGTAATATTTGCACTTCTTTCTCTGCTTACGGTTATGATTTTTTTAGTGAGAAAGATAATAATATTTTTATGAATTTAACTGAAAAATCTAACGGTATGAAATTACATGAAATAAATCCAAATTATCAGAGCAATAAAGGAAGACTAAGAAACGGGTAAATTAAACTGTAACTTCATACAGATTTTAAATGGTTTTCCATAACACTAGTGATAAGAATAGTAATGGCAGTGACATTTGAATATAAAAGTAATTTTATTCTTATGGAAATACACTGAAGTTTTCCCATGATAAGATACATCTAGCTATGTATATTTAGGTCAATTGGCAGTTCTTCAATCTTCCAAAATGTAAGTACTTATTTTTTTATTATGATACATGTCGCGAAATTAAAGTTAACCACATATTTACATTTGTATCAATAAATAACGTCCTCACTGATATCCGCCAGGGTAGCCAATTTCTTATATTATAAATATAATGCATAAGTGTGTGCGAACACAAGTGCAGTTTCTATTCCTTTCACTCGCAAAGTCTGGTGAGACAATAATATGACACGACCGGAGTTAAGGAGTCACACCGACGGCTTTTCATACTCTCCGAACTTCAGGGGTAAAACACCGACAACTCCTGTTATTGAGGTTTTCGTAACAGAAAAACGTAATAACTGTGTTTGGCCTGGCCTAGGATTTGAACCCAGGGTCACCAAATCCGCAGCCGCACGTTAGTCAAAATTAAATTATTATAGCCAGTATTATACGAAAACATGTAAATTATACAAATATACATAAACATGCAAATTATAGAAATGCAAATGAATTATGAGGAATTATTGTTCCTACAATTTAAACAATAACTTGCTCGAACTTCTTTTATTCGAAAATATGAGTACTTTAGCATTTTTTGTAAATAAGCATTACAAGTAACATATTAAGATATGTTTTATTCAAAAATTTTAATGTAACTTAATAAATATATAATATTGCTTACTACCTTATAGATATTTGTGGAAATAAATCATGTACATGATGTTCTTTAACTCGATTAGATAATAAAATCACGGTTGTTAAACATATTTAGACTGTAGATTATTCATACAACAAACGTGTGTTACAATTTAATTTTAGTTAAATGTACATACATGAAATTCATTTTTATTATATACTTATAATAAGAAGTATAAAATACAAATATAGAGTCGAATTATTTTAAGTGAATGTAGAGTCGTTCCCAGATTAAATAATTAATAATACTTACCCATTAGCTTTATATGTGTCACGTCATATTACGTTCTTTATCGCGCACTCAACCTTCGAAATTTTTGATAAACACTGTATTTGTATGATTATTAAATATATTTTAGACATTTATGGTCACAGCTCAGTGCACATGTGTCCGCTTAATTTTGTATTGGATGACATACGCGTAGACGTGAGCGGATGGGCACCACCGCCCGTGAATAACACTGGATACAGGCTGTTTTTTGTTTGCAACAACGCGACGATAACGTAGATAAAATATAAAAAAAAAAAATTATTTGCAAATAATATTTCAATATGACATACATACATCATTCACGTTACAGTGCCTATTAATTTATTTACCAAATAAACATCTACATAATATTTTTGTCACATAATTTCTTGATTATATCTAATATATAAAATTCTCGTGTCACAGTTTTCGTTGCCATACTCCTCCGAAACGGCTTGACCGATTTTGATGAAATTTTTTGTGCTTATCCGGTATCTATGAGAATCGGCCAACATCTATTTTTCATACCCCTAAGTGACAAGGGTGGTCCACCCTAGGGACGAACCCGAGCGGAGCGAGGGTGAGTCGCTAGTTTATAATTAATGCTATTGAGTACAGCGTAAAGTTATTAACTCTACTGAGTACAGCGCCATCTATTTCGCTCGTTCAATTGCGGCTCGATATTAATAAATCTTTTCATGTTAATAAAAAAAAAATATTTCAATCATTCTAATATTTTCAAATGTTAGTGATTCAGGGGAATATATTTAAATCTTTTATGGGTTGATTTGATTCAAATTTGGATTTGGATGATAAATGTGATAGATGCATTATAAAAATAAATAAAAAAACCCGACTAAAAAACCGCGTAAAAACCAAATTAAAAAGATGAAAACAAGTTGTAGAAATAACATAGCTTTATGCAGTCGGAGCCTATACATATGTTTGCTGCGAGTGTTACTACATGTATATCCCCGACTGCATGTTACTATGTTTTTTCCACTTGTTTTCATCTTTTTAGTTTGGTTTTTATGCAGTCTGCTTTTTATTTTATAATTTAATAATAATTTCATATCCCAAATTACTTATAAACATATAGGTTGTATAAATTGTTGTGATCGCCTATTAAAAACTTTTATGATCGCCTCTTAAATACCTATAAAGGTTCTAAGATTAGATAAATCTATTTAGTGGGGTATAAACCCAACTAAATAGTTTGGAAGAAAAAAATATTTCAATATACACAAACCGGTTCCTGAAATCCGTCATTTTAATTTTCAATAAAATCCATATAATCTATAACATTCGCGTTATCAAGACGAATCTAATAACGTATTAATCGTTAAAATCGATTTAGGCGTTTATTAAGGTCAAACACATAAACCTCCTTAGATTTTTGCCGCAGTCGGTTAAATAGTAAGAAAGCGAAATCTGGACATAAATTATATTTTAAAAACAACGACTGTTTGTTACGTATTGTGTACAGACCCCAAAATAATAATTGTCGCAATTTCTGCCTGTTTGTCTGCATGTCACGAAAAAGAACCGTATGGATTTTAACAAAATTTTGTGTAGTGATGATAACTTATTATTCGGGCCACGAGTTCGGATAATTTTTACTATAGGAAAATTTCTGGGGAAAACAGCAGGTCGACCGAGTTGTTCTTCATACAAACATTTCAATTGTTTATTACACTAAAATTATTAGCATTAGAGATTATTAGAATTATGATTAACATATTTAACAATTTGGTGCGGTAAAATCTCTCATTTTTATGGGATACATGACAACAATGTCGCTGTTGGTCTCTGTCTGTTTTTACGCTTACTTCTTCTAAACCACGAAACGGATGTTGGCACAGTTTTCAATAATAGAATGAATGTAAAAAATTGTAGATCTTAAAAAGGCCTACAGGAAAGTCTTTTGGGGGGATGTGTGTATCTCCTAAAGTACATTCAAATAATTATTTTTATCTATTTAAAAGTGGGTACCTAGTGTATCTAGGACTCACACGAATGAAGCGAGGGCAAGTCGCGAGTAAAAAATAAGGTAAATATGTTGACCATTACTTTCAGATTTATTTTTATATTTTTAAATATTTTAAAACACCCTGTATTTAGATAATGTTATCTAAACTTTCTTATCTCCGATTAGGTACGTATTGACTTATCGTTTTACCTAAAGAAATAACAAATTTTCATTCCCGTTCAAAAACTATTTAAGCGACGTTTATGAGCTGTTTTCAATGATTTAGTAAGATAATTTTATAGAGCTATCCATCGAAGATAATTTCATATATCAATCAAATAATAAAAAAGTGACAATATCTCAATTATTGATAAAAATTTAATAGACAATATTAAAATATATATACATTACTAAGAACTGTCATAGATGCATTGGCAAAAAAAAACAGAACTCTTTATAATACAATGAAAAATGAAAGATTCATTTTTAATGTTAGAAATTTCTAATAAATTTGATATTAATATCTATATAAGTTGTATAATACTTATTTAATATAGTTCAAAGTTACTACAAATCTGTCGTCACGTGTTTCATCTCACCTCAAATCCTAAGTGCTTCAGGATTAAAATCAGGCGTCGAGTGCAAAAACGCGACACGTTTGCGTTACGCCTGTCTGAACTCGTTTATGACCTGTTTCCCCTCTAAAGGTAAGCTTCATCGATTGAAAATCACTAAAATTCCTTTGAATTTTGCAACTAATTTTAAATATATTTATATAAAATTTTGTAGGCACAGAGATCTAATATAAAGGCGTGAGTGTGAGAGTGTGTTATGGAATTCTAAAGAGTGAATTACATTATGGAATAATTGTAATTTGGAAATTGTACTAATAATATATTCTTCTCAGTTGTATACGTCATTTCCTTATCCTTAACATTAGACCCACCATTTTCGATTTTGTAGTAAAATGAATTTTGCAGAAATGTGTCCGGAACGTAAAATATATAATTTATTTTTTTTCTATGAAGTTCATATAATATGAAATAAACACACCCGTATTTAATTTCTATTCCAGCTGAAAGTGTTGCCTATAGTCCATACAAATAAAACTACTTTTATTAATTCAGAAATTCTGACTTGTGTTGATTTGTCCAACCTAAGCTAAATTCTATAGCTTCCATGATTATGGATATCGCAAATGTTTTCTAAATAAATAACGAAGATGATAAATAAGGTAAATATCCTATCGATACATTAAAGTACCAGCAGAAGTCTGTCTGTTTATTTTTCCTGAATGACAAAAAAACAACTAAGTAAAACTGTGTTAACATATTTTCAACCATTATACTCGTTACGTAAAAGTGGTTAGCCATTATGAGAAACTACAATAATATACATATTTACAAACTTAAGGTTTTATACAAAAAATATCAGAAGGACGGTATGAATTTATAAAATATATAAGAAGCATCCGAACTGTAATATAAATAAAATATTTCATAAATAGTAAAAATTTTCAAATTTTCTTCTTGGTTCGGTTGCAGTGGGCTCAATAAATAAGGATACAGCCCATTAGAGACGGTCCAGCAAATCTTTGGACGCCGAACGCCACTTACTTAGACTTAAACTGTTCCCGAGAGATATTTGCCACAGATTTGGGATTGCCGACATTTTAAGATATAAAACTTGTAAAGAAAATAAATTTGTAGCTTTAAAACACCCGTAATTACGATGTATTGTAGATTCATACAAGATTGTTTAGAAATATATTTTCTAAATATAGTCATAGAACTATAAATATTTACTACTACAATATATCTACAGTAACAAAAAAATTGTCAAAATTCTAATACGAGTAAAGTAACTGAAAGTTAAAAAAGGCAGTATATCTATCATAATTTAATTAGAAGTCGTAATTTTATCGTTCTCTTGTCTCCTTAGTTTTTCATTAGATAGTAGCGCCTCACCCTCGATCCGCTCGGGTTCGTCCCTATGTACGTTTTAAGGGCTAGTATAGATTTCTCAAAAATGAGATATTTTACCGCAGTAATAAGTATCCTATATCTTAATCCGGATAATCAGCTATCATCATACATCAAAATCTGTCCAGTGGGTTTCTCATGATGCGTTCCCAGTCAGACAGATAGACAGAAATTCTAAAAACTATAGATTCGGTCTCTGTATCGATAATAATGACTATTTCAATAAGATTTTCGAAAAAATATTTAATGTACAGATTCGACTCAGAATTTTATTATAGCTATAGACTACAAAACCCGTCCTAATATTCCATTATTTAATATATAAGAAGTATTCTATTAAAATAAACAAGTTGCTATATTCCATATACAAAGCTATAATCAAATATTTATGACTGAAGAGGATAATGTAAAGTCCAAAACATTCTGAAACAATATACAAAACAATAAAACTTACGCTTACTTCAATTGGACCGGGAATTATGTCCAGCAGATCAATTGCTGACCCTACCATATCTTAATACCCAGATCACAGAAATATAATACGGGACGTATTTATTTGTGCTCACTAAGGATTTGCCCTTCATATGTTAAGATGTTTGACCCTTGAAACGAGATGAGGGTAATTTGCTGTATTGACTCCTCAATATCCTTTTTGCTATTAGACTTGAATACATAAATAGAGATCAGAACTCTTTATATTTTATAAATAAAATTGTATATTAGATCAATACTTAATACATACTTGATTGGTACTGCAACGGAGATCACAGCTTCAATTTTCAAAAAGATTATTCTAAATATTTCATAATCAATTATTAATTTACTTTAAAATTTAAATCAATCACTACTAAGCCTAAATTTTCATGTCGGTTGAAAGTATAAAATACATTGAGTTTTTACTCGTTACATTTACTAGGTATACTAAAAAATCCAAGGATCAACGAGAGCCAGGTATAACTAACAGGTAAAATAAGAAAAATAAATATTTTTAGGGCAATAGCAATATGACATATTGAAATTTTACAGAATGATAAAAATACGGAAGTTCAATTCCCTATAAACCTTTTAAGTATAAAGTAAAAATGACTTTAAAATGACCTTCAAAATGACCTTGTGACCAAGTGAGTGAATTGAGACATAACCTATCATTTAATGAAATAATTCTCAAAATCAGATCATCTATACTATAATAAAGCAGTAACTTAGCGAAATCTGTACATGAAATATTTTTTAAAAACAATGACTGTAACGTATTATGTATACGATATAGACCCCAAAACAATAGTTATAAATTTTTTTGTCTGTTTGTCTGTTTGTCTGTTTGTCTGTACGCGTTTCACGCAAAAAGTAATGAACCGATTTCAACGAAATTTTGTGAACTGATAACTTATTACTCGGGTCAACATTTAGGATACCTTTTACTTTAGAAAAATCTTTGTTTCCCGCGAGAAATCGCAATAACTGGTTTTATCGAGTCCTCCTTAGGAACCCTCCGCTGGCTAAACCTAAAGACATACATCAAAACAATTTACTTAAAAATTGTAGATCTTGAAAAGGCCAACAGAAATATCTACAACAGTATATGTCTATCTCTTAAGGTACACTCGCAATACCTATTCTTATCTATACCTATAACGAAACTAACTTAGTTAAATCGATGTGCGCGTTTCACGCAAAAAGTACTGAACCGATTTCAATTAAATTTTGTATAGTGATAGCTTATCACTCGAGTCAACATTAGTTAGAAATCTAATTAGCAACCCTCGCTTTACTTTGGTGCGTCGCTAGGTGCTTATTGTATTTATAATAATCTATACTAATATTATAAAGAGGAAAGATTTTTTTGTTTGTTTGTACCGAATAAGCTCCGAAATTACTGGACCGATTTAGATGAAATTTGGTAAGAATACAGTTTGAGACTCTGGAAAGGAGATAGGATAGTTTTTATTCCAGAAATCAACCCTTAAGGGGGTGAAAATGGGGATGCAGGTTTGTATGGGGAATCAACCTAGAGACGAACCCGAGCGAAGCGAGGGTGAGTCGCTAGTATCTAATAAAACATTTTAATTTTTAAGTTATTAAAATAGCCAAATATATCTACCTAAGTTTCAAATCAAATATGGATATTTAACATTAGCAGTGTACTATTTCGAATCTACTTTGTCTCCATCTCAACCCGCTCTTCGATCGCTCATGGTTTCAAATGTCAATCCTTTTACGTTAGAGAACTTTATCGAATTTTCATATCGATAAGATTTATATAATATCCTGAGATATACTACTTTTTCATTTTATAAATACGTTTGTTTATACTATACGTATTGTGTTATTGAAAAGACGAGATTTGGCACTCTTTTTCTATTACATGACTCTTTGAGTCACTTCCAAAAATTATTTAAATTTGAGAAGAACAATGGATAGAATTTAAAAATTATGAATTTAGAAGATCTATGATATATAATACGAGTATATTTAATGAATCTTATTTTTTTATTATCTTTGCGATTAGTCTTTATATAGTTGACAGATAATCTATATATACATAAAATGCTTTGTCCTGACTGACTGACTGATCGATCAACGCACAGCCTAAACCGCTGATCGTAGAAACGTGAAATTTGGAGGACATATTTATTATACAATGTAGGCATCCGCTAAGAAAGGATTTTTCAAAATTCACCCCCTAAGAGAGTAAAATAGGGGATAAAAGATTGTATGAAACTTTGTTATTCGTAACGCGAAATGCACGGAAAGTGGTATTTAGCTTTAAGGTGAAAAATAAGAAATATATGTATTAGATTTTTTTCGAAATCCGTCCCTTAAAAGGGTAAAAGTCGGTAATAAAGTTTGTATGGACAAACGATTATTTATGATCAGAATAACTTGAAACTTAGTATTAATGCTCTTCAATATAATTAAATAAATACGTATTTTAGCATTTTTTGAAATTCATCCCATAAGACTGTCAAATATGGGATGAAAGTGTGTATGAAACTTTGTAATTGATGCACGGAGAATGGTATTTACTTTTAAAAATGACAACTAAAACAATACAAATATATATATATTCGAAATTCATCCCTGAACAGGGTAAAAGAGGGTTGTGCTGTTTATATGAGGAAAAAATTGTTTATGATCAGAATTGCTTGAAACTTGATATTAATGCTTTTTAATACAATTAAATAAACATGTATTGTAGGTTTTTTTTAAATTCAGCCCCTAAGTGGGTAAAAGTGGGCGGTGAAGTTTGAGTTGTTTAATATATAGTTGAATAGAGTGACATGGCTCAAGTTCTCTGTAAGTGCACACTTACTGTTTATTTACAGAATATACGCTTAACATCTTATATATATTTTTGCCTTAACTCTCACCGGTCGTGTCGAGTAGTCGTCCCACCGGAGTATGAGAGTGACAGGAACAGAGAGTGCACTTGTGTCTGCGCGTACATTTGTGCACTATAATATCTCCTGCGCAGTTGGCTAATCCCAATGAGATTGGCCGCCGTGGCCGGAATCGGTCAGGAGGACTTTTTTTTTTTTATATTTTTGCAAGTAATAATGTATGTATGTATTGCTAAAAAGTTTATTTTTTTCGTAGTTTGTTCGCGGGCGTAGCCGCGGGTTCTGCTAGTTATTTATAAAATGGTTATATAATATGTGCTTTTAAAAAAATAAAGTAAAAAATGTAAATAAAAGTACAAAAACCATCGATATCCTGCCAACTCTATGAATTTAAGTATTGATGGCAGTAGAATAAAACAGCACTGAGTCGATGTTGCATCCCTAAACCCCGACGTCGGGAAACAGGCTTATTCTTCCGATGAGTGCTATCGCTCTGGCCTCTTACCAACCCCCGCGGGAGCTCAGCCTTTTACAGTGTGTACGTGGCTTTATGCGATCGACATTCAATATGAATTTCAGATGGGTTAAAAGATCGTAAGCCGGTGTTCGCAGTTTGACAAATAGGCTTGTGATAGGTTGTAAAATATTGCATGACTTTTATTTCCTTTCCAGTTAAACCTTTGTAGTTTTAGTAGTCATTTTTATTATTCATATGTTATTATTATACAATTTAAATGTATTGTTACTTTTATGATGTGTCGTTTTAAATAAAATATATCTAAATAAAGGAGTCATAACGAAAATTAAATACGCTTTGATAAATTTTTGTCAGAAGCCACATCTTACTTCGGAGTTGCGGTAAGTTTTCATAAAGTAATAGTTTCTCAAAGCCCGTCGCGAAACTGCGGAACATTCCAGAAAATGAAGAAGCAAAGCATCCGAGTGAAACGAAGGCGCCGGCTGAGGCGGAATAAAGTTGACATTTTTGCAAAGCTACGTTAGAATTTCAACAAAATTAAATGTGGCACTACACGAAATGAAAATAGTGTGAGGCGTCTCTCTCGCCTAGGTATCGCCTCCCACGATTCTCCCGCCCTATTTTTGTTAAGAATTTTCAAAGTTTAGTTTCAACTTTTGAACTGGATGGGTAATAAGAATGGTGTAAGTTTTCTACGCTTATGATTTTTACTGTAATTACTAAGTGACATTTTAAATATATTTTAAAATTGTCTATATCTAAGCTTATTTTGTTATTGTGTCTTCCATACAGCCATGAACATTATCTTTCGTTGGTCATTTTTGTTATTTAATTAGTTAACACATCTTGTATTGGAAAGTTAGGCGTATACATTGACTTTATTTTATGTACCTACACGTGGTTTTTTTTGTGAATCAGTGCTTTTGCATAAAACTAGTCTTGAAGATGCAACGGGTACTCACAATACCTTCTTAACAATGAGTACAGTGGCCATTATATTAGTAATGGAGAAAATTTTCAAATTATATATCCATTTAATTTTGTCATAGAAAAATAGAGTATTGTTTGAATTGGAAGTTCCTACTATTGATCTTAGTCCAAGAGGCATCATTTCAACTTTACTGTCCATCTGCGCGGGAGATATTATACTGCAGTTTATATATTTATATGCAAAGACAAATGCAATCTCTATTTCTTACACTTTAGAAGCCCGATAGAATGACAGGTCGACACGACTCTGTAAGAAGTCAAGCGAAGGACAGACGGCTTTACGTACTTTATAATGATAATAAGTACTAATAATTTATTACTATATCTGCCTGTCTATCTTAAAAGTAGTGAGTTCTTATATTTAAAATGTTAAAAATATTATGCATATATAATAAATCGTTTTAACCAACAAGGCGCTGCCAAATGCAAACGAGATGCAAGCACACATTAACACAACGAATAACCTCTGCCGGGCGACTATCGCGCGCGACATAAACTAACCACAACATTACCAGACCGACACACACGGACATCATGTTATGATAAAAATATTAAATATTTTATCATACATAGAAAACTTCAGCTTACTTTGTAAACTTCAAAGATGCTTCATCTTTGAAGTTTACCAAAGCATCCCATCCATGATAGGTTCTGACTAAGAAATATTCAATGAGAATTTTAATTTGGTAGTTAAAAATATGATCGGTTTAGTCTTCTCTTTAACCTTCCGATTTTGCGATCTTGAACGACTACTACTCAAGCTGTTATATTAAACAATAGTAAAAAGAAAACAACTGAAATAATTCGATATTTTGCAAAATACTAACATTCCACATACATTATTCTATATTCGATACGTGAAAAAATAACGTTAATTATTGCTCCTTTACATTAAAAGAAGGTTAAACAAACATTCGCATTTACAAATATGTACAATAAGATAGTAGTATCGTAGATAAAAAAAAACCTTTTTCATACCATAGCCTTTTCTACAAAGTTATTTAAGGATAAATAGAAAAGTAGTATAAAGTAGATATTAATTTTTCTATATCGCAATTGAAGAAATATAGCTGCTTAAGTCAAAGTAATTAAATAATAATAATAATATTAATATATTAAATGTAATACTTAGATTATATTTTCGAGTCAGTGTGTAGAGACGCCATCAAGACCGCACTATCGTAAGGCTAATGTTCCATGATCAGAGCCCGTAGCTTATAAACTTCATTGTTATATTTTACATACAAATTGTGCTTTTAGTAAAAAATGCAGAGTACGGTTATTTTCTAGATGCATTTAAGTATAATTTATCTAAAGAATAAATAAAATAAATATTATTTTATTTTTAAATTATTTTTAATAAATAGTATATAACACATAAATTTTAATAATTAAATTAAAAAAAATCACATTTAATTCTAGAAATCTGTGCGCGTTTCGTTTAGGCCATAACCCGCGCGTCACTCAGTTACTTGAAGTATAGCAATAAGGCACTTAATATATTAGGATCAAAAATAATCCATGTAATTTTAATCTATCTTATTTTACTGCTTAAAAATAATGTAAACTTGGGCAATTGCTGCTTAAACGGAGGATATTCCAATAATAGACTTTTTTTGTATTTTTAACCCTATCTATTTTATTAGTACTTTATAACTTAATTATTTTTCCTTACATTTAATTATTATTATTCCATAAATACGTAAATGACGAAAATTCAAATAAACATTTAAATTATATTTCTATTTTTTTTATTTTATTTTTTTTATATACGACAAAGGTCTCTGCTCTAAAAATAAGATGACTTCATAAGCGTGATGGTAAAAGCTATACATATACTGCTACCTAAGAAAATCATCTTGTGTTTATGTAGGTCAAATTTCAGTTCCGACTTATGAGACTGCGCGGATCGATCGATTCGTTATTGGTTGGATAAGACCTGTAAGACGTTTGTATCTGTTTTTAATTTACGTATTTAAATGTTAATAAAAAAAAATACAATGCCTAGTTAGCATTAAACACTTTTAGAGTAATACTTCCTGTTTATTTTACTTAATATTATTTTTTTATTTATTTTTTTTATTATATTTTTTTAATCAAATTGATCATCACTTGGTAGATGGAATCCGCCAAAATAAACGTGAAAGTCAAAAATAGTAGCGTTATTCATGCTTTACAATTCTCACATACTTGAATTTCTTTAAGGAATAAGGAAATTCTTTATTGTATATGTATTAATAGTTAAAATAATATACAGTTTTTGGTAACAAAATATGAATACTTAAAATAATATTAGATTACTTAATTTTTTAACCGACGAACAAAAAGAAAGAGGTTCTCAATTCGACACCTATGTATATAATTTTTTTTTCTTTTTATATTTAACCATGTATAAATTTTTACAGTGTAGTCCGATTTTCGGTACCAGCCGATTCAAATTAAAGCACACTGACTTCAAAAAATAGGTATCTATAATATATGAAAACTACCAATTAGTTATTTTTTACTTTATACAGTTTTTTTAAGTATTTATTTTCGACTTTTACTTACGCTTACGCTTATTAAATTGTCTTTTCTAACCTATTTTGAAAAATTATATATTATTTTAAAACATTACTGTTTGGCTTCATGTTTAGATCCATGACACTGTCTATATTATTCCTTAGTCTTGAGTTGTTACTCTACGTCTATTAATGCAATCCAGTTTATAGATAATAGTATACCTACATATATAAAGATTAACACAGTTTTGGTAAATTACACGGGTATTTCCCACATATTACAACTATACCTAATTAGAAGGAGAGTTGAAGTATAATATTGTAATATCATAATATTTTTAAACGTATCAAGATGATATTTGATTTTAGGCTAATTAGTTTGATAAATATGAACTTTTTTTCATTCAATTCAATTCTTTATTATGTAGCTTTTATATTAGACGTGCCAGTTACGTACAGATTATAGCTTTCTTTCATAATAGGTACCGTAATTTATTTTTAGCAATATGTAGGATGGCATAGTTATATGGCAATAAAAAAATTATATAATGTCCAATTATTATTATTAACATTTATACAGACATATTTCCTGTTTATTGTTATTAATATATGTATGTATAGGTATATTGATATGTATTCAGCCCTTTTAACGTCCCACTGCTGGGCACGGGCCTCCTTTCAATACGAGGGGGATCAGGCCATAGTCCACCACGCTGGCCAAGTGCGGGTTGGCGGACTTCACATGTCTTTCGAAAACTTACTAGGTTCTCTCAGACATGTAGGTTTCCTCACGATGTTTTCCTTCACCGTAAGATAAGTGGTAATCATGTTAGAATATGAGAATTGATATACAAATTATATATCAATGTAGATATAACATGACATCTTTAAACATATTAAAATATTATCTATACATAAGTTTTTGTAGTAACAGTACAATATTTAGTAGTAATAGTATAAAAGTCCATTAAGGCGAAGTTAGAAAGAGTATCAACCTTTATCTTTAGAGTTAAATGTCATGAAATTGGCTTCGGTCCATCTACAAGCAATTAGGGGGCGAGACGGTTAAACGTCTATATTTATTCTCAAAGCTATAGTAGGGCCCTTAATTTACGTTTCGCTAACATAGGTAACTTCAAACTTGCCAAATATTTTCATGTGTAAAGAAAAAATTGTATAGAAGAGAGAATGATGCACAAAATGTTGTAGATTTAATGTATTTTAACAACACAACTCCTATTGAATTTTCCCAGTTGTTTTCGACTAATGCAGATAGAACGGATGAATTAAGTAACGATTTATATTATCCGTAGGTATAAATATGTTTAATTTATTCTAGGATAAAGACACTTGCTTAGTAGGTACCTTGGTATGGGGAGAATAAACTTACAAGTTATTAAAAAATGAATTATTAGATAATGGATTTCTCATTATTTTTTATTTTATACTCAGGACAACCCCATTTCGCTCAGGGCCTAAGTCAGGATCCTGTAAGATTTTGCAATCTAACATAATCTTCAAACACAAAATATAATATTTTCTTAGGTTTATGCGAAATCTGCAATACCTAAAATTGTAATGTCTAAAACCCTAGTCTCTCCCGTGACCATGGTTACTGTAAAGAATCCGAAACGTTGGGAATTAAAAAAACCATAATAATACGCAAAAAAATCCTAAAAATGGTATTATTACGACACATTGTATTTGTATTGTTGAAAAGTGGAATGGAGTGTGTGACGACATTGTGTTGAGTCACTACGTAGATAGCTGCTACTTATCGCACTAGAGATATAACTAGTAATCAATCTATTAATACCGTTAGTATTTTCCGTTGTAGCAGTAAATCTATTCATTTAGTACTGATCTTCTCCCGCATCTTCGCTCGCTTGCTAAGAATAAAAATAACATATTATGTTTAGGAAGTGTCATGGACAGTATACATACCTTTCTTCAAACAAAAAGATTTTTAGAATCGGTTCAGTAGTTGCAGATGTTGTGAATGACATATGAACAAACATAACAATGTAAGATTTTGAAGCAATATCCTAAGTAGATATACTATTAGAAATTGATTTATATTCCCAAAATCTAATATAATATACACATTACACACGCCTTATTAAATTATTAAACCTCTAACGTCCATACTCAAAGGCTGCAAAGCTTTTTGGATAGTAATGACACCATATACGTGACCAATAATTCAAGGAAACTATTCAGAAGACTAAGAAAACACCGAAGAAAGCCGTTTGAAGTTTCATATCTTCCCTATTAATATTGATTTAAAGATGAAAATCGGTCCCAAATGGAGTTCAGTGTATGCATGAATATACTTGTCATTTCGTAGAACGTTAGAGGTACAATGCACTAATTATATCAGTATCTTAGAAAGCCTCTAACCAGCCCCTTAACAGTTTTCCACGGTATCGGAGGGGCATTAGAGCATTTCCCAGTAATGCTTCTAAAGACGGTTGGCGCACGATGACCAAGAAGGTCGCCCGGTGACACCGCACTCAGTTTCGTTTGTTTAATCATAGGTTAAATAAAGTGTAGCGTTGGTCAATATCAAAACTCTACTTTATTATAATTTATTAAAATTTTTAACGTATCACTTACCTATTTAAAAATTTACACTTAAAAATATATTTATTCATTAATAATGTTTTCAGTTTTAATTTTCAAAAAAATACATATTTATTTAAGACTAGATAACAAGTGTTCCTTTCAATAGCGAATTATATAAGTATAAAATAAATAAATACATAATTCCGTTTAAGTAACTTAAGTAAAATAAACTGAAATATTTGATATTAACTTCGTTCTAGTATGGTGGAACTTACCGTCTTGGCTAATTTAGAACCATCGGCAAGCAAAGTGCTTCTTGTGTCCGGGCCGGACCGCGTACTCAGAGCGAACTTAGACTTAACGGTCACCACTCAGACCAGAACTTAGTATCAATATGTGATCCTTTGATAAAGTTACTCGTGGTATTGAACGGACGCAGAGCCTAACTAAATAGCTATCAAAAAACATTACAATAAAACGCCCCTTATACATCTATTTCCTCAACATATACATATACCTAAATAAAATTGAAGTGTTTGTCTGTGATTTCAAAATAACTGTTTTTTCAAGTATATGTAGAGCTATTTATATGTTACCATTCCTATTTAATAATTTTATCTGTCTGTCTTTCTCTTAAAAATAATCGTAAAATTTTACGATGCGCGCGCATACCGACAGCCAAAAATCGACATGATGAAGTTAGCTGCATTCCTTTTACGAACAGAGAGTTGTGTCATGCAGGATGAAATCTTAAGCTATTTTTTTCTATTACGCCAAAGAAGTATAACTTCTCACTTGCATACATAAGTACACACACACGTTTTTTTATCTATTAAAAACGTATATAGGGACACACCCAAGCGAAGCGAGGGTAAGTCACTGGTAATTAATTAATATTTTAATTTTAAATAATATGACCATATTATAAGCTTATAAAGATATATCAACATATGTTAATAATAAATCTAATTAAAATTCACAATTTAAAAACAAATTAAATGAATTAAATATTCTAACCAAATATAAACTCTAACAGTTCTAATATAAGATGGAGCATGTTTCTAAATTGATTTAAAGTCCAGACGAGATTTACACAAAGGTCCAATCTCACCGTTATACTCGTATCTTAATTGCCGAATATTGTCTCGCAAGGGATCGCTAAACCGTTAAAAGGATCTGTTACTGTTAAGTGCTAGATCGAGGGTTCGATTTCCCGATGTAATTCGATTTGCCAATTAGGAGTTTAGTTCAACTTCATCTTAAGGTAAGTTGAAACCTTTGTATTGTTAAGACTGTTTTAATAATATATGTAATATATTCAATGGGAAGTGTACTTAAAATCTATTGATTATAATAGTAGAGTCTTATAATAAATTATAAAGAAATTAGATAAATAACATTATTAAGTTGATTTGTGTGCTATCATATGTGTTACCCACACATATATAGTACCTAATAGTAATGAGCCATCTTAACTTTTCTAGATTAATTTTTTCAATACTTATAATATAATATACATTATAAAAGTTATTGTAACATGTGCTTCTCTAAGATACCTGCTTAAGAGTATCTATAAAGATTTAACCAAATATTTTCAACGTCTTACGAGTGATTATACTTGAAAATATTAATTTTCTATATTATCGATGATTATAATATCTTTTAGTAAAAACAATTACTTTATACCTACTATATATACAAGAAAAAGCAAATACATACTACATATATCTACAAAATTCAGATAACAATAGCATAAGTATAAATTAAATTAACCTTAACATTCGATATAAAAGGGACATTTCTAAGCAAGTACCGAACTCTTTCAGTAGGCGTGGTTATCGGATATAAACGGCGTATCCGTATATCCGTGTATAGCTATATCCGCGCATATCCGCGTGGGCGGATCAGCCGGATCACCAACAGGTGGGGGATGAGCCGCCCGCCGATCCGCCCACTACCACGTGCTTAACGCTTTATTACTCTAGCTTTGGATTATAGCTATCACGTTACGTTGTTTTATACGTTTATTTATTGTGAAGTGTTCTATTTGTTGATATATATATATATATATATATATATATATATATATATATATATATTATAACTTAAAGAACTTACATGAAATTTGTTTGTAGTACGTTATTTATGTAAATGTTCCATCACATTGTGTGTTTATTATTTTAATAATAAATAACGTGATATTAGTAAATAATTTATTTTATTACATAAAATGTAATAAATAAAGCCAATTTCCAAAGGGCTTTCTAAGGTAAAACGAACTAATATTACTAAAAGATGGACAAATTATGAGCCGATTGGATCACTAATGTGAATTTATTAGGCCATTTTACAATTTATTGATGAAAACATTCGGTTACAAACTTGTCGGGTGTCATTAATAATGAATCAATCTGCTTTGAATCGACGTAGTTTTAATACCTTTGGCAAATAAGGTATTATTGGATAGTAATATATTTATTTTATGGTAACCAATGGAAATGGGGTAGTCGTTTTGAAATTGAAAGTTTTTGTTATAACAAATGTAAATAAGTATACTAAAGTACATTGGTTGTTGAATTACGATTTGGATAATTTTAATTTTTGTGTCTATAAAAGTTCACTATGAAGAATCTAAAATATTTAAACGGGCAATTCTCGTATATTTATATATTTATTTATTTATTTATTTATTTATGCCAGCGATCTCAGAAACGGCTCTAACGATTTCGCAGAAATTTGGTGTGTGTGGGTTTTCGGGGGCGAAAAATCGATCTAGATTAGTTTTATGTCTGGGAAAACGCGTGTTTTCGAGTTTTCATGTGATTTTCTTTTGCATTATTCCACGTAAAATATGATCGATAATTTCTATAATATCATAGCTCATAAGCATCGTGGTCAAGCGGCCAAGGCGCAAGATAGACAATCACATATGTCCGGGATCGAATCCCAGTCGGGAAAGTTTTTACTCTTATTTTACTCTTATTTTTTGTATTTATTCAAGTTTTAAGTATTTTTTATGAAAAAAAAAACGATATAACAAAAAAAAAACTCCAAGCGAAGCTCGGTCACCCACGAACTGTATTATTACACTGCAATGACATCAAATTTATTCACATTACAAAACATATAAATTTGCTGACTAACAGGCAGACCTTAAATTGATCAAAGTTGAATTAAGAAGTTAACTATGCAAATCGTAACTTCGTATTTTATGTTATTGTTAAAAATGTATGTACCTACTACCTACAATTATTAAGTTCATAATTGAAATTTGGAACCTCGTTTGTTCAGTTGATTAATAATAAGAAATGTGGATATAAAATATGACTGTCTGACTCAGTGGTATCCTATCAAGTTTCGACGTCTTAATATATTAGATTCAACTCGCCAGCAATTATCAAAATATTATAAAATCATGGTTTTATCAAGTAATTAATCATTATTTTCTTTTGTTAAGAAGAAAAAAGGCTGTGTAATGAGTGCTAAGTTAGCTCTACGTACATTTAATGAGAAAAAATATATTACCATATTATATAACATCCAGCTACATACAAAGTTAATAATTCTCGCGTATCCCGGTTATTTGTCGGCATAAGAGGCAAATTAATAGTCCAAACTTCTTGGATTCCGCACGCCTTACTCCGAACTTGTTCACCAATTAATTTATTGCACTAACTTTGAGTTCTTTACTCTATACATGTATGATACGACTTGCTTGCTAGCTTTAAAATGAGTTGTTAAATCTTTTCCTCTTAATGAGAATTAAAGTTCGAAACAATAGATATTCGATAAAATATCCACTTGGGTGTAGGCTACATAGACCACTCATATGAAATTATTAGGAATGTTCACGATTTGACAAAGATATACATATATGTACATATGTATAGGTACTAGGTACGTAAAAGGTATTTTTTTAAATGTAATTAAATAGTTGTTTTAGGATTAATAAGCAACAGTCTCATATATTTGAATAAAATCATCAAAATCCAATTTAGTAGGATAAACAAATAAACATAACATAACCTACACATGTATTAGAAACTTAAATTCCATACATTAATTTTATTTATTCATCATACTTAGGAGTACGTCAAAGTATTCACTACACGTGTCAATCTGTAGCTCTTAAGAGAAAGCTATAAATAAATTCTAACGATAATTTCCATATATATTCTTCGAATGTCTTCGAAAACGAAGCTAGCAATTCCTTCTATGCCAGTAAACATAACGACAATAAGAAAACACCGCTAATAAAGTAAATCACGCGTATACTCCACGGCAATTCTAATTAGCCCTTCCTTATTTATGATTCATAAGCCGATGAACAATAAATTCTCAGAATCTTTCCGTCCCACATGTGTACTAAGCCTTGGCATTAGCGAATGTTGAATGTTGGTTCTCGCCTAATAAGAGACGGGATGTAAGGAATCGCTCTGATTACTATATTATTTATTACGCTACGTGCCGCTCTTGTAAACGCTTCCTAATTCTCCAATCTACGGCGCCGTCTTAGAATCTTGCGCCTTTAATACGAAATATCGTTTCCTCCAATCCTTGAAGAGAACTCGTTATAATTTAATGTGAAAAGGTTCTAAACGTACAACAATCTATCAAAATTAGCGATTAGCGGTTACAGATGCTTTTTATAAATTGCCGTATTAATAAATTGTATAGATTACTTATCTTACTTAGTTTGGTTCTCAAGATGTTTTTGAGAATTTATTTAGCTATCCAGATTCACCTTTATATTAGGCTTTGTTTACGCATAGATCTAAAAAAAATATATCAGAAATGACATATTACGACGCTTATGAATCATAAGTCATTAATCTTGAACTACATTACTACTGGCGTAACGATTGTAGAGTGTCACCACATTAATATAGAAGCAATAAGCTCTATGAAGATATGGAAAAACAAGACAAAGTCACACAAGTGGATTATTTTTATTTATTATTATTATTATACAATACGATTAACATTAAATTATTCTGAAGATTAGCATAAATTTAATATATAAAAGCTAATAAAATTATTATTTCACTAAAATGGCAACTGATACTAAAATCTCTTTAAATTTAATTATTCCCCATAATTCTTTTTCTTTAAATCTGTACGGTACGAGTCTGTCTCAGTGGAAGATATAAATAAGCTATTCAGAAAAAAAGAATAATAGAAATCAACTTAAAATTTTTAAAGACATAACATACACAAAAAAAGCGCGCGTGTGTGTGTATGAACGCACGTAAGAAGTTATACTTCTTTGTCGTTACAGAACAAAAATAGCTAAAGATTTCATCCCGTATGTCACAACTCTCTGTTTGTAAAAGGAATGATAAATTAATAAATAAAATATTCGTAATCGACCATTAGCCGTGCTATAAGCTCTCATAACTTTATCAGATCTTTTTATATTAAATACTATTTATTATATAAGAGAAACAAAAACATTTATAATAGAAAAAAAAGTCAAATATGAATTGCGAAATTATCAAAGTAAAAGAACGTAAACTTATCGAAATGAAGCTTGTAACTAAATAACAAATAATAAGTATACTAACCTATTCCATCTAAACATGTTTTTCCGACATAATGAATCCATTATTGTCATATCCACGCTTTTCACTCATTTTTCTTTATCACTATGATCTAATTATAATAATTTTCCTCACTGAACACAAAAAAAAAATCCTTGAAATTGTTACATAAAACTGATGAATATGTAAAGATAATACATAAATATAATACTTATAAAAATATTATTATTTATTTATTTATTGTTCAAAAAAAGGGTGCATGTTAAACTTTGACGCGCGGTTGAAGTAAACTTCTTTGGCAAATATCGCAATTAAATTAAAACGAATCAATAATTAAATAAGGCATATTAGGCATATTACAATCATATTATATTTATATAATATCATTTAAGGAAAGAATATAATATTATATTCATAGCAACAAACAGTTATCAGCTAACTTCATCATGCTGCTTTTTGGCTGTCAGTGTGCGCGCGCATCGTAAAAATTTTACTCTTATAATTTTTACCAAACGTCCCAAAAGAAGTATAACTTCAAAAAAAGACAAAAGTCAAATAAAGTGTAAACTCTTTAATAAAATTAAGTCAATACGCTGGTTAGCGTCACATAATCACTGTAGTTGATTTTATAGATAAATTACTTAGTTTAATGAACTTCAATTTATTTACACGGATATTAACTTCGCAAATTATCTCATGAAGTTGAAAAATAATCAAGGGAACGTTGCAACATTTGAAAAAATAAACGGATAATTATTGAAAATTGTCCATGTACCCAAAAAACATTCAAATATATTTAATCATGGACGAAAACATTACTTATTCAATATTATTAATAACTAATGTAGGATTAACAAAGGAAGTACATAAATAATTATTTTTTTAACACTTATTAGCAGCCGAAGCTCGGAATCCGATAGATAACTTATTAAGTCGAGAAATATTATTAATAGAAAAAAAAGTTTTAAATAAAAGTTGTAGGTAATTGAAGGACATAACTTTGATAATAAATAGAATTGCATGAGAATGAACGGTTAGGGAGATGATCGCGAAAAACCGACGAAGGTAGCGAAATTTGTGAGTTTCGAGCGCGATATCTCGAGAAATATTAATTTTAGAAAAAAAACTTTTCAGTAGAAAAGATAGAAAATTTAATTTAAAAGAGAAAATATATTTTAATATATTTTTATATTTTATATTACTATAATTTTATACATTTTTTTTACGTAGGATAAGATGTTATGGAGATATTGAATAAAACGCCTTTTTCACGATAGCGGCACCAGCGCCTTTCGAGCGACCCCTCAGACTTGGCTTTAGGCTTAGAAAATGCCCCTTTATCGACTAACAATGTCGCGTAAATTGCTTTATTTTATATAAATTTCGCCGTTTTTTTTTCTATTTTGACTGGACTAATGTATAAAATACAAAACAAATACTGGCATAGCAAAAAACTTCAGAAAAAGTTAACAGACTACATACATACATGTATTTAAATAAACTCATTACTAATTTTTTGAAGTTAATGTGACATGACCATGTGACTATTATCTTATGTGGTTTCCTTTTATAGGATTTTAATATTTTGGCATTGAACAGTAGAAAATGTATGATGACATTTTCTGCAATAATCTTTCATATTTGTATTTTTTTTTTAATTATTTCTCCAATTTCTTAATAATAATTAAAAATAATTAATATTATATAACAAATAAAATACCCAACCATTATAAAATCATAACAAAGTTAACAAAACGCTATTGAATAACGTTCATATTTTGTCGTATCTCTCGTTATTGCCGAAGGGGATGAAATAGAACATCGACAAAAATAGAAAGAGCATATGCGGCAAGTAGAGCGCAAATAATTCTCCAATTTTTTAAATTAATTATGAACGAACAAATAAATGACTCAGAAATTAAATGAAATTTTACTTACTATATATGCTGTAAAATAAAACTGTAAAATTAACTTAAATTAAATAAAAAAGTATAAAAAATTACAAAATAATGTCCGCACAGGAGTTTAGATCTACTAACTCGGCTTATTTTGAAAATTTATTCTCTGCGAAAATATTTTTTTTTAATTTTATATTACAATTAATAAGCTATAAAGTTTTAATTTTAGCAAGTTTGATTTAAAGGTGCTCATTTTTGAAACTGCTTTCAAACTTCTACAACGGCGCGAAAGCATATAGATTTAATTTACTCATAAATATTATTTAAAAGAACTATTTATTATAATTCATCTAATTTCATCACATTTGTTTTATGGTTTTTCTGATTTATCACTTGTTCTATGGATAAAGTATAGAAAATGCCTTATACACCACCTTTGAGCTTACGCCTTGAGACCGCTTTAGTGTTAATTATAATGAATATTTATATTGTTTGTGCATTTACTTTAACTTGAAAATTGTATAAGAACTCGTGTGTGTAAGCAATGAAAAGTTTAAATTGGATGACGTGACGGAGTTGATATATCCCAGTTTATATTAAAGCTATTTTGTTTAAACTTTTGTAACTTTTATCGAATTTAGGCTACGTTTACTAAAAGTTTTGTATCTTTTTCAATTAAATTATTTATATATGTACATATATGTATAAGAAGTCGCTCTTCTTTTCGGCACTTATATTTTATAAAATTATAATATTGTAAGAGGTCACCAATAAAACTTCAACTTCTTCCTTGCATTCTTATATTCAGTACTTTTATAATCGTCAGTACGTTTGTCCGTATAAAAGCTACCACCGGTTCGGAAAACAGTGCTGCTGAGAAGAACCGACAAGAAACTCTACAGTTAATCTTTTAAATAATGAGTTACATAACTTTTTACAACAAACATTTTCAGTATTACAAACAATCTACAGGATGGTACCGACATCTGCCCCTCTGACAAGCGCGGGGAAAACAAAAGAATATCCGCGTTCTTTTTATTTTTTTAAATACATTCTTATCGGCCAATATCACATAACCACATGCCATAGACATACATAAATCATTACAAATTAATCAAATATATTATTGTCCATTAAAACGCTCAATTATAAAAGTGCAACCTTACAATATTTATACATGTTATATAACATTTTATTTTTTTAAATATTCTATAGGCTTACGAGTTAAATAAATTAAATTAACAAAAAAAAAAAACTCTTATGCTACTTGTAGTAAAAAAAAATAGAAATTAAAACTACATAGGTACATACCTATTTACTAAACACCATATAATTGTGTATTTTATTATGGTTTTTAATATACAAGTAGATAAAAAAAATCATAGAGGACATTTTTAGTTCATATCTATATATTCATAGCTGCGCAGGCCTTAACCATCGACCGTCTTGGAGGCGCCATCTTTCATCCACTAACCGTAATCTACGACGCACTGAATTATTATTTATAAGGTAATTACAAAAACACTCTCACGCGTGCTATCTCTAATGTAATTTATGGGGGGATAAACGACGATGGGTAATTTTTGCATATCCCCCTACCTCGTATCGCAAAATTGAATGATAACGTCTTAAGTCTTATGAGTTAAGGTTAAATGATGATAGATTTACCTGACATTAGCTTTGAGATTTTATTATGAGACCGTAATACTTTCTAGTAATGTAAACCCCCACATATTACTACCCTGAGTGTTTATACCCACTCGATTTTAAATATTTCTAATACTTAATATTATTATTTTATGGTGTTTATTTATCTCGTATGATTTTACTGAATTAAAGATTTTTTAAATTAATTAAGAGATTTTGTTTTTGAAAAATGATAAGCTTATGAATATTTTTGATAAAACATATACACGTTTTCAATTTATCGTGACTTGTTATAGAGAATTTCTTAGATATCATCCATATATTTACATTTAAAATCGGATATCGATTAATAAATTGAAAATATCCTCTTCCTTTAAATACACATGATCGTTAAACTGTCACTAAAATTAAAATCCATACCTCAGGGAGCACGTGAAAGTTTATTATCGGTTTCCGCTAAACGTATCCGAAGTTATTTTGCATGTAGCCGAGATAGCGTGTGTTGCAGTTTGAAAGAAACTCATGAATTATGGCTCTCTGCCTACATATCTGCTAACTTTACTCAGAATAAGAATACTGGAAGTGAATATTAAAGCACAATCTAAATTATCTTGATACATTCTATCTTTTTTAACTATAAGGAATTTAGAAATATACTATTCAGCCTATAATAACAATTATAATAGATTTTAGTAACTTATATTTTTTCCTCCTGACTCGGTTTTTATTTATATTATTTGTAGTTTACGCTTAACATAGAATTTAAAATACATCTTTTGAATATTTGCATATTCATACTAATATTAGAAATGTGAAAGTGTATTTGTTTATTTGTCTTTTTTTCACGTGGAAACGGAATAACTGATTGGCGTGATTTTTAGTGTGGAGACAGTTGGAGCGCTGGAGAGTGACATAGGCTATTTTTTACCGCGGGAGATTATCTCATTCTCAAGGGAAAACACGTTATAATACAACCCAAAAAATATGCATGATCACAATTACTTGAAACTTGGTGTTAATGCTCTTAAATACAATTAAATATGTGTTTTAGCATTTTTCAATATTCATCCCATAAAGGGGTAAAATGGGGCATGTAATTTTGTATGAAACCTATCTTTTTATAGTTTTTTTTGTAGTTTTAGCACGAACGAAGCCGCGGGTTCTGCTAGTAGGTATATTAATCGTATTAAAAATATTCAATGACTTTGAAGTATGAAGCTACATAAAAGTTTAAAATAAATATACCTGCACATATATCAACTTGTTTTTATATGTTCCAACCAAAAATGTAAATGTTTATGCATAACTCTAAGAATAATAGCCCTTTGACACTAAATACCTCTTATGGGAACTACATCCGCTCCGTAAAGAAAATCATATTCATAGAGACGATAAATTCCCATCCAAGCAACGCACACCTCTTTAATCGTATTATTTTAATATACGTAAACCAAGAATTGCAGTCTATCCTTTTCTAACATATTCTATCGTGAATACTTCCATCTCTCTTGGTTTTCGGAGGATATCTTAATAAGATTCATGAAAGGACCCCATATTTTATATCCGACTCTGTCCTCTATCTTCTTATATTATCCCGCAAGAAGAGCGCCTTTGAAATATGTGCTTGCTTGGGAATTTCCGATCTTTCAATTACACCTTTGTCGAGTTTCAAATATTTTGAAAATTTTAACAAAGATAAAATGGTCGCATCAACACTTTCTAATATCAGTAAGCATAAAATTATGTAATATACAACTTAATGACATCTTACTAGTCATTGTAGGAGGTCGTAGGTTTGATTATCATGCAGTGTACGGCGTTACTACGAGATAATCTATTTACGACAAAAGTTCTATAACTATAGATTCGACCTCTGTGTCAATAATAATGACTATTTCAATAAGATCTTCCAAAAAATATTTTGAGTACTTATTCGGCTTTGTTACAATTTTATTATATGTATAAATATTATATATATAAAAAAATTAAAAAAAAAAACTTGTGTATGTACTTATGTGCGCACGTAAGAAGTAATACTTCTTTGGCGTAACAGAATAAAAATAGCTAAAGATTTCATCCCGTATGTCATAACTCTCTGTTTGTAAAAGGAATGCAGCTAACTTCATCGTGTCGTTTTCAGCTAACTTCATCATGTCGCTTTTTGCTGTCGGTGTACGTACGTAGGTTTTCCAAACATGCCAAAAGAATTATAACTTCAAAATACTTCTTTATATGCCTCGTTAAATTATCACATCATTATGGATATTGCGTGGCTAAGGCAATATCTCTGTGTAGCTTAAAAGTTTCGTTCGCAGGCGCGCAGCCGATATTAAATAAAGTTACGGCTATAAATATTCCTTCAGTTAACTCTGGAACAACGTAAACCTATATTATATTAGAAAATATGAAAGAATCTATATTTTATATGAATATACTAGATCTACTCAAAAATAGCCAAATAATTGACAATATTCATAAAACTTTATTATAAGTATAAAAACTTATAAGTATAAAATTGAATGTCAGTCTGTGATATTTAAGACAGTAGCTTTTATTTTAACTCACATATTTATGACGACACGTTTGCTTCAGTTTATAGTGACTTGCTGTGCCAGCGATCACGGGTTCGAGTCCCGCTGGGGGCATTCATTTGTGTGATGAGCACGAATGTTTGTACTCCAGTCATGTGTTTATATTTATAATATGTATTTATTTAAAGTTATATATGTGTAGTGTATTAACTATCTGGTATCCATATCACAAGCCTCGTAGCTTACCATGGAACTAGATAGTGCTGTGTGTTAATGTCCCAACATATTAAAATATTGTTATTAAAATATCTATTGTTGTATACAAATGTACGGCTTGTCTAAATATACTGTGTCAGTGAAGACCATCTTAAAAAAGTATTTTAGTGTTCGTAGCGTAGCAGAATAGCTTAAACGCTTTTAACGAGACTCTTACTAGGTAGAGCGATATTGGCTACTATTTATCAGTAACATAACTACGAATGAGAGCAATTGAAGAAGGATAAAAATAAAACTTAACTATAAATAAAATATCGCTTGTCAAATTCAAAACATTATTTCATTAACATTATATTTTATATATAGGTGATGCATATCGCGGAATTTTTATTAAAGTATTTGCTATCGATATCAAGTTTTACGGTTGTTATTTTAAAATCCATTAAAAATTACCGTTTTGTGACAGTATAAAAATTCTCCCTTTATCACCACTATATCAGCACGCAAACTTTTTTCATAGACTCCTCATCGGGGGCGCGGTAATTCCTCGGGTCGTAAATCTTTACTTTAAGAGAAAACCAGGGGGAGGATTAAAGATCAGTAATCTTACGTACAGATGAGTTATGGCCGCAGCCGCGATTCTCTTTATTGTAACTTTAAGAAACTAAGAGGAGATTTTGTTAAGCGTTCGAAATTAATTTAGATAATGATTAATGGTATCTCCTGTAAGCAGGAAACTCCCGTGGGCCTCGTATTTGCATAATTGGGAATATACGTATAAACGTTAATTTAGCTGTTCGAATGCTGATTGTGTTGTTATGGTAATAGGCCGTCTTGATAGTATTTTCATATAGTAATATTTCATATCATACTTTGTTTTTAGCAGAATACTTATCTTCACTAATATTATAAAGCTAAAGTGTTTGTTTGTTTGTTTGTTTGATTGAACGCGCTAATCTCAGGAACTACTTAATAGAATTGATTTTTTTTGTGTTGGATAGTCCATTTATCGAGGAAGGCTTTAGGCTGTATACCATCCCGGAAAAATATACGGTTCCCGTGGGATAGAGTTGTTTTTGTCTAGAGACGAACCCGAAGCGAAACGAGGGTGAGTCGGTAGTAAAAAATAAAATCTTAAAAATAGTGGATGATACTGTTCACATAATACCATAAATGTGAAAGTTTGTCAATGTCAATCGGCTCAATGGTGGAGTGAAAAGTTAAAAGGATTCCTTTTATATGACAAAATACGCAGGATATAATATTATTGTACAAAAAGAATACTAACGTATTTAGGGCTTAAGCGAAACATTAATGGATTGCTACTATATTATACCTTATGTTATGATGTATGTACATCCATACGTAAAGCCGTAATACATTTTTATAGAAAATTTTCATTGTTCATTCTCATAGAAATTCGTACAAAGTACGTTGAGTGGATACATTTTGCATCAAATACTTGTATGATTAATATTACAAAGAGTCGCATGAAGAGGGAATTGAATCTATGACCTCCTAATGACCTATTATTTTATATTATATATGTACAATCGTTAAGTTTTTTTTTTGAAAAATATTTTCTAACTTAGACTAAGAAACTAAAATTCCTCTGTCAATCAGTGTTAAATAAAAAATAAACTTTAAACTCTTAGCCAAACCATTTATTTGTTCGCGTTTAGATTAAGATGTTAAGTGGCTAAAGTAATTTGTCATGGCGTACTTTATCACGCCCATCATCCAAACGGCGGCGTTTATTCATAAATCTTACGGTATTATTTGGAAGGTGAAACAACAAACATTACCGGTATAAATCTGCAACGTATCTCGGTTGCGAGTTATGCGCTTTACACACGGTTCTTTAGAATTTATAAATCATTAAATGAAAAAATGTTTTGTTCTCGTAAAATACAGTGTTATGTAGTTTTTTAAGTAAAACTTCTTTACGCACGCTTGACTTGGGGGGTAAGCTGGTGAAAGCGTTACAAAAAAAATCTACGTACGTTTGTTGCCATGGTAACCGTTGTTATTGTCTGACAAATGATATAATATTATATTCTTTCCTTAAATGATATTCTATAAATATATGATTGTATTATGCCTAATATGCGTTCCTCCTAATTATTTGAATCATAAATTGAATTTCATAAAGAGTACGGATAACCTACAGAAGTTTTACTTCTTGCGCGTGTACAGATTCATACACGCACTCTTTAATTTTTTATATTAGTAAACGAATTTTTCAATCACTTCAGTAGTTTCCGAGATACAAAGTACGTTACTTCTTCATTATAATATAAGATTTAGATCACGTTTTTTAAAACGTAAGCGGGTAAAATTTTCTGTAAATTTCAAAATGTTACTTCAGATCAAACACATCTATTTTAAAAAAAATGTATTACTTACTTAATAATTAATTATAATTTGTTAATGAATTATTTGATAAAGATTTTTAGACTTAAATAAGGATATTTTTATAATATACCTAAAACCAAAAACAACTTTTCTAACCTAGCCTTTCTTCACATTGTGATAATTTTATTTAATCTAAAATAGACAAAAAAGAAGATTTTGAGCAGTTTTCTATCGGTTAATATTATGTACCTACATTTATATAACTAAGATAAACCTAACATATAGATATTATTGGATATAAATATATTAGATATGTTAGATATGCTTTTGTTTTGCATTTCCTACAGCAGTGTGTCACGATTGTTATCTGGTACCGTCGCGCCATAAGACAATAGTAACGCAATAATAAAAATGTTGAATAGCCGTAATGATATTGTTACTGCGATGCATTGTGCTATGATAACGGATAAACTGTACCCAAAAGACTATATACTATAGCGTTTTATGAATTATTATGGTTTTATCTACGTAAAAGATTTTTCGTATATTGTAAGGAAAATATAATTACCATAACCTACATAATTCTTATTATAATTGCAATTGCTTAGACTAATGCCAATCACTTTCATTTGAATATTTTTTGACTTAAATATTATATATAAAATAAAATAAAATAAATTGATACTCTTAGCAATAAATAAATACTTTATATTACTTAATATGCTTGCTTCGCTCAAGTGTTTTCCTAGGATTCTAATGGTATCCTTTGTGTTACTCTAGGTCTATCTATAGTCTATTTGTATACTAAACATCCAAATCCATCATTTGTCATTTATAATATTGGCCAATGTAATAAAAATTACACTTCACTAGTAGAAGTAAGATCACTATTTTAGAAAGAAAATGTCTCAGTTTTGTAAAGAAGTGCTGTATAAAATTTGACATTAAGTTACTTGCAGTTAACAAGATATAAACTTTCACGTTTTATCGTAGCCTACGTATTTGAATGGGAACAATTAAATGATGACCACGCAGATATAACCATTTAATATCACCAAAATTTTAAACACGAAACTCCTTACAATAATATTATTTTGTAGAAAAAAGGTTGAAGCTTAGAGTTTCGTATATTGCATTTACGACAGCCATCACGGCTCTTCACGTTCCGTAAACATATATTTTCAGCGTTTATTATCCATTCTTACTTATCTCACGGTATTGTTAAAGAGCATGATGACTTAGGAACTGAAAGTACCATTAAGCAGCTCTATTCATGTTAAGGGTGGATGGGGGACGGGGGTATACAAATAAAAAGGAGTTGTTTAAAAATATAACAAGCGGGTATTCTGGTAGATAAGGTGGTTGCGTTTCCGGCGTCTTCCCCGTCACCGAATTATTTCAGTGATTCGACGAAACACGATGTCGAGTCGCTGTCGCATTCAACACTCTATCTTTAAAAATTTTAGGGATGTTCCCTATTTGAGAATATACGTAGGTACTTATGTTTTATAGAAACTTTTATAACTAATAATCTTAATAATGTCTATTATTTTGTCATAGCTTTTTTCACTATATTAATTATTTAGTATTGAGTTTACTCAATGGTTTTAACCATGAAGTTTACAATCTATTAAAATTATCCATGCTTTGCAAAATAACTAATTATTAAGAAGTGTAGAAATCGACATAGAAATAAAAATAATAAAACATACATTAATTTATATTATGTACAGATTTGAACAACAGTAATATTTTAAAATAAATAATACGGGCTTTTTCTGTAGTATTTTTAATATTTAAAATTTTTAGCTTTATGAAAAAAATTATAAATGAATACGATGGACAACACATTCAACTTTAGTGAAGTCTATAGTATGATTTTATCGTAGAACTGTATTTATCGATATAATTTTGCACGGTATGTAGCGTAACTAGCGACAGATCTCTAAAGAGCGACCGTGTCAGATGCCCGCCGCTGTTTCTTAATTTCCTCTCGCCGAGATAAGATTGGCTTTTAGCTTTTTATTGAATTTTCTATGTTATATACTGACTTTACAACTCACTCTGAAATGACATTTATTTTTTTAACAGATAACAAAGTTAAGTTATTTAATTAAAATTATTGTAATGTTTCCTTCGAATTTAAGAGAACTTTTTTATATCTTTTAAAAAAAAATACCTGTTTAAGATTTTTTTTCATTTACCTTCTTAAATTAGTAAAATAATTAGTAAAATAAATTAATTAAATTAGTATAACTATTTCGACTAGAAAATCCCCACTCAATTCACTAAGAACCTAATTACCCTGCAAGTTTGTTGGATATATTTTTCAATATAGTACTTTTGTCTAGTTTATCCAATATACTTAAATAATAATTAGCCTATATATTTTTAAAAGAAGCCTTTAATTTTTTAATACATTTCATTAATAATAAACAAAGATATTTTTATATTAACATAAAATATTAGTAAGAATTCAGAGAAACGACATAATCTATTGTCCATTTTTCAATTTTTTCATTCACTATCACAATGAGGGAGGCTGTTGCACATTATTCCTCGTATCTGTGTAATGTGTTCGAACATAAGAATCCCGAATATATTTGCGTTATCTTCGTAAACCGCTTTAGCTACGACTCTACATTTCCGTTGAGCACATTTGACGTGATGGTTCTGCTTTCCGCTGCACTTTTATCTTCTCTTTAATGACTTTACTTATATATATACCTAATATATATTTACAAATTTTAGTAAGATTCATAGAAATATAGATATTTTTTCTCTTACTTATTTAGATATAAGTACATACTAATTAGAAAATGGAGTATTTAGGTAAAGAAACTTAAGATAAAATTTTTAAAACCCCTTACAGAAGAAAGCTACCCACATTTATTTCAAAACTTATTTTAATTTGAAAGAAGGTTATTTAAAAAGGTGATAAAAGATTAAAAATGTACTATTGTATCTCATTTTTTGAAGTCGGTCAACAAATAAGTAAACACTTAATTAATTCTAATTTACCAACATAAAAAAATATTATCTGTAAAAATAAAAATAAAACGTTTACTCCTGTGACTGTTGGAGTGAATAAAATACAAATTCAAAAGAACCACACCTCGGAATAATCGGACAGATTCTTTGAAACAGGCGATTTAATTTAGAAAAACTCAAAAATTATCTTTTAATTGCTCAATGCGGTGCGGAGGGACGGTCGAATTAAATAAGATAATCGTGTTACAGTTGACACCTCACTGTCAAAATGAATAGGGGATGGTTTAGGGGTTCGAAAGTAGGCTGGATAGGCGTAAACTTTGGAAATGCAGATCAAAGTTTTTTACAATATAAACAATTATTTTACTCTTACATAACACTTAACATAAATGATTTTGGTAATTTTAACGAAATTGATCCTGACTGAGCCACTTCAATTACTGTAATGCACAGTATTACAAAGTAATACCATGATGTAATTGTAGATTAAGTATAATATATACAAGTATAGTATAGTCATACAACTTAAAAAAAAAACGTGTGTGTGTACATACTTACGTACGCAAGTAAGAAGTTATACTTCTTTGGCGTAACAGAACAAAAGCAGCTAAAGATTTCATCCTGTGTGTCACAACTCTCTGTTTGTAAAAGGAATACCGCTAACTTCATCATGTTACTTTGAACTAAATTCATCATGTCGCTTTTTAGCTGTCGGTGTGCGCGCGCATCGTAAAAATTTTACTCTCATAATTTTTTCCAAACGTGCCAAAAGAAGTATAACATTAAAAATACTTTTTGGTTACTCATTTCATTGATACACGTCGGTGTTTCCTATAAAAACATCTTTATCGTTAAAGTGAGGTACTGATTAGCCCCCACGCTTAGCTGTCCTTAGGGATGTAATTAAACAATTTTGATGAGTGCTCGTTAAGAATTCACTTGTATTGTCTGAAGGGACCGTAACAGCAATAACAATTGAGGTTTTAATTCTTATTTAGTGCTTTACTTAAACAATGAATTGCTTTAATGACACTAAATAAAAATTTTATATCTAGAGTATAATTATTTAATTTTCATTTATTGTTTTATGCAATTTTCTTATAAAGGAGATGGAGATAGAGAGGGAATATTCTAGCTTTCCGCCTATATAAGGTAATGTTGAGACAGGAGGACAGTGCATTTGCCGTGATTGATTAAAATCGGTTTTGAGTACATTAGTGAGCAGTGTCAATCTTAAGACTTAACTACATTTCTTATGACGTTTGATAATAACTGAAGACTGTCGTTTCCAAGTTATGTTTTATTAGGTAGCTTTGTCCGTGACAGTTTCTCTTCAAGGATTAACGCAGATCATCGTAGTCCTATCCTAAAGAAGCTATATATATAGAATCCTAAAGAATGAAATTGGCCTGCAGTCGCTTAAGTGTACGTTGATCCGCGAGCTGACAGACAATGGTATACATGACAGAAGTAGAAACAGTAAACAGTTAAGCCAGCGGCGCAGACGGTGGGTGAGCGTGGGATCTTTTCACCTGAGGCCGTGGTAAACACGACTCGGGAAAATTATAGATATCGATTAAGAGATGTTTATTACTGCTTTTTTAATATTAATAATTTTTTCAGTTGTGCTTTTTATTCGTAAATTTTATGCTTCTTATATGATTGTAGGTAGTTTGGTTATATTTTTATCTCTCGTACATTTTATTAGTCTATCTATATGTATGTATGTGTGTTTCAAATTAAAAAAAATGGATTCACTATTTAAATAATTTGGTAAAACCTTTTTTGCTGTCCTTGTCAATCTACACACATATAATTATTTAATAATATTAGATTTTGGAATTGGTAATAACCACCCTATGTAAATACACTCGGTGGATGCATAAGTGCGATTTAGCAAGATGTCAGGGTGTGCGGCGTTACTCATGCGTTAATTTCGTCGCGACAAATTAATTCGAACACAGATTTAGTTGAGAATAAAATGTACGTGCTTTGTGCCACTCGCGATAATGTCATGCGTCCATAATATTCTCAGCAGAATGTATTATAAAAGGATATCAGTATGTTTATTTTGAAAATTATGTTAAATATTTAGTAAACAAGCCTTTGTTGTTGAGGTAAAAGTATAACTGAGGAGCTTCTATGTCCACTTCTGGAACAGAGTATTTAGGACTCAGTAGTATTAGGTGTATTCAGGATCAGTAGGTAAGACTTAGTAGTACGCAGATTATTCAGGATCAGAGCAGAGCATTTAGGACTCCATATTATTTCGTTGTCAAAGAAGTAAGATGAATATGCCTTTCAACTCGATACTTTTATAATTAGTTTTGATAAATATTAAAAAATGATTACAAATTAATTTTCAAAAATTGACAGTTGTACAAATCAAATAAAAGCTTGCAATTCTGAGTCTATATTGTTACGTTATAACATTTAAACTCTTAACATTTATAATGTTGAATATCTAATCTAAGTCTAAAAACGTATATGTAACGTTTAAAATTGGGGTAAACAGGGGTGTGATATGGGATACACATTCTTTACAAGATATTTATTTGAATTATTATGGAATAAAATGCATTTAATGAAATGAATAATTTCTCCAGAATCAATAACTCAATCATTAAATAGCAATAATAACAAAAATATTGATTTTTCCATTTGACACTTATTTTTTTTTTATTTTATTTTGTGATTTTATTCTATTAAGTAATAAAATTTTTATGATAATAATCAATGTTTTTTTTTTTCATTTTTATCGAAAGATAGAATATGTACTAAATAGTTTGAGTTAGACATGAGCTTCTGCCAACGCGTTCGACATTTTTTGTAAATAATACAAAGCATGAAAAAAAAATATATTTTTCATTGTAAAATATTCAAAATTATAACAAACTGTGTTTCTTCTTGATTACGTTTCGATCACTCGAATAAATGAAAGAAGGATAATTGAATATCCCCCGATTGGCTCAGAAGCAATGAATAAAAAATAAGCCGCGGTTCAACCTCACAAAAAGAGGGGAGTAAAAAAATAATATTATCCCGTGGAAATGAATTAAGTATCTCACAGATATTGTGGTTCGGGAGACACAGGGAGTAGCTAACTGTGGAAAGCGCTCAGACTAAATACTAAATTGTGAACTATGTTAACTGCATTTATATTACTTTATTACGTATAAAATTTTTTACCTATAATTTACTGGCCCTACACCATTTTATATAAATTTTAATATTTCAAATAAAATAATCTATATTTTTTCATTTAGCAATATGTACACAATAATTGTTTTTTTTTTGTTAGAAGACGACACAAATCCGTAAATGAAAAATTAGATTAAAACTTAAAATATAAAATGTAAAAAAATGTACATTTATACATTTTTTTTCTTATTTTATAATAAACATTGATTTATTTGAAGATTTAATAAAGTACATTAAAAATTGAAAGAAAAAAATATAATTAACAATATTACAAATTGATATATTAATAAAAAGCAAATAGAAAAGCCACTTCCATAATAACATAACCCAAAATCTTTCGATCCCGGGTAAGTAGGGAATAAAATTAACCGAGGATCATCGCTAATGAAAATAAATTGGCGACGGGAGATTTGAGATTACACCGACGGCTGAGAGAGTACGGCCGGCGACCGACAAACAGCTCTACATAAGACTCTACATTGACTTATAGATATTTACAAAACCCTGTTTATTATTATATCCTGTTTATTAATTTATTTATTTACTTATAGTTTTAATGTTTATTTTATGATATTTAAAAATTTTCACGTAATAATAGAAGAGCTTTATGTTTAAGTTTTTTAAGTATTTCAGTTTTTTTTTAAATTATGAGCAATTTTTTTAAAAAATACAAAGTTGAGTGCCAAAATTTTAATTTCAGACCTTATTTGACTGGACTACTATATTTAAATACTAAAATTAATATTCACGAACACGAGTCGATGGATTTTAGTAGAAAAAAAAGTAAACAAAGTTTAATCAATTTTGGTAGCTTTAACTGAGTATATTTTTAATTAGTATAACCATGTATTAAAAATATATAAAACTAGCGACTCACCTTCGCTCCGCTCGGGTTCGTCCCTACTTACGTTTTAACGATTAGTATAGACTTTTCAGAGACGAGATATTTTCCCGCAGTAAAAAGTAGTAAGTATATATATACATATGTTGACCCGGATAACCAGCTATCATCATACCAATCATTCATCAAAATCCCTCCAGTGGATTTTTCTGTGATGCAGTAACAGACAGACAGACAAACAGACAGACAAAAAATCTAGAAACTATAGATTCAGCCTCTATATCTATTCAATAAGATTTTTAGTCTATTTCAATAAGATTTCCCAAAAAATATTTAATGTACAGATTCGGCTTAATTACAATTTTATTATTCTATGTACTAGCGACTCACCCTCGCTTCGCTCAGGTTCGTCCCTAGGTTGCTTCTCAAAACAAAATTAATTAATTAATTTGGTTTTAATTTTTTTCAGAAGGCCCTATTTTTTCTAAAATAAAAGTAGCCTAAGTTACTCCTTATTATATCAGCTATCTACCAGTGAAAATCCCGTCAAAATCGGTTCAGCCATTTCTGAAATTAGCCGGAACAAATGACAGACAGACAGACAAAAATTGTTAAAAATTTTGTTTTGGTATATGTGCCAAATATACCAAAACAAATATATATCCATATGCATTTAGTAAAAAGCGGTTGTTTTAATATTACAACCATACACTCCAATTTTATTTATCTGTATAGATAGATAAAAAATATGTAGGTACTAATGACGTTTTACATAATATGATAATAACGACACTTACCTTTTACCTTATGCTTACCAAATTCCACAAAATTAATCTACACTAATATTAAAACAGCAAAGTTGGTAAATTTGTATGTAAGGAGTAATCTCTGAAAATACTGATCCGATTTTGAACTTTTTTACTTATAAGAAAACATCGCCTTTTTATCGCCGAGTGCTATAGGCTATTTTTTATTTCGCTAAAAATGTGTAAACAGTCAAAATTAAACTTTAATCGAACTCGATACTGCCTAAACGGTTTGAAATAAAGTAATAAAACGTATGGCATATGCATATAACACACTACAATATTAATAATAATAATAGTAATTTTAATTCAAGATTAAGCATTTATTAAAATAATAATTGATGTATCTTTCTGCAATAATTGTATTGCTTAATTAATTATTCATGTTATTATTAAATTGTATTTCAAAAAATACAAATATATATATATGGTATGGTATATGGTAAATAAGTAAAAAAGTTCATTATCTCTTTGGAAAACCTCACTTCTGCTTTCTGCGAAGTTTTCAAGAAAATCTCTGTGGAATATTTTTAAAGAGTTTACGTAAACAATGTTGGTTTACTGAGGGTAAAAATGCCATGTCAATTAATAAAGTCTCTGTAAGACTCGGCTTAGCCGATTCCTTGTTATATCATAACTAAGGTTTGGACCAACCGAGAGATAGGCTGTTAAACTAAACCTTCACTTAAATATAGCAAATGATATCTTGAATATCGCGATAGAAAATGTATTTAAAAAGAAATAATCTGATGACAGTTACCTTGTGATGGCGTCAACGTGTTAGGCATACGGGATCATTAAATATATTTTGAAGAATTAAATGTTAAGGGCTCTTTGGGATACAGTAAAAGTAAAACTATAAAAACTATTATCATTTCTATACTAAAAATATATTTTAGTAACTATAATTAAGGATTCCTCTCTATCAATTCAATACATCTTAAAACATAGCCTATGACTATCTTAAGATAAAGCTTACATAGCACCGTAACGAGGAAGTGAAATCTTCTCAACCACTATGCGAGCTAAGCAGCGTGATGCTTTCGAAATTTGCTTCGATATATATACATATATATATATATATATATATATATATATATATATATATATATATATATATATATATATATATATATATATATATATATTGGTTTCCGACGTTTCGAAAATTGCAAAAATGGTCTTTCCCATGAAAAAACATCCAAAAATATCATTGTATTTAATAAGGCTACCAAAATATAATCTCTAATCTTCCATTGGGTGTCGCAGTCAAACCACAGTCTATGCAATACGACGGTGTATTAAATAGCTCGAGTAAATCTTCCAAACAGGGCTTAGGAGTTTTATTGCGCAATGTATAGGCCAGTTGGATGTCCGGCTAAATGACACTTTGGCTAATAGCTTCTTAAAGCTTATCATTTTTTATATTCTCGGTTATCTAATATTTTTACGTTTATGAGTAAAAATAAATAGGCTCATATAAATTATGCGAGGTTTTGTAAAAAATAAAAATGTTTTTGTTCGATTAAGTTCCTATGTACTACTTTCTAATTACCACTTAAAAGTTAAACAGGTACTTAAATTAAATTATTATTACAAATGAATTGATAGGAATAACTTAAGTAAATATTTGTAGTACATATTCAGCCCTTTACGAAGGCACTGTTGGGCACGGGCCTCATTTCAATACAAGCGGGACCACCCTGGCCAAGTTGGAAGATTTTACATGTCTTTCAAAAAACTTGCTAGGTTTTCTCAAATATGCAGCTTTCCTTATGATGTTTTCCTTTACCATTATGCAAGTGATAATCATATTGGATGATTTGCACATTAAAATATCGGAGGCGCAATACTAGGGATTTGAACCCGCTTTACTCGGTTTCCCAAACGTTACCACTGGGCTACCACTGCCTTAATATTACGATAATTAAAAGTAACAATATTAAATTATTTAATAAAAGAAAAATATAGTAACGACTGTGTCTTATTTTACACTTAGCCATTTATTTCCTGTAAGTCCTTGCTCGTTTCTACGAAGACGATAGACTCTATTACTTAGCGCGTAATAAATTACTTAATTACGGCATGTCATAATCCATGGTTAACTAACATAAATGCGCGGCTCTACCCGCCGCAGTTTGTTTAGATTAAAATGTAATACCTACATTATTAACATAGGCAATATATCTCCTTTGAAATATGCTGTTTATTATAAAACTAGCGACTCACCCTCGCTTCGCTTCGGGTTCGTCTCTAGACAAAAACAAATCTATCCCATGGGAACCGGGGAACCGTACATTTTTCCGGGATGATATATAGCCTATAGCCTTCATCAGTTAACAGGCTGTCTAATGAAAAAAGAATTTTTCAAATCGGATTTCTTGAGATTAGCGCGTTCAACCAAACAAACAAACAATCAAACAAACTCTTCAGCTTTATAATATTAGTACACATAAACAATAGTACCCGTAATGACTTGCAATGTACTATATTTTCTAATTAAAACCAGTCTGTTGCACTATTTTAAGTTACTCGTGTTTCTTTATGCTTACCGATACTGGTAGTCCAATATACTTTGTATTAAAGCGCCTAATAAAATTTGAGAGCAATAATCAATTCTACTCAAGCGCCTTGTGTTTTTTCTTAGCCAATTTATATGACACAGTAATAACAGTTGGTTTCCAATTCAACGCTTTGTTAATAGACTAAAACCCGAGTATATGATCCGTATTAACTTCATCCCTTTTAAAATCTTCAAGCTAGGTGTACTAGATATTCTGGGTGCACTAGACAATTAGATAATAATTAGCAAACCTATATATTTAAAACTAGCATCTGTCCTATTTCCTACCTTTGCCGGGGTGCTTTACTTAAAGTTATTTCTCGTAGAAACTTTTTCCTACCCGTTAGGAGATAATTAAAAAAAACTTTATTTTACATATTAGATATATTTAGATGTGAACATAAAAAAAAACATTTTAAGTTTTTTTCTGTAAAAGTAGATAAATGAAACATACGTATATTATTCGACAGGTACTTTGCTATTGATATGCATAAATTAGCGCATAAAGTAAATACACATAATTTTGTCATAAAAACCCTTAAAAAGTCTTGTAACACACAGTGTGTATAACCAGTGCAATGTAATTAAGTATGCCAAGTTTCAAAAAGTTTAACTTCGTTACTTGCAAACAAAATTTTTCGTATTTCGACTGCAGACGTACCCAGTACTAATAGATATAATTTCAATATATAATTATTTATAACATAATGTAAAATTATCATAGCACCCATCGATGCCATAATAACGTGTGTCAATATCTACAGAAACGACGTCGGAAGAGGCGACTGGAACCCAAATCACTTGTCAAACTGCAAGTGTAATCGCAGTCGATATCTACAGACGTCTTTGTCGTAGAATCGCCAGTGAATGGCCGCCTTTATCATGTTTCGGATTTTGGCTAAGTTTGGATTGAGACGTCTTACTTTGAGATTCAAATTTAGTGTATTTAAGTCTTAAATCTATAGATGACTCGGTTTTGCCTGTAGTTTCGCTCGCATGGTACCTAAGTGGGGTGAGAATAAAAGTATGTCAAATGTCTATATAAATTGAAAAAAATATACAAACAAATAATAATATTCCATAGAACACTAAGTTGCATAAAGGAGTTTCATGGTTACTGCAATACATTCAATTTTATTCAGTTTTTACACGAATAAATGCCCATAATTTTGTCTTAAACCATCACCAATAGTGTTTAGGTAATTATTCTAATTCAAATAAATATACAACAATGTAAATTGAACGCAATATTTAAAGCTGTTTTCACAAAAAAAAAACACGCTCAAATGTTCAAATGAGCACTCATTCGGCAAGGACATTTTTTGTCACTGATTGTGTATCTAATAGTTTTTTGATCGATGATTATATGATATATATTACGTATAATATCAGTTTAATAATTTTCTTTTTTCTAACAATGACAGGATTTATTTAGATATGTAGGTAAAATAATATTAATATCAATAATTTAATGCGTCCATTAACTGTGTAGCATTATTTTAACATATCTTTTTTATAACAGATCACACGCACCGTATATCCGTATTTTTTTGAAATTTATTGTACCCTAACAATTTTGAGAAGACTTTCTTTCTTAAAAAAGCTTTCGGTACATTAGGAATGAATTACCTATTATTCTAATACATCTTATGTTAGATCACTGAACTTATTGACTAATTTTTATTGACGTAATATATAAAATATAAACACTTGCTATATTAAATTATAGGTTTTATATTAGATTTTATACTATTCTAGCGACTCACCGTCGCTTCGTATGTTTTAACGGTTAGTATGGAATAGATATTCGATCGCTTGCTCTGTGAAAAATAAAAACAAATCTATCCCACTGGAACCGTACATTTTTCATAAAAAGGAAAGTAAGCTAACGTACTTTACGTACATACGTGATATTCCAGACTATAATCTATCTCTGTGCCAAATTTCATCCAGATCCGTCCAACCGTTCTGGCGTGATTGAATAACAAATATCCATCCATCCAAACTTTCGCATTTATAATATTAATAATGGGATTCTCTAAAATGTGTTATTATGTATTTAGTTTTGGGAGGTCATTATTGCAATAAAAGACATATTCAATATCGTAGTTACTATATTCATTAAATTTTCGTTTATATAATTGAATGGAATAAACACTTAGCCAATTATTCTCAAATACCTAAGCAGTAAATGCTTAATTTTCTTGTGAGCCTAGTGACGTAATTAAGATAAAACCTTATTTAACATTAATAAAATATTTACATTATTTGGAAATATCATCACAGCTTCACAAAACAAGCATAACATTGATATAACAAAACAATTTGATAGCGGTTACCACTAGTGATGTGTTTAAAAACTATAAAACAATATCAATAAGAAACCGTATGAAAAAACAGCCTCAATGTATAAATGCGTAAATACTGTAACAGTTTTAACTTTATATAAAAAGCAACTAGTAATACTAAGCGATGCTACAAGAATATTACTTAAGCGACATAACTGTGGTACACGGGTACTTGTAAGGTTTAAAAATAAATAGTTTTTTCATACTACGAAATTCGTCCAGCGATTTTCGAGAAATATTTAACCGATGCTGCCTGTTTCAAAAATATGGCCGTATCGAAAATAATATCTATAAAATAAATAAATATTTTTATTCTTTATGGTTTAATTTTATGCACTTTTATTTTAATTCTTGCATTGCTTAGTAAAACAAGTCATCGTACAATACTATTGTTATATTGGTAATATCCTATTTTTAATTTATATATCAATCTTTGGATTGAGTATTACCTACCTAACAAATGTGAAGGAATGTGCGTAATATTAATATATTTTAATATCATTTATTAATCAAACATCTACATACGTTCATACATTCAATATGAAATTTGAGCCCCTAAGAGCGACATAGAATTATTACTTTCTTACATAGACGTACCATGTGCAATTTATTGTTTAAATATAACTTAATGACTGATCAATTAATTTCGATTTAGCGTTATCTTTTCTAATATTTATACAGCTTATAATATAAAAAGCAAATGGAAACTTTGGTATCCCCATTCATTTATTGTTTGCTAACATTTACAGCACATTTTTAAAACTATCGTAATAGTTAATAAATAGAACTTAGAAATATCTAATGTACAAAACATGAGTACTAAAAGTACATTTGAGATTCATCTACATTATTGGGAAATGGGAGACTATTCGAAGCTATAGATATAATATTATGTAGAACTAGTTCTTACATTAATAATTTTATAATATTATATGAAAAGTAAGTTATGATAATATTACTTTTATAGCCTTTTAAAGTACGTCACCACATTTACACTAACATGGCACTTTTATACCATAACGATTCATATTCAGTCTTTCGTATTAAAATTTGCTTCCAAAACACAAACTAATCACAAATGATAATACAGGTTGAGAAACTCGTTTCCAAAATGATTAATTCAAACCAATTTTCTTTCAGCAATAGCGTGATGACCAGGATGAACGTAATGTCCTGGAGACGTCGGCTCATATAACGACATTTTTAATCTCTTGCACTTTGCCCGGCGGTTTTTAAACCAAAATTGCACATTTTTTGACTCAAGCCGTGGGAATTTTTGTCTATATGGCATTCTGTTCAATTCCTCAGTATATTTTAATATCAAGTTGTGCGACGGGTGAGTGTTCATAGAAAACCACTGTTCCAAAACTGGCACCTCAGATACTGGGTCTATAAAAGTACGGTTCCTTTTACGACGTTCATCAGAAGCTCCAGCCAATGCTAAGTTTAGACCACTAGCACCTTCACCAGGAACCCCTCCTACTCCAGGAAAACCACTCATATATTGACTCATGTACATAATGCCATGGCCAAACATTGGATGATTCGGTACCATGGGAAATGGCAAGCGATCTAAATGAGGAGAAGAAGGCCTGTAATGGCGTTCTTGAACTACTTCCTCATCAGATGCAATATCAGGATCATCGCCACCGCCGTTCTCTTCTTCGGTGTTATTATTATTATTGTTATGTGAACTATCACTATTCTTTGTTGGAGATCGTTGAGGTGAAAGCATATGATCTGACTTGCTCAAATCTCTTGGCTCTTGCTTGATATCATGTACCTGTAAATAAAATAATTTATTAGTTATAGAATTCACATTTACTACAAGAAATATTACACGAACGTATTTTATCATTAAATAGATTATGCACCTTAATTATGTCTGGTGGCTTCGGCGATTCTTTAGTACTTTCTTCTCTTTCGTCATTATTTTTCTCTCTTTTGGTTATCAAAGAGAGTGGGGCATCTGGGCTTTCGGGTCTGTCATCTGCATTAATATCACCGCCATCATCTTCTAAATCTGAACCAGCGTTCGATAAGTTGTCTTCTGACATTACTGACATTGGGTATCTGGGGCTTCCTGATAATTGCATTGGACTTTTCATAGAATTATGTTCATGAGAACTGTAATTGTCATTACCGGCCATTAATGATCCATTAGTTGGGCTATGGCTTCTACTATTAAAGCCATTTACTCCAAGATGGCCTCCGAGTCCACCAATATTGCGTAGTTCTGCACGTTTTTGAGCTGCCCTCGCATTCTTAAACCAATAAACAACATTATTAACATCTAATGGTTTTCTTCCTCTTCTGGATTCTAAATTATTTAATTCTCGTACATATTGCTGAATTTGCTGTCTACTTGGATGCTGATTTTCAGAGAACCAGCGCTGTAGTTTTGGTAATTCTAATTCAGGATCAAAACTAGTTCTCATCCTTGTTTTCTGTGTAGGATATTGGCTTTGGACTGTTTGTAAAGCAGGATGAAGGTGATCGGGTAAAGGATTTAAAGTTGGTGAACGATTTTTAGGGCTAGGAGAAGGATAGCGGCGTGGACTAAACGGCGGAGGGCGCGGTGATACTTGAGCACTCCACCATGATTCAAATTTTCGACGAGTTTCCTCCGACAATTCGTGAAAGTTATGAGGACCAGAAGATCTATCTTGACCGCGACAAATCTGAGCCAACGTCACCTGTAACAACAAATAAAACCTTCAAACTTCACTTAATATATCTTAAGTAAAAAAGTATATAAATAATACAAAAAGAAACGCAAACAATTTCAGACGGTTTTAAAGAGGTCAGTCTAACCAGTAACAGATAATTGTTTGAATAAACACGTAGCATTGTTTCACAGAACATCGCCATTAGATTATGAAAATATTAGGTCGACTGTTAATGTATGTGTCATGCACGCGCTGCCGCATCGGTTCTGATGCGAGAACATGTTTACTCGGTGGTTAGTGCGCATCACTTCTTCGCCGCCGCCGAAACTTCAATCATGGCTTGCTCTAAAACAATGAGCGGGAAGGGCGTCTTCGCAATTAGCATCCTCCCACAAGCCTTACAAAGCACCGGCATACCAATATGGACTAAGTGGTTGTACTAAAATCTTTCGACAGCAACTCCATGAGAAACGGTAACTGTACTTGTCAAACAAATTATGGGAGAACATGTTTTAACTAAAAGTTTTGTTTGAGTAATCTATAAGACGGTTAAATAAAAACTGTTACGTATTATGCAATTTAATTTAAAACCATTTAATATAGAATTCAATAAAGAAAACCTTGTCAGATTAAAACTATCTCGCGGTTAGTTTATATTGTAGTTATGCAAGTGTCTGTTCATATCAAAAGATTACGTAGAACAATGCCAGTGATTATGTCGTCAGCTGTCAGCTACAAGCATTGCCAAATCAAAAACAAGTAAAACTCAGCATTACACATACAGATTGTGCTTATAAATCATGTCAGTACAGAGGCGTTAGCGCCTAGCTCATGTGATACGTTAATCCGCTTCTTTATTTTGTGTTTTTAAATAGTGTGGTCATATTTGTTCTCAGATATTATCTGCTTGAGCTACACGTAAGATTTACGAGAGCTGGCGCCTACGCGATAACTCTGTCACGTGTCATCTGCCTCTGTACGTAATTCGGTATGCTATTGCGAACATTACTTGATTTAGAAGTAGTTTCTAAGGACAAATTAAAACAATAGGCTTAGTCTTATCTGACGTTAATATCATGTTTACATACGCTACTTAATGTTCTTGATGAATAAAATGTTTGTAATACAAAATGAAAACATTTTAAAAGAATGTAGGGGAAAAATTAAGCCCATAAGTAGATTTATGGTTCGAAATGATCCCTCATTGGCGTCTTTATAACCCTTCTCTGAAGTATTGCGAATGTCTTAAAAGTTATTCCGAATTAAAATCGAAGTAGCGCAAGTTGAAGTGCGATAAATTACCATAATATCGTAGAAACGAGTTCATCTGGTGTTTAACCTAACTTCGATGTTCGAAGTATTTGATTATCTATCCCCACTGAAGTTGCTTTTGTCCAATTACACAACGTTTCTAACTTTAATATCTATATTTTTATTATGTACATATTTGATTAAATAATTTTTAACTATTTTTAGGTTTGTTATAGATTTCTTTATAGCCCATAGATAAAAATTACTTCTACGCGTCCTATCAAGGGTGATATTATTAGAGCTAACCCGAAAAGCGGTGAAGAACATTGAGCGCTAACCTCGCGTTTAATAAGATTATAAAGCATTATTTTATGGTATTAATAAGATCAAAAGCGTTCGTACATCTAAAACTCCTTTTAACCCTCTTTCGTTCTGACTCAAGTTAGTAAGACGAGGGCAACTTTACGCGACGCGTTGTAGCACACCAGTATATGTAATAATAAGAGAAAGCGATTCAAACAGCGTTGCCCGGCGTGAATTGATTTTAAAATTTTAATACCAGGTATATAGGGAAAATGTACTTCTAGTAATTTTATTTACATAGAATTCGTATTAGAAATTTATTTCATGGTAACGCTTTGGGGATAAAAAGTGCCGCGTACGTGGTAAGGCTATGTGTAAAAAGTCGTAAACACGTAACGCTTAGCAAAAAATTTCCAAATGTTCAAACATTATACATATTACAAATCAAATTTCAAAAGTACAGGAAAACTAAAATATTTCTTCATTTTCCGCTCCATCTTATAACATGTTTTCGTACTAACCCTTTCCAACAAGGTGGATATTTAGAAAATATAATAAGGCTCTGAAGCGCGGATGAGTCTGAGATTCAATTAAATTTATTATGTATGAAGATCCCGCGTGTGAGGTAGGCGCTCATCGCGTCGACAAATTGCTCTTTCTTGCGATATTGATACATATTTGTAGTGAATGTTATTAAGTGAAAATTTCTATATTTATATATAACTTTATAACACTACTAGGACTAAAACGGTTACCTGACTTCAAATTAATTTAAATATTTAATATTTTTCTTAATATTTATATAGATAAATAATTATGAATGTTAATTTACAATTGGAAAATACATAATATATATCGTATATGTATATACGTATGTTACATTTAAAAAAATATTTAGGGTTTTTTTTAAGTTACTCAGTTAGTAATTTTTAGCTATTATGTTATATAATATAAATTAAATTAATATTCCTTTCCGCTAGGTATTTCAAAGATATGAAATGTAATAGTTAAGTATAAAAATACCTGTAAATAAATAAAGAACTGAAAATATCTTGAAACTGTCTTAAGCCTTGTTACAATTTATATAAATCAAGCTTTAATTACTATTAATATTACTCCATTTAAATAGTATTAATACTAATTAGAGTCACGATTATCAGTTAAACAGAATGTAAATATCTATTAACAGTATGAAATTCATAACGACCCAAGAAATACCCAAACATCAAAACAAATGCTTCCTTAATTCTTCTCTCGTTTGATGATCCTTATTAGCAGGGACTTAGATGTAACCTCGCAAATTATAAGGACCTCCAAAATTGTACGTCTACTTAGTGGGAGTTTGATAATCTGTCTACATCGCGAGTTCTTCAAATCCGACCTGATGAGCGTTTATGTGATGTTTTGAGAAATACTTAAAAGTCGAGATGAAGCTTATAAGATGTTCGACTTAATGGAAATGTATAGACATTTACGCGCTGTATAGAAAGCGTCAAATGTTATATGCATAAGAGTATTAAAAGTTAGATGACTGTATGGCACAGTAGTAGTCTATTTGCTTGCTATATCAGCGATCGTGGGTTCTTTAACTCATCAGACATAGGAACAGTGTACATTCTAAACGATGTTGAAATAGCACGTTCGTGGAAATAAACAATTCGAAAGTACACACATGCATAAAAATAAAAAACGGTGATATATATTTAGATTTATTAAATTTATAATTGAAAATTACGATAGTAAATCTTATTTAATATATATGACGGCCAAAATTATCAGAACATCCATTTAGTTCTAGTAATCGTATAGCCATATCAAATATTTCAATTGGGAACATACAGCTATTCAGGAGCTTAAATATTGAAAACAATGAGTTCCCAGTAATAAGGGGGGTGGAAGGTTAGGGGTATATTGTTCGGGTCGGGGTTACAATCAGGTATTAAAGAACATAACATTGCCGGGACAGTGGGAATCTGGCTCAGCTCAGTGTACCGAATATGCTTTGTCGTTACGAATTTTATGTCGGTTTTAACGTTACGTTTCTACTCTACATTTATATGAAACTAATTATAATTTATAATAATAGTATTATGATAATGCTTAGATTACATAAATACTGTAAATACTGTAAATAAATAAACATATTAATTTGTAATTTTCAACCGACATCCAAAAAAGGAGGAGGTTCTCAATTCGGTTGTTTTTTTTTAAACAAAACGTAGAATATACTATGTTAATTACCTCATCCAACGGGCAGCCAGTAGACATCAGCAATGGCCTGCTCTGAACCAGCAATAGCCTTAAAAGCTTGTCCTTTATATCTTGCAAAGGAGTAGGCCTTGGTCTTAGTAGTTGAATCCTGAGTGTAGCGACAGTAGTAAGTTCCCCCAATACTTCACCCACTGTCGCCAGCGGACCGTCTGATATGCGATCGAAGGGTAAGGGTTTCCAATTATTGATAACAACTGATCCTGACAACAAAAACAAAACATTCTAATTAAATACTTTCCTTAATGAGATTTTATTAAATATTATGTTATATCTGTTAATAATGGCTAACTTTTTGAATAAAAATATCTTTCTTTGGATTTTTTTGCGAAACTACGAGAGAATCACCATTATTGCTGTAAAACATAAACATCGAGATTCGAAAATTAAAATGAAACCGCGACAAAATCTGAAAAGATAGTATTATATAAAATGTCAAATATTCGCGTAAATCTTAAAACGTGTTAATAGGTAACTTAATTACTATGCGATAGTTCGTAGTTAAAAATAATTACTGTCCTAATAATCAAATAATATTGACTGGTTATGTTAATTCTTAAGCTTTATTCATGAGAAACATAACGTCAATTACTTAAAAATGTTACATTTAAAAGGATAAAAGCATGTTATATAATCCTCACAAAATTATACAAACTAGAGATCACCGCGTGGTTGAAAATCAACCATAATTCATTAAGACTACTACTGTGTGTAATGGTCTTTTTTATTTATTTAATGTATTTTTTATGCATTATTTAAAAAAATATTAGCATTCTCCACTCCTTCTCTATATAAACTATAAGTGTGGGAAATTGCATACTCCTCCATCCGCGCAATTTTTGTAAAAAGGGGTACAAAATTTTTGCTTCACGTATTAATATATAGATATAAACTATAAACATCTAACAAAACTATATATGTTAAATTATTTTTTTTTACAATTTATATTTTAAATATATTTCAATTATAACAAAAAATCATAGTAATAATAGCAAATATCTCTTAATTATAGTACCTATATATTAATAATGTTACATTATTAATTAGTATCTAAATAATATTAACACCGTTTTAACATATTTTATTTAACTATCTATATGGAAAATTTACTTAGTGCGGAAATATATTCAAAAATAGCAATTTTGATTTTACAATTTAATCTATACTAATATTATAAAGAGGTAAAGTTTCTAAGTTTGTGAATTTATGGGGTTGTAGGGGGTTATCTCTGGATCTCCTGAACCGATTTAGATGAAATTTAGTAAGAAGATAGTTTGAGACCCTGGAAAGGACATAGGATACTTTTTATCCCGAAAATCATCTCTTAAAGGGGTGAAAATGAAATAAATGTTACCTTTAGCAGAAGCGGCCAATTCATGAGGATAGCCTAATCTCATCATAGCGGCTGGAACCAGTTCATGGAAAGCGGTGGCGGCTGGGATGATAACATAGCTGTCAGTCTCTACGACCGCCCGTCTCCTCCACGCACCCTCTTCCAAGGAAGCTACAGCCTCCACCACACAATGCACTGGCAGGGTTTTACCTAGAACAAACATTTCGGTTACTGCACTAGCCAAAATTGTATTTATTTATACATATTATTTATTAAAAATATGTATATGTATAGTATAGCGTAGTGTCCCCTAGTGTGAATGTGGTTTGCGACAGCGCCATCTATTGATAAATTAGAACAAGTACCTCTATAGCTTGCTATGATATTTATCATATATATAAATTATAATTCATCATATACTTAAAGTTTAAAGTTGTGTTAGTCCAAAACGTAGTCGTTCTTTGTGATTATTTTTATATAAATCTGTGTAATATAGGTACATATATATCTGTGATATACAGATCGTAAAGTAAGAAATATCCTAATACCAAAACATCTAAACACGAGAATGATGGATGAATGAATAACAAACCCAAAACTTGAACTGTTAATCGGAAAAATACACACGTCAACTTTTTACAAAAAACATCATACTTACTCTTATACTCTAAACAGCAGCATTATATTTATATTACTTCAAACGTGAATTTTCGTCATTTAGTAAAAATATAACGTTCAGAGAAAACTTCCTTCCAAAGTATCTGCTTGAAAAATCAGAAACTTAATGGTAGACGTCGAAACGTTGTCGTTAAGAAGGCGTCTTAATTATTTAGCAACTTTTCAAGCGAAAAAGCAATGCTTTTGACTTGTCCGTGAGCGCAGCAAAAAACCGAGTGAAATGTTAAAATAATAATTAATCCTTGTTCTATGCCGGCGCGGCCGTCTCGAGATCGCTTTGTGCCGATGCTTCCACCGTCTTTGTAAAATGTTTCTTTATCGCGATATTAAATAGTTTTTGCCTCGCTGCTCATTTTTACTTAGATGCGTTTAAGTGCTCTAATACAATTTAAGAGCAGCCCTTTCTCAGTTTTTTTTTTTATTTATTACCTCCCTTTCATACTTCAGTAACTGAAGGAAACCATTTTACAAATCTTGCTATCAAAAGTTAAGGCATTTAACAAAAACAATATAATCGAAAACACCCTAACGGTTGTTATTAAGAACAATTGACTTACAGTTCCTATTTACGCGAAACAATAGGTTTTCCGCGAACCATAGAATTTACATAGCACTATCCGAGGCTTAGTAAGCCGGCGCTTTTGAAAATTATAAATTTGGCAACACAATAATCTCTTACCCACACACTTAGTGGGGAAAGTTGTAAGCATTTAAAATAGTCTAAATTTCTAGTCCGCGGTAATCGCGTAAAGTAACTTTCAATAGTTTTAGTCGGCGAGTTGTTTAGTCGATGAGATTTTGAGGGTAGTTCCAGGTTAGCACCTATGCTTTAATATTGCCCGTGGATTACTTGAGATTTGGCCCGCAGTCTCTTCGCCCGTGGTCAGTTAAACCCGGGCTTTGACGGTCTGGGCTTTATTAATATCTGGTATAGTTGCAAAATAACTAAGTAAGAGTATAACAATGTAAGCTTTACATAGTAACTGTTTCACATATTTTAATATGATTGATAATGTTTTAAATAATGATAAATATTAAAAATGTTTTTCTGAATAAGAAGAAATTAAAGTGTCAAAATTTAACTGTAATGTGAAGAATAAATCCAACATTAATTAAATATAATTTAACTTCTCTAGCTAATTAACATAAAATATAGCCAGTGAGAACTTGGATAAATTAACTCGTTAATATGTTACATGGATTAGAATATTCCTGAGTCAATATGAAAAATAAGTTATTTTAACGCGAATTTTTAACGCTAAACAACATTACTTCTCATAGCATATTTCACATTCATCACTTTTGGATTGTAATAAATAGGCCGTAACTGTATAATAAATATATATCTTATTTACCTGACAAAATTTAAAATTTTTGCTTTTACTGCGATATATTATTTTATATTTGCTATTATTGTACATATATGGAATACAAGTAAAATCCGCGGCTTCGCTCGCGATAAAACTAACAAAAAACTCCAAAATGGTACGTTTCATACAAACTTTCATCCCCTATTTTACGCCGTTATGGAACGAATTTCGAAAAATGCTAAAACATGTATTTGTTTGATTGTATTGAAGAGCATTAATACCAACTTTCAAGTAATTCTGATCACAAATGTTTTATTGGGTTGTATTATATATGTTTTCCCGTGGGAATGAGATAATATCCCGCGGTAAAAAGTATGTCATGCCTATGTCACTTTCCAGCCCTCCAACTATTTCCACACAAAAAAATCACGACAATCCGTTACTATGTTTCGACGTGAAAGACGGACAAATAAACAAACAAACACACTTTCACATTTAAAATATAAGTATGGATTTACAATAAAAATACTACATTATAACATATTATATTGCTTTTGTATTACATTATTTACTTAGATACATTAGCGAATGTATGTCTGTTTGATTTTTACGCCCAAACTATTAAACCAATTTAAAAAGAAATGCAATGCAATCCCGAAAAAAGAACTTATTTTATCCTTTTTTCATCTATAGTTGGCGAAAACGTTTCTGATTAATTATTAAAAATTATTGATCTATTAGCAAATAATAAAATAATATAATATTCCGAAAGAATGTCCAATTTAAAATAACAGTCGAGCGTATCATAACATCAATTTATGGCTAAAATCTCTTACGGACTTGGATCAACTACGTTGTCATTTTTTTCAACACATAATTTACCTACAAATCAGAATATTGTAGAGTTTTTCCTTATGAAATTTAGTTCGTATAAACAAGATTAGACACCTCTAACTAGAACGCTAATCGCCTGAAGAACTTGTACCGTAAATTGCCAAGCCGAGTACGATGTTCATTAGCTAACATAAAACAGCAATTAGATTGTATGAGAGAAAACGTTAGAAGCTTAGCCGTTTGTGAAGGGAGGAAGCGAGAGGGAGAGCTTAGCCGTTTCTGAGTACTCTTGAAAAGAGTTCAGTTAACAAAGGATTGGATGTCAAGGAGCGTACAAGTAGTGTGAATTTTAACCTTAGACTTAGGGAATTAAGTTAGCTAAGTACGCTGACGGGACGGGAGCGCGAGCTTTTAAAATCTTCTTTGATATTTTCTATTAATGTTACTAAAGTTACGCTTTTACGTTTAACAGTGTATCTAATTATATATTGAACTAGTGGCTCACCCTCGCTTCGCTCGTGTTCGTCCCTAGTTTGATTCCCCATACAAATTTTCGTCCCTATTTTCACTCCCTTAAAGAGATGATTTCCAAGATAAAAAGTTTCCTATGTCCTTCCCAAGTTCTAAAACTATCTTCTTACCAAATTTCATCTAAATCGGTTCAGTAGATCCAGAGATTACCCCCTATAACGTCACAAACTAACAAACTTTACCTCTTTATAATATTATAAGTATAGATAAATAGTAGATATAATTATCAAACAATGTATCGATAATTAAATTACAAAAAATATATATTTATCGTTATATTGAAATCTAATCATAGTTTATAAAAAATTCAAGATATTTATTGGATTAATCTTAATTCTATGAAAAATGACAAAAAGATCGTACAAGTACCTACTAAAATAAATTTTATTTTTTTTTCATTATTTCATACCAAAAGTAATAAATACTCTTTTTACTTACTTTAATTGAACTGATTGAGGGTACCTATGATAAGCAATTCATAAAAGTACCTACATAAAGGCGATGATGGCGACTAATATATAATTTATTCATGATGTTATTGAAATAAACGTCACAACATTATTATTTCTTACATTATTATTTGTAAAAATTAGCAAAATATATAATAATACAATAAAATTATAATAATAGCTATAATTAAAATAATAACATGGCTATACAAGTAACAATGACGTCATACAAAATTGAAAATTTCCTATAAATCAAGTAGGTACTTCTTGGATTAATAAATAAATTGATTAGAAATCTTATCTTTTACAAGCAAACTATTATAGATTATACTGAGTGAGATTTATCTACTTACATGGTTTTCTACATATCATTAAAATGTAGTTTTATCGTTTGATTTTAAAAAGAATGAGATACTTATTCTTTCTAATATTTTTTTGTTTGTGTCACATGATATTTTTAGTAGTTGTAAAATGATTTTCATGATTTTTTTAATGAAAGGCTATGCTTCCTCTACGGTAGTCAAATTAAAAAAAAAAACACCTTAAAAGCAAAATAATAATTATAATGTGATTTTGACATAACACTGTGTAGCTGTTTAGTAAATGTGATTATAATCACAAATAAATAAATAATTAATTATTAAATAATTATTTATTAATGTTTTTTATGTATTAAACAATTATTGACGAAATTGAAATATCTTCTATATATAAAAAGGCAAAGACAAAACAGCTTACTTTCCTGTTTGTCAACCATTTTTTTTTTAATAGTAGCTAATAGCTATTGACAAGCTTTAATCTATACTAATATTATCTATATACTAATACTAAGAGTTTGTTTGTTTGGTTGAACGCGCTAATCTCAGGAACTACTAATCCGATTTGGAAAATTCGTTTTGCATTGGATAGCCCGTTAACTGAGGAAGGCTGTATATCATCCCGGAAAGATGTGCGGTTCCCGTGGGATAGATTTGTTTTTGTCTAGGGACGAACCCGAAGCGAAGCAAGGGTGAGTCGCTAGTGTTATCAATAAATTCTTTCGGAAACATTTTTTTATATAGACAAAACAGTTCAGTACCTTTTTCTCCTTTTTTTCACCATTTCCGTACCTTTTTCTCATTTTTTTTTCACCAATTTTCTTTTTTTTATTTAGTAGCTATTGACGAGATTTAGTGTTTTAGCTTATCAATAAAAAAATGCTTATAATCGACCATTGGGTGAACATTAGTGGATTTAAATTGTCAAGTATTTGCTATTGATTACTAATTACTTATATTAAATAAAACTATCTTTTTGGATTATTTTGCGGATTTATTTTGATTTGTCTGTAACAAGTATATAACGCCTTTGAGATATCTAAAACCTTAGTCTCTCCCGTGACCATGATTACTGTAAAGCATTCAAAACGTCGGGAACCAAAAATCAAAATAAATTTGCGAAATGATCCGAAAAGATACGTTTATTTAAAATGTCAAATGTTCGCGTAAATCTAAGAAAGTATTACTCATATTAAAATTAAAATAATTCATAAGATAAATATCTAAATTGAACCTATAATTAATTACTTATATAATCTATGTTTAGCAATAAGCCAAATATTTAAGCGTTTCTTTAAAAATATTGCCCATTAACACAGTAATTACTTTAATAGCATTATAATATCGAAAACAATTTATGTGATACATTGCGAAATTAAATTCCTAAGCCATTTCTTATTCCACAATACTACGAACTTATGATCTAATACTTTCTTAGATTTAAGCGAATATTTGACATCTATACATACCTATAATAAATTTTTAACTATGCCGAATCTGTTCATCAAATATTTTTTGGAAAATTTTGTTGAAATAGACATTATTATCGAAACAGGGGCGGAATCTACAGTTTTTAGAATTCTTGTCTCTCTGTCTGTCTGTCTATCTGTGACCGCATCACGCAAAAACCACTGGAGGGATTTTTGCGTGATGAAATTTGGTATGATGGTAATTGGTTTTCCGGTTCAACATACAGAATACTTCTTACTGCGGAAAAATATCTTATCTCTGAGAAATCTATACTAAACGTTAAAACGTTAGTAGGGACGAACCCGAGCGGAGCGAGGGTGAGTCGCTAGGTTTAAATAAAACTATCTTTTCGGATTTTTTCGAAATTCCACATTCAATTATAAAACTTAATAAAATTATATGAATGTTTAAAAATAAAATATATTGTAAGTTACTTTGGTGACATTTTAGAATTTTTTGAATTCATTTTATTATTTCGTGGGTAGGGTTGTCTGTAACAACTATATCCTTTGAGACATCTAAAACCTCAGTCTCTCCCATGACCATGATAGAGCATTCGAAACGTCAGGAATAAAAAAAACAAAATAAATCCACGAAAAAACATGATTATGACATATTTATAATTTATAAAACTCTCTATAAACATATATATATATATCTCTATAAACGGTCTCATACTTAAAAGTGAGCTTATATTTTCTTTTAAATATAAATGCTTTTTTACGTTACTCTACACGTAATCAGAAAGTACTAGAAAATAAAACAGTATAACGCTAATGACGATAATACCACCGTTCACGTAAACGAGATTAAAAAAATAGATATGTTTGTATGACTGGATTCAATAGGATTCGCGTGCGTCCCATTCGTGAGTGGTGATCTGCTTAGCAGTAATCGTGGCGTGCCAGATGCTGAAACCTAGCAAATACAAGCTAATCGCGTGCTGTACCGAATGTTTTACGTGCAAATTGTGTATTATACTTGCGAACACTAAATGACGGGTATCTATTTTTTACTATAACAATTATAATGACTTTATTGTAGCTTAAACTATCTGATTAAATAACTCTACACGCTATAATACTCATTATATAAGGATATGTCATGCCTTTGAACTTTCTAATTTAATATTTTTATTTATTATTAATTAGTAGATTATTGGTATATTTTACTTCGATATATCTACATATTAAAGCGTCTACTTATGAGAATATTAATGTAATAACAAACTTCTCAGAAATTCACTCAAATCCTACTTTTCTAAAGACTACCATCGCTATGGAATTAAACATATAATTTCAAAACATGCCTATTGACGAGTAGGTATCTTAAGATAACAGCCACTTAACGTTTAAGAAGCGAATAATGAATTAAAAGTAGCTTATTAATTCTATTTCGGATAGTATGTGTGAATGCTTTAAGCACCTATAGAGTTATCTGGTAATAGGCAAATTGTATGTAATTATAAATATCATCTTTAAGATAAAAGATTTTCAAAGAATTTTATTTCGATTAAATAATCTCGAAGTTAGATAATACCGTAAAAATTATTAACTTTAACACAAAATTATGCTAATGCGGCTTTTGACTAATCTATACAGATAAATAAAATTGGAGTGTCTGTTTGTAATATTAAAATAACCGCTTTTTACTAAATGCATATGGATGTTTACACGGTACATATACCAAAACAACATTTTTTACAATTTTTGTCTGTCTGTCTGTCTGTTTGTTCCGGCTAATCTCCGAAACGGCTAGACCGATTTTGACGGTACTTTCACTGGCAGATAGCTGATGTTATAAGGAGTAACTTAGGCTACTTTTATTTTAGAAAAAGAATCAGGATTCCGCGAAAAAAAATTAAAACCCATGAAATTGTGAACAAAATCCGCGTACGGCGAATGCACCCGAGTAAAGCGAGAGTAAATCGCTATATAATTTAAATGAATATCTTAGGAGTAGCAAGCTACTATTTATGTATAAACATAGCTAACCGTGAAAACGTACCTAGGGACGAACGCGAGCGACGCGAGCGTGAGTCGCTAGTAGAAAATATATAAGAAAAATGTTATCGAATAGATGAATATTAATGAACCCATATGAAAAAAAGATAATTCTTAAATATTTATTTATATTAATAGTGATAACTTACAGCAGATTAAAAAACGTTTTTTCCCATCTGTAGGTATAGGTATATTTATTGTATGTACAAGAGCATATACAGCAAATATAGTATACATGGAATAAATATCTAAGTATTATCTATACATATAATAAAATTCTGAGTCGAATCTGTACATAAAATATTTTTTTAGAAAATCTTATTGCGATAATCATTATTATCGATACAGAGACCGAATCTATACTTTTTTAGAATTATTGTCTAGAACTATGAACATCGATTCACATGGCGAAGATATCGCGTAACGTACTCAAAAAGTACCTACAGACGATTTTCGTACTCCTCTTTTAGTTGGTTAATAAGGCCTAATAACCATTCAGCCTATAAACTATAAACACATATCTATGAATAAAGGAAACCAATCGGCTGCTTCAAAGAAGAACAATTCAAAAATCACTTTCAGGCATAAATAGATTCCTGAAACTCGCAAAGATTGAGTTTAATTTTACTAATCAAATGGTAAGGAACGGTGACGTATGTCTGGCTAAGGCCTAAGCCCGCCCAGTAATCTCCTTATAGACCCCAAACTTTCACCTGGCTAGTGCAGACGGACTAATTCTAAGCCAAACAATACATGTACATGTCGACCTTCACTAACCTGTTAAGGTTTGTCTATAGAGATGTCTGAGTTTTATTTTATTATTAAATAAATCTATTTGAAATTATACTTGTACCTATATGTGAAATTACATTTAAAGTAGGTATATTTTTAAATATAAATTCTTATATAACAACAATCATCAATTCAATTCTCTTGTAATTGGTTTCAAAACATGTCAATTGAGCAACAACAATCTTAGAAAAACAAATGAGTCAAAAAGATTAATAGGGCCGCTATACTTTAGTCATTTTGATCTACTTTCTAATCAAGTACGCTATGTAGTAGCCTCTTTATATTTACATATACTACGAGTAATAGGCGTAGGGTAAGCATTGAAAATCGTTCTAAATATTTGTTTCTTTTAAGAAGTCAGTTGTGCATAATACGTACCCATAACATATTAAATGTTCGATGCTATGGGTGTGCATAAAAAATTATAATTTAACTAGCGAAAAACAAAAACAAATCTATCCCACGGGAACTGTACATTTTTCCAGGATAAAATTAGCCTACGTGTTATTCTGATGTATAACTATATTATTGTAAAGTTTTATTAAAATCCATTCAGTAGTTTTTGCGTGAAAGAGTAACAAATATCCATACATCAAATTTTCGCATTTATAATATTAGCAGTATAAAGCTAATACAGCGGACAAAATAAAACGAGTCAATAATAATAAAGTTTATTTCAATTCTTCTTAGGTCGGCGACCATTCGCGGCTCTGAATAAGGAACGGGCGCTTTTTCCAAACCGTTGGCGTAGGTTTTTCAGCCTAGATGTTCTTCTTCGACCCACACTTCGTTTTCCTTGAATCTTTCCCTGTATGATGAGTTGTAGTAAGTCGTATTTTCGGTTTTTCATTATGTGACCTAGATATTCAAGCTTTCAATATTTATTTCAATATTTTATTAAATTAATCTTTACCTACCAAGGTTATTATATAATAAAAACTATGATGATACTTTAATTAAATTTCTCGTCGAGATTACTATAAGTATTTTTGATGTGTTAATTTCCATAAAAATACCATGTAATATCTCTGTTATAAAGCTATGGTCAATAAGTATTTAATTATATTCGAATGGGCAAAAACATAGTTGACTATAAAATATATGAAGATGATATGTATGGCCTCGACATAATCACTAATAATACAAAAATTCCAAATACTTTATATACATATATTTATAAAGCTTAATCTAAATAATTAAAAGGTTTATACTACGATTTTAAATCGTAAAATTAATAAACCCTTACTCTTAAAGTGTGCCGTCCCTGTGTCCTCGGATTATATGTATGTATATAAAATTATCATAAAACTCATATGTCCTACTCGTTTTGATTTCCGTTAACAAGTTTGATATTGATATAATATTCTAATTTGCAAGACTAATAGTAGACGCGTGCCATATCATTAATATATTTATAATACATTTATAAGCGACCACGCGACTTAATATTTAAGTAAAATTTAAATCAAATAAATAACAAGTCTCTCATATACCTTAAACGAATCTACGTCAGTATATGGAAATAATAATATCAAATCAAGCAAAATGGAATCAAATCCAATATAAATAGCCACATCTTAAAATGTACATGTTTCACGTCACGTTTGGCTCAATTTTTAGTGACCCTACTTGCTGTGCCAGCGGTCGCGGGTTCGAGTCCCGCTGATGACATTTGTGCGATGAGCACGAATGTTTGTACTCTAGTCATGGGTGTTTATATATATTTATAATATATATGTATTTAAAGTTATATATGTATAGTGTATCAACTATCTGGTGTCCATAACGTCTCGTATCGTATTAAAAAAAAAGGAATTTTTATCCATATTTCACTTATTACTTTATGCTGCTAACTGAGATCAGACAGAAAATATTAACTAAAGATGGATTATGTATGTACTATTTTTTAAATACTGTATTCTCTGTATTTTATAAAAGCTAGATAAATTGTAGATTTATTGTTCTTAATGAATACAGCTCATAAATAAAATTGAAACGTCTGTTTGTAATTTTAAAATAACAGCTTTTTACTAAATGCATATAAAATTATTTACGGTACCTACTTATACGAATGATTCATTTTTTTTTCTGTCTGTCTGTCTGTTTGTTCCGGTTAATCTCCAAAACGGTTAGGCTGATTTTGACGGGACTTTCACTAACAGATAGCAGATGTTATAAGGAGTAACTTAGGCTATTTTAATTAGAGATTAAGAATTAGGGTTTCGCTCAAAAAAATTAAAACTTAGGTACTCAGGGACGCACCCAAGCGAAGCGAGGGTAAGATGCTAATATATTCATATACGTTCTATGCTACATAATTAATATTCTCTATCATTTATTATAATTAACAAATAAGAAAATTATTCTTTATAACCACACATAAAAAGAAACATCATTAATTATAACATACGTATGCGAGAACCAACGACTACTTCTTATTTTATATTTATTTTGAGATTTAACTGTAAAATTCTGTTAGAAATTAATGTTTTTATTATCACAGAAACCTTAACAAAACAATATCAGGATATTCAGAATCACAACCCAAGGGGAATGAAAATAATTCATCTGCTTAACAAAAGTAACATGATCAATTTATCTGATGCCATGACAACTGGTTCTTGTCCCCCTAGACAAGTGTAGGCGTTTACAACCTGTCAGGCATCACGGTTTTAATTAAGATACTCCCTTTGTTAAGTGACCTATTTAATATATGATCTAACAACTAATAAAAGCTTACTATATTCTACATACAATATACACTCAAATATAAAAAAAATATATTTGCAAGTATATAAGATAATAATTTCATTTAAAGCAATTTTACATCAACAAAACTAAATCTAAACCAAAAAAGAGCAATCTATTCCCAATAAAGAATCAAATTTCAATAGCGAGTTGTAAGCGTCCTAATTAATTCATCGGCAATATTGAACGTGGGGTGGTAGAAGGAAACGTCATCATTATCTTAGCTGGAGTTGCGGCAACTTGCAGAGAATACGCGTGGTGTGTCGTTCAGTCTTTTGTCCCGTCCCTCGTCAATCGCTAACACATTTACCCACTTACGACTGGGTGAAAACTCGCGAAATGAACGCTTTTGTTAAGATCGCTACCAACACAATACTTCATGGTATGCTTATCGACTGTACCATGTCAAAGAAGTTCAAAAGCTCGGTTTAGACGTTCGCTATCGTGCCATCGTTTGTCAGTTTTCACCCGGAGAGACGATTGTCTCCACTTAACAAATAGTCTTTTTGAGGGCGCCCGCCTGTTTCCATTTTAATTGACATCGCAAAAGTATCATACACTTCTGGCAACATTGGAAAATCTTACAATACGGCGCCGCGTATCCGTAAATGAGACTTCGGAACAAATATATTCGACTTTGACTTGTCCTTGTGTAACGAGCGAGTAGCGAACATATTATTTAGAAGCCTACTTACGTAACGTCGTGTGCGTTCGAGTATTAATCTCATTTGTGTAATAAAATCTGTGCCTTAGCCGAGCCGATGGTGAGGAGTGATCCGGCCCTGAAATGCGTGCCTCTGCACGATAATCCTGTTAGGTTAAGAAGGTTTCTACATATTACGTGCTTTGCTACGCCTTAAGGATTAAAACGTCACATAACTCGATACTTAACGGAGGGCTGCGTATAGCTTCTATTGATTTTCCGGTAAAGTAACTAGAGACAAGACAATATTTAATCAACACAGCTATGAATAGATTTTCATTATTCGGCAACCTCGACGAACCGGGCTTAAACGATTACCTACGGCAAAGATGCAACGTAGATTTAAAGCGAAGCTCGCCATGACAAGGTGGTCATCGCAAACCCCGGGATCTTTACGCCGGACAATGAAGACAAAGGACGTTTAAATTATTCACATAGAGGAAAAGCGACTTTAATAACTTGCACATAGACGCTATACGTAAATATTTAACTTTGTCCACCAATTTCGGTTTAAGACATGTACTTTACATGAGAGAAATCGGAGAACGTCTGGGAACTAAATCTACCCTGCGGGCAATGGGGGCCGTCCATAAATAATTAATCTGGAACGATATGCGTCCGACGTTTAACTAAATCCTGCGGTGTTTAGTCCGCTGGGGGAATCGGGTGACCCGTTTAAAAATCATAGTAATTATTTATTTACCTTATAATTCTATAAAAAGCAAAAACAGTATATCACTTAGACTTATAATCGGAGTATACCTACATTTTTCAATCTTATTAGAAATTAATTGTAATGATTTGTTATTCGCCTTAATAATATAAAGAAAATAGGTCATTTTATTTTAATGTATTTTAAATAAGCTCAACTATCAAGTAAAGAGGCATTGCTCTAATATTCTTATGTCAAGTTTTCCGCGACACACAGTGTAGGAAGCCCCACCGGCGAGCAACAAGCGGCGTCTTACGGCTCTGCGGATCGGACGTGGATTAGGCCGGCTTTACCCGCAAGACACGCCAGATATCTACACCTATATCTTGCACCTTCACAGTGTCTACTTAAGTAAACTAAACAATGTTTTGATAACGTATATGAAAACTGTTGTAAGCCTTTTATTTTTAGAACATTTTTAATTTTATGACATTAGTTTTAAAATTTTCTTTCGATATATTTCTCAGGATCAGTAAGAAGTTGTGGTGTATTAAATAATAAATTTACTTTAAATAATATTTACTCATACATATGTCATGTACATATGTATGTGTAAATATAATTTAACATAATTTAAATTAAAAATATTTTTTTAGAAAATATATTAATATTAATTTATTTAATTAATAGTATTTAAAACACTGTTTATGGTTGATTATATAATAGTCCAGTTCCATACAGCTTTATATACATATATTATTTAAGAATTTAATTCCGTTATCAAAGGAAATCGGCTGTTCTGTGCTTAATCGGGTTATGAGCTGCGCGTGTTCGACTCGTATTGTACTTGGCATCATTTTTGAATAAAAATTACAGTTTAAATATACCGTTCGCATTTATATACCTATAAAGCATGAATGGGGGGTAGGGGGGGGGGGTTAAGGCAGTTTTCTATCTGTTAGATATATTTTAAATTTTTTGATTTGATTAAAAAATATTTTGGTATTTATAAAAGGTCAAAATTTGCAATGTTATAAATGAAGACCTTAAGAATAAGTATATTTTAAGTTAAACATGGATAGTTTCTAAGAATGTTAGTTACTGTTATTCTGCCACAATTGATTATCATTTTATGTTCTAACCAGATATTAACATCTGTATGTAAACAAATTTACCTCCCGCTGAAAACAACTTGGGGTTTCCAATTAACTTGATACGAAGTTATTATTAATACATTAATTACACCTAATAAGCTTTATAAACGAGATATAAAATTGTCTAATATTTAAACGTTCGTTTCCTAAATTTCATTAGTAACAAAAGCTAGGGCTTTTAGCAAAAAGTTTAGTCAACTCGGTAATCGAGCGGAAACTCAATTGCGAGCTTACGACTGGATATTGGATTAGAAACAATTTTGTTCCCAACTTTGCCTCTACCATCGGATACAATAGTTTACACATTACGTGACAAAGTGAGACTACAAGAACGATATTATATATATATATATATATATATATACATATATATAATATAAATTTCAAATTTAAGTTTATTTTAATCTAAATGTACATATATTACAAATTTTAATTTACAACAAAGCTAATATAAGTTTATAAACTTTGTAAATACATAAAATTGATTAATTTGTTATTCAACTGACCACACAAGGACACGTGCTAATCTTTAATAGCTCAACATCACAATTCATTGTGTAAATTAACAAATACCAGAAACCTAACATAAATTATTTAAAAATATTCAAGCAAAATTTTTTAAGAATTCATCTAAATTCAAAAACATTTTTGAAAACCATTAATTACGCAAGAGATATACGGCGAAGTAACATTAGCAAACTAAAACCTCATAATTCTAAATCAATAGCGGTTGGAATGGCGACCAAATAATCTGTGTGCACTTAATGAACGCATTTGAAAAGTTAAAAGCCTGTTAGGCCGCGGGCACGCAGTGCAACTAATTAACATCGCATGGTAATACCGCCTAGTGTAGAAGCGGACTTAGCGGCATTATCACCTAAATAGTCGTAATGTTTAGTTGCGAGTGCAGGTCATTAGTGATTTGGGATACAAATTTGAATGTATACTTTGATCTCGATGCTAACCAATGAACGTTTCATAACTGCCAGATTATAATTTACTGCGAAATATCTAATTTCCTCCAATACGTTATATGTATAAGATGAATTAGAATTTAATATTAAAATAATCATTTCAACTACTTATTAATTGTTTAAAATTATCTTTTCAGTCATAGCTAAATCATTTAATGCATGAAATAATGTCTTAAATAGAAATTATAAGTCCTTTAATTAATTAATTATCTATCAAAAAGGTAATGAATATCACAATGAAGTTTTAAAGCAAATACAACATGTATACATGTAAATACTAATACTAAATACTTAATATAACATACCATAAATTGGCGAAACAATCATTATGAATAGGGGATTAGATTAGCGAAGAGGCAAATTGCGTGCAAATGTGAGAGCGGTGCTTTGAAACGCACTGTATTTAGACGGCGCGGGCGACGGGCGGCGCGACGCAGACAGACTCGATTTAGTAATTAATTTTACCGCGCGAAGTGCTCTAAATGCACTAGAAACTATAATCCTCATTAAAATGGGAATAGGCGACTATTCACTTTACCATCAAATATAATTTTGGCTTCTAAACACAATTTCGCCAAAATCCTATGTGCGCGCTACGCAAATGTACCTAACGATCATTTAATATCTGCTCTATCTTTTAATTATAATAATTTAATAAGAGACCGAAATGGAAAATAAATATGTCTATGTTATGTAATTAATGTCTTGATGATCTACTACTTGTATATTTGAAGATTTATGTGACGTGTTGCTGACGATAATTTAGCTTAGCATTTAAATTAATTCTGTAAAGCGTGCGAGGTGGAATATAGTGAGTAAATGATTTAATTTTGATATTGAAAACAATTATTAAATTTATAAATGACAATCCAACAAAATAAAGTAACACGGAAAGATCATTTTCATTTGCTCGTCGAGCACTCAATTTTTCGCACAACGCACCACCCAATGAAAACACAAATTAATCTGCTCATTTTTTGCTTGCCTCATACAATTTTATTATCATTGAGCCCAAATATCCGAACGCGATGCATTTCACGTCGCGTAATCCCGTGACACAATGATACTTACGGATTATTCTTGACGAGATTGAATTATTTCATCATAATAAAACTGCATTATTACTTTATGAGAACGGATTGAATCCGCAAAATGTCGGTACATTTGTTTACGTTCGAGAGTACATGTAGATAAAATAAAGTTCCGAATCAATATAGAACAAGAGTGTGGAGAGCGCCTGTGTCGACGCGATATCCGACATGGGTTCGGATTAAGCGACGTCAAATCCGGGATTAAACGAGCCCGGGATAAAGGGAAGCTGGGTTCGACTGAGTCCGGGTCAGCGGGATTCCAGTTCGGCAATAAAAGTGTCTGCAGCCGATTTAAGCTGAGCCCGTAGGCAATTCGGCTCGGTTACCAATTGCTAGGTAATTTCGGCATGCGAGCGCGATCTGTCTGCACAAAGCCGTTCTAATGCTCGCCGATGGGATTAGCCTAGTGTTGTCCGGTCCTTACAATTTATTGGACGAAATCACATGTCCAAATAAGATTATGATCCCGATAGTAACTTAAAACGTACGTATAAAATATATTACCGTCTTTATCTAACGTTTAAATCGTTTTGAAAATACTAAATAATTTATGGAAGCACTGATAGAAGCGATAATATGAAAATTCGTATAAAGAATCATGGAAATCAGTATTTGTTTTATATGCAATTCAAAATACTTCATGTTACGTTTACAATTCAATACTTCATGATGAATGTTTCGATATTTTTAATTATAATTTTATATTTTTTAAACTGACAATTTTGAACGTAAACATTTTACTATAATCTTTTAATATCACAAATATGCTTATGCCCTCCGATGCAACAATATAATTGGAGTTTTTCTAAGCTTTATCCGGTCGTTTGCAGCGGCCGACGTTCAGCCATTATAGGCGTACGTTAATCCGGATTGGAGATTCATTAGGGCGAGATTATTCTCTATTGAAATCTGGCTTAAGCGCGGGGTTCGGTAGAGAGGTGAAGATCATTTAATTTTGATGGAAAGCACGCAACTTATCAGTTAAACTAAATTTGAATATTTATTTTCAAATTGAGGTATTTATTTAGAACAGTCGAAACTAATAATTGTATTTTCACATTAATGAAATAGAAATAATATCACTTGTTGATCATTTCAATATGAGAAGGTACTGTGTAGTGGCCTAACGCCACATTTTGTGTTAACCAAGCACCTAACGTCGGTGTGATCACAAACATTTGCCCACTATTTTAACTTGTGACTTCCGGCACAGTAAACAAGTTTGAATAAACACTATGCTACTATAGAATAGTCAATGATAGTTGAAGTGAATGGAGTGATTTTGTTTTTACTGCGGGAAATTATCTCATCTCTGAGAAATCTATACTAAACGTTAAAACGTAAGTAGGGACGAACCAGAGCGGAACGAGGGTGAGTCGATAGTCACATATAATTTTTCATATGACTTAAAAGTTAGCAATCTTAAATTGCACATAGTTTTATGATATAGGTATTAAATAATATTAAATTTACACTAATAAAATAAAAAACATATCATTATTCAGACTTTAATATGTCATCTATACTATTATGTTAGAGGAAAGGCAACCCCTCTAAATAACTAAAGCCAATTTATCTCGCATGATAATATTGGTGTTGTACCTAATACCTTGAAAGAAATCAAAGGTAGGGAAAATCAACAGCATTAACTTATTGGATAAGACGTTGTGAGATACATCAAAAGGATTCTAGCCAGGCCGTAAACAATAAGAAAACATCTCCTAATGAAAAGAGTAATTACATTTATGCGTCATATGTACGAGTAGGTACCTACAAGAAGACTGACTATAGCCTATGAGACCCCAAATATGGCTAATACAAGATGTTATAAATTAGATATAACTTATCTTTATTTTACTATTACAAAATTTAAGATAACAAATATAAATATTATGTTGCTCTTTCATGAATTTGTAACTTTAAGATGATCACACATATTCTATACAAATAATACGAACGAATAATATACGAATTATTCATATTCTAACCTACAAATATTAAAAACACGAAAGTTCATGAGGATTTATAGATGGATGGAGAGATGGATTCTTGGAACGCTTTCGCACAAAAAGTACTAAACGGATTTTGATGAAACTTCACAATAATATAGCATATACATCAAAGTAACACATAGGCTATAATTTTTTTAAGATAATTATAGCAATACATAATTGAGCAACGCGTGCAGAATAGCGAAAAACGCTAGTCCTTACTAATTTTTGCCCATGACCCCGCTCGCGTGGTAAATACGTCGATAAAAAGTACACACATTAGTTATATCTTAAGTATCTGAAAGATATAATAAACTCTCTCTATTCTAAATTTCACTCAAATTCATAGAGCCATGAAAACACAGTATAAAGAAAAACCAAACACGTACTCATTGACTTGATGAATTATAATTTAATAATTGGGTTGCATGATATCAGTATAAAATATCAATACATTAAAAAAGGAAAACATTTGTACAGTATTCGACAACACCCCGAACCCTACGGTAGGTCGCGGTTTTACCCTATTGTGAGGTTCATTGACTATTCGCAACCCCTAATCTACGTGATGTTAAAGAATCAATCTTATTACGTTAGAAATAAATAACAATTTCGAACAACACGTTATTTAGTTTACACTGAAACCGAAGATAAGCTGTTGGATTAGTTCAGCGGAACGTAAAAAAGAATAAAAAGTGTTAGCTCTGATTGAGTCCAAAAACTTTAGTCAGCACACGCCCGCGCCGCCTTTGCGTTTTAATTTGATCTAACTTGCTTCCTTCAAACCGAAACGATAATCATAAGTTTGATCTTGAGAATAAGTACGGCTCTACCGTTAATGTGTTATATTTTATTAGTAAGTGGTATGATAAATCATGATTTATCACTTCGTTTTATGAGTTAAATCATTTATAACTTATTGATTAGATAAATTACTAGCTCCTGCCCGCGACCCTGCTCGCGTGACCAGCAGTACAGGGATAAAAGGAAGTCTTTGTCCGTCCCCATTACACAATCTATGTCCTTGCCAAATATAATACAAATCTGCTTAACTGTTAAGGCGTGAAAAAGTAACAGACAGTATTACTTTCAGAATTATAATATTAGTATGGATTAGTATCAAGTAAATGATACTGATACTGTCTTAGACTTATTTGTCTAATTGGAAAAAAAAACAATAAATACTCTATTTAGTAAATCAAATTGCTATATTTATTGTGCATATTTAATATTAATAGATACTACAAAATCTTCTAATACTTCTAATATTACATATGAATTACAATTAAGTTCATCTATAATACAAATTTCTTCTAAAATAATATAAAAAACAAGTTTTGCTTTTGGCTCGCGGCGCCGCGCGCATATTAAGCGGGTCAGGTATAAAATGTTGCCTATGTGCGTCATCCGTCGAAATCTATTCATTGGTCTAAGCGGGAAAATGTAACAAACAGACAAACAGACTAAACTACTTTTACATTCATAATTTTACTTTGGGATGCTATGTCATTCTGACGTATATTTAAAAAACTACAGGAATTTATGCTTAACACAAGCTTTACAAATTGCACTTTGTTTTGACAGGCCAAATATTGAAAATCCTTTTTAGCGAATTCTCCTTGGACATTCAAAAAGTGCTTTATTTATAACTACATATAGATGTACGACCACTTGGCGCGGTCTGTAGGGAGATAATCTCATCGTGCATCGCTCTCGCACATGCAAGTTGTGTCCGCAAATCCTATCCGCGTCCCGCTCTAATCCCTTATTTGAATCTTATCAGATCTCAGGAGATACACCGGTAGTGGTCGTAGTCCGATGTGTGCATGTTAGTTGTGGGTTTAACTTATAGGGTTGTCATTCATTTACTTTTGTAATATACCGTAAAATTAACGATAAGTTATTATACTAAATATAATGAGTGCTAATTTTATATCTGTACTAATATTATAAAGAGGTAAGATTTGTTTGTTTCTTTGTACCGAAAAAGCTCCGAAACTACTAGACTAATTTAGACGAAATTCGGTAAGAAGATAGTTTGAGACCCTAGGAAGGACATAAGATAGTTTTTATATGTATGGTGAATCTACCTAGCGACGACGCTAGTCTTTTATAAATTTAAATGTTATAAATGTTATTTTTAAACATTAAGTATTTTGCATAACTGAGATATTGATATCACAACTTTAGCAAAGAAAAGTAATTAATTTAAAATATTCATATTGAATAATTCGCTGCAATCTTAGATATTTTTGAGTTTTGAATTTGGATATATTCTAGTATAGATCATAATTTAATAATGAAGTGGAAACAACCAGTTCGCTAAATTATAAAATCCATACAAGAATCTCCATATATGTATCTGTTACTAGTCACAATGTGTTAAAAATAAATACAATATATTAATATTATAAAGCTGAAGAGTTTGTTTGTTTGTTTGGTTGAACGCGTTAATCTCAGCAACTACTAATCCGATTTGAAATATTCTTTTTGCATTAGATAGCCCGTTGACTGAGGAAGGCTACAGGCTATATATCATCCTGGAAAAATGTACGGTTCCCGTGGGATAGATTTGTTTTTTGTCTAGGGACGAACCCGAAGCGAAGCGAGGGTGAGTCGCTAGTACAATATACACGTCCATTCTTTACATAAATATAATTACTTTGTCGATCAACAAGAAATGAAGCAAGATTAACATACGAATTTAAAAAAGCTTTTGCTAATAAAGTAATAATGAATTCAACAGATGTCAGAAGAATTATAAATAATAAGTATATATTTTGAAAAGCAATGTACATCCCTATGTGGCGGGAATACATTTAAGGTGCGTCCACACTGAATCCGCGATTAATGGGCTTTGGATGGCGATTGAAGCTAAATTTATGTTTCTGCGTGTCACCAGATTACTGACGAGGGACATAAGCAGCTGCGCTAATCTGCGCCTGAGATATATGAAATATTGATAGCACCTGCTTATTAATAATATTACACGAATATCTAATGAATTTCAACTAACAAACTAGTTTTATTGAAAGGTTCCTAGATTTTGGAACGACTTCAAAAAAGATGACACTCAATTCGGTTTTATATTTTTTATTTGTGTATATTACACAAGAATTTTATCAGTTGTAAAAGAATTTTCATTATACTTATTTATATATATGTTGTATTTAAGCCCATAAGGAAAATTTCAAATAAATATTTCATCCTTATGAATAATTCCGTCTAAGCGAATTTGAAGTCGCCATTTTATTTTAAACTTTTTAATAATTATTATTATTAAATAACTCATTTCCACTCGACTTATTAAACTCAAATTATTAAATTTAATATAATCTTTAATTTCTTAACTTTTTTAAAATCAATACGGATTAGAAATGTCTTAATTGTGTTTTTACCGCCAATATAGGCACAATGAGAGTTGCGCCATATAGTGCCTAGTGCCTCGTTTCATTTAACTAGACCCACGAATTCACAATAATAATCATCTTATTATTTAACGTGTTACTTTGACAAAAATGACAATTTTATTAGTAGAATTGTATTATAGACCGAGTTTAAATAGATTAATACATAGATAAAGAGTTACCTGAAGAACCTAAATTAATTTCATATGAAATATTGCACAACATTTTCCGGGGCTATATTTTAGAGAGGCAGAAAATTAAAGGTTTATAAATTTCTTGTGAGTATAATAAGATAATATTCTAACCCTTTGTAAGGATTAAGATTTTGTTAAGGGCTGTAAGCCCCACGAGCCAGACGCTGCGATCAACCCCTTGCCTCACTTCTATGGTTTTTATGCCTCTAAACATTGAGAATTTAACTCCCAAATTATAGTTTTAAATTCATTAACTATAAAGTTTTCTATACTAATAAGAGTAACTTTGTACATCTTAAGTTTACATATGCGTTATTTCTATAGTAATGTGATAATCTATACATATAATAAAATTCTAAGTCGAGTCTGTACATTATATGTTTTTTTTTTGGAAAATCTTATTAAAATTGACATTTTTATCGATGTAGAGGCCGAATCTATAGTTTTTAGAATTTTTGTCTGCCTGTCTGTCCTTTTGTCTGTTTGAGAACACATAACGAGAAAACCACTGAACAGATTTTGATGAAATTTGGTACGATGATAGGTGGGAATCCGGGTCAACATATAGTATACTTTTTACTGCGGGAAAATATCTCATCTCTGAAAAATCCATACTAACCTTTAAGAAGTACCTAGGGACGAACCCGAGGGGAGCGAACATGAGTAGCTAGTATACAATATAAGAAGAAAAACGACGTACTTCTAAATAAGATAAAAGAATAACTCTCTACAGAAGCATACACGTGGAACAATTTAATACAAACAAAAGTTGAAATCAAAACAAGTTACATTCTCCGAGCGTAAGCCTGATCTTGACAAATGGTTGAGATCATCCTTACGGTCATGGTTTCATCCACATGATTTGATATTTTTTATCGATTGATCAACGGCTCAGCTGATTGCGCCTCTGTTGTTGCCGCCGGATTAAGTCTCGTCATACGAACCCCATAAAAATGCATTTTAAACCTTATACCATCAAACATAAAGTCGGCTTTAAATGAGATGCTTAGTCAAAGAAAGCAACAAAAGCTGAAGGATTTGCATTTGATATGTTATTGAGCAACCATTTAAGATATTGACAATAAACTTTTTTTGTTTAAATAAATGACAATTGTCGTTAGTTAAGTTTAACTATCAATTTATTATCTGTTGATTCGCCATTCGTGTACCAAAAATGCTATTAATAATAAAAAATATTATTAAACGGACGTAGTTATGCAAAGTGAATCCAGCCCACGAAAACCGTTTTTTGAGTTACTGTCATAAATGGGCACCTACATATCAACTTTAGTATATGTAAAAAATATCCAAGCCGCAAAGTGCCTTTTTTTTAAACATACAGACGCTAACGATACCAACAAAATATTAAGCTAATAGATTTACAATAGAACCATTTATCATGGTAACCTAGATAACGGGATATAAAAAAAACTACGGTCTTATTATTTTGATATACAAATTTTACTAAAACTTCTATTTCCTCAAAAATAAGTTTTTGTGGTTGGATCTATTTTACATAATTACGTCCAAATGATTCTCTTACTAATTTTCTCACAGCACAGCAGGAATGTTTATTTTTATCTGTTAGCATAAACTATAGCTTAAAACAAAGCAGATTTAATATCAGAAAACAGATAATTTAATATACTTTAAATAAGACCAAGATTTAAAATAAATACTTAAAACACTATACGATCGTAAGAGCAAAATTAAAATCCCACTCAAAATAGCCTAGATGTTGTACTTAGTATCTAAGAATACATAGCTTAACTCTTACAAGCAGCTATGTCAACAAAAAATATATAATAATAAATTTTGATAGTAACCAACCAAATATAAATACTGTACATATATAGGCAGTGGTATAATCGTATAGCTTTGTGTGCGTTAAGCCGAATGCATGCCTCAAATTGGGCTGTGCAGGAGATAATCTCCCAATGATTGATGAAGGAGCTACCCTCCTCGGTGCCTTTTAAGATTTAATCCTTGACTCCTTCGTATGGATCGGTAAATAAGAATTATATAAATACAATCTTAATAGTTGTTATTTAGTTTTCTAATATTTAATTTAAATAAGTTCAGAATAATCAAATGATTTTAAACTTAAAAAGAATAATAAAAAGTGTATAAATAACTAAGAACTTTGTGTCATTGTCAGATGGAATGAGCTATAATTTTTTTGCTTTATCATAGTTTGCTATGAATTTTACCTGAAAACTCAAACGACGTCATCATACAATATCTAAGGTTGATATAACGTTTAGTATAGATTTCTCAGAGATGAAATATTTTCCCGCAATAAAAAGTATCCCATATGTTGACCCGGATAACCAGCTAATATCATACCAAAAATCATCAAAATCTGTCCAGTAGTTTTCTCGTGATGTATTTCCAGACAGACAGATAGACAAAAATTCTAAAAACTATAGATTCGGCCTCTATATCAATAAACATGTCTATTTTACTAAAATTTTTCAAAAAACATATAATGTACAGATTCGACTTAGAATTTTATTATATGTGTAGATAAGGTTAATATATACAAAATTCAATCTAAGAATCTAAATGACTAGAAGCGTTTTCTTTAGAAATTTTAAATGGCTATTTTTAGATTCCAAAAGCACAACATCAAGGTTTAATAGCGAAGTTGATCCGATAGGCTCATTTATAAGATTAGGTTAACTGTTCTAACGCTCATCATATAGCATTACTACAAATTAATCTATGCCTTATCCATTGGAAATAGACAAGATTTTCGTACAGCTTTTTAAAAACATATATTTGTAACAAGCAAATCTAAAACGAATTGATTGAAATAAAATATTTTGCTGTAAATAAATGATGAATGAAAAATAAATAAATGATACTAAGAACAGGTATAAAAAAAATGATGATGAATGATGAAAAAAAAGTAATAGAATAAATAATTCTTATAATAACAATTCTTCATAAAATACATTTCTTAAAACTATCATAAATCAAAAAATCGCGAAAAAATTCTGATTTTATTACAAATCGCGAATAAAATCTTACAACAAAGGGAACTCTACATGGGCTAAGTAAAGTATAGCACACATGCGGCCAAGTAAAGCCTACAGCACACGAGCTAAGCACAGCTCTTGATCCGGATCAGGGGATTAGACGCCAGCCGGTGCCCGGCCGGGATACATCTCCGACGGGATTACTTCAATCCGGATTTAGTTGAATAACTTGCTATGAATTTATCATAATCGCCTTTATATAATAGTTAATAGAATTCTGAATTATGAAGATTATTGGCAGGATAAGTCGTGTCATTAATACTAATGACCTTGGTCATATAATCTTAACATATTTTTTTAGACATCATTTCTACACTCTTTGTTGGAAAGATCTATACATATAATAAAACTGTACAGGTCGAATGTCTGTACATAGAAAAAAAAATGCTAAAAACTGAGACAGGGGGATATAAGAAGAGAAATAGAACAAATCCAGATTTTTTCAATTTTTTGTTTCTCCGTCTGTTTGTTTGTTTGTACGGGCTAATCTCCGAAACTGTTGTACCGATTAAATGAAATTTTGTATAGTGGTACCTTATATCCCCGGACCACATCTTAGATATTTTTCATCTCGGAAAATTAAAGAGTTCCCGTGGGATAGTTAAAAAATTATAGTAACTTATACAGCTTAGTACACAAAAACTACTGATTGGATTTTAATGAAACTTTACAATAATATAGTACATACATCAGAATAACAAATAGGTTAATTTTTACCCCGGAAAAATGTACGGTTCCGAACCCAAGCGAAGCGAGGGTAAGCCGCTAGTAGAGAATATATAATTTCTAATATGCTGTTTTATTAGAAGGTAGTCAGTTAGTATAAAGTATAAGATATAGAATTATGGATAAAACATGTATTCAGCCCTTTTTATAATATTTTTAAATGCCTGTGCTTATATTTAAAGAATTTAAAAAATATAATATTAAAAAATTTGAATAATGACTGTGTCCTCCCGTGGTAAAGAAAGATTTTCCTGAAGTAAATGATACCATTTAAATGTTTACCCGAGTAATAAGTTCGTTAAAATCGGTTCATTACCTTTTGCGTAAAACGCGCACGTACAAACAGACACAAATTTTAATAACTATTATTTTGGGGTCTATATTTTGTTCACAATATGATACAGTCATTTCTCTAAGTTACTATTTTATTATATGTATAGATATAACAATAAATTGAAATAATATGTATCTACTATCTACCAATAAATTGTAAAGTCATTCTCTTTTAAAGTACAAAATATTTTATTTTTATAATATTCGCTTTAAGAAAAAACTATACTTATCTAGTATTCCACTTCTTTTATCGACTACATATTATCTGCAGCTCTGTTTGTGAATTTTAAATAACGTATTTGGATATCTAATGTGGTTCTTAAAATTAATATTTTTTAGTTCCAGATATTATTATAAAGATACAATAAACATACATATTTTATCGCTTTTATGTAGTGTAAGATACATATATCCTATATTTAGTTCAGAACTAGAAGAGCTCTTCCAATACTTGGCCAAAACTTAAGCAAGATCCACAGAAAAATTCATACTCCATTAAATCATACTTAAATAAATCCTAAGAACTTAAAATTCTTTAGTTAAAAAATATTTCTAACAATACTTTTAATGGTATAAAAATCAGCTCATAGGTACTTAAATATTAACAATAAAAAGTATAAATAGATTTCACAGATCCTAGAATCTCTTTGTCAACATAACATAATACACACATGGGAATAGCAGATCAGGCAAGAACCTACACACGGTTAAAACGAAATAGTATAAGTACCAGTATATGTGACGCACACATACATTGTACGGATCAGGCCTAAGTCGGATTACTCGACCGTCGGATCTGGATTGTATTCTGAGGTCGGGAATATTACGGATTTTCGCATACGAACTTGTGAGGTACAAAAAGTTAATGATAGAAGTGACCAAGTAGATGGTGACCACTCTGGAAAACCTATTTACTTAAGTCTATCTCTTGAATGTATATAAGAAAAAAGTTTTTATATTCTATTAAAGTAAATATTAATGTGAAACAAAAATATTCATATCATTGTTATTATATCTCAAAGTTTTCACTGTTTTGTTTCCACTTAATTAAACGTGAGCTTGACGTAATGGATTCAGATCGGGGTCCCAGTAAAGTAGTTTAAAAAAAATATCCATACTGATATAATATATATGTTATTAATGAAATTTTGATCCACATTGTTTTCATAATATCATTTAAAATATTTATAGAAATAATATTAATTGTTTTAGCGGTCTTTAGAAAAAAATATTGATGTAATAAGTAAATTATTAACAACAATCATTTATTATAAAGACGTAAGTAAATCGTTGGTTTTGTTTCATATAAAAACTGTACGAATATTAAAAACACATTTAGGTAAATCCTTGCATATAAAATATGTATAAAATATACATTATACAAAGGTTTTCGATTATCCGGATGATCCCAGGCCGATTAGTCTCGTGGCTCGGTGAGATAACGCGGTTATTACTATGCTCGTCCTTTACCTTACAAATTAATTTCGACCTTTTTTATTTTACGTAATTTCTTTTAGTACACGAGCAATACTGATTACTTATTTATGAGATATGCCTTGTTGGGAATTTTTAATGCCCTTTTTAATTAAGTCAGGCTCAGGCAAACGGCTATGCTAGTACAATACAAATATTCGCAAATTTGTTTGAACGAATATGTTGAATGTGGTGCTTTGAACAATCTCTTACAGATCTATGACAACAACGATAACTTTCATCATTATTCTTACTATATAATTATTATAAATGTGAAAGTGGGTTTTTTGTTTATCGTCTGATACGCATCGGATTGACACTATTTTTTGTCTAGACTATATTATATACATTTTCTCTCGATTAAGTAATTCTCGTGAGATATTCCTCTATTATAAATAATAGTTATAGATGATATAATTTTTTTTATGTTATATAATTATCAATAATGAATGAAAGTCTTTGGCGTGCTTCAAACTAAAATCAAAAAATATGCTTTAAAGCGTACTTTGAAATGAACGGAAAAAGGGGCACGAATAGGTGTGGAATAAATCGATACACGTACTGGGACGGAGCGCGATTATCCGGATCATCCGGTCCGGATCAGCCTCGTGTCGCGCGGAGATAAAACAGAACTACCCTCACCCCGCTGCATGCAAGATCCACCCAATGTATGATAAAGTGGTTTGCTTTTGGATATATTCTTAGACTATATTTATTGTTTCTGGTTTATAAAATCGAATTATGATTGTAAATATTTTTAAGTATAAAAACGGGTATTTAAATAATAAAAATAGTTTTATAGATACATATGTATATAAAATCAATACTCATGTATGCAACCCAAAAAAAAATCTCCAAGTTAATTTTGGTAAATTACTAAAGAAGTACACCAATTAATATAAACAAATTCACCACATATTAAATTCTTTACCATCTTTATGCATATAATATTTTAGATTTCAAACATTAAAAATAAATCAGCTTATATTTGTAAACCAGCTTTAAGACGGCGTATGGTCAGAAAAAAAAATCAAATACATTATTTCATATAATAACATATTTGTCATCGCATCATAATTTTTACTGTGATTTAGTCTTTAAATTAAAATAGATAACCATTTTTTTCTGATGCGAGGAACTTGTTTACTACGATTATATATCCATTGTGACGTCAAAACGCTTTATAGAGACCGGTAAAATAACTTGTTTAAATGCCAAATTTACAAAATTAATATTGATTATTTATTTATTTAATTCGTAAATGAATTATTCAACAATCTATGGCCCGTGCTACAATTTTTAATAAAGTCCGTGAATTTTATCCAGACCAAAATAAAATGCTCATATTATTATAAAATATGTTAATTATTTGTAAAAAATTATAGCATCATACAGGATAAAGATCCAATATATATATATATATATATATATATATATATACGATTCAATACATACAAAAAATACCACTTTATTTGCATATTATATTCTAACAGTACTTACTCATGTACGTATAAACTGACAAAAGAAATATTTCTGAGGTATAATCCGAAGGCATTGTGCAATAGCTAATCGCGGATCGGCGCGGAACTTGAAATTAATAATGATTTATAACACCCGATTAGAGGCGCTCGGTATTAACTCGCCACCGTTTCTTTCACGTCCACGACGTTTTACGCACAATTTAATCGTTTCTTATCGATACAAATATAGCAGCTATTCCTTTGGCGTAAGAAATAAAATTGTTTGATTAAATATGCCAGGTGGTATCATACCTGAGTGAATGTATTTAACGATATTAACTCACGTTATTCAGGACAAATGGGGATATACGTAGTGCTAAGCGGATGACAAGCGACGGCTCTACTTTTTATAACAAAAAATATATTATATATCTAAAAATCTACATTGCTGTGACTTTAAAACCATTGCGTGTGATTAAATGAAACTATAATTATGTGAGAAAATGTTATACTTTTTGTATACTCATTTTCTCAATGGGAATAACGATCTGATAAATGCAGACGGCATGTAGAAAATGGTAGGGGACTCGCTAACAGTGCGAATAGCTAAAATCCTATCTAAAGCTTATATGCAAAATCACAATGTTCATATCGTATTTAAAAACGATAACATCACTTACTGATATATTTAATCGGAGATTAAATATCCATAATAAAATCACATCAAGGCAACTGATTGCAATTTTTTTTTATTTCAGCCGCTAATTACCTTTATAATGGATTTTCTAATTTCGCTGTCTATATATATTTAGCTAATGAATAAAATTCCGATCATTATAAAAGGAATACGCGAATGAATTGATGTATAATGCAACGAGTGCCTACTGCGTGTGTTCGCCGGCTTACGCTTTGAGCGCCTTACTGGGCACACGGGATGTCCCGGATTAGATTTAAGGGGTAAAAGAACTGAAGCGAGAGAACGTCACTGGATTTGCATTAAAAAGACAAGGACGCAAGATTGGCGGAGATTTAGAGATTACGATTCATAAAGAGGAGAATGAATGGAAAATTATTACGTAGGGGATATTAAAGGATGGTATGGTTGATGAAGTGTCATTTTGAATTTCATACAGCAGCAGTGTACTGATTGTGAGATTAGGTATTTGGACTTAGATAATTATGGCGAGTTGAAAATCATAGAGTAGCTTAAATTAGTAAATATTATAAATAATGAAGAAGCAATATAAAGATTTATATAATTATCTGTATAAGCGCGGTGACCACTATTTTGGTGATAATTTAAGATTTTCAATGAATTTAGGTAAAAAAATCGTAAACAAATAATTATATTTTAAAATAAAACTATCTTTTCGGATTATTTCGCGTATTTATTTTAATTTTTGGTTCCCGACGTTTCGAATGCTTTACAGCAATCAGGGCTTGCTTATAATAATTGCTGTAAAGCAAAAAAGATAGTTTTATTTTAAAATGTCAAATATTCGCATAAATCTAAAAAAGTATTATCAGATAATTTTATAATTATAATTACTTTCTTTTAATAAAAGATAGTTTTTTTCTTTTTATATTTTTTGTTATCTTAACACTGTATTTAAAGTACTATTAGACTAGAAGTGTTAAATTGGACTAAATAGCATGAAAGGTATCTGAACCAATTAAGCGTCAGATTAACGCAGAGATGAGCTCGCGCGACAAAGGGGCCCGTGCGTGACTATGAATAAACGGTTCTTTCAATGAGACTGCAGTTGTACTTGAACGTTTACTTACTTTATAAAGTAAATTATGGGAATAATATAAAAGTTTATTAATGCCTGATAGTTTTAAAGATTTATAATCAATTATACGTTAGATTAACTGAGAGATGAGTTCAACAAAGCGGGCGCGCGTGACTTCGAATAAACCGATTCAATGATACGCCTTTTCAAGCTTTACACTTGGTTTCTTGCATAAGTATGACTTGCCTTAAACTTTAGTTTGACTTATATTATTTTGACTCTATGTCAGAACCTAAATGTTGTTTTTTTTGCTGTAATTCTATCTACGTAATACCCCGCCAAAGAACAAAGAAATATATAATGAAATAACAATTACACATTATTATCATTCTATTGAGATATTTTTTATTTTCATTATACTTTAAATTGACTCCTTCATTTATATGCAATTATAATACCAGACCATTGTTTGTTTGCAGGAGACATTTAAATATGGCTAGTGACTTAAAATATAACATTTACTGCTAATAATTTAGCCGTTATTGTTTTTATTTTATACTGCCGAATAAAGAGAGTGACCGGAAGCTACAAAACCGGTGCGACTGAACTGTATACCTTTTTGTGGTTTGTTACGTGTGCCGATTGTTATATTACTTTCAGCACCTAAGGTTAAGGATTCCAGTCGTCTACAGAACAGGGTGATATTAATTTTAATAAGCGCAACATTTATAGATCATAATTGTTTATGAATTCAGGAGGACGTTACATACTTATAAGAAGAGTCACTGCAACCGAAAATGAACTATTATGAGGGCACAGTAGTAACTTTTTTTTCAAAAAAGTAATTAACGGACTACTCTTATATAATATGCAAGCTTGTTTGCGCGTATGATTGTTATTCTTTGACGTTGACGACACGTTTGGCTCAGTTTGTAATGACCCTACTTGCTGTGCCAGCGGTCGCGGGTTCGAGTCCCGCTGGGGGGGTTCATTTGTGTGATGAGCACGAATGTGTGTACTCAAGTCAGGGGTGTTTATATTCATAATATGTATGTATTTAAAGTTATATATGTGTAGTGTATCAATCATCTGGTATCCATAACACAAGCCTTGTAGCTTACCATGAAACTAGATGTTGCTGTGTGTTAATGTCTCAACATATTTATATTTATTTATTTATATCTTTCACGCTTTAACGGAAAAGCTTTAACTGTTAAATATCAACGAGGACGCACCCGAACGAAGCAAGGGTAAATCGCCAGTCAGCATATATTCGGAAACAATCAAATGATATAGAGTAGGTACAGTAAGTATAACATAAACAGTATAAAACTTACCTGATATACCTTTATTGAGAAGGTTATTGAAAGCTTCTTTCTTAGGAGACAGATGTGGAGTGTGAGGCGTAAGAGATGGTCTTTCTTGATGAACAGGTGCAGAGGGTGGACGAGGCACAGCACGTTCCTCTGGTGAACGTCGTGGTGGGGTCTTACTACGCCTCAACTCGGCAGACAAACTCTGAAATAAAAACATCAGTAAGTTTTGTCTAAGCTTTTATTTAACCCTTCCTAATATTACAAATAAATTACTAACTATTAGCGCGCGGTAACGCTCGCGTAGTCTATTATATCTTTTTAATAAATAAACTATAAGATGCAAAAAATTCAGACAGCAATAAGACGAAACAATTTTTTTATTCGTGTAGATTATGGAATTAAGCACTTCAATGCCATAAAAATATTTATTTTAAATATACTTTGATCTACTTATATTAAAGTAAGATGTTATCTACTGTAATATTAAAACAAAAACACTGGTAAAAACCCGTAAGGACATAAGTGTTTAAGTAAATAAATGGAGATTTATTTACCTAAATTGGTTAGAACGAGGTTAGAACTGCTTAAAAACGTAATGAAGTAGCTAGCGATAAAACCTGTGTTGATTCAAAAAATAAAGTTAGTATGAAAATACAAGGTTAATATCTTTTGAGTGTGTAAAAAATATAAGATAATTTATTACTACTAAAATTTTTTTGGCGCCTATTGTAAATTTAAAAGCTTATTCAGGTTTTTTTTTAAATTCCTTAAAGTGGTTTTACATATTTATAAGAAGTTTTCATTTCATACATTAACATAATATTGCCTGTTTTGTTTCACAACATAAAAGTCGATTGTGTAACATCAAATCATCATTCATCTCAACGGGAAAGAAAGTATAATCAAAACCCTAAATAGATTCAGAAGCAAATTAAAGACGATCAATATCTACAGGGTGTAATCTAACAAAAGTCAAACCACTTAAAACAAATGTAGATTCAAATTGGACACTTGTTCATTGCGTCAGTGTAGCTAACCGTTGACGAGGCGCACTGATTGCGCTCGTTTGCCGAGGCCCGCGACTTGACCGATACATGGCGAATCTTCGCATTTAATAAGGTTAAACATGCAAACAGTGGCATAAATAAGGACATGTCTACTCTCGTTTATTACTCTTGTATCGTTCAGGTTCTTTATATCATGAGTTTTACGTGACTATGAAAAAGCTCACGTGTAATACCTAGGAAAAGTCCGTTTAGAGCTTTTTCAGCATAAATAAAAGTTTTGTGTGTGTCAAGCTTTTGATTGCTAAAAATTTTTCGTCAACCTGAGTGAGACTGGTTATTGTTCGACGTTTCACGGTTTGGGGATATTAGGTAATATTAAGAAGTTCTGAAGAATGAGTTCTGAAATAGTTGATGAAATTGAACTGGAGACAAAGAGAGGAATGGCAACGAGGAAGCCAATAAGCATCATAGAATCGTCGATTCGCGCCACAGATCTGTCTAATATGCTATTGGAATTTGTGATGCCGTTTGACCCCTGTTAACCCAGATTACTACTCGGCGCCTGATTCGTCCCAGCCTGATTGTGTTGTGACACAAACTGTAATGTATTATGTGTTAACTCTGCTGCAATCACGGCTGCGGAGCACAATTACAATGGATACGTTCGCCGAACTTACAATTTATTTCGAGCGATTCGTATTCCCCGCCGTTGTTTACGCTTTGTTTTAAATAACGTGATTTTTTTTTATATGATATGTGACACGCTTCCTATGTCAATGCATATATGATGTATGATATGAGTTATAACTTATTATGAACGTCATGTTCAGAAAAAGTATCCCATTATATATAATATAATTAGCTTATGTGTTATTCCAGACTATAATCTATCTCTGTGCCCAATTTCACCCGTAGCAAGGGTGAGTCGCTAGTTTATTATATATTTATACTATAATATAGTCCTATATATTATACTGGATATAGAACTAAGTTTTAAAGCTTATTTATAAAGTCAAAGTGTCTATAGCTGTGACTTTAAGCAGTCGTACGCGATACTTAATCATTCAAACGTATATGAAAGCTTTTTAATTACTCAATTAAGGAGCAACATTTTAATAAAAAAAACTTAAAAGTTAATCTTTGTTTATATTCTCACAAAACTTCTTAATATATTACTAATCATTTCGTATTAGGCCATTACATTTATTTAAATTCCATTAGTGCTATAGCTGTTAAGTAACTACCTACTATTTTAGTTTAAATATGATAATATTAAATTTCCGGTAGTTATTTATTTTTAAATAAAGAGCGTGGGAATTTATTGCCGACTACATAATAAATATTGAAGATTATCAAGACATATTTCAAGTAAACACAGCATTATATACTTTACCCATCAATAGGTCCCTAGGTACTAGACTTGATCAATGTCTTGGTGTGGACGTCGTTTGTTATGGGTTCGAATATTACAAACAGACAAAAACTTCAACAATTGTGTTTTTCTTATAAGTACCGTATATGATTCCATATGCATTTAATATAAAGTTGTTATTTTGACATTACAAATACAAACTTTAATTTTATTATACGAATTTCACTCTTTAATTTATAAACCATAAAGGAGTCTGCCCACTACCCCGTCTCATACCATGACCGTGCTAGGAGCGTGTCAGGCAAAAAAATATTCTTTGTATTGAAATGTATGAGACTCTGCCCACTAGACCGTTCCGTCACCGACCGGCACCGTCGCGTGCCGTGCACGGAACGTTAACAATTGTCATCGAGAATATTTTACCGGCGACGGTACGCTGCGTGCCTGGCACGCGACGTTACGGGACCGGTGCGCGTAGGCGGCGCAATGGTGAGCATACACAACACTAAAACCGTTATGTACGGGTATGATACGTTGTTGATACGTTCTAGTGGGCATAGTAGTCCGTGCCATGCTCGTTTCCGTGCCTGATACGTTCATAGCACGGTCATGGTATGAGACGGTGTAGTGGGCAGACTCCTTAAATTGTAAGTTTTAGGTATATTTAGGATCGGAGGTCGTAGATTCTATATCCTGTATTATAATCTTAATGAGTCTTTGAATTGTTCGTACAAATAATCATATTAAAACAAAACGTTGCGTTAAAATTGCAAACAGAATCGTGAGGGACGTTCCTCCTGTATACTAAAGTATATTGATTATTTTTATTAAATTGCATTAAAAATTTAACAGTCAGCACTATAAGATTCACCTGTTGCGAGGGTTCGTAAAATATACCGAGACTCTGACATGTACTTAGATCATTATTCGAGTACATACTCGTAGATACTTATATTCTCAAACGTTAAAACTGATGAAGGCTACCACAATTAAATAAACATAGGTAAGTCTTAATTTCCCATTCAGATCCTTTTTCTATAACAAATCAACAACCCTACATATATATATATATATATATATATATATATATATATATATATATATATATATACAGAACATTGAAGAATCTCCTACACGCATTATTGTGGCAAAAGCGATGAGGGATCGAAAACTGCAAATCAGAAAAATTCACATTCGCTGTGCGTCAGGTTAGTAAGTATAAGAGATAAAAACATAATATCGTTAAGTAATAAAATAAAATCTCCCTTACATTCTAGATAAATAGAGCTCAACTACTGTCAGTTACCATAATCTATGAATGTCACGTAAGATCTCATTAGGAATAATACATGTTTAACTGTTTGTTAACTTATCTACGAATGCTTATATTTAGTTACCATTATCTACACATATAATAAAATTGTAACTAAGCCGAATCTGTACATTAAATATTTTTTGGAAAATCTTATTGAAATAGACTTTATTATCGATACAGAAGCTAAATCTATAGTTTTTAGAATTATTGTCTGTCTGTCTGTCTGTCTGTCTGTCTGTCTGTTACCGCATCACGGGAAAACCACGTGACAGATTTTGATGAATTTTGGTATGATGATAGCTGGTTATCCGGGTCAACATATAGGATACTTTTTACTGCGGAAAAATATCTCATCTCTGAGCTAAACGTTAAAACGTAACTAGGGGCGAACCCGAGCGGGGCGAGGGTGAGTTGCTAGTTATAATATAAAGTCAATTTTACACTGCGTCTTAACACCTACTTATCTCGTTCAAAATGTCATGATAAAGAAAAAACTTATTTTTTGATTTATCTGTAGAAGATTTGTATAACCTGATAAGGAAATTGCAAAATACAGTTTTATAAAATATAATATTTTTAACAAAAAAACGTTTTATATATTTGTGAGTTTGAGTGATCGTCGAGAGCTTGATCTTGATCCTTAGGTCGTACTTTAGGATTTTCTTTCAGTTATACTCTATAAGAACCACATACTTGATTAGCACAAAAAAATAATTAATAATTATGTATTTTTTGCTACGTAATATCCTAAAAGAACTTACAAACACAGTTTCAGATTTACAATATTATTAAAAACTCCATAGTTTCATAGAGTCCATACTCCCTTAATAATATCTTGTACAAGATTTTTTTAGTAAAAGTACTAGTAAACATTTAAAAACCGTTGAACTAAGCCATTATCATTTTAGTAGCTTTATTACTTTATAGACATTAATACCAGTCGCAGTGTAAGTAAAGCAAATTTCAATGTATACAGATCAACATTTCCGCTTATCTAATGAGGTACGTGGTGACATACAAGGCACCAAAACACGATAGCATCATTTACTATGGCATTAGGCGTTTTGTCTATCTGTGAGCCGCGATTAATTTATGTCCCACATATTTGTACGAGATAGCGTTTAGAAATATCTCTTATTTGTATATCATGTTAGCTTATCTTTTAATTCTAGAGCTGTCACCACATCTCAAAGGATTTTTGATATTAAATATGTTAAAGAAAATTGTTAAAGTTCTGTTACAGTGGCAGATACAACCTCTGTGTCTCCTTAAATAAGGATAATTAAAAAAATCTTTACTATTAAATTAAGTAAAAATAGCTGTATGTCTGTTTGTCAATCGATGAAATCGACCTAATAGATGGATCATGGCAATAACTAGTATTACTAGTAGCGTAATTTTTTAATCTGATTGAAACTAACGTTGCTACGTAGTTTAGCAATAAAAAATAAATTTTCGTTATAAGCTTAATTTACATCAGATAAATATTAAATCCTTCTATGCCGTATTTACCCACAGTGTTCCTTATCTTTTTTTAACATTTATTATTAAATTGACCTCGTCGTGAAGTTGCTAAAATAGTATTTAATAACAAATTTATCATACTAAATTATATACATGGATTATCTTAACAGCACGTGGAAACCAGTAACGTTAGGTATGTATATGGTTACACGCGTGGAATATGTTCTTTCGGATATTGACTCAGATCATAATAACACGAAATATTATATGTTTATTGCTAACAGGCGTAGTGACAACGTATCTAAGCTGGTAGCTCCTTACTAAGCGAATGAGTATATCAAAACGTCCTCATTATGACTTATCGTCAAAGAATATGGAAAGTTGAAAGATGGTGATCATTCTGCCTTAAAAGATCACAACAAAAAGTATACCTTCTTCTGACACACGTTGTCTTATTGTTCAGTAAAAGCTTGTGAGTTATTAGAAGTTATCTTGTGAATAGTATGTGAAGCGTCACCGACTGGAAGTTTTTATTAAGTATGTATGAGAATTTATTCGTGAATATGCAGATAGCAGAGATAAGAGCTCTTTAAATCAGTTATTGCTGTGCTACCAGCACATGGACTGTCCCATTAATGAACATACGATGAGGAATATAATTTATTTTGAAATTAATTTAAACATTTCCAAAAGTTTTACGTTGCACAAAGATTTCATGATCCCACGAATACGAGATTGAACATCGTTTAAAGGCCTGATAAAATAAAAAATAAGAATCTATACAGATAAATGAAATTGAAGTTGCGGTTTGTAATTTCAAAATAACACCTTTTAACTAAATACATATGAAAGTACATACCTACTCATAAGAGAAGTGCAATTTTTTAAAATGTTTGTCTTTGACCTGCCTACTATGAAATATGTGAAAGAAGCCACTGCCAAAGCCTAGTATACGTATAGAAAACATGTATTGACTGTCTGAGATAAAATTAATTCCTATGCTGAAAAAAAATTATTACTTATATTTTAAATTATAACTAACTAGCCGTGTGTTAATTTATAAGAGCGTATTTTTATTCCAAATCTGGATTTGTTTTTATTAGCGAACGATTTAATAGTTTACATCAGTGAGTTATCTCTATTGGACCACCGTCACAAGTGCCATGGACATGACCCCAAATTTTTTCCATTGTGGCTTAATGGATCATAATCTATATACCTAATAAATTTATTTAACGCAATCGTACGAAATGTTACGCAATGCGTGATATACTAGCAAAAATATTAGATTTATCGTCTTGAATAAAATAGCAATTATTAATTCAATATTGTTATTTCATTTTATATAACCTTATTTGTGATAAAAACATATCTATATATATAAAACAAAGTCGGGTTTGTTACAGCACTTATACTTGAGAACTGCTGGACCGATTTTTATGGTTTTGGTTGGATTTCAAATAGCAGAATAAATATTAAAAACAATGGAAAATTGACAAAAAAAAATATGAAAGAAAAACCATTTTCCCAAAATGTTCCTGGGTTACGTACCTGTCAAACATTTGATGTTCATCTCGTCGATACGGTTAACCGCAAATTAATATGGTTTCAAATCGACAAGATATATCCACAATATTCGGATTATCGCGTATTTTAGATTTTAAAAATGTCAAATACTGTCAATAATGACAAATGATTGACATATTTATTGATTGTCAAATATTTATGCGTGCGTTCAGAAATTTATATTGTGTAAACAAATTAAAAAAGTTTATATTTCCGAAATTATATAATATAAAACAAAGTCGGGTTAGTTACATGATTTATAATTCAAGAACGGCTGGACCGATTTTGATGATCTTTAATTTGTTGGATTTGTCTTCGCCCAGAATAGTACTTGTACCTATGAACCCTATGAAGATTACCTATGAAGACATCGAAAAATTTTCGATTTTTTTTTTTAATTGACATGGCTAACGCTGGCTAATAACTATTTATATATATTCAAAGTGTACCTAGGGACGAACCCGAGCGAAGCGAAGGTAAGCCGCTAGTTTATTATAATACCATGTCTATATAAAATAAATAAATAAATAAATAAAAACTTTTTATTGTACACCAAGAACAAAAGAAAATAAATAAATACAGATGGATAATGTACAAGAGGCGGCCTTATCGCTAAAACAGCGATCTCTTCCAGGCAACCTTTAGGTGTAGGAAATAGCAAAAACACTATAACATATATCCTAAAGTTTACCTTTATAAAATAAAGTATATGTAAAAATAAAAGTTTTTAAAATATGTTTATAAAAGCTTATTTTTAAAAATGATTTATTTTTAAATAATTTATATATTCGTTTAGTTTACAAGTCATAAGTTCTACAAGTCATGGTGTGGATGCACTACTAATTTAACGCGTATACAAATTGTATCTGTGCCATTGAATACTGAGAAGATATCTCATTTGGAGTCAACCTCAGCTGGACGCAGCAATCAAGGCATGGTGGACTTTAGAACAGGGTATAATAATTGAATGCTTATATAAAATTTCGTGTTTGTACTGATGACCGTTGAAAAGTTACTTCGTCTGAAGCCAATCTTAGATGTAGAATCAGGTCATAATTAGCATAAAAAGTCCTTGTCATCGGAAATGAACCAACATATAAAATCTAAGCTCAGTAAGACGAGGTAATTCTAATTCAGCTTGCAAGATTTGACTCATGCAAACATAAACTAACAAGTAAGTTAACTTAAACTTCATTATAATAAATGCGAAGTTATTTTTTAATTTGTTTTTTTTTTTTGTAATTTTAGGCATTTATTAGTAATGAATCAACACGATAAGCTACATTTTATTCCTATTATCTACCAATAAATATGCATGCGATATGTAATTATGAGAAAAATAAAAAATATTTACGAAAATTGTTTTTAAAAATATGTCTACGACTAATACGCCGAAGGTTGCAGGTTAACATAACATGGAATTAATGTTTATAACATTTAAAATACAGATATGAGATTAAGCATGAACTAACATAACAAAAATACCTAAATGCAATGAGTAAGACGTGACACGAGATGATTTGTATAGTATGTAGCTTATAAAATAAACGTTTATTTATTTTTATCATTTAATATATTATAAACAAAAAAATGTAGCAAATTGATATTTTCGAATCAAATTATCATCGAATTTGTTAAGATTCATCAACGTGCTGCTTCTAGATCCCTTGACAGGAAAAAGGACTTGCCCTTACATTTTTTATTGTGCCAAAATTGAACTTGTGATTCTTAGTGAAGCTCGATATCACTTTTCCACAGTCGTCAAATAGAGTGAAGTACTGCTTTGAAATAGTTGTTGTTTTAGTGTGGTAATAAAAAGTCACATAAGCTTAGCTCTGTGTTTGCCAACGCTTCCGACTCGGTCGCCGCTTAGCCGTGCTTAATCTGGGAGATCCTTATGTTCATAATTTTTATGGATGGATAAAATATTCAAAATATTTTTAGGAATCCGTATTTAACTTTGAATATGTTATAAACATTAAATATTACTTTAGTTATGGTTATTGTACACGAATTTAAAACCATTAATCAAAATTGAGTAAAACAAAATGACTTAGTTAATGGAGGCTTCTGACACAGTAGCAGATTAGATTTGATACAATTAGAATAGTTCATTTTGTATTTATAATCTTAAATATTATCTCATATTTAACAATATACGTAGTATTCCTATAATTAGCATTACTTTCGGTTTAATTAATTCTAATAGGTATATGTTTTGCTTTACTCCTCTACGTACTAGTAGATAGTACTTTAAAGAGGGCTATACTAATATTATAAAGAGGAAGGATTTCATTGTTTGTTTATTTGTTTGCACCGAATAGGCTCCGAAACTACTGAACCGATTAAAATGAAATTTGGTAAGAAGATAGTTTGAGACCCTGGGAAGGATATAGGATAGTTTTTATACCGGAAATCATCCCTTAAGGGAGTGAAAATGGGGATGAAAGTTTGTATGGAGAATCAAGCTAGAGACGAACCCGAGCGAAGCGAGGGTAAGTCGCTAGTAATAAATATTCTTATTTACGAAAACGGCAGTTATTAACTAGTAAATAGAAATACCTAAATATATAATACTTTGTTTTTGTAATAATAAAATTGTTACAACTAGATATAAAAATATAAAACAAAAAGAGACAAACCGCAGTTTTATGGAAGTACCTCTATAGGCCACAAAGGTACAGTTATGTATATATACTGAATTACTATGCCACTTAAGCTTTCCTCATTTATTCCAAGGGCATACTATGACAGCTTGTCAAACATCCGTCGTAGTACGAGGCGTGGACGACCAGAATACTATAAGGCAGTGGGACAAAATAACCGCCAATAGCTCAGACTAGATTGTTAGTGTTTCATAATACATATATAAAAGGGACGGTGTTTGTTATTCTATGCATAGTGCCGATACTAATATTATAAAGAGGCAGAGTATGTTTGTTTGTTTGTTTGGACGCGCTAATTTCAGGAACTATTAATCCGATTTGAAAAATCGGCTATAGGCTATATATCATCCCGAAAAAATATACGGTTCCCGTGGGATAGATTTGTTTTTGTCTAGGGACGAACCCGAAGCGAAGCGAGGGTGAGTCGCTAGTAGTAGAAGAATTATATAATCTCAGGCGCACTGAGGCGTGTGATTTATTGATACTACCTTCTTGGTTTGCCACCATTTTCGTAAGATTACTATTCTTGTTCTTCTCTGTAGCTTTATAGTATATAAACAATAAAAAAATTGTAAGACAGTTTACTTTTAATCAAAATATTTTTTTAAAAGAAAAGTATCAAAAAAACATCAAGTCCTGAGATACAAACAAAATGTATAGCAAACCTCCTTAGTTCTCTAAATACATAAACATGTTATTATCAATACTACAATATTTTCCTTTTCTCTTTAGGTACCCATCCCTATCTCAAAAGCCCGATAAATAATATTATAATTACACAGTTTATCATTTTATAAACTTTATAGAGCTATTGTATGATTTATTCTCCTAATTCCCACATTCGATATAATAAAACAAATATTTACTGCGGAAGTGGTTGTTATCGTGGCTTAATTATTTCATCAATGTGTTATATTTGTATAAGTTATTACTGATTTGGTCTAAATATATTATCGACATTTAGGTATTATTTTCATTAAAAGGAAGTCATTCAGGTGATTTTTACTTATATATAGGTTTAATTACAAGCAGGTGTTTTATACAAGTGACACAGGCCAAACTATAACTCATTAGAATGTATACTGCTTAAGAGCTCAAATAAAAATAAATTATTAATAAATCATTAAATTCAGCCAAAAATAATAAATGACCGATACAATTGCCTATAATTACCATACGAAATTTATAAGTTTAGATTTTTTAATACTTATTGTTAGATAATCATCAATCTCAGTTGTATAACTAATGCAGTTATTAACTTAGAAACTGTTTATGATATTATATGCCAAAATGATGTTCTTAGCCAATAAATAAAAAATAAATAAAAATAAATCTTTTGACATTAAAAACAGGACAGACATCCAAATTTACGATGATTGACGTAAGTTGTGTTTCAATTTTGGATTTGAAATTCTATTACTATATAGTCGGAATTTAATACCAATAAATAATTAAGATAAATACTAAGCGATACAAGATTAAATCTGCATATGATTAACATATAACTCAAAAATATAATGTAATTTTGAGGCTAAATTTTATACTTGACATATAAAATGTCTTGACATATAAAAAGCGATATATACAAGTTTTACTCAGATACATATTTTAAAAGTAACTTTATCTCAATAATTAGTCTACCAACTGTTCAAAACTCAAAGATTTTAGAAATTGGAGCGGTATGAGCAATACATTAACACAAGCTCGCTACATCGGCGTAATTAGTGTCATTTGCACGATTTTTGGACGGGATAAACACAATATACCCGTATACTGTCCGAACACACCAAATTGGAAACAAATGGTTGAAGCCTACAAGTGCTAACTCAATTTGTTCGCCTTTTGCTAACGTGTGAGTTATACTGATGGACCTCTGTTGCATCACTTCACCATGATTTTACCAAGTTACGGTTATTCCAAGTTACTGATTGTTTAGTGACGACTAATACAGTTTTTACTTTGCTTTGAAATGAACGTTTCATTGTTGGCAACCATGTCTACATAAATAAATTTTGCTATCATTCCATCGTTGCGAAAAATGCTATGTGTAATAAGCTTTATCATAATTAATCAACAATTTTAAAAACATCCATTACATTTTGCCACGTCATCGTATTTTTTTTTTCATTTTCACACATGTCTTCTATGAATTCAAAAATCCCTTTTTTTATAAATAGATAAGATCTTCAATAAAATATCGTTATTTATTACGATTCATATTCCAATTAATTTTAATATTATGAAAAGAATTGTTTTATAGCGATCAAAATATTGAAAACTAGCGAGCGACTCACCCTTCGGCTTCGCTCGGGTTCGCCCCTAGCTTGATTCCCCATACAAACTTTCATCCCCATTTTCACCCCCTTAAGGAATGATTTCCGGCATAAAAATATCCTATGCTCTTCCCAGGGTTTAAAACTATCTCCTTACCAAATTTCATCTAAATCAGTTCAGTAGATTCAGAGATTACCCCCTACAACCTTACAAACTTTACCTTTTTATAATATTAGTATAGACAATATTAGTATTGAAAAAAACCAACGAGAGATATCAAGACGACCACTGCGTGCGCATCCGTCAAAAGCTGCCTGATAAGGAAATCTAATCGACATCGCGTCGAACACAACGTAACTAATGATAATCTGTTTGAACAATGCACGAATACCGACAATAATCGATAAATCTGTGCAATCGAGGTAATCCGTGGCTCAGGCGATAGCACTGTTAATTAACACATTATCGCCCGCTTATCGCCTAACTGGATAATCTAACCGTGCCTTATCGCCCAATTCTTTTTAATCACTTATTTTTTTAAGTACGTAAGCGCAGATTAAGAATATGATTATCTGAGATAGTAAAGATTATATCGTGACCTGTTTTATATGAAAATAATTGATTTTTCTATAAAAAAAAAAAAATCTAATCATTTGAAACTTTATATACCCTTGCGGCTTTTGCCTTCGTTTGAGAATGTACGATAAGGAATGCAATTACACCTTTGCGTATAAAATTATATAATATTTTAGCAAATTCTATTTTTTAAAGTTTAAATCGAAATAGTTCGGACCGTCATATCTAAATACGTCTTAATCACGCTTCATTTAAATGCATTTTTATTTAAATTAATTTTATTACTTTTAAGGAAAATAATAAAGATAACCTGACTTTATTATAATCTTAAGTAGTCTGTTATTCAATCGCTTCCACGTGCCGTGTTAAAGTGAACAAGTGCTTAATATATTACGATAATCATTAATATTTAAATGGTTGTATTTTTTCAAAATAAACAACGAGCTGTTCTCGCTTAGTTTTTAGTTTTTATCGATTGTATTTCAAATAAGTCATATGTTAATGTACAGTTTTATTTTATCTTATTTTAAGACCAAAGATTTTATTGGCGTATTTTTTAAATAAATTCTATGATAATAAGAAATTTTATCTAATATCTTGTCATTATAAACAGAAAAAATTTAAATATTGTAATTATAAAGAATAATCTTAATTTAAATAATTGATACTTGAATTATTATAATTTATTACATACTAAATTGTAAAATGCGTCACGAGTGTCAATGATTAATTCTGTATTGAATTAATCATTGACACTAACAACTAACTAAAAAAAACAGCTTAAAAATAAACCAGAATATAATTATATGCTGAAATATTATCTTTGGAAATAGATTTGAAAAAATAAATAATAATTTTTAAAATGCATAGAACCTTAATAAAAACTATTTTATAGCTCTTTATTATACTTTATTATCTTTGTCGCGCGGCAAAAATGTCAAACTAAATGATAAATAATTAAATATATGTTATCAAATTATACAATATATACTAAATTATAATAAGATAATGAATTTAAACTAGCCGTTTTCTATAGCATATCTAGCTCAGCCCGATTGTAATTTAAACCTGTTATCACGTTACTGTAAAAATTTTATTTTTATCCATTTTGCACTAAATATTTATTTCCAAAAAGCTCTTCTATATTTAAAAAATATGCTAATATTACATGTAGCTATAATTAAAACAAAAACATGTTGACACATGTTCTTATGTTACTGATATAATCATAACGTTTGATAATAACTATTTTGGAATTTATTTATTTCTTTTGTGACTTCACCGATAGATTAGAACAGCATATTTTTATTATTTTTTTATTATTAATGTTAGTTTTTATGGCAAATTTACATTTGGTCGCAATAACTTAATAAGTCAATAATCATTTAGAACGCAAGAATCTATCAAATAACACATTTTTTAGATTTACGAAAATCCACTCCTTTATAAGATTACTATTAAAGATGTGCAACTGCCTCGGTAGTGTAGTGACTTGCACGTGCGGCTGGACATCCGGAGACCCTGGGTTGGAGCCCCGGGTCTGGCCAAGTTTAGTTATTGAGTTTTTCTGTTAAAAAGCCCTTGTAACAATCCGGAGTTGAGAAGTTGGCGGTGTTTTACCTTCGCGCCTCGGAGAGCACGTAAAATCATCGGGTCCTGCGCCTGATCTCTCACCGGTTAAAATACTCACGGACGCTAATTCTAACAGATAACTCTTATTGGGATTATTCTTATGAGCCCAAACACGATATATGTGCTGTAAGTTTCTAAAGAATTGGGCGTCCCGCAAACGATTTGATGCTACAGCATCTGCTCAAGGTTAGCATGTCTTGGAAATACCACCGGAGTAACAGTATACCAAATTTCAAATCGATCAGATCTGTGAAAATTAATAAAACCCTTTTGTCAATTAGGAAATGAGTGATGATCATAAATAGCCACCTCGATCAGTCACGTCAGCTTTTAAACAAAAAAAAACCGCATCAAAATCGTTCCATTCGTTTAGGAGGATTATGCCACAGACAGACACACAGATACACATACACACAAACAAACAGACAAGTCAAACTATAACACTTTGTGCGTCGGGGGTTAAATGAACACATAGTGCTATTTCTTTTAATTGAATTTCAATACCCCACTTTGGTAGATATATGTAAAAATATTCGATAATTCATCACCACTTTCACACCCATGTCTAAAATAGCTGAACCGATTTTGATAAAATATGTCTAATTGTAATACACACAACATGCGCTTTCATTTGATATCCCACTTTGATATATTTGAAAATATTCGATTTTTCATACCCAATTTCATTCCCCATATCTTATAAATGACTAAACCGATTTTGATAAAACTCGTCTAAGAACTATCGCCAAGAAAGTAACTTTAAAAAAAACCGCATCCAAATCGGTACACTCATTTAAGAGCTATGGTGCACAGACAGACACACACACAGACATACATAGCGATCAAACTTATAACAACCCTCTTTTTGCGTCAGGGATTAAAAAACACCATTGCGGGAACGTAGTGGTCATTACGGGAACGCATTTCATATTCGGCATCGTTCTCGAAATGACTGTTGTAATCTGTGGTATATATCATAAACTTTATAATACTACACATCTATTTCCCGCTATCTATTTCCTTGCGAATACTCTGCTCCTAATTATATTGTACTAATTTCTGTCATGGCGTTCGGCGTTAAGTAAATAAGTAGCAATTGTTCGCAAGTTGTAAAATAAATCAATCTATAAAATACTACTGGTCTGTTTTGATATTCTCACTAAAATTGCGTTACTTAAACAGGCTGTTCCCGAAATGATTTTTCAACGCTGCGTTTTTTTTTAAATAGTCTTCGGTCATATTAAATGCCAATAAACAACACTGCCGGGAAGAGAAAAGGATTATTAAATGGAATAAAGACTAATTATCGTCATTTATCGTTATATGAATGATTTTGAGGCGTTCCCGTTCCAAAATACATAACTCTAATAATCTTACCAAGAAAATTAATTTAAAACCGCCATAAAACAACCAAACGCTGTGTAAACTCGAGAGATTTCATCGTGTAACTGCATAACAAAGTTATGCGTAAGATGTGAAGGTACTTACATTTTCTTTTATTTATAATTGTGATTATGTGCAAATATAATACAATTGTATCAAACATGATTGAACATCTTATTTTTAAATTAGTATTTTATTGTTTTATGAACATTTCAAATACAGAAATGCGTGTTAGGACGCGTTCCCAAAATGACATTTTCACTAGTTTTATGAGGAAAAAAAATGTGTTAACATCATTTTGCAAAAAACAATGAAGGGTTTAGATAAAATTAGCTAAATCTGATCTTTAAAAATAATTGTGACCCAATTATTTCATGGCTTTATTAGGAAAAATGGTGTCAGAACCAAATTTGCCACCTTGGTGATTTTGACCCATATAAACACATATGGACCAAACGAGGGTAAGACGCATAATGATAAAAAATAAATAATATTTTTGGTTAATGCTTACATTAATTTGATAGTTTATGAACCCAAAGAGTTAAATAGGCTACAACCAACCTACCTCAGTATATCGTGTGATTTCGAGGAAATGTTAATCAATTTGAAATAGCGACTTAGTAAAATAAACTTAAACTAGTAAAGCTAATATCACAACAAAATAGCAATCTTTTTTGATAAGAGTAAGGGATTTTTGTATATGGGTACCATTTATATATGTGCCTAAGTCATACAAGTTACTGTCTTGATCTGTATATTTGTATAATTTTTGAGGAAACTATAGCGTCTAAAATAAGAGTCATTTGCTATATTAATTAAAATTTCCTTTTTTTGTGGATGATCATATAATCAGAAAAAATACTCATATACATATTTGATTAAGTCTAATCGCGTTGATAAAATGAAGAATTCTATTAATTTTGACCAAATAAATGCATATCATTTTATCTTATCAACACACACTATTAAAAAAATGTAAATGTACCTGGAGTGTTGTCATATGAAACAGTATTATTTTAAAGAAACAGAATAATTATATTAAAATCTATTTTAAATTATATTTCAAAAGTTTAAGATAAAGAAATATATATTAATTGGAATGCTATTGTAAATAATTGCATTTAATTAACTTGACTGCATTGTCAAGCTGGAACGGTCGACCTCGAATTTTCCTATGTAAATACCGATAATAGATAATGTCAAATCATGGATTTCATGCATGTCTTCATATCTAGACACAAGCCACTCTAGATATTTCCACTTAAAGCAATAGCTGTCTATGGTATAAAAGGAGATTATTTATTCGCCCGATGATTATCTCTAATTAACACTCGAGTGCCACGCGATTATATAAAATAACCCAGTTAAACCACTTCCGATGAAACGAAGCATCGTACATTGAATAATCATGCTGATTGTTTTCGCAACGTGTGTCATAAATTATGCAATATTTTATAAGGAGCGTCTAGCTGACAGTGAAGAAGCTTTTAAAACGCAGTGAGAACAAAAAAGCTATCAATGGGACCGCGGACGAACCGCAGAGCACATTAGATATTGTTAACAAAACTTCCTCCTCAATTAATATGCATCGGCAGGTAATGTCTCGTACGTGCGCCCGCGCCGATGTCCCCGCCGCGGCGGCCGAGCGCCGCAGACTACATTTTCGCATGCACAACACATCCATGCAAAATTTTAGGCGGGATGCGTTTGCTGATGTAAGAAGCGTTCAGTAAAAGTAGCCATACTTTCCATCAGCGCCTCTTTGTCCTCGCAGTTCATTGGCTCCAAGTTAGACAGAGAAGGACATGTCAGCGCTGATGCGTTTGGACAACGCATATCGCATTCGGTAAAAGCGAGTTTTGACGACCGCCAGTGCGCATTCCCATGCAAGGTATGCCCGCGGGAGCTATGTCGGCAATTTAAATATTACGGCTACTCAAAAACGTGAGATGTAAGTAGCAAGAAAACTCGTGTGGGCTCCGAGCTTGTCGAAATTTGGATGCGGCCAGTCCGGCCGAAAAAATATCATATGTAATTATAAGGCGACATTTTTTCGTAATGAAATTGCAGCTTTAAGTATGCAATCCATAATGCCGGGAATGATTACAAGGTTATAAGCTTCCTTAATGCGAATCAAGATTACGCAGTATGAAATTCGCAAAATTACTATCAAAGATTCATCAATGCATAAATATTAGGGTTGTGACATAATTTTACGATGGGTTGCCCATGTCTAATCGTATATACCTTTCCCATGTCGGCACAGAAAAATAATATTCAAATGGATTCACGCGCGCGCGCCTCCGTCCGAATTTTGCAAGTTCTTTTGATGCGCCCGCGCCGATTCCGGCAAATCCGTCGCGTCGGAAGTGCGTGGCGCGCGCTCCGCCGCCGCTGTCGATGTGTCGATAGGCTCACATGAAGGCGTTGACCTCGATCAGGATCACCGATAATAGGTATCATAGACCGTTATTGGGAAGATTAGGAAGTCACTGAGATGCCTCTTTTCCTATATTAAGATATAAATGAAACTATCTAGGTTTTGTTCTTAGGAATCACGTTTGTTATTGCGATTGTAATCGTAAAAAACTTTAAATTTATCTAAATAATTGTTATTATTTAAATCAATTAAACTAAATAGCTTTTAAAACGATCGATATTACGTATTCCCCTCACTAATCCGTGTGATACGTATACGGTCACACAATGCACTTATTATTCGACAGTTCAGTTTCTAAGTAAAGTGCATACGGATTGAATACGGCGTTGAAATGACGTGTGCGTCTGCCCTTCGAATGACTGAATATTAGCTTCAAAGAAATTGGTTACAAGGCACTACTTAATACTTTGTTGTATGTGGGATAATCCATTACACTAGCTCTCAAGATCTAGAAGTAGAGGTATTACTTGCATAATATATTCATAAATTATTATAAAAACATTTAAGTTCTGTGCTGATTATTATCTTGATATTTTAATTGAAATCAAAACCACTCATAATTTTGTCCACCGACAGTAATTGCTGTCCGCAATTCGAGTTATCTGTTCTTAAGATGGAAACCTTACAATCAGTGTTTTTGTTTCATACTTCAAAAGTGTCGGGGAATCAAAACAGAGGGATTCTGTTAAGGCAATTAAGTGAACTTTCCTGTAAGTGAGGTAGCATACCTGCCGTTTATTACCGTGACAATGAATAAGAAATCTTTGGGCTTTTATTGTTTATCCGTTACGTCAAGTAAAAGTTTGAAAACAATATTATAATAAATAGGATCATCACATTAACGGTATCCTTTTGGACGATTTCAAAAGATTCTACCTGATCTTTAATTTATGACAAAAATTTTACAACAGGATTGGATAAGGTTTAAGCTTCGTTAAACACAACAATTTTTTGTTGTTAAATGTATATTTGATATTTGCTTGCTTGTTTGTAGAATTGCATGAAATAACATGTTAATATATTTATCTACGCGAAATCTAAAACTGTAGAGAATCAAAAATAGCCAAAAAGTGTGTTTTTGACATATCTTATGTACGTAGTATTTTGTTCGCTTCGCTTTGATGTTAATAATTGTAAACTAACATAGATTTGAATATTTATGAACGTTTTCAAACGTTCGAATTATTCCAATAAAGATTAGTGGTTTTTTTCTATGATAAGATGTACAAATAACATGAACTAATTACAATAGAATTTGGAATAATTGCTTACCATTTGAACTTTTTTGAATTGAAACGTATAAAAGTGAAATAAACTCATTTTACACTCAGAAAGATTACCTAAGTAATTATTAAATTTAAAAAAACAAAGAAAACAAATAAAATAATTTTGACTTAATTATCTTAATCTGAAACTGCCATTACTTTTTTTACAATGAATATGTTTCGATTATTAAAATTCAGGATATATGACCACGTTAAACTAGTTGTAAACTAGACCATTTGCATTAATTTAAAGTATAATTAGATTAAATAGATAAATCATCATAGAATTTATACATATAAATGATTATAAGAGAGCTATTGATATGTAATTTATAGTAATATTTCTGATGAACGCCTGTCATTAGGATCGCCGTGATTCATTGACGATCTATCAGAGCGCGTGCATCTCGGGTCTGGATGCTGCCACAAAACAGAGATTAGAGTTCGTTCACACAGGATTTTATTCCTCTGCATAGTATCGATGCGCGCGGGCATATCGGTGCACTCTTACTCATTTGTTGTTGTAATTGTAAAAGGGATGGCGGATGAGATAAGTGGGTCGATGACATTTGGCTCCGGCCGATTACTACGATTATGCACTTTGAGCGTTGAACTTTAACTACGAGCTTTGATACGCTTGATGCGTCTGCGTATATCATCATTTTACGCATCCAAAACAATACATAAATAAAGAAATTGCTAATATAGCATATGAAGAAGTGTTTTATATGGCTATCGCCGTTAAAAAGCAATTATAGTATAAATGTATCGCTACTTCGACCACAATGGTTCAATACATATAAATTCCCATGTACAGATAACAGAATCTATCTATCCTGCGATACGCCGCTGTTACCGCTATCGCTTCCGCCGATAGCCCGGTGTAATCTATTGTCCTAAACGAATACTCTTGGTCAGGAGATAGTTAAACATTTTAATTAAACTTGAACATATTTAATGTAAACAACTAAATAAATAGCAGTGATGTAATAAAAAGGAAAATACATTTAATACTTTCTTAGATTGACACGAATATGTACCTACTTGTCATTTTAAATAAAACTATCTTTATTACAGACATTAACAAGTATATGGTAAAAGCCGGATAGTTGCCCTACCTTTTGAAAATCTTCAATTACATAAAAATTAAGTATCTACTTACAACATGTTCCATGTATAATAAAACATTGGTCTTTAGTCTTTCATTGTGACCTATTTTTTTAAACACAATCAACATTGTTTTTCAGTAAATCCTGTTTTATTTGACCTCTACAAAAAGGGATAGTTGCCCTCTGTGGCGGATAGTTGTCACATGTTGAAAATGGTTTCGGGGATACTTGCCTCATGCGAGGATAGAAGTCTCATTGTGAAAAATTTTTTCAAATCGGATTGGTAGTTCCTAAGATTAGCACGTTCAACCAAACAAACAAACAAACAAACAAATTCTTCAGCTTTATAATATTAGTATAGATTTCTCGCGACTCCGCCCGCGTCGCTTAATTTTGTAGAATTACTTCGCTCCTATAAGTCGTAGGTAATATATACGTACGTATATATATATATATATATATATATATATATATATATATATATATATATATATATAACCTTCCTCAATAAAGGGTTATAAAATGTAAGAAGAATTTTACAAATCCAACTAATAGATCCAGAGACTAGCGCGTTTAAACAAACAAACTCGTCAGTTTTATATATTAATTGATATAGATTTCAAAAAAATACATTAGCTCATCTACGCAATACACCAAATCAAACGCAAACTTGTAATATAATAATAAAGAATCGAGGTTACGTCCTTAGAATTCGTTATTGACAAAACACATTACAATCATAGTCAGAGATAAATTTCTAGGCTGGGGTTACAATGTCAATTGGCGCGACTTAGCCATAGCCAGCTCTAAAACGTTCATTAATCAGTCGCAGAGATTCTAAATATAGGCACTTATGCTATCGGCTATCCCGTTGCTGATGTCAGCATGGAATTAACAAATAAATTGGTGTGTCAAAGGGCTACAACGTACACGTACACGTAACTGAGATTTCTATACAACTAAATAAAGTTGAAGTTAATATCTACTTGGGAAAGTACCAACTTTACCGTAATTAAATTATTAATGAAAAAATTATTAGTGATAAAAAAGACGATATTAAAAAATATGTACATTTCAATAATTCTTTTCAAGGAAAAACGTCTATTATTAGATTTGGGGTTTATGCAATAATATCGTTATCTATTAAAAACATAAAAGAGATTAAAACATTTAAATTTTTTATATCGTATTTTAGAATCCAGCAGAACTCGTATAGTGAGTATCTATCACGTAAAAAAGCGCGAAAACATAAAATTTCTTTGTTTGTTACGTAGATCACTGATATCGATAAAAATCATTACATTCAAATTAGCATTTGTTAAAGAAAATATTGAAATGAATATTTAAAATATTACGACTGAGATACGACGTAATTTGCTTATTTAAGTGAAAATTAGCTCGGAATACAACATAATTACTGATATTGAAGATACGCCAATGCTCACACCTTGCACACAACGCATAGAACCATGATAATTGCACCTTGTATAGCTTGCACGCGTACACTCGTAAGTATAACGATTTTTGGACATAAATCATGATTAAATATAGTACAAAAATTACAAAATCAATAGCTTTTAACTGAAAAATCTGTCAAAACAACATTAAATTTAAAAATCTATCAAAAAATGACAGTCAATATAAAAAAAATATATATTGTTTAAATTGTAAATTTCTAATAACACCGCCCGCATACAAATTATTGGCTGCTTTTCATTACCGTCCTGCTGTCCACTGTGTAGTGTGTTCATCCATGTGTCACACTCACCGCACAGGGCACAACTTCTGGCGCTTTTACTGTGCTTTTTTTGAAAAATATAATTCTATTTTTATTATATATTTTGTTACCTAATATTTATTACCTGTTATACATTCTTCTTGATTTAATGAAAAAGACCGAATAAAACATTTACAAAAAATGTGATCTCCATTTAAAATGTATCGATAAATAGAGATATAAATAATACAAAACACATTTTATTATACGTAATACTATTTTAGTAATCAATTTTTGAACAAGTTATAAAGTAAAAAAATGTGCTTAATCCGTCCCTAGTCCACGCATACAAGGACATTTCGCGTAAACAAGTCACACGTGGGGGTGCGTGTATGTGGGTACTGGGTAGGCTAATGATAGCGGGTTTCCGTCCGTCACACCTGAGAGCCCCTAACCGCCATCGGGTTATAGATACCTAACCCCTCACCCCTTAATTTAGTTCGAAACGCACTTTGCGTACTGTATTTACATAGAGCTGTTATTGAATGTTAAACTTAAATAATAAGTTTTTTCGACGCAATATTTATATTATTATTATATTTATTTTTAAATTATAAAAAAAAATAATTAACTGTTCTAACATTTATTATAATATTATTAGTATGAATTCGTTATTTTTACCAATACATATTAACACTTCCATTATGGTATAAAATATTCAACAGATATTTGATGAATAAAACCTAAACGTTACAGTCAGCATTAAATTTTGCAATAAAAATCCATTAAATATAAATCATTATGAACCATTTATTATTCTATGAGTCATATTTAAATGTTAATTACTGGATTAGTGAGTATAGAATCGTGTTAATGGATCTGTTGTTAACTTTGATAGTTGTTTTCAAATAGCCTACTCTATTATTATCAAGGATCGCGTCACGATGTCATTATCATTAAATAATATGCCATACATATATTACATTATCATTATTTATTAATTAAATAAAAAATTGAAAATATTAGTATTACCATCTCTTTATAGTTTCTTTAGTAACATGTTGAACGAATTACACGAGAACATAAAGACGCTCAAAATAAAAAAAAGTTCAATTAATCCTAATTTGTTCGCTAAGATTAAGCTCACGATATGGCATTCTGTAGAAAGAACCCTTTACTTCAATTCCCTGCCCTATTCTCTTTTAAGCCGCTTTAAAAAGAGTTCGACAAACAAGGGACGTATAATTCTTAACGGACTATAAATTATAAAACGTTGTATCGAGCTTAATCTAAGCCTAATACATCACCGTTATCGATATTAAAATTGAAATACTAAAAAAATCCTACTTAATTAACAAAAGCAAGGAAATAACAACAAGTCTTGCAATAAATATCTAAATTCTTTCTTGGCGATAGATCAGTCAACTCTACACATTACATATGCCAATAACAACGAACCAAGCCCTATCGGGAATCGAGCGCAGTTTTTTGCGTTTCCACAACATGCAAACTACATTGAAAATAATTTCCTTTTTAATTAGTGCAAATATTTACATAAATAAGCGACCATCCCATACTAGGACGACTATTATAATATTTTAACACGAGAAACTTGTGCGTTGCAACGGTCAGGCCATGATGTTAATCGCAACGCATCCATGATAAATCAATTGGCAAGGGCGCGACTGTGACGAGTATAATAGACAGTTGTGAAAACTGCCCATTTACCCGCAAATTATTATAATCGCGCGGCTACTGTTTTCACAGCTAACGGAGTTCTGATCGTTGATTGTTGATTGCTGAACATTCGATGAGAACGAGCGGAGATCGTCGGCCGATATGCCCAGGGCGGCATTAATTACTTAATTCCGATGCGTGTGTTAACGTGTGCGATTTCTAACGCAATACAGCAATTACGTATTTTTTAACGCACTAGATAATATTTTTGAAAGCTTATCGCACTCTGTGTTCACGGATCGTAACGTTATTTACACGTTCGCTTGAAATTACATTAACGCTTTGAAGCGAACCGATATCGGCCGCTCGTATCGGCGTTTTATTTTGATTTGAAGTATCCCTACTTTGTATATTATAGAAAAAAATAAAACAAGTAATAAATTACTTAAATACGTTATGCGTGAGTCAAAAACATTATGCCGAATACAAGCTCACAACTTCCTTTACGACGCGATTATTTAATGTTTGAAAGTAATATCTGCACAATGAATGCGTGACAAGTGTACAGACATAAAACAGTCGCAGAATTTTTTTATTAACACACATGTAGACTACTTACGTGAAGATCTTATCAAGATTTAATATATTCATAGCCCGAACCCGAATATATTCTTCGAACGTATACCATCGATTCGATAATTTTCCTTAGTAACATCTACTAATACATTATTAAACGTATAAAGTAAATACATTCCAAGTAAAACTTGCTCGAGGTAATAATCACCAAGATGTCATGAACTTGAAGTTAAGAAGAAGCTTTAGTAATTCTGTAATTACTGTAGTTTATCGTCTTATACCATGCAAATACCCATATAACAATGGTTCCCTCATTCTAACGAACGCGAGTAAAAACTCAAAAACTGAGTTGCATACGTAACGTATCGTTAGTGATGTATAAATATATTTGCATAGGCATGTTTTTTAACAATGGATTACTAATATCTGTTTTACATTAGCGCTAGTTGACGGGTCGTATGTGGGGCGTGTAGGAACGGTGTCTGCACATGTGTGCGTTTCCGTCATTTCCCTGCGCAGGAGTCGTCGATCGCAATGATTGCTCACGCGTTTCGCATCACTCACTCCTACCCTCGGGATAACTCGTTTACTCACAATTTACATACTAAGCTATGCACTTTATAATATTTTTTTACTAAAACGTTAATCTATAAACTGTTCCTGCTATCTATTGTCGTTAGCTATTGATAGTTCCAGGGGTAGCTAATAAATTAATAATATTAATAGTTCATTGTCTTTGAAAACCGTATAAGCATTTATAAATATGCAAGTATGCAATTATATTAAACAGATATTTTATTTTATTTTACTAATGCAATAACATTAGGTAACGATCGCCGCAAACCTATCAAATAATTTTACTAAAAATTTATTCGATCGCCCACCAGACCCCTATATTATGTATACACTAACTGCTCACCCTCGCTTCGCTCGGGTTCGCCTCTGGACTAAAAAATACAAATCTATCCCACAGGAACCGTACATTTTCCGGGTTAAAAAGTAGCCTATTTGTTATTCAGATGTATGAACTATATTATTGTAGTTTCATTAAAATCCAATCAGTAGTTTTTGTATACTAAGCTGTATAAGTTACTATAGTTTTTTAACTATCCCACGGGAACTCTTTAATTTTCCGGGATGAAAAGTATCTAAGATGTGGACCGGGGATATAAGGTACCACCATGACAAATTTCATTTTAATCGGTCAAACAGTTTCGGAGATTAGCCCGTACAAACAAACAAACAGACAGAGAAACAAAAAATTTGAAAAAAATCTGGATTTGTTCTATTTCTCTTCTTACATCCCCCTGACTCGGTTTTTAGCATTTTTTTTCTATGTACAGACATTAGACCTCTACAGTTTTATTATATTTATAGATATTTCTAACATTATTACTTTTATGATATTGATCAGTTATGACTTATGCCACCAGACACTATGATCTTATGAGCGTATTTGGTTAACGATTTTCAGTCCACACTGGTTCACATAATACTTTCTTAGATTTACGCAAATATTTGTCATTTTAAATAAATCTTTTCGGATTTTTTCGCGGATTAGATTTTTGGTTCCCACATAATCTAGGAAAGTATTTAAATGATCTGTTTTAAAATCCAGATAAAAATACTTTACATTGATTAAGCGAGTATGATGAAAACACCTTTAATCTCCCTTAATTAACTGCACGTGAAGAATAATGCCATCGACAATACCCGACCCAATTGCTTTCAAAAGCCATTTTGAATTAAAAATTATTAAAAGAATGTCTAGACAATTTAGTATTGCACCCGTATTAAATAAAACTTAAATACGTTTAATTTTTCAATACAAATTAATTCAACAAGCGGTAAACGCGCACGCACATGGGTTGGGCGTCGCCGGCTATTGTTTATCCCACGATTATATCCAATTCAAATACTAACTCGTACTCGAAAATTAAGCTGGAGCACCACTAAGGACCTTTTGTTTTAACCACAATGCACACTTGGTGTGCTACCGCTTAAACTGTGGACCATGCGAATAATAACAACCCTCATCCGTATGTAAGTTCGTATGAGCTTTGTACAACATTTTGTTTGTTATTTGGCATTATACAAAAATTTCAATCCGTTTTACTTTTTCTGTATATCGAAATAAATTGTGTAATACCAAATGAAACATAAAGGGACCGCTAATTACATAAAATAACTTGTAACTAAATAGTTTAGATATCATTATAGTTATATTTATTCAATTAACGTCTGTAATAAATTAAAAATTCTACGAAAAAGCATTGGTCTAATGTATATTTAAATCAAATTATACATATTTTTATTAACTAAAATTGCTAATTATATGTACTACTTGTAGTGAGCTTAGAAAAATTCGCTAAACTCGGATTATAAACTAGAGCACTGAAGCGGTATACGAACTCTTCAAGTTATATCGACACAGACGACAGCTGACGGTGGGCTGTGAGAGCCGATTTTTAGCCATTAACGACCCTGTCGTATCCTTTGTGCCCTTTAATAGATGTTTATCAAAAATTTTAAAGCTTTATATAACATGGATTAATAACTAGATAAATTAACTTTAAAATTTGGTCGTAAGTCGATAATAGGTAATTATAATTTCTACAACATCGAAAAAAATCTGTTTTTAAAGTATTTAAAGAACAAACGTCTAATATTCAGCATGTTCATACATATACTACATATAACATTGTGTGGCAATGAAAAAAGTGGTTTATAATCATAGCCAGTATACCATATTTACGCATGCTTTATCGTCAATCAATAATTAATATCTGGAGGCTGGACGGCTCAGACGCTCCCGAATTTCGCGGAGAATGATGAGATCGCGTTCGAGTAATCGAACCGACAAAAAATAAAAAATGAAACAAATACGAAATACTCCATTACTGGCACGCGGACAGCTATGGAGAGGACTTGCGACGTGATAAGTTTTTAGTTAATACATAGTGGCCAAATCCAAGATGACGGATTGACTGACATTCTGCCAGGTGGTCTGAACACATTGTTATGTTTCTTGGAAAAAAACTGGCACCATGGAATATTTGAGTGAACTAAACCTTTAATATTTGTATAAAACAAGCCAGGGTATTTTAAATATTTTGATAGGGTCATTATTTTAAAAGAAAAAGCGGCTTTCGATTACATCTCTTCTTATATCGTCTTGTGTGGCTTTAACATAAAATATTCTAGCCTAAAACTTTAATATGACAACTTTTATTATTTGATTGCTATAAATAGTATAACATTAAATGGGGTTCAGTAAAATTGTTTCCTATGGGTACACGACACGTTAACGTCAGATATGATAAATTCTCAAAAAAAAATAGATCACTAGTGTCTGACCAGTGTCCTTTTTATTACACCAATGGTCTCAAGATTAGTATTAGCAACATTCATAATATAAATAAAATAATAATTAATATAACATTTATTTATTTCTTATTGTATTTATTATAACTTATGTATATTATTAAGAAATATAATAAGTTATAAAAAAAATTCTAAAGAAAATCTGTGCGCTCCATTTATTTAGAGTTCATGTCGCAAATAGTGAAAAAATATGTACTTACAGAATTATCGGTACCTACTACCTATCTACTAAAATTATTATTTCGTAGAAGTATAGAATACATTCTATACTTCTACAAAACGACGACGAAGTGTAGGTACTTTATACACTCTATGAAAAAAAATCTACATTTATTCGTATTGTAATTATTTTTATTTTGATATTTATTTATTTTATTTTCTTAATATACAAACATATGCAAGTTACCTATAACATACATCCACAGTAAGGTAGGTATAGTATAGGTATAAACAGGCATATATTGACTTTTGTAGATGTGAAAGTGATTGGCATAACATATTTATATAAAAAAAAATGTAGAAAAATAACACTATACGTGTTATTTAACAATTCAAAGCTTATAACGTTTAAATGGTGTATAGGAAGCATTTTGACGACACGTTTGGCTCAGTTTGTAGTGACCCTACTTTCTGTGCCAGCGGTCGCAGGTTCAAATCCCGCTGGGGGCATTCATTTGTATAATGAACACGAATGTTTATACTCCAATCATGGGTGTTTACATTTATAATATGTACCTATGTATTTAAAATTACTACATACGTACAGCGTATCAACTATATCGTTTCCATAACACAAGCCTCGTAGCTTACCATGGAACTAGTTAGTGCTGTGTGTTAATGTCCCAACATAGTTATATTTTATTAATTTATTTCGTAGAGGTTACCATTGATGGCACCTCCTTTGACGATTTAACAATGCATGCTGACCACAATCTGACCGAGACCAACATCTCTATGGTAAATACAAATTACAGACAACCTTACCTTTAAAAATGGCAGTCGCATGTCAATGCCAGTCACTCAGTAATATGGCTGGCACAAATACATATTTGTATAGAAAACAGTACCAAAGAAATTTTACCCAGAGGAAAATTCGTTTACATTTGATTTATTTCTATTCACTATATTCTCTATATAAAATAATATTTTACATTTTAATAGTGAACACAAAATTAATACCTATTACTAGAACCTACTTGTAACTTTAACGAAACTTATCAATATTTTAAAATAAATTAAAATATTTTAGTGTTGCGTACATGTTAAATCTTCGACTCCACGTATTCCTAGTTCCCTTGCACACACATTACGTATGCAGGGCGCGGCTGGCCGCGGGCCACGTCAGCTATTTGCTCGTGACCAGAGGGCTAAGCCATTCAAGGCTAAGACGCGGGGGCCAGTTTTTGGCCGACCTGATCTACACCCCTGCGCCCGCGACGTGCCAACGCACCTCGCTCGTTTGTCTCCCAGAGTCATGATATCACAAAACCTTTTAGATCTGTGTATAATCAATCAATAAGCATAGCAGTACACTGCGGCTGCAGATCTCGGAAAATAATAATTTAAATAACTAAACCATTCGACTGAAGTAATATATGGTAGAAGCTTTCAAATTAATTAATTATTTATCGACTATATTAAATTAAACGTGCCTACATGCCCTATCCATTAGAATCCACAAACGTAATTCCTCCTCCCTTATCATAATCTTAACAGTATTTGCGCAGATCTTGAGAAAGCTCGTCCATTATTAATTGCACTTCTCAGGTGCGAAGATTATCCTTATTAAGGTACCGCAAGACTGAGACATGCATGTCCTCGTACAATCCGAGACAAACTTATTGAAAGGGTTGGCTAAGTATTTGAATAGTAGTAAATAAGCGGATAGAGAAAATTTAAAATAAAATGTATCTAACATTTTTTTCATCTGTTTTTGGGAAATTGAATGTTTTCAGTATATTAGGCTTATTTGTGGTTTTTGTGTATGTTCATGCATAATACATTTTATTCATATATGTATAAAGGTAACTTTCAAATTACAACAACTCTATTGTTGTTTTCAGCTGTTTGAGCAATATTTATTATATCAACCGAAAGTATGCCATTCCAATTAGCTACTGGAATGTATTTTTCTCAATAGAATAACAAATAAGTTCTAGCAATACAACGAAACTTAATAGAACGGATTAAGTAATAACTTATAAATTGACCAGCTATTGCAAAACTGCTAGGAATTGCAAAGGTAAATTAAAAATTGAATTGGCTTTTGGCTCGCCGCACCGTGTTCATGCCCCCCTTCCTCCCACTGTAATTGCGGACGGCGCGCGCGCAGATTATCAGAAGCAAGTGCGTTCGATAACGCATGTGCACGAACGCATATTATTAAATTTATTCCTTTTTCGCCAGAATCTGCATAATGAGGGGGGCAAAAAAGGCACGTAATCGCTAGATTGCACGTCGCCTTCCCCTTGAGAAAGGTAGTCTTTATATGCACACAAGTACATGCATATGTAGATTTTGATAAAAAAAACTTTAAGCAGTGTTACATATTTTTTTATTTATGGGAAGCCAGGCCATTATTAATGCTTATTTTTTGCTTCAGCGAGGAATTGCTCGTTTAAAGGTGCGATTCGAAGTATTAACGCAAAAGCAAAACGTGATAATATATAAAATAACGCAGATATCATGATGGCCCGCAGCGAAGTGAATCCTCTCACGTCAACAAGCTAAAAATTAGCAAATACATTCCATTTGCACGCACCCTTAATTTATCAGTTTAAATTACGATGAACGCGTTACTATTTCTGGATAGGTATCGTAAGAACATTATATTTTTAATGTAAAAAATATTTTTAGGAAAATTACTTTCATATATAACCCTTACTTTATTTTCTTCTTTTCTATAAAAAGTAGAAGCACCGATTAAAACATCTTCATTCGCCGATTTCCATTTACGCCAAGATATTGGTTGTTAACAAGGTAGTAATAACTAATCTGTATAAAATAAATAAATTACTGTAGCAGAAATAGCCACCAAAACTGTAAAACAAGTTTTTTGTTATAATTTTAGTAAACGAGATCATATTATATCTAACCATGTATAATCAGTACTCGTACCATACAAAATTTTCATTCCAGCCCTGTTCAGCCGTGGGCTACCGAAATTCCACATCCGCGCACCACACCGGCTTTTTGCACAAGGCTTTATCTTTCGTCATTATTTAAAAAGTCTTGTGCCCTTTATAAAACACATTAACTTCACCAGAAGTAACAGAGTTCAGGTTCGCCTAAAAAATTGACAATACTTAACGCAAATTTGCCCGAAATTTTATCAGAAACGAATCGTGGTCGCTCTTAATTTTCGAACGTCATTAACGCGCAATTCCTCAAAGATGTGCTTCTGATGTTCGTGAGAAATTTACTTTGTAACAGGATCAGGACTTTGTAAAAAAAGTACAGCGCGTGTCGTCGGCAGCCGTCTTGCAAGTAGGCCGTAAATTATGGTTAGTTTTTGGCCATGCTCGCGCAATGCAGCCTCGCGGCTTTTCGTCTGCACCCCCCCGCCTCACGCCAGTCTCACCCGGTCACAGACCCCACATCATTTCGTCAATCTCGACTACTTATCCGTCCGCACCGATCCCTTATATTCATTATATTTCCAAAAATGAAGCATAATAAAGATTCTATCTCTCCAGCTGAGAACATCGCGTAACATCTTTCGAAACTTTAGAATTGACGTGCTGATATCACAACTTATATTTTTTGAAAGCTGCATTTTGACTATGAGCTATTCATTGTGCTGCCAAAATTAATCTCGGGGCTTAGCTGCGTCACAAAGGCGGCATGCCGGCGCGTACGGTGGCTATTACGGACACCACTTTATAATTACCTTTTTAAATAGTTTTTTTAGTATCTCAACATATTAAAACGTCAATGTAAATAACTTGTTAGCCGCAATCTCATTTCTGGCCGATTGGATATTACAATAGTGTACGTGATTTGAGAAAGGTAACGGTGTCGTTGCTTTATCCGTGAGATGGAGCCCATTAGCGGCGACAGGCGGCGCGGGTCCAGTCGCTGCGCGCGGAGCGCAACGCGTGTCTAACAACAAGGCTATTCGACCGACAAATAGACTTAAGTATGTAGAAATCGATTTGTAAATCAAAATATAGATTAACAATCAATTCGTGTTTTAATCGATTTTATCTTTTTGTATCTTTCCTGCTATTTAAATTTTCATGCCCAGTCTTAACAGATGATTTAAATGAGGTCTGCAAAAACGCAATATCTTTAACTCAATCTACTTTGGGGCAACAAGACCAAAAGTAAGTTATTGCTGGTTGAGAACAAAAAATATGATACTTCACTTGTAAACTATAAAAAAATGATCCGCGTCAAATATAGATCGATTATATTATCACAAAGAAATTGGCGCGTACCGAATAATTAGATCTGAACTCGCGCATTGTGTCTGAATCCAAGGCAAATTGGACCTCGCAATATTTCACCTGACAGTGTCATACGTGTGTAATTGCACGGATTTATCCACAATAAACTCAAGTTTTTGTCGCACTAGTTTGGCACGCGCCTTTCTATGTAATGATCTGAAGATGTAATTTGTCGACGATTTTTTGCGGCCAAATGATCAAGTCAATATACAAGTCATCATCAAAATTTCCGTAACGGCGCTCGATAAGTATAGTTCACTTTGTGCGTTATATTTGTGAGATTTTGTAACTAATTTCATCTTATTTTTTGTATATAAGTCCTATTAAAAAATATTTCCCTTAATCATATACCTAATAACTATAGATCATTTATAAAGTTAGATACGTGAATAAATTTTTAAATTTAGGAATAAATCGTAAGAAATTGTTTTAAACATTACCGACTGTATACATTACATTTGATTCCAAACTCAATTTATAATTCAAACACGCATACGTTGGCGATATCAGTAATAGGTAATGCAAAGTTATCGCTCGGAACAATAATCCGCGATAATGGATTAACGCGCAGGTGAATATTTATAAACACAACTATCGCCTAATCCGTAAAAGACAATAATATGAACGTGAACAATATTAGTCTTATTACATTTCACGTTTAGTACATATTTGATATAGAACTAGGGATTATTAAAACAATGACAATAGAAAGTCCAGACGTTGGGTCAAGCTAGCCATTGATTCAAAATATTTTTTATCATTTCATACAGCCACATTGATTTTTTATCGATTTTCATGCAAAAATGTACCTGAAAACAAAATTATACCCTCTCCTATACACATATGAGTTATCTATACATATAATAAAATTCTGAATCGAATCTGTACATTAAACATTTTTTGTAAAATCTTAATGAAATAGACATTATTATCGATACAGAGACCGAATTTATTGTTTTAAGAATTTTTGTCTGTCTGTCTGTTACCACATCACAAAAAAATCACTGGAAGGATTTTGATGAAATTTGGTATGGTGATAGGTGGTTAACCGGGTCAACGTATAGGATACTTTTTACTGCGGGAAAATATCTCATTTATGAGAAATCTATACTAAACGTTAAAACGTAACTAGAAACGAACCCGAGCGGAGCGAAAGTGAGTCACTAGTAAGATATAAATCAGTAAATTTTAATTGATAGTAAAAACGAATTAGTCGTCATTTTCTTACATAGTCATTTTCTTGTATATTATACTAGCTGGGAAGTGAAAATAAATTATTGCCTATCTTTTTGCGATGTTATGTATATGAACTGTACCAACATACATACACACATCATACATCTGTAATGCTATTTTAAATTTTTGAACGTACGCTCACAAAGGTTTTAAGCATAGTTCTATCAAAGTGCCCAAGCAGTGGTAGCTCAGTGGTAACGTCCTCACTTAGTAAACCAAGTGAAGTGGGTTCATATCTCATGGAATGGAGCATGCAGGTTTCCTCACTTTGTTTTCCTTCATCATAAGGCAAATGAAATTAAAATGATTCGCACATAAAAATTTCAGAGGTGCGAGACCCGGGATTTGAACCCGCTTCACTCGGTTTCCTAAGCAAGCGCGGTATCACTAGGCTACTACTGCAATACAACAGATTTAGGATTATTATGAATAATATACCGTTTATACACCTACAAAAAAATAAATTTAATTATAGTTAGCTTTCAATGGTATATTTTTTTTGTTATTTAATTAAATAATTATTGTATTTAATTAAATAAATAAAATTTTGTAATTATAATTTCATTATTAGGTAGGAAAATATTCAAGGTTTAAGAAGGTGAATTATTTCTGTCTATTCAAATACGTACATCGTCGATAAATAATTTTTCAAATCCTTAATTACCACTTCATATGTCATGAAGATAACTATGATAATATTGATGAAAATTATTCTACCTAATTTTAGCAAATATTTTTACTATAGGTAGATATTTATTGTAATTTCTAATTTGATGATAATAATTTCGAAAATTTACATAATTTTTCTGAAAATTTGATTTATCTTTCTCCTGTTTTAAAATTCGGCTATATTACATTATATGTTTACCAAAAAGTAAATTGTGTAAAATATCATTTTATTAAGGCTTTATTTTTATTAGCCATTCGAATATAATTTACGTACTAATATGCCAATGTCACAAAGAAAAAAATAATAACTTCAACTTATTGAGATCTTATTTCCATCGCGTATTAGTTACGGTAATTAAATAGAATGTACCTATTTAAAATTTTAATCGCTGTTTATGGTTTTTCAAGTTGTGCCTAATTATATAGTGAGATTAATAATAGTTCAGTCCCGTACGGATTTTTTTATGATTAAAAACAAGCTAAAACTTCGTGAGTAGCATTATTTTGGCGAGACGCCCAACTATTCTTTCTATGAGAATTTGGTAGCGGTAGATACAATTGTGGATTGATACGGAACATGTCAAAACGGTGATAGCTTAAAATTTATTACTAACAGGTTGTTTTACGATTTAATCTTGAGATAATCCAACATCAAAGAAAAAAAATGTTGTCCTACAAAACAGATGGTTTAGATTAAATCGTCCCACTCTCTAAAGTTGTTAAAATAACAACGTCATAAAATTTATTAACAACCGGCTAATTTTTATAGTATTTGTTATTAAAAATATGCATAATTGAATGATCAAATCGTCCTACAAATAAAATGGTACGATTTCTCAGTCCTACGCTCGGATATTATCTTCCCCACGGTGATGCTTTTTTCATTAATAATAAGCTAAAAGGGGGAACGATTATTTTTAAAGGTTAAAAGTTGGTAAATCTATTTAACGAGAAAAATAAAAGTTATTTTTGAAATAATACTTTCTTAGATTTAAGCGTTATTTAAAATTATTTTTGAAAGTTATACATTTGTGTTTAAACCAGTGTTCGCCCAGTGTTCTAAATTCGACCGTAATCGTTATTGAAAAGTTGAGGAAAACATATATATAAATAGAATTTACATATCTATATACAAAAAACTAACTGTTTCCAATTTTTTATTGATAACACTAAAGCTCGTCTATAGCTACTAAACAAAAAAAAATGATCGGTTAAAAACAAAGTTTAAAAACGGTACCTACTGAACTGTTTTGTCTTTGCCTAGTTATAGGTATATAGAAGATATTGCAGTGAATAATCAAAAGCAATATTCACAATACCGTGTGCATTTGAGTTACTTTTAACATAGTATAATGGTTTGGGTTAGTATTAATAATACTTCATAATAATATATTAAGTACATAACTACATTGATTATTATCAATGATAACCAGTTAAACTCTCTTTCAAATACGTATTTGACCTTTTAAATCATTATCAATGAAAGAAGGCAAATTAAAACGACCTTACTTAAATATTTCATATTTGTTATATATATATTAATATAATTACATAATTATATCTATATGTTAATTTAAATAGTAAGTTATTGTTTTATATAATATCGAATGTTAGTTTTGAGTAACTTAGTACTCAGTTTTAATACTCCTTCATTATAACCTTCTATATTTTTAAATTTTATTTATGAATTATATTTATTAACAATTCAATAAATATTACAAGTAAACCTACTTATTGTTATCAAATCAATTTAGTTAAATTAATTTAGTTTATAAAAAGGCTAATTGACAGTGATTATTTCTATAAAAACACTTGTTATTTTAAGAATTGATGTCTAATTAATGATATTTTAGCCAGAATTTGTTTGTATCCGTTTGTAAATAGCAGCCAAGGTGATTAATATTCAAGTAAAAGATTAAAAATGCAAAAAGATTGCAATACCTACTTTTGAATTCCAAAATATTTGAATTGGATTAACACATTTGAAGGTTAACTAATGGCTACTAGACGAACTGGTTTGCCGATTGCCGTAACATTGGAAAGCATACATTAATAATTAATCCGAATTAATCATTGAATACCCAAAAAAACCATCAATTATTTAGATATATATATTATATACAATTTTATTTATAGCTGCTATACATACAAATTTATTGCGCCTCACAAATTATTGGCACATAAAAAGTTATCAGCTTACCTTTAAAAGAAAACCGAAACTTAAATTGTAATAAAAATGTTAAGCTTTTAGTTTTTTAAGAAAATGTTAATTTAACATTTGAAATAATTAAACAATACAAAAAAATATATAAAGAATAACATTTTTATAATAACTTTTTAATAAAATATTTTCAAAATAATTAAGAATAATACTTTAAATATATCAATAAGTGATTTAATAATAAGATATAAATCTTGCCCACGATATTAAATTAATTTTTATTAGTCATCTTCAATGAATATTCACAGACCACATATAGGCCACATTTTTTAATAATTAGGCGACCTTGCCGAAAAATCGATTACTATTGTTTTAAATTAATAATTCAATTATGTATGTAAGTGTTTCATTATATTTATGCAAATATCGCTTATCAAGATGAACTTGGCATAGGACTTATTGTCCGAGGAAAACAATTGGACAAGTTATTTTTACAACCTATATGTAACCTAATGTTTGTTTTTTTTTACTTTCATTATTAAATCCACTGCATTTTTAATGAAGTGTGTTATGTAAGAAAAGATTAAATAATGTCCATACAAAAAAAATGAAAAAAATAAACTTATGGGGGGGGGGGGGTAAATTAAAAAACTTGCCTGTGAAAGATCACTCGGGGCTTCCGACTTGACTGTGTTAGCCGCTGCCCAAGCTTCTGCGAAAGTCTCCATAGCACTCTGAAAGTCCATTTTGTTACGATTCACGATATCAACATACCGAAATATCACACATGTGCCCGACACGGCGAAGAGTAAAATCTAAACACGTTCGCTCCAGCCGGCCGGCGGCGCGGTACTGACGGTCGGCCCCGCCCAACGAACCGCCCGCGTCGAGAAAAACCGATACCACCCGAGCCTCCCGTTTCAGCGCTTTTCTTTTTTAAGCCGCTATTTTAACAAGGTTTTTTTTCACAAAAGCCCGGCCCACGGTGGTTGGGCGGCCTTCAGATTATTTACACTTGTAATTCACAGATTGCTACGATGATTAATTTGTTGTATCGAGAGGGTGTTAGGCGTTATCTCGTTACGTGATTACGCGGCGCATCCGATACGACGACTTACTGCTCTCGCAGTGTGAGACAATACGGTCATTGTTATGAGTTATCGCTATCGGTGATTACCTCGTTTTCCTAAATGCGTAGGTAAATTAGGTATAATGTTATTACTCTTGAATATTATGGCAGATTCTTAATTAGTTTTCGATTATGGCGCTAATTTTGCAATTTGGAAGACTATAAAAAAGGTTAATTGCAACTAACATAGCAAATGGGCGATGCTAGAAGGCATTTTTATTCATTAAATAAATCACGTTGGCTTTCAGAATCTCTGCGTTGTGAGAAAAAATTGTCACTGCTTCCTATAATTTTGTACGTGGCCGTTTAAGCAGTATTACCTCCGGCAAGCGGCATTTCATCTTAATTTCTAAAGCTTTCGCGATATTAAATGTTGGTTTTGACAAATTGTAACGATAGACTTAGCACATTTAGTTACAAACTGCATTTATTTATACATTATTTTACAGCTTGTTGGTTTTTAAGAATATTTAGTTATACCTCATTCATTATATCTATCTCGTTAATGAAAGTTATAATTAAAGTTTGATTAACAAGATGACTCCTAAATAATTTAGTATCGAAAATGTTTTAAGGATTATAATTTCAAAAGTAAATAATATTCTATGAGATCAGTGTTTTTATACGTCAGTAAAAATGGAATAATAAAAACAAAACAGTTAACTGTAGAACCAATAAATAGGGCAATGGAAGCTTTGTATCGACCGACTTCTTTGTGGATAAAACAATGGTTACAACTTAAGTATCGAAGCGATTGTGAAGTTGGAACGAGAGGAAAGTATGAAAGCTGTCTACACTGTGCTTTCATTCGCTCTTTATGTATTTCATATAACAGAAATGTTGTGATAATATGAGATAAAATCCAGCTTACCTACACTAAAATATCTTACCTGCCAACATCTAAGTATGAAAATAAAGTATTAGCGTAGTCGCGGGTATATAAAGTATTATTATTTTGTAAAGTGTAATATAGGATCTTGTATCAACATTTTTCAGCACAGTAGTCTAAAAACCTACGTATGCAATTAATATTTAATCACTACATATTATAAAAAAAAGTCCCACCGATGCTTCTGTCTGCCTGTCTGGACGCGATAAACTCAAAAACTCCAAACAGATTCTCATACGGTTTTCACTAATAGACGGAGTGATTCATGAGGAAGGTTTAGGTGTATAATTCATCAAAGTTTTGTGTAAATTGGCTAAAATATGACGATGATTACTGAAGATGTCGGAAAAAATCATGTTGAGTGGGAGTTGTACTCGCGTGCGTCACAGAAACTAATAAAGTTATATAAAAACAAAGTATTACAGGATCATTTCTCATAAAAAGGTCTATTAAACTTTACCAACACTATATGTACCTACGTACAAACGTAGGGACGCACCCGAGTTTCGGGCTAGTTTCCATTGAATGGCATATTAATTATTATAGTTAATAGGCATCTTCTACTTTACTACTAAAGTAACGTGAGTTCATAAAGTTTCACAGATTATTCACGGATGGAAATAATGATCAATTCCCTTATTCAACTATCCATCTTATATAACAAATGAGTGGCGAATTCCAAATATGAGTTGAGGTCTTAATAACACTTGACCGAAAATCCATGATTGCGTTAATATTAACATGAAAAACTTGTTTTTTAAGACCGCTAACCTCAAATATTATAGTCAAAACAGGTTTGCACAAATGCAGTACATTATATTATACAATCAAAATTAACTATCATGTTAAAGTAATTTATTTTCATTTAAAAACCTTTTAGCTTAGTTTTAACAGACAAAAAAATCTATACAGAGTCATTATGTTATTTAAATTACATCGTATACAGTAAGCACTATTTAATATTTACTTCGTATTTTTCATTTTAATGCTGGAATCCTTATTCTTCCTAGCATAAAAAAGAACACTTAAGGTCTTATTGCGATCGAAATAAATAGTGTAAGTTACCTACAACATGTCAAATGTTTTTAAAGTATAAAACATGTAAAATATTAATATTTTACTAACTCTGTAGTAACTACTTACTTATAGATATATGTTCAAAACGTAATGAAAATAGCTGTTAAGATTTTATACATTAATTCGAATAAGGCAAGTCTAAATTTAATTCTATTAAGTCTAAAAGAGTTGGCTACTATGTTAAAAGTTATAAATTTACTAAAGAAATTATGTGAAATAACTCGCTCGCTTCAATAAAATCTTTATAAATTTTGACTTGCCAACACAACGTAATATCAAGATATTTTATTATATTTTATTTTATATGTAAGAATAAAATTGACAGCAAAATTTAAAGCCACTGTTTAATAAAATAAACATCTTAAGCTAAGTGCCAATCATTACTATTTTTACACTCGCTTCACTCTGGCCCGTCCCTAAGTATCTAACACTACTCTACGTGTTTCTCCAGGTTCTAGTCTATCTGCGTAGTTTAAGCGTAAAGAAGTAACAAATATAGGTACTTGCAACTTTGATGTTTTATATATAAAAACAAAACAAGAAAACAAGACAACAACAAGAAACACTAAAAGAAATCTATCCCACGGAAACCATACATTTTTCCGGGATAAAAAGTAACCTATATGTTATTCTAGACTATAATCTATCTCTGTGCCAAATTACATCTAGATCCGTTTAGCCGTTCTGACGTGAAAGAGTAACAAACATCCATCCATCTTCATAAACTTCCACATTTATAATATTAGTATGGATTCATGGGACGGGATAAACATGTAACAGATATTAAACATGACATAGCAATATTTCACAAATACGTAATTATCACTAGAACAAAGTGTTTTAGCTTTTTAGCGACTCCTGTCCTTAATCATAGTAAAATATGAACTGCTACCCAAAATGTAGAGTTGAATCATCCGATATTTGTATTATTATAGACCGTATTTTGAAGGGCATAAGTATCATAGAGATAAACATTTATGCTCAATAGATCTTAGCAATGACTAAATCAAAGTTGTTAAGTAATTCTTATTGGTTTTTTCCATAAAAGCAAAATATTGGCAATCTGTATCTACGTACTTAAAAAAATGTTATGTAATAAAAGTAAACTCTGAGACCAATGACGTGTGTTATAATCCATTCCATAGACGATATATTCACACTTTTCGTTGTTCTTGTTTCAAGAATGGATTTTCCATGCAAAAAGTGGAAATTATTGTTTATGAATAGATATTTTGTTTGTCTAGGATAAAGCAAATTTATGATAATTGATAAGTAAATATCACTGTTGAATGATATATGTAAACAGTTCAGCGATCTTATATACGTACTGTATAAACTCAATATAAAAAAAATGTTTATTCAGAATATATTCAATAACTGAATAGATATAACAACTGAAACCCGTAGCTTAAACATAAACATACAAAAATCTAGCAAGCAAGTAACTTATATCCAAAATAAATCGCAATAAAACATTCAAAACCTACACTTGAAAACTGAAAGCTACATAGGATCTTACATATCCTAATCCGGAGATACCAATAGCGTTCGTTTGCTTCGGCATTCGGTAAAGCCTCCTCCAATAGGTGTGTCCGGGTTAGGTTTATCCTGATCCGTAGATTAGGTGCTCTCTCTCTTGCGGGGGGCGGGGTCACGCCACGCCCACCGGTCGATGCGGCCGGGCAGACTTTGCTCATTGTGCCGTTATCTATCGGAGACGTTGCACGCTCATCCGGCCGTCACAGATAAGCACCGGTAACTCTGGTTTTGACGTCACTTGCTGTCGAACCGTAGAGTCATGTTGAATGAGTATGGTAGAGCAAATTCTATATTAAAATTAATATTTATTATTCAAATACGCTATATACATATATTAAAAATATATCTACATATATTATAGATATGCAAATGCACTTGTTTAGTATTTATGATAAAAACGGTTGAATTTCACACAATTAACAGTAGGAATACATTTAAAACCTTAGATACTCAGTGTAACAAGCTTGCTCTAATCTCCACACAAGGAGAGGGCTTTACCATGAGACAAGAGGGGGAGGTAGGAAGCCTCCCACGCTATAAAGCTATATCATGACCTTTACATTTAAGTATTTTTAAAACTTTAAAAATATTTTTAAACTATTATATATTACTCTATTTATATCTGTAAGCTAAACTATATATTAATAATACCTAAATCTGTCTTTATTATCGTATAAACTCATAATAAAGTAAGATATGCTGTAGAAAGAAAGTTTTTATATCAAAACAATATCCCATGGAATCCCTATAGACCGGGAATAAATAGCATAATATGCCACTTTTCAACTGGTAAATTACGGGTATATATCACTAAGTTAAAACATATCGATTCATATCGCTGTTTCTGGGTGGAATATAAGCCATTAAATAAAAAAAACACATTCACATTTATATCATTAGCATTTATATTCAACTATAATTTGTATAATTATTCAGCACACGGCTCCACTCGCTTAGTAGGTACCCACATGTCTATCATATCTATCTGTACGTGTTAATAAAAAAAATCTCACATCACAGAAGTAAATTTTATAAGTTACAGCGTCACTCACAAACTTTCAAATTCATAGAATAAGGTTCACCACATATTTGCAAAAAAAAAAATAAAGCTTATAAGATAAATAAATATTGCTTATTTTAATTCTTAAACATACGTAAATTATATAGAAGATAATAATCACATAAAAAGGTTATTTTAAGTCATGAAAGCTTAGTCTTTTAAACTACTTTATTAGAGGTTCAAGGGGGTGTGGGTGGATGGAGGGCCCTCTTCTACCCTTCTCCGATAGAAATTTGTTATCTTGCAAAGTAACACGATGGAAGATTAATTCCCGCGACATGATAGACGCTGCGAACTGATTTGAAAATTGACTATATAATACAGAGTTCGTTAATAAAGCTCCACAAATGTTGAACTATATTGTATATGTATGTTATGTTCGATACTCACGTCGTTTTCGCCCTGTATAGAACGATTTTACTAAAAGTTAGTCCATCATTCATATATTTATGTATAGTTTACAATAAAAAATATTATGGAGGCTTGGTTACATACCTTGGTACCCCATGGGAACCAATTGTGTAAATTTAGTTACATATGGACTTTTTTATATATTCTAAAATGCATTTACGCATACAGCCTACATACATCCAGGTGATTACTGGTTATTCATCGGCTAAAAAAATTCAGTATTACCCACTAAAACCCTATTCCGTGCTAACAGGTTGACACTCACCCACGACACACAGATGGCTTGCTAACTAATTGGAGGATTGCTCCCATGGTTCACCATGCTATCAGAGAAGCACTAGGAGTAACCCGAAGCCTACACCTCACGAGACCCACTAAGTTGGGGCATCACTTATGTGTTTATTAGCTTTACGCCTAACTGGATTGCTAGACTTTACTAAGCCCTCCAAGGCCTCACCATATCATAGTAAAAACACAATAAGGGAGGTACTTACGAACCTGAGTTAAGGTAGCATAAGCCGTGCTACTATTTGCACCTATGTATAGTATAATAAGAATTGAGTATAATTAGAATTTTAGATTAGCGTCTACCATAGATATACAATTATGCAGAACAGACTGAATTTAAAGTTATCATCAATAATCCAAAAAGTGAACAAGAAGTCGATAACTATCTTTAAGGCCTACCGCATATATACAACTGTTACATCGACTTAACTGTTTAGTCGAGTTGTGTGCTTGTGTCGATTTCATGACGACCAAACAGTTTAGTCGACGAGGGTGCGCATACAATCAATTCTGTCGTAATAGATTTATTTTAGTTTTTTTTTGTTTCGTCTCTTTAGCGGTTGTTTCGTAGAACTCAATTATATTCGAATACAACGGCAATGGTAAATAAAAAGAGTACACACTTGTGCTTTGCTTATAATAAATATTTATTTTTATAAGTAATAATTATTATAAAATATATTTATTAAATTATTTATATTATAATAATAATAATTATTTATAAAAATATATTTTTACTAATTATAATATGATATATGTTGGGACATTAAAACTTTATTCCATAGTTGATACACTTCACATATATAACTTTAAATCCATACATATTATAAATAACCATGACTGGAGTACAAACATTCGAGGTCATCACACAAATAAATACCCCCAGCGGGACTCGAACCTGCGACCGCTTGTACAGCAAGTTGGGTCACTACAAATTGAGCCAAACGTGACAGCACGACTGTCACGCATCGACTGTTTAGTCGAGCGTATGCGTGCTCCAATATATTGCAATACACATTGAGTTGTCGGTCGAAAGTTGTTCGACTGATTAGTCAAAAAGCAGTCGATATGGTTTTTTGATTATTTTGTCGAGCAACTATCGAGTTGATAGTATGCGGTCCTCCTATACGTTTCCATATACTTTTAACATACAACTAAACAGTTGTTCGATTAAAAGTTGTATGTATTCGGTAGGTCTAACGTTTAAAATTTAATAGCAATATATTGTAATTCCATCCCTAATATGATGACATACAGTTTATTTCAAAAGGAATCCTCCTTGACGTCCCGCTGTGCCTTGCCATACAAGAAATGTAAAAAATAATAATTTAAGGATTACCTATTGATAACGAAATGTCATTCAATTCTGAATTTAAGTATTTTAGTTTATTTGAAATTATATCATCATCTATACAAATAAATAAAATTGGAGTGTCTATTTGTGATAAAAATAACCGCTTTTTACTAAATGCATATATATGGATGTATACACGGTGCATATACCAAAACAATATTTATTACAATTTTTGTCTGTCTGTCTGTCTGTCTCTCTGTCTGTCTGTCTATCTGTTTGTTTGTTTCGGCTAATCTCTGAAACGGCTGGACCGATTTTGACGGGACTTTCACTGACAGATAGCTGATGTCATAGGGAGTAACTTAGGGTACTTTTATTTTAGAAAAAAAATAGGGTCCCAGGAAAAAAAATTAAAACCAAAAAAATAATAAAAAAAAGTTTGTTTTGGGAAGCAATCTATGGACGAACCCGAGCGAAGCGAGGGTGAATCGCTAGTCAAGTGATAAAATTATCGATTTTAACGTACTTCTAATAATTCGGTTGACTATATTATATTATAATATATCCATATCATCGAGTTGATTTGATGATGAAGCTAGAAGGTACATGTATGTACATATGTATGGTAGAACATTTCTCTATTGAACTTATAGCATACTTACTGCACCCATAAACTACCTAGTAAAATTTTTGAATTTTGGATTTCAAACTCTAATAATAATGTAAGTTTTAATTATAAATACTCAAAATTTACTAACCGTATAATATAAAAATCATTGAACACATGAATAAAATTAAATAAAATTAAACTTCGTTCAAATAGACTTATTATAAGCAATTTTAAATCGTTGATTTAATTAAAATAGCGTCAGTGTAGTCTGTTCGTGAGGAAGCTACCACCGGCTTGTAAAAAAGTTCTGCTGAGAAGAGCCGGCGAAAAACTCAACAGTTGCTCTTTTAAAATATATCGAAGTTACACTTAAAACATAATGTTACACATAGCCCGCATATAAATCAATTAATCCTAATTCCACACATTTCCATCAACAAGAAACTCTTGAACAGAGTAATACGCTTTGTTCAATAAAATATTTTTAATTTTATCTCTTCACTTTTGAAAAGGTAAATAAATCTAGGACAGTTTGTGGAATCCCATGGAGAGCCATGATCGGCGGTAAATAAGTATAATAAAATCTCAACACTATTTATATGATATGCAGTATATAAATTGGTTATATATTATTATGAATTGTTTGAGAATGATTTAATTTTATCTAAAAAATCTCTTAGCTCTTAGTTACTTTTGCAAAAATATATACTTAAATATATTTGAGATAATTTCGATATACAACTATAATCAATTATTTTGTATTTTTGTTTATTTCTTGCATACGACCCTTTCATCTATTTAGAGTAACTAGATATATGTACTTAAGTTCAAAATAATCCTTTAATACCTGTAAATGTTTGTAAACATTTATTAAGATTAATACTTAAATACATAAATCTTATAAAATTACAATAGGCTTATTGTACAGCGCTCCGTTTACCTGCTTATTTATTATAACTTTTTATTATTTTACAACTTTTGTTTATAATAAACATAAATGAAAGCTTTTACCTGATTATCAAAAAATTAAAAAAAATTAGGCCCATTTTACGCCTTTAAAATCTAAAACGAACATCGGTTAATCTAAAATCAAGTTTAGAATGCGTCGAATTTGACAAGTCATTGATTTTTTCAAACCGGTCAGATTATCTGGCCTTACCCCACTCGATCAATCTTATCGAGGTATCTATAATGGCCGAAGCTTGAAATAGTCGTAAATAATAAGAAATATCCATTCCACTTTGATCTGTATTCAATAGAAGCTAATTACTATTTTTAAATAGTTATTTTAAATATCTGAGATCCACTGATGGTTGAACGCGTCGGATCATCACCGGATTCCGGGAAATTCGCCCCGCGTGAATACCTGCCTTTACAGGTAAGTAAGCCTGCCTTTGCAGCACAGATAAAGTTTTAGATCTGGCTACTCATACAATGCAATGACAATTTTATCATTTTATAAATATTACTCTTTAAAAACATTGGCAATCTTATAGCCTATTTATTTTTTTTCATTACAAGAAAAAATCATACAAAATTATATTAGTTTTTTATACATTGGATTAGTACAATATGTAAATTACTACCGGACCCGGTAGACAGACATTGTCCTGTAAATAACTTCGTTTGGACGATCTGAAATATGAATCTGGATAAAGCTCCACTTTCTGTTAAGTTCAACTATAGCTCAAAACTATCCACATGACCCGATAAGTACCTACAAAAAAAATGTTGTACAAAAATATTATGTGTACATTTCTACGATTGCTTAGCTCTGTGGTAATATGACTTGCTATTTGACCAGGTCCGTGCATCTACTGATTCTATCCACCCTTAAGCAAATACGCAGTGACCGCGCAAATTATGCCTTCATTTTCGTTTGACGAAGGATTATGAGTTCGCAGAATAGTTTCCTCCACTCGATCTTCCTAACACCTACGCAATATTTGTAGTAAAGTAGGCTAAGTAATTTCAAGTTATTGCAAGTTCTCGCTATATCTCTTAATATTATATATTTCAATATAAAGTATCTTAAAATTTTATAATTTCCGAGTAAAACAAATTATCTGTACAGTGAAATATTACTTTTTACCTTTAAATATAATAAATACTCTTTAATAGCAACTTCCCCTTATTTCGCCCGGGTATCTAAAGTAGCTTATGTGTCCTGTCATAGTCTATATGTGTACTAAATTTCATTGAAATCCACCCAGCGATTTCAACGTGAAGGAGTAACAAATATATTTATTATAATAGTGGTCAGATTTCATGATAAAAAGTATTTTTTTGATTAAATTCAATTCGGCCTTGTCCTACTTTGACATAATTATAACTAACGGCTCACCCTCGCTTCGCTCGGGTTCACCTCTAGAAAAACAATAACAATTCTATCCCACGGTAAACGTACATCTTTATGGCATAAAAAGTAGCCTATGCGCTACTCCAGACTACAATCTATCTTCGTGCCAAATTTCATCTAGATCCGTTCAGCCGTTCTGGCGTGATTGAGTAACAAACATCCATCCAAACATCTAAACATTCTCATTTAATTAGTATAATATTAGTAAGAGTAGAAATTAACACTCAATTGTGGGCTATCTATAATAATTACTCTGCATCTACGTACCGTGTGTGTGAGTGTGACGGGAATCTGAGAGAGCAATGCATTCAAACATTAAAAAAGAAACCAAAAATAAAGTCTGACTTTATTAGAGTAGCCTGTAGGTATCGGTGATATGATAAAATGTCTATTTTTACACAAGAAAATAACTATGTGATTGCTTCGCATTTGCTTCTAAGATTTGAAATACGAGTATGCTACCTCGCATAAGATAAATGAAACTTTTGGAACTTAGTAATATTTCAGGATAACAAATCCTATAACAGATTTAAACAGCCACCGTCGTAGTTGTTTAAAAAATTGAAAAATAAATTACATTCTACATAATTTACCAATAACGGCATGCTCGAATCTCCAACGTATTCATCAGAGTGAATATTTTCTATTTGCGATACGTTCTTATACATTTTATTACGCTTCATTCGTTGTATCTCATACGAATGGCGTTTAAACGGGACTTTATTATTTTCCAAAGCGAGCGGGCGCAGATGTGAGATGTAAATAATTTCAAGATACGATGCTTTGGACCGATACGCCGGTAATAAGAATTTTCTCTTACAACTCTTAAATAAGACATACCTACGTCTTTAATATAATTATGTAAAGGATAGGGACGTGACACACACAAAATTGTTTTGATGCAAACGTAATATAAATACTCACATTTTGTTCATTTTGTTATTCGATTTGAATAACCTGTGAGTTTTATAGAATTGATCAGCCCTCGCTCTAGACAAACCTACTCAAGGTTTTCTTTTAGCACTATGCACGTCGTTTAGTAACATTTTGTAATCTACTCATTTAACTGAACTACTTCGGCTAATGTTTAGTGTATAAAACGCTGCCCCTGGAGAAATAAGGTATATTTCTAAATAGGGGAATTAATAAGGAACTTAGTAAATAATAAAGAAAACGTGTGTGTGTACGCACGTAGGAAGTTATACTTCTTTGACGTAACAGAACAAAATGTATGTCACAACTCTCAATTTTTAAAAGGAACAGTACATTAATAAAATAATAAAATAAGGCATATTAGGCATATTACAATCATATATTTATAGAATATAATTTAAGGAAAAAATTTAATATTATATATAATTTGTTAGACAACGGTTACTATGGCAACAAGCCATTATCAGCTAACTTCATTATGTCACTTTTTGGCTGTCGGTATGCGCGCGCATCGTAAAAATTTTACTCTCATATTTTTTTCCAAATGTCCCAAAAGAAGTATAACTTAAAAAAATATTATAAGGAAATGAAAAAAATAAGAGTTTCGGGAGTTAGAAATTATCACTTTGTGTACAGAGACAAAATGTAGCCTAACGGTAGAATAGATTAAATATTTCTGTGCAAAAATTCAAATCAATCTACGCCTTTCAACGTAAAATAAGAAAAAGTCAACAATAATCAAATAAAAACCTTTCACCTCTAGAATAGTTCAACACATTTAAGTAAAACTTTTTACAATATACAGGGAATAATTTAAACTAGAAAGGTAAGTTAATCAGTTAAGTACGAGTAAAATGTAGAGTACATTTTAGGAGCTTCTATACAAAGTGAGGATCAAAATATTTAAGCTATAACGATATAAAAAGGGCTCGTCCGGGATTTGAACCCGGGACCTCTCGCACCCAAAGCGAGAATCATACCCCTAGACCAACGAGCCATATGATTGCTAAGAATAATAAATGCACCTTGTTGCTTAAATAGTAACTACTAAAATTACCTCTTACCTATTTTATTTACTTAGGAAAGAACGATGTCATTTAAAGTTAAATCAGCTAGAAAAATATTTTAGCCACTGACGATAAAACAGATGTTTTGATTTGGTGTATTGTACATATTACTTTATTTTAACTAACGACTTACACTCGCTTCGCTCGGACGCGTCCCTAGGTGGTTAACAGTATCTGAAAAATTGAAAGGTTATTTTTTGCCTTCTTCAATTAAAGTTATTACGATTTTTAACAGTAAATGTTTTTTTATCAAAACAAAAATAGACTATAGCACTCGACAGGAATAAAGTTTCCTATAAATAAAGTGTATAAAAATACAGAATCGAATAAGTAATTTCGGAGCTTACTCTCCACATACTACACAATCACTAAAAAAATTATCTCTAAAAACATGTTGATAAAATAAGAGAAAATCGTGATTATTTATAGTACGGCCTAAAGCTAGGACTGACTTAAGTTCAACTTAGGCATAGGTATAGGTTTCGCTCGGCAGTTGCGCTTTATTTAAACACAGACCTTGTAAAGTGATGGTGTAGCACACAGATTAATAATTATATTATGAAGATTAATAAATAGAAAGTTTACTTATTTTTTATACCTAGTTAACTGGCTCGTTGGTCTAGGGGTATGATTCTCGCTTTGGGTGCGAGAGGTCCCGGGTTCAAATCCCGGACGAGCCCTTTTTGTGTCATAATTTTACTACATATATTATCAAAGTATCAATCATGTAGATACAAATTTTATTTATTTTTAAACCTATTAAACTTTTTAGCCTAATAAACTTATTGAGACTAAATACCGTCCAATGTAATTGCTTGAAAGCAAAAATTCTTACGTTTTAACTTTTTAATAGATTTAATTTTTTTATGAATCATAGATTAAAATTATTGATAATTATTTAAGTAAAGTCGTAAGAAACGGTTTTATCTATTATTGTTAATTATTATTAACTTTAAACTTCTAAAGAATTAAAAACAGACTGGTACAATAGTTACCTATTGTTAACGATTCAAATGTATTTTTATTATAATTGGATCTTTGGTCTAGCGGTATGACTCTCGCTTTGAGTGCGAGAGGTCCCAGGTTCAAATCCCAAACGAGCCCTTTTTAAGGTTCTATATATTACACTTACATACACCGTTTGTTTATCCTACGTTATTATTTTTACAGAAATTGTGTAAATATGTAAATGTAATTAATATGAAAACCTAAAACTCGACATCTTTTCAAAAATACATTTTATTTACTTGTGTTCTATCATATTGAATTATTTATGTACAAGGTTTAAACTTCCTATGATTATATCTTATATACGAATTAGTAAGTAGGTACTAAGGGTTACTAAACTATATTAATTTATATTCTACTAGCGACTCACCCTCGCTTCGCTCGGGTTCGCCCCTAGGTTGATTCCCCATACAAACTTTCATCCTCATTTTCACTATATTAAGGGATGATTTCCGGAATAAAAACCATCCTATATCCTTCCCAGGGTCTCAAACTATCTTCTTACCAAATTTCACTTTAATTGGTTCAGTAGTTACGGAGCCTATTCGGTGCAAACAAACAAACAAACAAACAATCAAATCCTTCCTCTTTGTAACATTAGTATGCGAAAAAATGCAAGCGAAGCGAGGGTGAATCGCTAGTATCTTATAAAAATAGTAATAATAATAACTCATAGATATAAATATCTCAGAAACGAAATTATAATCAAAATCATTTCATACATCAACGACTCCACGGAACACATTAAGTTTTTTTTAAATATCTAAAGAAATTACAAATGAGAAATCGACGACCCGAACGAATCCTGTAACGTTGCGATCAAAAACCCTCAAAGAAAATAATCTGTGCCCCCGTTGCATAAAAATATAAACATCGTCGTTAGCAAATCATTAGCCGGTACATTTTTCCTCTACGTTCTTATCAATCGTAAACGAGACAACTAATATCGAAGCCTTCAAGGAGTGTATTTAATGTAACGATCTGGTGGGCACTGAGCTTTAGTTCAAATATGTACATTTTATTTCTGCACGGCTAATATATTTTTAAGATTTGCCTTTAGTGTTGGAATCGAGGCACGTTTTATTTAAAGAATAGTTATTTTTTATATTATAATGTAATGTGATAGTTTTTATACTTTGTGTTACAGTTATTTTATGTTATAGGTAAAATTTAATATATTTCTGTATGCGTATATAAAAATATATCTTAAAATATATATATCATCGTTCGGCTTGTAATGAATCTGAATACAATAAAACCTATTTTCATATCTAATAATAATGGAGGATAGGAGAATTAAAGAATAATAAACAAACTCTTTATGTTTAACATAGATTAACCTGTTAGGGAGGGATTATATGACATAATAACGTAGTAAGACATTCCGTCCACGACGGACGGTCAAAGTACGAAAATAAAAATCCCAATTAAATGCTAATAAATAGATAGACTGACTAACAGGCAAATATACACATTATGACTTTAACATGAATAATTCCACCCGAAAGGATTACCTGTAAAGATTAATCTAACTCCATCATTATATATATATATATATATATATATATATATATATATATATATATATATATACATCTATACAGATAAATAAAATTGAAGTGTCTGTTTGTAATATTAAAATAACCGCTTTTTACTAAATGCATATGGATGTATACACGGTACATATACCAAAACAACATTTTTTACAATTTTTGTCTGTCTGTCTGTCTGGCTGTCTGTTTGTTCCGGCTAATCTCCGAAACGGCTGGACCGATTTTGACGAGACTTTCACTGACAGATAGCTGATGTCATAGGGAGTAACTTAGGGTACTTTTATTTTAGAAAAAGAATCAGGGTTCCGCGAAAAAAATTAAAACCCATAGAATTGTGAACAAAATCCGCGTACGGCGTACACACCCGAGCAAAGCGAGGGTAAATGGCTATATAATTTAAATAAATATCTTAGGAGTAGCAAGCTACTATTTATGTATAAACATAGCTAACCGTGAAAACGTACCTAGGAACGAACGCGAGTGAAGCGAGCGTGAGTCGCTAGTATTATATATAAATGTACTGACCGGTGTCATAGTAAAACACAGGGCAATTTTCTTCGAATCTCCTAACTTTCATACCCGGTCTAAACATAATTTATAGCCTCTTTCCAACTTGACTTTAAATTCGGACATTTGAATGTTTTAACATTACTTATTTAAAATATCTAACTTGGTATGCCTTTTGTTCGGGGGAACAGAATCATCTTAATGCCAGTAATTATACGGATTCAACGAATTACTCGGCCATAAGTAAACAAATGAAATGCCCTATTTACAATCGTAAATTTCGCGAGAGTCCCCCACGAAGCTCGGTATAGTCTTTAGTCTGTTTTTATTTCTTCTCTTCCTTCCTAAATTTAATACAGCCATACATATATCAATAATACCTACATTAGCAATTGCAATCTACATATATATATATATATATATATATATATATATATATATATATATATATAAATACAATCTATGTCGGTATACTCAATATCTAAGTAAGTAGCTATCCCATTTTTTTCTCATCTAAGTACAATCACTAAACCCCAAAAAATTAAAACAAAAATATTTCACCGGTATACCTATTTGCTCTTACTTATCTCTTGTTTTTCAATTCAATTTTAGGTCTATTTTCTATAGCGGATGTATAGATAGCGTAATAACGACATATGCTACACATATTGCCACTATACGTCTATACATAATATAATAAAATTCTAACTGAATCGAATCTGTACATTAAAATTTTTTTGGAAAATCTTATTGAAATAGTCATTATTATAGATACAGAGGCCGAGTCTATAGTTTTTAGAATTTTTGTCTGTCTGTCTGTGAACGCATAACGGGAAAATCACTGGACAGGTTTGATGTTTGATATGATGATAGCTGGTTATCCGGGTCAACATATAGGATACTTTTTACTGCGGGAAAATATCTCATCTCTGAGAAACCTATACTAACCGTTAAAGCGTATCTAGTTAACAAACGTGAAAAGTAACGTCGCTAGTTAACAAATAAAAATACATTTCCATATGTGCATAAATTAATAAATAAAGTAGCAACGCTAACTATGACACACGCTTTAGCTATATGAGAACATGTAAAATAGGGAGCTCAATCTTATCTTTGGGTTTCAACCAATTGGTATAAATATTATATCTATTTTTAATACTCGCCCTTTAAACCTGCGCGGTCTTTATCAAGTGATTTAAATATATAACAGAGCTTTTATCTATACAGATGAATAAAATTAGTGTATGTTTGTAATGTCAAAATAACAGCTTTTACTAAATGCATATGAAAGTATATACGATACAAAAAAGAAAAAAACCATTTTTAAAATTTTTGTTTATCTGTCTGTTCTGGCTGATCTCCAACACGGCTGGACCGATTCCGACAGGACTTTTACTGGCAAATAGCTGATGTTATAAGAAATAACTTGACTATTTTTAGTTTAGTGATGGGTAGTCGTATTTTTATTTTAAAAAAAGAATCAAGTTTCCGCGCAAAAAAATCAAACCCATGAAATTGTAATATTGTAAACAACACCCGTGCACCTAAGGTCGCACCCAAGCGAAGCGAGGGAAAGTCGCTAATAGTAAAATAAAGATAGTGGAATTTTTAAATAATGGCGCTAGATCGCGCTAGTGCTACTTGCTCCCAACAGTATATGTGACATGTAAATATTGCCGTAGTAAGAATTTTATTTGCTTAAAAACAGACATTGCAGTTAAAAATGTTATATAATAGTTATAGATAGAAAAGTACAGTCTTTTCCGGATTAATTTTGAAAGCCGTCTTTGGTGTATTACCAGTAACTGGAATTTAGAAAATTCGCCAACATTCATGTATTCGTTTAAAATTTAAAGATCTATTGCGTGAGCACATAAAGATCTCTCCCTTTCTCTCCGTCTCTCCCTTGTTCTCTTTCTTTCTCTGTCTCTCTCTTTCTCTCTCTCTACTCTATGCCGGTCTTGTTATTCTTAATGAAAAATAATCTATATGAAAAAAATTTTAACTGAATACCCCCGTTTATTTATTTTTTTACTTTTTAGCACCTGGAAGTTGGTTTTTTTAATTTTATTTTTTAAGTTTTTATTTTTCCATTTTTAGTGTAGAAGTAATAAGCAGGTAATTTGTAAGAAGAAAGTTTTTAATAACATAATATTCGATTAAGCCATTTAGCTATTACCCTTTTTATGATTGACAACGTGAAAACTAAATTTATTGTGTGTTCAAAATTTATTTCAAAATATATCCGAAAATTACATTTTTAACTAGTAGTATAAAAAAATGTTTAAAAAAAAAACAATATCAAATGTGCATATTACAAGACTTCCGCAATAAACAATAGCACTCCCAAGGAGGATTGATGTCAGGCAGACGGCTGGTCATAAAACTTTTGCCAAATCTTATCAGCAGTAAAGAAGATGTACTGTGCCGACTCCAAGTGATTGGGAAATGAGCAGGGAGATGATGATGATGATTCGATTAAGCCATTTATTTAAAAAAATAATTTATTATAGATTTTTCAAAAACCGCTTTCTATAAAACATAAATGGAACCACCTGGGAAGTACAACCCTTTGAAATAAAAAAAAATCCAAATCGGTTCAGGCGTCTTCGAGTAATCGGTGAACATACATAAAAAAAGATTCCAACGAATTGAGAACCTCCTCCTTATTGGAAGTCGGTTAAAAAGTAGATCTCATTTAGTCTTCATTTATTTTATCTTCATTTTTATATGTATAATCATCAATCTTTTTCTAAATACTAGGCTACCATAATAATAAAATATAAAATATTTTTTGTTTTATACTAAGTATTGCTAGCAAGTTTTTTTGCGAATATAGGTATTTCCTTAAATTAGAACGTAAACTAATTATTTACTGGCAAATATTAATATTGGTAAATTTGTTATTATTAAACTGTAGTGTTGCATAAATGAGACTGGGCTGGCCACTTTTACCGTATGCCTTCAAGACTGTGGGCCAAAGTTACCACAAAGTGAAGCCCTGAGGGTTAAATCAAGAAAGGTGCGCTGCGGCAAACCACGAACTAGGTGGCGGGATGAACTAAACAAATACAATCTAAATTGGCCTGTATTTGCGCAAGACTGCAAAACCTGTAAACGTAAAAGGGAGGTGTTTGCCCAACAGTGGGATGATTTGGGCTAACACGTTGTAGTGCAATAACATGCAAGACACTGGAAGCCATAGAAGAGTTCCACTACCCACTTACTGAATCCATTACCAGATCAATTCCATGTCATCAAATTATTAATTTACTTTTAAATTATTTTTATCATTTAGATGTCATATACAAAGTTTGAAATCGATTTAATAAGTCACTAGAGTACTAGTAGTAAGAAACGAAAGTAGAGTCAGAAATAGCTTAAAATCAGTAAAGCTAATAAAAGCGTGTTACAATATAAAAAATACTGTATAGATAAATGTAGTTGTTGTCATTTTAAATACAATTTCGCGTTTTATTACCACTACATTTAAACATGATAAATACGATGATATATTTTATATCGATATCAGGATTTAAACACCCATTATATGTTTGAGATTCAAAAGTATCTTTGAAGGACCATCATTTTGTAAACAAAAGGTTTTTTTCTATTTCATATAAATTTTAAATGGCAAGATTTATGATTTGATGTCATCTGATATAATTAAAAGAAGCATCAATCAAAAGATCTTCAGGGATCTTAGTTATACAATGGTTACCGTAAGTCCTTATTCCCCATTATCTTTTTGTGGCCGTTGCGACATAATTTTTCATTTTAGCTACTCATTTAAATAATTAACTTCTAACTTATCCTCTGATATAAATACATATTCAATGTATATTACTTATTTTTACAAAGTTAACATTTGTAGCGTTACTATATACGAGTACTAAAATTATACTTTACCTATTTAGAGAGCGCATACAACAAGAAAATGAAGGGTTTCCAAGAAGAGATGGTGAAAAAGTAATATAAATATATTTATTTAAATACCTATGTAAAAATATTAGATACTACGTTAATATAATTTAATTTTTTATTGACATTATATTATATTATTTATTATTATTATATATTTAATTTTTTTTTATTATTATTATTATATATTTAAATTTTTATTGACAATACACCAACTCTTATTGACTTATTATTTATTAACTCTTATTAACACTTATTGACTCGATATTGGTAGTATTGTGGCTGACAGAAAAATACAGTAAGTTGTTAAAGTTTACAATTTAAATATATTTATAATAAATATACTTATTAATAATAATTATTACTAAAATTAACAATAGTTAAAAGTATTTAAGTTATAAATATTTGTAATAAATGTACTATTAAATTATATAACTTTAAAAATATATTAAAATTAGTTTTCTTTTATACATAAAAAGGGCTCGTCCGGGATTTGAACCCGGGACCTCTCGCACCCAAAGCGAGAATCATACCCCTAGACCAACGAGCCACGTGAGTTAGAGTAAAAAAATAATAGTTTCTTCATTTTTTCAGCTTTATAATAAAATTCACTTGAATAAATAATATAATACATAATTGATTTAGTATGAACATTGTTAAATAAGTAATTATTCTATACTGTCGTTATAAAAAAGAAGGCCGCAACTTCGTCAAAGTTGATTTCAAGATACGTGAAGTTTTGTCTTAATACTTAATAGTAGTTTATACGTAGTTACGATGAAAATGGTTATGGTACCTATGGATTCATAAAACTTAGAGCTTTATGAGTAAGACCATCAAGTAGTATTTTTTTTTTGCTGATTCCAAATCTGCATTTAAGTCATTTTTAACCAAAATTTTAGTTATGACCTTCTTTATTATGATGGCAGTACTACTGAAGATGAGGTCTAACGTCACAACTCCCAATTAAACTTGGTAGTAAACTGTCAAAAAAAATATTATACATATTTCTAATATTTCACGTCGTTTACGATGATAACCCTCACTTCGACCAGATGTGATCCCTAGGTATACAGGGTGGATTTTTGAGACGGGACAGTAAGGGCAGGTACCTTAAATACTATACTTACTGGAAAACGTTCCTAGGAAACCATCCATAACTTTTTGAGATATTCTGAACCGCATTCACAGATTTTGGAAAAAATGTACAGTCAGCGAGAAAAATGCTAAAATACCAAAAAAAATTTTTTTATGTCAATCGTTCCTATTTCATGTAGGGATCAAAAGACTCTATTGGACCATTTTAGGTATGAGTACTAGAAATGACAGAAATCGCCAAAATCTTTTCCCATACATTTTGTATGGAAAAACGTTTAATCAACTCGAAATATTTTTTGTTGCCAAACGGTCCTATTTTTTAATGTGATCAAAAGACTCTTTGAGGCCAACTGAAGTTTGAGTAACGTCGGTCTTACACCTGATCTTGTCGAATTATTATTCCATCAAATTGGATAGTGAATGAAATAGATAGTGTACGTTGTGTCTGCACATATATACTTCTGCACTATAATATCTCCTGACAAGTCAGCTAGTCTCAGTGAGATTAGCCGCCGTGGCCGAAAACGGTCAGGATATTACATTGTTGGTCACACATGGTTCTTATATTATTTTTTAATTATTAAAAAAAATGCTCAACTAGAATTCGAACCTATGAATTCTTGCAAAACGAGAATCATACACACTTGAGTCAATATAAGTAAAGTGCCAAATTACCACAAAATATTGATATATACACAAATATTTTCCTTGTTTCTTTTCAGATAGTTTTTAAAGAACATCTTTTTTAATTTTATCTATTCATAGACAAAAACTTTGAGGTCTAGAGTTTTACATCTAATTACTATGAAGTAGTATTATTAAATAATAATTAGGAGCAACAGTATTTTTATAACTTTTGTTTATAAACTAATAATAGTTGAGGAATTCTTATAGTGTGTGGGTTCCATCATCAAGGCTTCTCTATATAACTATATCATTAAGAAATTTTAGCTCTAGATGATAAGAAATGTTCGAATATTCATTTAAAGACTTTGAAGCGTAAAGATAAACAGACATAGGAATAAGGCAAGTGAACTAAAAGCTTGTAAAAACATCTTGCTCTCGTTTTTCAATGAATGTGCAATCTCACCCATTTCATTAACTTCCGAGCTAAATGGCTGGCAGTCTCGCGGCCGGCTAATGAAATAAGATCCCAGCTCGCTAAGGAATGGCGGAATTAAAACTACATAAATGTACCGCCCTCGCGCCAACAGAAAATTCTATAGCTTAAATGGTATTCGCTTTCTAGGAGCTGCTGCGACGTTCATAATTTTAAACCAAAATAGAGGTTTGGAATAAATTTGTATTTTTAATTATTTTTTTACTACCTATATTTTTCCGGAACAACAAATTTTCATTATTAAACAATTGTATAGGTAATTAATTAATCAACGTTGAAGGTAGTTCAATTGCTGATTCTTATTAGATATGCATCAACACTGTGTACACAACAAGAGACTAAACGACTTACAAAAAGTAGCAGATTGCAGATGTATACGGGCTGATAGGTGCTGTATCATCTTGGGCTACTTTGATTTAGCAGAGGACAGCGATCACTTGAATGTTCAGATAACCATGATTTACTTACATCTAATATGGACGTAGTTTCGCAAAATGGATCCAGCCCACGAAAACAGTTTTTGAGTTACTGTCATAAACGGCTTCTACATATCAACTTAAATACAGAAAATAGATGAAAACCCAATATTTAAGAGGAATTTCAAAAACAACTACGATCTTGTTATTTTGATATACACATTTTACTAAAAGCACTTATTTTCTCAAAAGTAATTTTTCGTGGTTGGATCTATTTTGCATAACTACATCCATATATTTAAACGAGCAATTCTTGTATATTTATTTATTTATACTGGTGATCTCGGAAACAGCTCTAACGATTTCGCTGAAATTTGGTACGTGTGGGTTTACGGGGGCGAAAAATCAATCTAGATTAGTCTTATGTCTAGGAAAACGCGTGTTTTCGAGTTTTCATGCGGTTTTCTTTCGCATTATTCCACGCAAAATATGGTCGATAATTTCTTACACTCGGGCATAAGCATCGTGATCAAGCGGCCTAGGCGCAAGATAGACAATCACGTATATCCGGATTGGAATTCCGTTCGGGAAACAATTTTTTTTTGTATTTATTCAAGTTTTTAGTTTTTTTTTTATCTAAAAATACGATATAACAAAAAAGAACCCCGAGCGAAGGTAGTATTAGTAAAGTGACAATAGTGTGAGATAGGCTTGAACTGTTTCTTCTTTATACAGCTTCTCTCGCTTCTGAACACAGTTTTCCAGAGTCCAAATAAAATTAAACATTTCAGTTTGTAATTGCTCCACTGTTGTAAATTCTTGTTCATAAGCCTTTGAAATTTAAAAAAAATGGTCTAGTGATGATTTCCCTAAAAATATTGGTTCAAAATGCCTCAAGTGATATAAGCAGACTTCGAAGTCATTGGTCAAATAATCAGATTATCTTTGCTCATTTTTTGATAACGACAGTTTTCGTATTATGTTCGTAGATCTTCGTTTGGAAATATCTATATGCATAAACGCCGCAATGAACTTTCTTGCATAAAAACTTTGTATAATTTTTAACATAGCTCTTTTTTTCGCGATACTCGATCAAAATTTTAGCAAGAAAACCGACTATTTTCGCTGCAAAGAATACAGGGTATACTATGGACCACTGCACACGTTAAGACATTGAAAGGTCTAAAAGCTAAAACCTTTTGTACAAACGTCATGAAGACAATAAGTAAATAGCGGTTGAAAATGTTGAATTCATTCTTCATATAACACAAGAATAATATTTCAGTAAAAAGAAAACCCTTGGACCAAGTACTTAAAGTGCTAATATTAATATTAATAAATCCTAAAACTGGATTATACGATAGTATCTATTGAGCTTGTTTTTCACACAAAGAATCGACATTAGGGTTCAACGGACATTAATCAACGTATGCCATATTTCCACGTGGACATGGCTTGTGCAAATTAAATATGTTAAGTACCTATAGGCATATTTGTTTTATATAATACTAGCAGAATCCGCGGCTTCGTTCGCGCTGAAACTAAAAAAAAAGTATTGTTTTATTTTTTATTTTTAAGGTAATGTAGATATAAGTAGGTTTCATACAATTTTTCATACCTTATTTTACCCCCACTAGGAATGAATTTCGAAAAATGGTAAAATACGTATTTATTTAATTGTAATAAAGAGCATTAAAACTAAGTTAAAAGTAATTCTGATCATAAATATTTTTTGAGTGGTATTATAACGTGTTTTCCCGCGGGAATGAGATAATCTTCCGCGGTAAAAAAGAGCCTAAATGTCACTCTCCAGCCCTTCAACTATCTCCACACAAAAAATCACGCCAATCCGTCACTCTGTTTTGATAAGTAGGTACGGTTTAAGTAGATAAAAATATTTTTAGTTATTGCAGAAATGCTCATTTAAAAACATTTGCCGATACAACACATGCACCTACCTACCTACCTACCACCACCTCGCAAACAATAAATCGACAAAGTTTTAACGCAATCGGATAAACAATATGGCAGCGCATAAAATACAAACAAACAAACAGTGATTTTTACATATTACCTTATTATAAATTATATTTAACTTAGATGTAACACTGTATCGACTTAATGAGTATTTATCATAGTGATTTTACTTAATATATATGTACATACGTGAGAACACCTGAGCGTGCCTCATATAATCCTTATCTCACTAATTTAACATTTTTGATATTTTATACTTCCGTTAATTTATATTCAAATATTTTAATTAAAAGTCTTCATTTAGCAGGAATAAAATAAGATTTTGACGATTTTTTTTAATAGATAGCCTTTAAATTTTATATGACACTAGTAACAAGTCCTTTCTCGAGTCCTTGGTCTAAAAAGGATATTTTTAGGTTTATATTAATTTATGTTAAAATAGATATTAAATCCTTATATATAGGATATGTTTTTTTTCCTAGGACTTTTCCTAAGATATTTGCAGATTCAGAAGTCGAGTTACAAACAAGTTCTTAAAGAATAACACTATATGACCTAGGGATCAAGGCTAGGCTCGCCTAGTAGCCCTGACTAGTAACTTATATCATTATCGAATGAATGGTATCGTATTGATATTTCGGAAACATACATTCCATTTTATATATGTATGTACTAGCGACTCCCTAATTCCTTTTTTAAAATAAAAGTAGCCTAAGTTACTTCTTATAATATCAGCTATCTGCCAGTGAAAGTCCCGTTAGAATTGGTCCAGCCGTTTCGGAGATTAGACAAAAGACAGACAAAAATTTTAACAATTTTGTTTTTCTTATAAGTACCGTATATAATTCTATATGCATTTTATATAAATCTGTTATTTTGACATTACAAACAGACACTTCAATTTTATTTATCTGTATAGATCATGTACATAATAATATGAAAATTTTGCCACTAATCTATCTGACTAATATATTTTAATAATTTAATACCTAAGGATTTATTATCTAATTTGTAACGTAAATTAAGATATTATATCCTCAGTTTTTTATATTAATAATCCAATTCCAATGTTTCATTCAAAAGATTAGAAACCGGTGACGCGCGTTTTAAATTATTAGCGTTATAAAAATTTACATAAAACAACGTCCTATTTTTTTAAAAGTTGATTGATAAATTAAATTCCTTAAGGTACCTATCATATAGCTCGAAAAATAAAAATCTTACCTTTATGAAGACATGGTAGCTATAAAGAACTTCTTCGCTCTCGTATATTCTCCGATGTAGATCTACAACAATTTAAATAGTGTACTAGAAAAATTTTCATAATTTTATTTATATATGCAGCCTTTTTTAACGTCCCACTGCTGGGCTTGGGCCTCCCTTCAATGCGAGGGAAATCATACCATAGTCCAGCACGTTGGCCAGGTGCGGGTTGGCGGACTTCACATGTCTTTCTAAAACTTATAATTTTATCACGGTAATGTTATATACAGTATTTCATCTTCATACAAACGGTCGAAAATCGAGTTATACCTACGCGCCTCGCATTCGTTATACACTCGGTAGGCAACCGTAAAGGGCTGCCAGATCGTATAATTGGATATGAAAATTGTATAAGATGGTTATGTTATGTAACTTTTATAATTAGATATAAAAATAAATATTTTATTCTTCTCGTAATTTGTTACTTGTTGTTGTATGTTTTAAAAATAAAAATTAATTAATTAAATTAAAAATAAAAATATTTTTAATTATACTGTTTATCCGAATGCGGATTTTTTATACTATTAAATTTAACAATAAAGTTTTTCGTACGTCTCAGTCGAGGCGCAAATATTTTTCAATCTCAAATTTATAAGGGTCACATACCACCCTTATAAATTTGAGATTTTTTAATTAAAACTAATAATATTTTTTAAATAAAAAATAAAATATTTATAATCACAAAACTAGAAAGAAACTCAAGATGAAATTAAAATACTGTAGACGAGTAGCCCTGTCCCGTCGTTGTGTACCGTGCGGCTGTACTGGCGCGTAGGTAATTATTTCAAGGACAGGGCCGAGTTACAATACTGTATATATCTTCACCGTGATTTTATTGATCTTTATTATTTCAATAAAAAATATGGTCAGGAGGACATTAGGTATATATTTCTGTAAAGTTGCTGTAATATACACACGGTATGCTTTAATAAGTTTTAAAGTTGTATCTAAACTATCCATCTCAACTAATCTGTACCAAATGTAATCGGAATTAGTCTAGCAGATACACAAAATTTCGGCACAAAATCACTTCCTTATTGACAGACAATGCCGAGCCCACTGATTAAGTAAGTATAGAAGCATGAAATGTTGGTACAGAGTTTCTTATGTAACAATTGAGAACCGCAAACATTCTTTAATGTTCATCGCCTAAAGGTGTGAAATTTGTTTAAAATTCTCTATTTTTGAAATCGGAAATTGATGTTAAAGCTTCTATGTATGTATTCAGCCCTTTTTATCATCTCACTGTAGGGCACGGGCCACTCTTTAATACGAGGGGGATCAGGCCATAGTCCACCACGCTGGCCAAGTGCGGATTGGCGTATTTCACATGTCTTTCGAAAACTTGCCAGGTTCTCTAAGACATGCAGGTTTCCTCACGATGTTTTCCTTCACCGTAAGGCAAGTGGTGATCATGTTAGAAATGATTGGCACATGAAAATATTAGAGGTGCGAGACCCGGGATTTGAACCCGCTTCACTCGGTTTCCCAAGCGAGCGCGTTACCACTGGGCTACCGCTGCCTTCTAAGCTTCTATGTACCGATAAGAAATTTTATCTAAGACCTAACTACTCGTAAGTAATAAAGAGATAACAAAACATTCTTAAAAATAAATAACGAGATAAGTTGTTGCTTAAAGATTCTTCTCTGAATTTACCTTGAAAAATACGACTTTTATTCGATTTTTATGATATCATATAAAATAACGATTATGGTTGGAGTATCCGTTTAAAATTAAAATAGTGTTTTCAAAAGTGGCTCTATAATCTTTTATGTTTGCCCAGGTGGCGATGGATTTCGAAATAGTGAAAGGTGAGCATCTATTATTGTGCTGTGTGAATCTATAACTAAATTATGTTTTATTGGTCAGTCGGCTCGTTGGTCTAGGGGTATGATTCTCGCTTTGGGTGCGAGAGGTCCCGGGTTCAAATCCCGGACGAGCCCGCTTTTTAATCTCACCATTAATTACCTATTTACCTACTAATACATAAAATTAAAAATTTGGAGTCACGGCTAAGAATGGTCAGGTTGATGGAGAGTTTTTTTTTTCTTGCAAATTTCTGTAGGTGGTACATAAGATATTTTTTGACTTTAATGTTTACATTTATAAAAGGACAATATAAGGTGCGCGAATATAAAACGCTGGAACTTCACGCCTGTAGTGTCCAGCAATACGCTATTAAATTCACAATATATGTCCTCACGGGACGGGGGGAAAGTAACCTATGTGCTATTCCAGACTATAATCTATCTCCGTGCCAAATTCATCTAGATCCGTTTAGCCGTTCTGGCGTGAAAGAATAACAAACATCCATTCATCCATCCTCACAAACTTTTACATTGCTAATATTAGTATAGATTTCATTGCAATTGTTTCAATTTATATTGAGTATTTTGCGTAGTTTAGAAATAGATAACATTTATATGGTAACAGAATTTTAAATATTAGATTAATAGAAAGAAATATATGATGAAGTCTTCAACTGCAAATTTTACATTTTTCTTTTCGGCTTTCGACGTCGGACTAGATGTCATCCACACACATCCTAGATTCCTAGATGCTTGGCATCCCACAAATGTAGGTGTATCATTCATTTCTGCATCGCACGTGGAAAATATGGAACGATGTTCCTCCTGAGCCTTATAATGTAGGACTTTTCAGAAGCCGTGTCTTCAGGTCCCATAAAGGCTGGCAACTTTTGCCAGTAAGTGAGTGAGCGAGTTTTTGTAGTTTTCTTCCTCGCATTGTAACGGTACAAAGATATGAATAAAACTTGGATAGATAGCTTATATCCTAGAACATATAACACATTATTAAATTATATTATTATTATTTATCAAGCTATTATTTTTACCGACATATCTACCAAATACGTAAATTTTGCCGAAAACAGCAAAAAGACCTTTCCATATAGTTATTTTAGCAATTACTTCTTCACGTCTTATATTAGTACCTAGTAAGTAAGCCTACCAAGTAGATAATAGCTGTGCGTTGCCAGCAGCCTCCTCGCGAAACACACGAGCATCCGGCGTTCAAAAACTCAATAAGTAACATTATTAGCGGAACAGTAGCGCCTGATTGAATCATCTATCAACCCTCGTGGCGCCCACCTGAATTACTGAGCGCTCCTTTCAAATCATTTTAACCCTTGCCCGACGGAGATAAGTTTATTTTGAGCCGGTCGAGTGCCGTTGTGCGTTTCGTTTAAGTGCTTCTTTTGTGACGACATTCCGCTACGCCTCTCCCAATTAACCCCGGCTGGAAGCTCAAAAATTAAGTTAAATACTCCGACTTTCAGTGTTTACTTATTGGCAATCGACGTGGTTCTATAACTTTGTAAATTAAAACTCCACTGGGAACGATATGGGGTAAGTTTTATGCGAGACGGTTTCGTTTTATTATTTTGTCGGTGTCGTCCGCGTAAATCAATACGCTATGCTGCGCTTGGCAATGTGCTAGCCATATCTTCTTTACATTGCTTAAAGATGCAGATTTCTATCACTTTTAACAGAGGAAGTTTTAAAATAAATTATTAATTGATTACTAAGTGGTTATAGAGGCATAAAATGTATTAACTTATAAGAGATATGCAGTAAGTATACAGAATATCTATACATATAATAAAATTATAGAAGTCGAATGTCTGTACATACAAAAAAAAATGCTAAAAACTAAGTCAGGTGGATGTAAGAAGAGAAATAGAACAAATCCTCATTTTTTCAATTTATATATTTCTCTGTTTGTCTGTTTGTACGGGCTAGTCTCCGAAACTGTTAGAACGATTTAAATGAAATTTTGTATGGTGGTACCTTATATCCCCGGTCAACATTTTAGATACTTTTCATCCTGGGAAATTAAAGAGTTTCCGTGGATTAGTTAAAAAACTATAGGAATTTATACAGCTTAGTACATAAAAACTAGTGATTAGATTTTAATGAAACTTTACAATAATATAGTTCATACATCAGAATAACTAATAGGCTGCTTTTTATCCCGAAAAAATGTACGGTTCCCGTGGAATAGCTTTATTTTTGTTTGTCTAAAAGCGAACCCGAGCGAAGCGAGGGTAAGCCGCTAGTTCTAAAATAAGAATGTAAACGGTAAGGAAATAATATACAAAGCCTCTTTTATTACTAGGAAAAATGTAGATGTAGAATAAATTAATTGCATTCTTAGTTTAATTTAAAACCATTTTTTACTTTTAATGAAATTTGAAGTAAACCATATTCTCACGCAAAAAAAAATGTGTACAGACTTAATTATTAATAGAAATTTACTAAATAGTAATTATAATACTTTCTTAGATTTACGCGAATATTTGACATTTATTTTTATTTAAAATAGTAATTAATTATTCCACTCTTACAGTAGGTAGAATACCTATTAGTTAAAAGTTGTTGTAGACATCACGTACCCACATTTTTTTTTAATTTTAAGGTACTTCGATGCCAATTTTCATTTCTTCCAAATTAATTTATAATTTTGTTGGTAGATGCCGTCTGTTATAACTACACTTATGATAATTTTTGAGACGTTTAAAATGTTAGTCTCTCCCGTAACCTTGATTGCTGTAAAGCATTCGAAGCGCCAGGGACTAAAAACCAAAATAAATCCGCGAAAAAATCCGAAAGATAGTTTTATTTAAAATACCCACAAAAATTGTAACAACTCCAAAAATACCATTAACCACACAACCCGCAGAAAAACCAAATATGTACATACGAATTGAGCGTCTCCCTCTTTGAATTCAGTAAAATATACGATCGATAGGCAGACGGAAGGACAACATTCATTGATAGTATTCTAACTAAAATCATACTTTATATTAGGACCCTATTGTTAATTCAAAACGTAAAATATTATTTCACGTGAAGTCGAAAACCTTAAAATCTTTAAAATTTTACCAGGCGCAACTTGCAACATACATATTTCGTAGTCTACATGGTATAAGTTGTAAAACTTAAGCTGAGAGTGTAAACTTGGCTTAAACAGTAAGTAACGATATATTTCATGTGGGCTTTACTACCTGCGCCTAAAACAATCAAACAGCCACTTGAGGTGCAAACAACTTAGGGGCTTAGGTTTAACTAAATACTAAGTTTAGCTTAAGTAAGATAAGTTAGTGGTATAAATAAACATGTAAAATATAACGAAGATATTATAATAATTTGTAAAATGATCTAATAGCGTTTTTATACAACCATTGTGCCTATAAATTCAACCATTTCGGCGTAACAAACATATAAACTTTCACGTTTACGATATTAATACGATTCTAGCTGTCTACGTCACTATTGATATATTGATGTTAGATTTATCAGAACTCAACGAGAAAAGCAAAATTATGCTTAAAGTAATTACTTATAATACTTTTATTTATATTTGAAATCTATAGCTCATTAGCAATTTGTTACAGAGATATTATCTACTTACTTAAATACCTTTCTTATTTATTAATTAATGGAGTCATCATTATCTAGGCATTAGCACGAATCAAGTTTCTCTGAATGTTCTCAAGTTATTTAAAATATTAAATTACGATATCGACAAAATATTGCTTTGTTCTAAAGATTATGAATAATAAATAAATAGATTACTAACAGTGAATTAATATATATTTGAATAACAATAGTTTTCTTAAGGTCTCAAAATTTACTTTTTAAAATGTTAATAAGCGTGAATTGTATGGTGTTTTAACTCGGAAATTATGCGCTGACATTCGAGTAATCCTCAGAATAAATTAATAGTACATTAAGCATCAATCGCGGTATTCGCATTAATAAGTTTATACACCGGGCGACTCGTGTTAAATTGCGCCACCCTATCCCCCCGCAATTTATTTAAGAATGTTATGTAAATTTGAACACAAGTCTTTGATCGTCCGCATCAAAAGTCCAAGGAAAAAACTTCCACTAGAGCGAAGAAAAAACGAGAGGAGCTTAAGAAAAATAATGATTTAATCTTACTTTTGCTGTCTCGCATATAAAAGTGGAGTGGAGGCGGGAGGCTGGGGCGAAAATCGTTTTTAATCTTTGCTTTGTAAAGGTGATTATGAGGGATTATAGGTTTGGAAGTATGGCTGAAATTTCGCGGCCGTGGAGGCGGACCCTTGGGCTCATTTATGCGATATTTTTTGGAAGGCTGGTGGGGTTGCGGTCTACCCCCCTCGATGCTACTTAACTTTTCCTTATTCTACAACTGTTCAAAGGAAACCTTTCGTTTAGTTTCGTCTCTGATCAACTCGATTCTTTTGAAAGATCAGCACCGTTCCACGATTTTGTGATCTATTCAACTTTAAATAACTCACTGTGTAAATTAGGTATCAGTTTATTTATTACAAACTAGCGACTCATCCTCGCTTCGCTCGGGTTCGTCCCTAGCTTGCTTCCCAATACAAACTTTAATCCCCATTTTCACTCCCTTAAGTGATGATTTCCGGAATAAAAAGTATCATATGTCCTTCCCCGGGATCTCAAACTATCTTCTTACCAAATATCGTCTAAATCTCACAAATTCACAAACTTTATCTCTTTATAATATTAGTATAGATGAAGGCCATATTCAAAATCTATGATGTCGTTCGTCTTGATTGCGCTATAACTATAATGAGACTAAATTATAATATAAATTCAAAATTACAACGTACAAATACTCGTATAAAAACAAGTTTTAAACCTGTCGAAATCCTTATCCTTACTAATGCCATAAATTTGAAAATATATCTATTTTTTGTTGTTTTTCTATCGTTTTACGACCACCTACAGAACCAAATTTTGGCAAAGAAATGACATTTATTCTGTAAATGTATTATAATATATTACAATTAAGCTATTTATAATTATTGTATGATAATCTATAGTAATATATAAAACTGAAGTATTTGTTTGCTTGTTTGAACGTGCTATGCAATCTGAGAAAGTTAGTTTTTTTTTTTTTGATGATGATTGAAAAATATTATCGCATTTTATAACCTCATTATTGAGGAAAGTTCTAACATCGCGCTACCACCTTTAGGAGCGAAGCAATCTATATAAATAAAAATTATTGTTTTAATGGTTGTACTCTATGGACTATGCACCTATAAATATGTACCTATCCGATTGTGTGGAAACTTTGATGAATTGTTCTGCATACTTTCAAATATTTCTTGTCAAAAAAAAGAATCTTTCTTTATACGTTTATCCTATAAGCGTTCTTAAACCTAGGGGCGAATCCGGACGAAGGTAGTAATATATACCTATTAATGGATTATAACTGAACAAGTCAACATTATGTATAATATAGGTACATAGGTATATTTCGAATAAATGCCATAAATCTAAGAAAGCTTATACTTAGTATGGAAAATTGGTTTCTTATTATGGAATTTTTCATGATATTTGGTGCTTTATACATATTTGAGCTAACATTAAGCGTACCGTACATCTCGATTTAATACCCACAAAACAGCAAATGTAAATTTGTATAATAATATACATACTTAGAAAGTAGATAGATAGATAGATACTGTATTGCACACATAAAAGAAGAGTACAGAAGATGAAAAGAAAAAATAACAAAAAGGCATGCAAACGCGCTATTATTGTTATAACCAATCACTTAAAAACAACCTTTAATGAAACATTGGTTTAAGTACATATGTATGTACATAGATGTGGTTGACGAGAGGTGGTTCGAATAACCTTAACTGAATGAATTTACCTTTTTTTTAAATGAATATAAACGAGGTCGCGGGCTATTTACATATATAATTAACATACGAAAACTTATATATTTAAAAAGATTATCTTATGAGGACGTTGTGTAAAAAATTAAAATAGCAAGAAACACATTATTTTGATCACTTTAGGTCACAAAAGTGGAAAGGGATTGATTTACTCACCAATTAATTCAGTTTGAGCTTTTCAAATAAATAAGCTAAATCCTCACTTAAAACGTATAATTCATAAGTAAGTAAGATAAGTATGAAGTAATATGAATGCCTAGATGTATGGGTTCATGAATAAAAAGATGTTCTATGAGTTAATTCAAGGATATTGCGTCCTTTTCTTAGACAATTTAAATCAGAAAAACCAAAAATGACTGTAAAATTTAAATTGACCCTTACTATACGTGGATTTAACTAATAATATGAATGTACATCGCTCTATATAGCATCTTCGTATTGATGTAATATTAGTAGGTATATAATGTAAGTTCATTTTTAAATAGGAAGTATAAGTGAACTTAATTATATCAGTTGATCTTCGAGGTGGCGGGGTGGACTCATCTCAATCGCAAATCGGCCATCTTGCGCCCCCGGGATCGCCGCCCCTCTCCCCCTCGTCCATTATACTTTTTAAGCTCCAATCTCGTTCATTTAAACGGTTGGCTTTAGATGGCAATCGCATTTTTCCGCTGCAGGTCACGTCTCGACCCGTCTCCTGGTACGAGGGCTTAAATCAACAAAAGAAAATAATAAGATTCGTTCAAATTAAAAGTGTAATGTCGCGAAAGTGCGCGGGCGGGCGGTAATCCCTCGCCGCTCTTCATTAGGCGGCCGCTTAAGAGGAACGCTTAAAACATCTCCTCGAATTTTTCTTTATTCATAACGAAGATTAAGAGAAATGTAAATGAAGCGAGGCGTCGCGTGGTTACTTAGCTGTGTCAACAGAAACGTTGTTTGGTTCGAATTAAATTGTTTTTTCGTTTGGAAGATTAGATGAGTATTGAGTAGACACTATGAGGGTCGTTGAAAATAATAATTACTATTAAAATTATGGATAAATCTACGTTATTTACCTATATTTAAAAAAAGTAAAGGTTTTGAGTAAAGGTATAGGAACTAAGTCCTGGAATCTATATGATATATCGCTTTAAAAATAAATATAATTACATCAAATAAGATTTTAAAGTGGCCCTTGAAGAGTCTTACTATCCACCTCTTGTTTCCATAATCAGATCAGATCAGTCAGATGAGATGGTGTAAGATTATTGTATTGTACTTTCTGACTTTTCAGACCTACGTCCATCAACATAGGTTAAATTGCGAGTTGTACGTATAAAAAAATCGAGATTTCTTTGTATGTACATACAAGAGACCATTCAAGTAGATCAAGATGATTTTTTTTAAGTTATTAAAAGCAAACATAGTTTCATCATCATATGCATATGACGTGATAGTTTAAAATATATTACTGTGGTTACAACAAATAAGTACTTTAGCTTTAGTAATTTATGTTGTACGTCCTTTCCATATGTCTACTTCATACTTGGGACTCAAATTATATTCAGTTCTCAGATTATAGATTAAGTTAATAAAAATGAAATCCAAATAATAATCCTTATATTTCAAAGTACATTACTGCCTGCAACAAAGCCAGAACCATTTTGTACGTACTTATGTACGTGATTACTGAGTATATTATCGACGTACATAATATATTAATTCATAACTGTATTTAATGAAACAGAAAACAAAAATGAAAATTGATAGCAAAAATAAATATAACATTTTATTCAGAGTCTTAAAAGACAAAAGCACAATAACAATGTCGGGCGCTTTTCTTAGCATTAAGAAATTTCGTATCGATCGGCCGGTTCATTTATTTGTTCATCCAGTCTTAACGTTTATGCTGCTCGCAACTCTTTCGTTGGCGGTCGCTTGCTCTAGTGATGTAACTAATACTTACTATTACTTATATATTTATTTAAAATGTAAGTTTTTTTATTAATAGATATTTTGACCGTTTTATGTTATTTCAGTTATTAATAGATAAATTACTGACTTACTTATAAATATTTATCGGAGGAGGATTTAGATAACTTTATCTGCTATAAAACCTTAGTACCTGGTGACCGAGCTTCGCTCGGAGTTCTTTTGATAAAACAAAAGTAAAAGCTTTGTATTCCGACCGAGACTCGATCCCGGGCATATGTGTTGTCTAATTTGCGCCTTGACCGCTCGACCACAATGCTTTTAACCGAGTGTAAGAAATTATCGACTATATTCTGCGTAGAATAATACAAAAGAAAACCGCATGAAAACTCGAAAACACGCGTTTTTCCATATATGAGACTAATCTAGATCGATTTTTCACCCCTGAAAGCCCCCGCATACCAAATTTCAGCGAAATCGTTAGAGCCGTTTCCGAGATCGCTGGTATAAATAAATAAAGATATAAAGATATAAAAATACAAGAATTGCTCGTTTAAATACATTAGTAAAACCTTATTATTGTTTAATGTCACTATGTTATTTAGTTTAATTTTTATTGCTTTGAATTTCGAGCAGAGATTATATCTCGAGCGGGGTCGAGACGCTATCATGACATTCATTGGAGATACCGTGGCTTAGTAATGTTGGTTGATCATGGTGGATCATAGAGAGTTATGTTTTGATATTATATGTGAAAGCCTGATCGGTGCCTGTGAACCCGCTGTTCCACTAAATTATTAGAATTGCCATTTCATGTTTATAACATTGTGATTTCCCTGATTAAATTGTATACTGGGCATCGAATATTTTATTATTGAAGCCCTGATAACGCCTACAAGATTAGTAACCACTGAAGATGTTGTCGGTAGTATATGGATAACACGTTATATTAATATGTAAAATCCTTAAATCTATATGTATTCAATTTGAAATGTGTCCCATAGATAGGTTTTAGTGAGGAAAAACATAGGGTTTCGCGGTATAAAAAAGAAATACTATAATAATAGTAATACAAATTGATTTGTGACATCATCATCAAAAATAATTAATATTGCTGAATGCGGAAGTTACAGAACCATTAAACTAATATTAGATATTTACAATAAAGATCTGGAAAAGAACACAATAAACTCTCTATTGTATAACCAAATAATCTATCTGTGCGATTTAAGTACCAGACGAGGCATTAGGGATGCGAGGTACATGTTCTTACTAACTCGCAAAAATCATGATGGACAAACACAAGTTTTTGAAAACATCTCTTCCTTTTTTAATAGACTTAGGATAGCCGGCCTTCAACCGCAAAATATGTAATTTATGTGACAAATACTTAGAGCTCAAATAAAACCACAGCAATACATTTTAATGTAATCCTTCACTAGATGGTGCTGCAGCGTATCAATACAACATTCTATCGACTACAAGTTTTTTAAATTAAATAATCTAGGCATACAAATTTTCTTATAAAAACCTGTATTATTTTCTCTATTAAAAACTTTTCCTATCAAAAAATCTTAAATTTTTTACTCAAAGGCACAACACTACAAACCCATTCAACTCGACGGAGAGTATTTTTATTTGAAATTTATATCTACCAACGAATCCCACATTATTGTCCCAGAGCATTTATTTTCTGATGGGCATTAAAATAAACCCCTTTTTCTGAAGACGATTTCATTTTAGCTGGGTTTAGAAAATTTAAGGCCTGCTTTACGGAGCTCTGATATGCCCTCTAACTGCGTGGGGAATAATTAATTTACTGTGTTATTATTCCGTTTCTCGTTTAGATAATATTGTTGAGATAAATACTAACGTTTGAAACAATTATAGTCCTCGTTTTCAAGTTGTTTTACCTATTAATAGATGAATTGCTGTACTTGCTGTTAAATGTCACGGTCGTTGTAAAAATAGAAAGATGGTTTTGGGGTTGAAAATCTTTCAATATTATTTCTGAGAACTGCTAAAGTTGTATAATATACGTACATACATACATAATATGTTAGATATACTTTATTCAATTTTTTTAACGTGAAACGTCCCTTTGCTGGGCATGGACCTTCTTTCAATACGAGGAGAATCAGGCCATAGTCCACCACGCTGACCAATTGCGGGTTGGCGACCTTCACATGTCTTTCGAAACCTTGAACCATGTCTCTCAGACATGCAGGTTTCCTTACGACTGTTCCTTCACCGTAAAGGCAAATGGTTATCATATTAGAAATGATTCGTACATGAAAATATCAGAATTGCGAGACCCGGGATTTGAATCCGCTTCACTCGCTTTTCCAAGCCAGCGTGGTACCACGGGACTACCACTGCCTGTTAGATACATACTAATATATTATGTAGATATACTAGTATATTCAAAAAAAATTAATTCAAACACTGCCATATCAATTGGTAAATTATTATTTATATTGGCTAATTAAAGCGATACATTTGGCTCTAGGCTCTCGTGACGAATCAAAGCGCGCAAACGATCGGCCTGTTTGCACACTCGTTCATATCCCGCCCTAGTGAAATCGCCTGAATATCCGATGGCTGGGGCAATGTGGAAATGGCGTTTTAATAAAAAACTGTTTTATAATTCTTAAAAATAGATAGGTACTTATTATCTAAACTTATAATATAAACATAGGTTTTATATAATCTTTTTATTGCCAAAACTCGTATATAAGAATTTTCAATTTATGTTTTAAATTTAAATAATAAATCTTCAAATGTTCTTTATCTTTATCTTCATAAGTTAAAAAAAAAACAAATTGTTTCTATCAATCTTTTTATTTATTTTAAAGCATATCACTTTAGAACGAGTGGAGTAGTTCTAGTGGGATTTTCTTTATTATACGAAAATACTTCAAAAGAGCGCTTAAAGTAATTACTTACATATGTAATGTACATATATATACAGTGATATCATATATTCAGAGTTCTGTAAGTACTGTAAATAACAAATAAAAATAAGCCAGCTCCATAAACTTTTATCCTTAGTATCCCGTATTAATTTGATTAGCGGCCACAAGCCGTGAGAGCGCTCTCCACGCGCTACGAGCCGTACCGCAAACTTTGACTATTTTACCTGTTTAATCTCAATCATTCTGATTGCTTCGGAGTGAAATATAAATTTGTAATTTTAAACTATTAATATCTTATAACATTAAATGAGCAATTTATTTTCTCGGACACGGCTCTAACGGCTTTTATTTTGATAAAGTTTTGCTTTTTAAATGTATCTATTTATATAGTTGTCCTATTTAAAAAAAATGCTATTTTTATATCTATTCCGAAAAATGCCAACCAAAGCTAGGTCATCCAGGTTCTTTTTATTGATATATGTAATAATAAAATATGGTAATAGCATTACATATATGTACATAAAAACAATATAATAACATGACTTAAATTTGCATAATGTATGTATAATACTTGGCTCAAGGTAGGCTTTGGCGTCATTCAAATACAGCGTACATTTTTTTTAATAACAAGCACAGTTTTATATATGTATATATAAGCAAAGATCCCACAGGGATGGGGATGAAAATGAGAGATCCTGATGCAAAAAATCACATAAATCCATTACGCGTTATCATTGCTACGTTAAAGATGAGAAATCTAGTTATTTAAATAAACATACGTTTGTTCTTAGAACAAACTAGTTTTTACCGTTGTTCCACTTGTTAGTGAGGGCGGAGATAAAAGGTAGCCTTTTTATTTTCCGTGATGCAATCATATTTTTTAAATTTCAAAAAAAACTTTGAACAGTTTAAGCGTGATAACGTAAGAAATGGATTATGGATAGAAAAAGTATTTTTCACATTTATGCTACTAGTATTCTATCGTGAGTAAGAATTATAGAGCAATAGATGCTCAACGTATTTAAAAGCCAAAACAGTTTTTAATACACTATAAATTAATCAAGCAAAAAATCGAAAATTAAAATTCGGTAACTGAAGAAATACTTCTAGGCTTCCTGACATAACAAAAACCCTACAAAAATAGTGAGCCGTTTCTAAGATAAATAGCAAGATGTATGCTAAACAAGGATTTTATGATGGAGAAAATTTTCACTAATCGTGTTTTCAATTTTGGCAATTCAAGATAAAAGTTCAAAGTATCATTTGCTTAAATATCAAAGTAGTAACTTCCACAGATTCTGAGATAAATAACGATGTCTAGGTATAAAATTGCCATATGCACACTCTTAAACGACGTTTAAAGCCCTCGCATTGTAATGTAATGTAATGTAGGGTGGACTCAATTGTCCGCATTTAGACTCAAAATTGGTCCGTTATGCGTCCTGAATCCCGGCTAATCTAGCCAGCCTAGCTCCGCCCAGAAGCGCAGAAGTTTCCTGGGAGCTTCACAGGCTTCGTGGAGCGACTATCAGTCCCGCCGGTTATAAATAGATGTTTGTTTAAGTGACAATGACCCGTAATTGTCCCTATCATTATTTTTAGATTAGTTCTATTGAGACTTAATAGTCGTTTTGTCAGTCGCAGGCTTACTGCGGGCAGTGCTTGTTTAGACTGCCTGCATTCTGTGGTTTGCGACCATCTGAGGTTTTGCAGTTCTGTGGATCTCTGGCGGATCCAGGTTCGAACTTGTGAGAAAGGTAATGGAAGGAGTGGGTACGGGCCGACAACTCTCATCTCAGATCCTCTCTTTGCCAGTTCATCTGCTGCATCGTTGCCGAGAGATCCACTGTGTCCCTTTATCCACTGGAGTGTGACTCGATTAGTCGAGGATATTACGTCCAGGGCGTGTTGACACTCAGTGATTAGTTTGCTGTTCGTTTGTTTGCTTTTTAGTGCCGTCAGTACGGCAGCGCTATCAGATAGGAATCTTATACCGTGGTTTTTCACCCCCCGTCTGTGCACTGCTCTTGCGGCTTCTGTTATAGCGGCACATTCGCATTGAAAGATAGAGCTATATGCGCCTAGTGGTAAGTGTATGTTAATATTGAGGTCAGGAGAATATACCCCGGCTCCTGACCCATCTTGAGTCTTGGAGCCATCAGTATATATACGTAACTCATTTGCACCTGATTGGTCACGTTCCTCTTCCCTCAACTGTATGTGGTATTTTTTGTTAAAGATGAATTGATTGGGGATTCTGTCACACTATGCTCTGGGGCAGCTATGAGTGGTTGGTACTCTATTGCCCTATCCAAGATGGATGTGTGTGGACTGTGGTGGTTTTTACCCCTTAGTCCTAAGTGCATAAGCCTGATAGCAGCCATTGCTGCTTCCTGCTGTATGTATAGATCTAGGGGTGTTATTTGTAAGGCTACCTCTAATGCTGCTGTGGGGGTTGATTTCAAACATCCACTCGCGGCGGATAATGCCAGCCTTTGGAAGCGTCCCAATCTGGTGCTAGTAGTCCGGAGTTCGGTTCTAGTCCACCAGACTAGAGCTCCGTAGGTTAGCATTGGTCTTATCACAGAGGTATATAGCCATAATGTTATTTTTGGGGAAAGACCCCACTTATTGCCTAACATCTTTTTACATTGATAAAAGGCAATAGTTGATTTGTTTAGTTTGTAGTCAAGGTGCTTATTCCAGAGCAATTTACTATCTAGAATCACACCCAGATACTTGACTTCGTTTTTAAGTTGTAGTTCAGTGTTGAAGAGTTTCGGGAGTCTGTAGGATCCAGGAGCTCTTCGGTTAGTGAACATGATCAGTTCAGTTTTAGTGGGATTAACCGAGAGCTCATGTTTAGTACACCAGTTCTCGATTATTCTGAAAGCTTTCCTCATGAGGTCACATAAGGTGCTTTCAAAATTCCCAGATATTAATATAGCTATATCATCAGCATACCCTACCGTGTAGAAGTTGTTTGCATTGAGCTCTGTTATGAGCTCATTTACAACTAGGTTCCACAGTAGTGGAGATAAAACGCCTCCCTGTGGACAGCCTCTACTCACAATACCCCGCGTGGTGGTATTCACAGTAAACTGTATAGCTCGTTGTTTTAACATGTTATTTATCCATTCGGTAAGAGTTGGGGCTATTCCGCTTGAGCGTAACGCATAGTTTATGCTAGAAAAGTTCGTTTTATCAAAAGCTCCTTCTATATCAATGAAGGCACCTAGAGTCGGTTGTTTCGATTTCAACGAATTACCTATCCGGGATACTACATTGTGGAGCGATGATTCTGTTGATTTGCCTGCACTATATGCATGCTGGTTAGGGTGTAGAGATTTGGATGAAGATACTTGGTCTCTTATCTCTCGGTCCACCAGCCTCTCGAGCGTCTTTAGAAGAAACGAGGTGAGGCTTATCGGTCTGAAAGATTTTTAGCCCTCGCATTATCCAAGCGAATCGAACGACGTATGAATCAATAAAATCGGTTAAGCCGTTTAGTAATTATGAGGGAGCATATGGTCGGACATACATATATACATACAGGTGAAACATATAACCCTCCTTTGAGCTTCGCCGCAGTCGGGTGAAAATTAACATTGTTGTGTGACTCACACGTGCACAATAAATGCATGGGATAGGACATAATATATAGTGTAGTAAACGTTTGGTTCATTCTCCTTACGTTACAAACAAGTAGCGACATCTAGTAGTCACACTATAAACAAAATAGAGGGCGACATCTATATAAATCTTAGCGAATGAATTAGTAAAAAGCATCTATAATTATAACAACGTATACCACTAGATGCTGCTTTTATACAATTTAAATTAATATAAACTTGAACATAGATGTCACTAGTGGTAATAAAAAATATTACATCATACATGATTTTTCTCACTACCTAATACCTACTTACTATTCATACATGCCATATAAAAAAAGTTGGAACAAATATTATTACGAGTTTTATTTATTTTGTATTTAAAATATAATTAATATAATTAGTGTAAAAAAAAACAAAAATAAAGGTTTTTTTTGTCAAGGCTGCATGTTTAAAAATATTAATTGTTACTACTAATGGTTTAGGAACGCATAAAAGACAAAGGCCCAAAGAAAAATTATTTTTTTACGCTAGGGACCTTCGCAAACGTATACAGAATAATCCACCAAATTTTTATCACAACACGGATTTAGAACGGGTTAGAGGACAAACATACAACATTTTTATTTATACATGTAATAAATAGATTAGATCTTTATGTAAAATAATGTTATAAGATATTTAAAAACATTAGAGATCATTAACGCCGTTTTCAATAAATAGCTACCTTACCACCTACATAATACATTAAAAAAAAAGCAGTCATGAGGAATGCCGACAGAATTAAAAACTTAAAACTATAAACAGTAGTTATATTTGGATATTCAAATTAATTGTTTGATCTTAAATTAAAATTTGTAAATTAAAACTGATTACATTTAAGTATCTGGTTTTAACATAAATCGGGCTCTCTGAGTATTAGCGTTAACACGTTACGTGACGTCGATGACGACTTACATGAATTTACTCCCCATCCAATGTATACATATAATAATGGATCTACTAATAGTATTAGGTATGATTTAGCTTTGATGTCTTGCTTCACTGATTTGGAATCAGTAGATAATGGCTCCTTTAGTATGCAACGTACAAATCTTCATGTTGTAAGTAAGCTTTAATTGCAAAACTCCAACTCGCCCAATTATCTCTGCCATTGAGCTTCTCAATTGACATTAATGAGCTACTAGCCATATTTAACAGTATTTCTGAAAGCTGAAATGAAAACCTACGGCGTATCGTTTCAAATTTGATGTTATACACGAACTGGTTTTTACTATTACTTTTTAAAATACTGTTACAATTACATCAAAAACAACACACTGCAAGTATGAGACGGCCCACAACCTGATGAAATGATATCAAAGGCATAAGGTTTTAGAAAACAAATTTATTAGAGAATAATTAACTGACAATATATAATATTTAAAATAGTTCCTATATTAAAGCGTGAAGGCGTCCATATTTTCATCAGCACATATTTAAAAAAAAATACCATTCTGTTATACAAAACCCTAAATATTTTGTGTAAATAGTATCCGCCAAAAAAACAGTCACAGTTCGTGTACAGATATCGCTTTGTTATTATTTTATTATAATATATTTATACATTTATATTATTTTTTATATATTATACCTACCTATAACTTTAAGTGATTGTGTACTTTAAAAAATTTAAACTTTAAAAATTTAATACTTATAGTTTGTACGTATTCGCGAATACAAGCAAACTGATCAGAAGAACAAACCTGTAACCGGGACTGGATTTTCAAGTTTTTGAACCTGTTTCCTGATCCTGTCTTTCCAAAAGTTTTGGGCTCTTTACCAAAAAATTATACACTCTTTTTTAACTGGACATATAAATAAACTTTAATCAAACACATTGTCATAAAACAATTACTTATGCACGAAATTTTATAGCATTATTAATATATATATATATATATATATATATATATATATATATATATATATATGTGTGTGTGTGTGTGTGTGTGTTTATTCTTAAATATGTTTGATCTTTGCTATTATGGCTGTGCAATGTTCATGTTACTAGTAATTAACTGCTAATAACCACATTACGATTTACTAAGACGCTTTTCGTATAGAATTTTTCTTGTGTCGTTTGCAATTTTAATATGATTGTATTTATTGTATTTATGCCTGCGATACCTGATACGGTTAAAAAACCGATTCGTTTATCCGAAAGACGATTCGAAAAACCACATCGTGTGAACGAAACAATTCATATATCAGAAGCCGTATACGATTTACGGAATCGGTGTATTAAATCAAAAAAAGTATTAATGTACGTTTTTTTGACGATACAAAAACGGATTCGGTAAAACCGTAAAGGTGTGAAACCGCTCTAACAATAAGATAGGCACGTACAAAATCTCGCCATGACTTCACACAGATCCTAACGCACTCTTCGCATTTTAAGCGGATCCGAGACGATCGATCGCAATTGTCAATTTTACGTTTTTTCCAATTGCCATTGATCGTTTACAATTACAATTGAAGCGATTGTCAATCGCAGTTACGTGATTGAAAGCAATTGATGGAAATTTTAATTGATGCTCATTGACAGGAGCCATTGAAGTTGCCAATTGATCGTTTACTGAGTCATTGACAATCGTTTCCGTCATTCGCGCGCTTGACAGCAGTGGAAACAATAAACAAACTCCTAGAAGCCACGAAATAAAAGAATTGAATTGAAGCGCAAACACATTAAAAACTACATCAATCGCACTTCAATTGCAATTGACAATACCGTAGCACATTGACAATTGCGATTGATCGTCTCGGTTCCACTTTATAGCTTTTATCAGTACAGTAGAAAAACCACGAGGTTTACTTCATGCAATAGAATTATACGAGTCTGTACATAATCATAACGAAAATGCCATTCCTGTTTTAAAGAAAGACGAACAAATTAACCTACGGACACACTTTCACATTTATTATGTCAAATAAGCAAGCAATTATTGATAGGATAGTAATGATGACAGGTTTGGCTCAGTTTGTAGTGATTCAAGTGAGGCATTCATTTGTGTGATAAGCACGAATGTTTGTACTGCAGTCATGGGTGTTTACATATTTTATAATATGTATGTGTTTAAAGTTATATATGTGTAGTGTATCAACTATCTGGTATCCATAACACAGGCCTCGTAGCTTACCATGGAACTAGATGGTGCTGTGTGTTAATGTCCCAACATATAAAAAAAAATCTAAGTTTTATTAATCCCTTACGTAGATATTTAAGAGTACAGGATCCGATACCACGCAAATATATATCTAACTTATAAAATAACGAAGTCAATAAAGTGAATCCATACAAACATTATACCACTTTGTATTGAATTGTTGAAAAACAAGTACCTACCTAATTAATTAATAGTGGAATAGAGAAGCCATTAAAGATTCGAATGTTCTCATTTCTTAACTCTACCTACTTATTCATGTTTTACTTTAGTTCTAAAAAAATAAACGTCACGCGTTTTTTTTTTAATTATATCCAATTAAAAAATAAAACCTTTCAAATGCCTATATGTACTCATTTACAAATTAAAATAAGAAATATATTAAAATATGCCAACATTTTCATTTATTCCATTGCAGTGAAGAAAAGTACGCAATGAATGCCCTGCACGTCTTTTTCAACCGACTTCTTCAAAAAGAAAGAGGTTCTCATTCCGGCTGTATTTTTTTTTCTTTTTTTTATGTTTGTTACCTCAGAACTCCGTCATTTATTAACCGATTTGAACATTTTTTTTAATAGTTAAGCTTGAGTAAATCCTGACCAAATTAGCTGCCATCTTCAGCTAGACTAGAACAGTTAATCAAGTGATCCTCTGATCGTTATTCTTTATAAAAGACTCAAGTTTCCAGACATTAATATCCTAGTAAATCCTCTGTAAATGACTAATATGAAACCTGTTATTTAAATAGTTATAGGATATGTCCTAAGGTAAACATAATATCTATACATATAATAAAACTGTAGAGGTTAAATGTCTGTACATAGAAAAAAATGCTAAAAACCGAGTCAAGGGGATGTACCTAAGAAGATCCAGTTTTTTTTTTCAATTTTTTTGTTTCTCTGTCTGTTTGTACAGGCTAATTTCCGAAACTGTTGGACCGATTTAAATGAAATTTTGTATGGTGGTACCTTATGTCCCCGGTCAACATCTTAGATACTTTTCACCCCGTGAGAGTTCCCGTGGAATAGTAAAAAAACTGTAGTAACTTATACAGCTTAGTACACAAAAACTACTGATTGGATTTTAATGAAACTTTACAATAATATAGTTCATACATCAGAATAACAAATAAGCTGCTTTTTGTCACTTACTTCTTACATCTGACTGTGATTAATATTGAAATTCCTATTTGAATTACAGTCAGGCGTCACCATCTTGCAAATAACCATAATATTAACTATTTAGCTCATAGTTATATTTTACACGATTGATGAACAGACGAGTGAGTATACATAATATGTATTTTTTTATTTTTATTATGTTTTTTTACCATTACAGCAAGAGATACTAAGCTGTTGGTAAAAAAATTTGCAATACAATAAAAAGATAATAAATAATAATAAGTAGATATTTTATTCATGCTAAGATCTTAGATTTTTATATGAAACCATTTATATAGTTTAAGACTGAGACATCGATAGCCAAAGTACGATAGATGTAATATAACGGGTGCGTAATAATTTTAATAAAAAAAAATATTTACAAAAATAAAAACCCGACTGCGTAAAAAGCGAACTAAAAAGATAAATCATGTACGTACTACGTATATGTACATTTCTTATGACGTATAAAATGTACATATGTAAATGTTTTATAATAGGTGCGTGTGTGTATGTCTCCGACTACATGATACCATGTTACTTTGGCAACTTGTTTTCATTTTTTTAATTCCCTCTTTAAGCAATCGATTTTTAATTTTTGTAATTTTTTTTATTGATGTTATACTTCTTTTGGGACATTTGGAAAAAAAATTATCAATAATTTTTTGAAGTCGGATTTTATATATGAAGATTCGTATTTTTAGTTAATAATTTACTTAATACTTTCTTAGATTTACGCGAATATTTGACATTTAAATAAAACTATCTTTTCGGATTTTCAAAAATCAAAATAAATCCGCGAAAAAATCCGAAAAGATAGTTTTATTTAAATAATTTACTTATTAAAATGCTTTAAAATACATGCTTTATCTACAAATTACTTAGGTAAAAATAAATGTCCACTGTAAATTAGTTTCTGCATCGTGTGAACGAAACCGTTTTTGCAGCCATAAATAATCTAAATGTGCTTTTTTTGTGAAATTAATGAACCCATAAAATTTAGCAACTAAATTTTTTTTTTTTAATTTACTCTCAATCAGATGTTCTTTTTTAAATACAGTTTTTTATCTAAGTATAACAAGGGCGAAAAAATTTAATCAACATACAGACAATAGACATCACTTCTTGATTTTATACAAGTAAGTATTTATATTCATAGCAAAAATTATAATAAATAAGTAATGAACATTAATTTAAAAATTTTCACACAGTTAAATGCGCTAAAAAATAAAATTGTTAGTTTATATATTTTTATTCATTTTTATATATGTACATAATATTATATTGTACATATTATTTTACCTTGAAACAACAAAAAAGTGCTGGTTAAAAATGTGTTTCTTCATTATTTCCTTTTGGTTGCAAATAATAAATGAAATCGTTTTCATACTTAGGTATTAAGGTCCAAGAAAAGCGTAGCCTTATTTTAGCTCCACTTTTCTTGCACTTGAATGTGTGTTCACCTTATCGTGGTCGGGGGCTCTGTAGCATGAGGTAATAGAACCAGGGTAAAGAAAGCCAAGATCAAAAAGGGCCAAGAGACGCACTGGGAGATCCTTGGACTTATTACTTCTATGATAGCAGAGTGGACCGTGAGAGCAACCTGGTTCTTTTGTAGAACGGAAGGTCGGCTTCGGCAGGCCAGTCATCAGGGAATTACGGTCGAGTGCGTGATCCTATGGTGTCCCATTAAGAGGGGAAGGTTCCTTTTGGTTTTCGTTGGTGGCACTAGCTTTTCTAGCCGGCGAGTCTGTACATAACTAGTTGTAAGTTGTATGAGTAAGTGCATTTCCCAAAGTTAAAAAAAAGGATTTACAATACATATACATAATATGTTTATGTTTAACTATGGCAATACAATTTATTCTCTACTTCAGGTTGCTCGCGTCAGGTCTCTTTTCTTTTACTATAATCTTAATACTTACTGAAATTTCGTTTGTTCATTTTCTTCACAAACATGTTTTGCAAATTACTTATAAGATGCTGCAATCTTTTAATATAAACAAGTACATGACGTTTGTGGGTGTGTCGCTCTCATATCACATTCGATACGCTAAACAAAATAATATAATTATAACTTTATACTTCAAAAGATAAATAAATGTTTAAAGTATTAGTACCTATTTCGTTATATTGCTTTTTCCTCACGACAAAAACAATAATATATAAATAAAATAGTCTAATTTGACAAATAGGTAAGTTGTATTGAACAGTAAACTTATTTAAAATTTAAAATTATAAACATTCGTGAAATTAGCAAAGTGAATTTTTCCAACAAACATTCCTCAAATCCATAGAACAAAGAAATACATTAATTATACATCCCTTAATAAATCTATTTACATACAATGAAAACGGCAATGTTATTCATGATCTTTCACCTTATTTACTAAAAGAAAGCTTTTTATATCCTTGAAATCGATTTTGTTTAAGATGCTCTACATAGGATATCCATTTTTCTCTACTATATAATATGTATTCAGCCCTTTTTAACGTCCCACTGCTGGGCACGGGCCTCCCTTCAATACGAGGGGGATTAGGCCATAGTCCACCAGGCTGGCCAAGTGCGGATTGGCGGACTTCACACGTCTTTCGAAAACTTGCTAGGTTCTCTCAGACATGCAGGTTTCCTCACGATGTTTTCCTTCACCGTAAGACAAGTGGTAATCATGTTAGAAATGATTCGCACATGAAAATATCAGAGGTGCGAGACCCGGGATTTGAACCCGCTTCACTCGGTTTCCCAAGCGAGCGCGTTACCACGCGTTACTGACAACATCAAAAATTAGCATAATATACAGAGCTTAAGGATTTTAAAATTAACATTATCATATATTTATTACAAGTTCTTCGATTTAGAAAATAGTAACCTTCTTCTAGACATATAATAAAATTGTAACTAAACCAAATCTGTACATAAAATATTTTTTTGTTTTTTTTTTTTTAAATAGATATTATTATCGATACAGAGGTCGAATCTATAGTTTTTAGAATTTCTGTCGACAGACATGTCTGTCCGTCTATCTGTTACCGCATCACGAAAAATCCACTGGAGGGATTTCGATGAGATTTCGTATGATGATAGCTGGTTATCCGGGTCAACATATAGGATACTTCTTACTGCGGGAAGATATCTCATCTCTGAGAAATCTATACTAAACATTAAAACGTAAATAGGGACGTACCCGAGCGGAGCGAGAGTGAGTCGCTAGTATTATATAAAAGGCAAAAGTGATTGACCCATGTTTCAACGCACATGCTAAACCCTTAGGGTTAGAAACTTAAAATTTCGCATTCGTATTGCTCTTATGACGTAGGCATCCACTAGGGAAGGATGTTTCAAAATTCAACCCCCAAGGGGGTGAAATAGGGGATAACAGTTTGTATGAAACTTTTTATTCCTTGGACATATTTGCATGAATTTTCGTATTTTTCGTAGTTTCATCGCGAGCGAAGCCGCGAGTTCTGCTAGTTAGTAATATTTCTTTGCAGCAAAACCCTTAAAACCAATCTATGTGGAGTTTTAGAAGGAAAACCAATCTACATGGAGTTTTAGAAGGAAAAAAGGGTCATATTAATCATGCTAATCCCATAACATGATTAATGCGACCTCCCTTTTCCTTCTTTTTTAACAAACATCTATAGCTTGGTTTTTCTACTTATCATCATAATCGTTCAAATATTGACATTTAATATATAGTGACGTATTAATTATCGTTTCAATTTCATACATTTCTATCTACTATTTTATCTCACAGGAACCTGTTTTGTAAAGATCAAAGACATTACAAAATTACTATTTCATGATAAAATACAAAAAATATCCATTCAATAATTTTCTAATAGCATTTTTTTTTTCATCTTAGAATATTTATTTTATTTTTCAATATAATATATTTCTTTAGAATAGATACATTTTTTTAAATACGGCGCGCAAGTCAAATTTAAAACTAACCAATAGAAAGACGGAATGCATCGAGCAGCCAATCCCTGAGCCGCAATGTGGTGTGACTTCAGTGGGACGCGCCGGGCCAGAATCGTCAAACTGAAGATTATTTAATTTTAATGAAATAATCTTAAAAAAAAAAAACAATTACAATATACTAATGCGATGTTGTTTGTGTGCGTACATTACTTACAATCAATATAATAATTATTCATTTTACACATTCAATAGCATAGTGATAAAATATATTCACAGTTTGTTTCCCCCGCATCGTATGATCCGGTCATATAAAAACGCTAGCGCGCTCCCCACTTCTTACCAAACGTCAAAGTTTAGTCTTCTGTGCGGTCGTTTCTAGTGCTCTGTGATAGCGTTCGTGGCGTTTCGTAAGCTCGTCAATTATAGTGACAATAATTAAAGCGTGTGTGATTAGTGATATTTAAAATTGTTTAAAAGATACGTGAAAATGTCTTTCAACACTGATATATCGTCTAAATTGGAAAACAGCAGGTAAGACCCTTCAGTCTTCACATGTAATGGCCGATGGTTCGACACCAACGGTCATCTATAGCTCCATGCTCCTAAGCTTTCCCTTTGCTTTTATAGATGAATGATGATTAGATTATATGTTTAAACTAAGAAGTAAAGAAACAATAATAAGTTAATTGAGATTAGTACGTATTTTATTTAACATTCCTTTCACAATGACATAGAACATTTGTCTTGAATGATGAAATCTAAACATCATTAATTGTATGGCGTCACTTTTAACATAGATTTTGTTCATTCTCGTAGCTGCAAATCCATCATTTAGATTGACCCGCATTTAGAATAGACCCTAATAAAGGGTGTGTGCAATGATTGAGTCACGATGTTAATTGTTAGTACTTTTAATAGACATCTGATAGGTATACATTATCCTCAATTATTCCAACAAATAACTTAAATTTTGTTTAATTTTTATTGCAACTATGAAATGAAAAAATAACCTTCAAAATTATGTAATGTAATAATTTGCTTACTGCAATGTACATTGAACAGTTTTTACTGCAGTTTTAAAGTTCACTCTCGTTGTAATTGTCATACAATATAAAGTTAAAAATAATAGTCATATTGCAATAACTTCATTATATTGGAGCATTATTACTTGACCTAAAAACATGTATAATTAACTTGTGTCCTTGTATGGAAACTTTTTTTATAATTTAAAGAAATCTCATCAATGCCATACAATCTTGTCTTTGATATTTTAAATACAAAGGCATTCAATTGCATACATATGAGCTATGTATATTGTTAATGCAAATTTTATTATTAGACAATATTGTGGGTGAAGAGATATAAAATATTGTTTTATGATTTATAAATTATTAGATTACTTCTGGAACTAACCTATAAACAGTTAAAACTTCATTATACTTTCTGAGCTCTTTAAAAGAAAACGTAATATGTCATAATATAATATTTACAAGCAAAACAGAATGTAAGCATTACGTATACCAATTCTCTAAAGCTAAGACTAATGAACTAAAGTCAAATTAAATGTTTCAAAGTTGGGAGAAGCTTTATACTTATTTATATGATATGTGATAGGAAAAAGATTGAAATTGCAAATTTAGATACTAGGGAGATAAATTAAATCTTTAATCATATTCCATATTGTATGTACATACATCAATTTTTTACTTTAAAATTGAAATAATTTAGAATTAGCTTAAATAATTTTGTTTTTAGTATTTGACTTGGTTCATATATTCATATATAAATTATCAGTAGATTTTAACCCAAGTTTTCTTAAAAATTTAAAATTTACTTCTTGCAATACTTAGAATTACTTGCACATACAATACTTGCAATACTTAAATTTACTTCTTGCAATACATTATTGTAAGATTTCATATTATTCAATAAATAAGAGATCCAAACTCCTATACTGATGTCACTATAGGGTAATGATTTTCCTATTACTGTAATGATGACTTAATCAAATCATAGATTATGGATTATTATAGTAATCATGGTTGGGTTTCCTTAGATTATAATAGACCATTTATAAAGATTTTTCTTAAATTTATTTACTTTTCTTTGTTACAGGAACAGTTTAAAGAAAATTGCCAGAAATGACAACACAGAATTTTCTAAACAGAGCATTTTGAACGATATGGAGAAGTTTGTCAAAACTGTGACTACTATGGATGAAACCGTATTGGTACCCAGTCGTTTGATGAACCTGCCACAGGAAGGGGATGACGACCCATTCAGCCTATTCGCTATGCTGAATGATTTGAAGACTGAATTGCTGTGGGCAGGGGATGTTGAAGAACAGGTTGTGTGTGGGAGGCGCATATCTGATATTAGTGATAGTGAGAGCGACGCATCAAGTGCGGCTGGTGATTCCGGTATTGAAGGTGAAGATGAAAGAGATTCGGCAGCACGTGCTGCCGCTGCATGTCGACGCCATTTACGAGGGTTGAGGCATTGTCTTCGCACACTGACAGCCGCCGCTTCTCACCTCACAAGATCCTACCAAGAAGAGGTTGGAGCTCCCGTTTAAAAGCTTATTCTTACCTGTGATCGAAGCCTCTCCCGCACGTTTGTACATATAGGTTAAGTGGCCCGTGCTGTATATATAGGGTATAGGGCTGGGCGTGTGTGGAATCTCAGTAAGTTATGTGGTTATTTAATAAACTTAATTTTCATTATTTCTTTAGTTTTATTTCAGTTTACACTTTATTTTTTAAAATAACAAAGTTGATATTTAACACCCAATTTCTCTGAAAACTGTTTTAAAAACATCTTATTGTTAGATAAAATTAAAGCATTCATTGTTTAGTAATGATCTTTCAAATGAAACAATCGCCTATAGAGGCCATGATCAAGTCACCATTTGAAATTTTTTTAGTCAAGTTGACTAATAGCGATTATTAATGGGAAATAAATTATTTAAACCTATTGAGTCAAATATTATTTTACCCAGACTTTTATATTGTATAATATTTTAAGCCTCATAAATAGTTTAACTTAGACAATCCCGTATTTTGAAATACATTAAAATATTAAATGTAGCTTATTCATTTCTATAGATGTGACAGAGGTTAACATTTATAAGTTTAAAAAATAAAAATATTCAATAAGTAAGTACAATTTTCAGGGTTCCGTACACGAGGGCGTTTTCCAATTACAGCACTACAGTGTATTATGCGGCATAATGTTCATAACTTTGAATTTTTCAACTACAGCAACGCTCCGCACAATCGAGTACTTTGAAAAGTACTGCTTTGGCGTGACCAACCAACTCAGTAACAGAAAATAATATAACAAGTGTTTTTTCGTGTTTGTACGTAAATGCGGCATTATGCTCTGTAATTGGAAAACGGCGAAATACTACTTCGTGTGTGAATTCGACTCACACTTCACCTATTTTTATTTAACTTGTGTACTTTTTCATTTGTTAGAAATCTACTAAACAACCGTTTGAGAGCGACATAAAATACAAAAAGGCCACCAGCGCTAACAATAAGTACTTACCTATGCATCAAATTATAATTTTAAAATGTTGGAATATTAATTAAATGATAGCTATTATATACATGTAATAAAAAGTCATTAAATATAATCACATAATTAAGAAAATTAATGTAAATGCCAAATAAGTGGAATATAATATTGTCTGGTAAAATTATCAACATATTTTAGTTTCTAATAAAGAGACAGCTTTATCAAGAACTTTTTTAATACTACCAACTGGCCCTCACTTCGCTAAAGACTTCCTAGTTTTTTTTTGCTAACAATAAGTAGCGAACTGCAATTTGTCATGGATCAAAACATTTTTATATAAATAACATCTGTTTAATTTTTATAGTAGTTACAATGTTTACGCAACGCACTGATAGACAAAACCTGAAGACAAAAATACTTTGGTTTCTATTTAAATATATAGATAAGTTGAGAAAATTCGTGCTGAATGATTCTTGAAGGTCACCATTGTATATATATATATATATATATATATATATATATATATATATATATATATATATATATATATATATATATATATATATATATATATATTAGGACAAGTATATTATCATAAGGCTTTGTCTTAACTATATTAACAATATCGCTAGTGGCTGCGGCTGAACATCTTATTTCGTAACCCGTTGTATAACCGTCCCACCATGACCGAGTAGCATGCTCTATAAACCCTTAAGGTTATGTAATATCCATGCTCAAAAAGCATGTATGATCAATACTAATAATAGATAAACCTTAATAATCCCGTATTACATAGTTCAGTTTCAATAAAAAATATTCTCTTTGTTCATAATAAGAATATGCCTCGTGCCATGCCTCTCTGTCTGGTATCGATTTAATTTATAATAAGTGTGACCGTGAACTAACTCTGCAGATGTTGCGATTGTAGACATACTGGGCTAATGGAATTCTGCTACCTAAACTTACTGGTTTATAAGCATTTTGTTTATTAATACATGTAAATACATTTATTTATAGAAACATAATATATAAACAATATCTTTATCTGTATTTTTGGCCGATGTTAGATATTTAATAATTTAATCATCTTTACTAACATTATAAATGTGAAAGTTGTGAGTGAGATGTGAGAGATGGATTTATGGATATTTGTTACTCTTTCACGCCAGAATGTCTGAACGGATCTGGATGAAAAGCACAGAGATAGATTATAGTCTGGAATAACACAGGCTACATTTTATCCCGGAAAACTGTAAGGTTTCCGTGGGATTGGTCTGTCTTTGTTTTCTTAAAGGCGAACCCGAGCGAAGCGAAGGTAAGTCACTAGTTAATAATAATATAATATCTATACTAATATTATAATGAGGTAAAGTTTATGAGGTTGTAGGCGTAATCTCTGCATCTACTGAGCCGATTTAGATGAAATTTGGTAAGAAGATAGTTTGAGATTTTGGGAAGGACATAGGATACTTTTTATCCCGGAAATCATCCCTTAAGTGGTTGAAAATGGAGATGAAAATTTGTATGGGGAATCAACCTAGGAACGAACCCGAGCGAAGCGAGGGTGAGTCCCTAGTAATATTATAAAGAGGTAAAGTTGGTGAGATTGTTTGTAATGGGTAAATTAAAAATCCGTTGAACCTATTTAGATAAAATTTGGTTTGTAGATAGTTTGAGACCCTGGGAAGGACATAGGATAGTTTTTATCTCGAAAATCGGTCCTTAAGCGGATGAAAGTATATATGGGGAATCAATCATTTCTCAAGTAAGGGATAAAAAACTAATCATACCTATGGACCTATATACTATATATGTAGTAATACATAGTCTATCTATTCCATAGTAACAGTCAAAACGTACCTCGGGACGAGCCCGAGCGAAGCGAGGATGAGTCGCTAGTATTTAGTAATTAATAGAAGTAACAAAAAAAACATAATACATATATTAGATTTTTTTATCTGTTATGTGCGTTACTAAGTATGCTTTACGGATTATAATGATTTGAATTTTAATGTAGAAATAATAAAATGTAATTAGTTTTAATTAAACTGCTTATCGGTCAAGCATATCCAAAGATTTATAGTTGTAGAATTAATTAGCGAAATCTGTACATGAAATATTTTTTTCAAACAATTATTGAAATTTTTGTGTTTGTATATCTGTGTGTATTTCACCCAAAAACTATTGGACGGATATTAATTTAATTTTGTGTAGTGTCTTTACGTTACTTGGGTCTACATTTAGGATACCTTTTACTACAGAAAAATATTTCATTCCAATGGGGAAACACAATAATTTGTTCTGTTAAGTCTAGGCTAACGCTGATTAAACCTTGAGAGATGCATCAAAACAATGTATTAGAAAATTGTAGTTATTGAAAAAGGTTATAGAAAAGTCTGCAATAGCATAATATGTCTATCTCCTAAGGTGCACTTACAATAACTATTTTTTTTATTTAAAACTTAGCTAGGGCGCACCCGCACAAAGCGAGAATAAGTCGCTAGTATGTCGCCTTGGGATACTGACATGCTGTTGTCAGGTCGTAAATGAAATTATGACGTCTCTGAAACGTAAGTTAGTAGGGTAGTTAAATTAATTGCTAATCTAATATATTTAAACGAGCAATTCTTGTATATTTATTTATTTATACCGGCGATCTCGGAAACGGCTCTAACGATTTCGTTGAAATTTGGTACGTGGGAGTTTTCGGGGGCGAAAAATCGATCTAGATTAGTCTCATGTCTGGGAAAACGCATGTTTTTAAGTTTTCATGCGGTTTTCTTTTGAATTATTCTACGCAAAATATGGTCGATAATTTCTTACGCTTGGGCATATGCATCTTGGTCAAGCAGCCAAGACGCAAGATTGTCACAGGTGTCCCGGTTCGAATCCCGGTCGGATACTAAAGTTTTACATTTTTTTTTTGTATTTATTCAAGATAGTTTTTTTTATCTAAAAAATACGATATAACAAAGAAGAACTCAGAGCGAAGCTCGGCCGCCTAAGTACCTACTATGTATTATTTTACATATTTCTTTCAAATATAAACATTAAAAATAATGTATGTAGCTGAACCGAGAGATGATGTAATCTTAAGCTTATAGGAATGCTGACCATAGTATGAGATACTCGACGTTTTTATTTAATGAATTTAATTAATTCAATAAATAAAACGTGAATATCTGATATAGTGGCAAGAATACTGATTGCAATTGCCTGCGTAATAAAGCATCTGTTATTTCCCATAGTCTCATATCACCAAGTTACTTAGGTATAGGCGGCCCATCAAAGGTCCCATTGGGTAGTAATTTAAACGAGGAGTCTTATTACGCGAGTTCAACTCACATTTTGTCAGTTATTATATTGTAATGTTTACTTTAGACTTTAGAGTTTGTATAATAATTACACCAAGTGTAATGCTTGTACAAAACGTACAATAGGTTTTTTTAACGATTTGGGGAACTCGTTTTTTACACAAATTGGTTTGGATATCTGCTATTATATAACTGCTATCTATTAATGGTTCAAAAACCTGTAGAACTAGAATAGCGTTTAACTAGGTAAGGTAAGGACTTTTGAGAAAACTCTTTGGGTATGGAATCTTTAAATTATATTAACTACATTCATCTCATGCGTGATCTGTAACTTTAGGTAATCAACTGAATGTTGTAGTCTATCATTTGACTTGTTCTTTTCCTTCACAATAGTCTTATAATATTTAGATTTAGACGCTGGGTTCAAATCCTTGGATTTAGATGAAAATCAAGGCAAAGAACAATCTTCTTACAACGTGTGCGCTGCCAGTAGGTACCCAAATATTTAGCTGTTAATAGGTATATGTACATTATACGATACATAATTTTATTTAAATAATATATTATATTATTATAATTCTTAGCTTTTACTAATACTTTCACAGAGTAAATAATTGCAAATGTCCCAGTCTCATTGAAATTAATCCATTTTCTAAGTTCAACTGTACCTTAGACGGTAAGGGTTGTTAATAGTATACATAGAAAAATATATATTGTCCCATACTACATGTATGTACTAGTAATGATAAAACCTCCCCCGTCTTAATTGGGCGTTGCGTCGTCTGTCGAAGCAGACCACAATAACCATGGGGACTCCACTCTGCCGTTAGAGAAGTACCAGAAGCAACCCGCATGGTACACCGCCCACCAAAGTCGGCCACCATGATAACTCCAATTCATTTATTTAGCGTAAATATTTATTATAAAGATATAATATTCATTTGTCCTTTTCAAAGTGTTAAAATTGACAATTTGCCAATATATTCAGTGTTAAATTACTGACAAAACTTTTGTTACTCAAATGTGTCACGACCGAGCTGGGATATTTTTGTTTATTTTAAAAGATTTTTTTATGTGGGTCATACTGCATATTCCTATTATACTTACTTTCTGAGAAAACATAATAACTTTGTTCACAAAAATAATCTATTTGGAATAAATAATACTATATTTTTATTACAATAGATACTTTTATGAAACCATGTTATTTGTTGTTAAAGATTCAATATGTTAAAAATAAAAATTAAGTATGTATTAAGTATTAACATCTGACAGCATCATAATTATACTATAACTAGCGACACACTTAGTCCCTAGATACGTTTTAACGGTTAATATGGATAGACTATATATTATATAGCCTTCCTCAATAAATGGACTATCTAATACAAAAATATTTATTTAAATCGGATTAGTAGTTCCTGAGATTAGTGCGTTCAAACAAACAAACAAATTGCCTCTTTATAACATTATTCAATTTATCTCATTAATCAATATGATTATTTTCAAATAAAAAGACTTCCTCGTCTCCAAAAGATTTTTTGTTTAAATCTATACTAATATTATAAAGCTGAAGAGTTTGTTTGATTGTTTGTTTGTTTGTTTGGTTGAACGCGCTAATCTCAGGATCTACTGGTTCGAATTGAAAAATTCGTTTTGTGTTGGATAGTCCATTTATCGAGGAATTCTTTAGGCTATATAACATCACGCTACGACCAATAGGAGCGAAGCATAAATGAAAAATGTTGCAAAAACGGGAAAAAATGATTCCTTTTGAGAGCTTCCATTGCGTGCGCTGCGTAAACGGTTAAAGTTACGCAAAAATCGTGTATGACGGAATTGTTCCCCTTTAAAAGTTCTAAAAAAAAAAGTCCGCGAGAGCATATATCTATCTTTTAAGGTTGACCCAATATAACCCTTTTTATGGTAATCAAATTTGTTCTAAAATAATGCATTACTTCCAAAGGTGTTTTTATAAACATGATATTAATCCTTATCCAAATAAATACGTTATTCATCACAAGTATTTAATTTTGAACGAAATTGCCCTTGACATCATTTGATTTCAATGAATATCTTAGGAGATATCATAGTTTTAAAATATACATATTTAACTGGCCGCCGCCCGGTAGCTCTGCGAGCAAAATCACTATTCCACGCGTTCGAAGTCGCGGGCAATAGCTAGTATTTAATACTAACTGTGCCACGCGGTTTCACCCGCGTTAAATTCGATTATTCATATATGCCTGTTTCGTATACCTAACCTAACCTACTCTCTACACGATGAGTATTTGACCAAAGTTTATGAGCTTAAAGCACTTAAACATATCATAAACATCAGCTTTACAATTATGTATGAAAGTCTTCCCGATTTGTTGACATATATAATTTTTCCTTTCTCTATAAACGGGCTATCTAATGCAAAAAGAATTTTTCAAATCGAATTAGTCGTTCCTGAGATTAGCGCGTTCAAACAAACAAACAAACAAACAAACAAACTGCCTCTTTGTAATATTAGTATAGATACAACAATCAATCATAAACCTTTTGATATAAAAAAAAAATATTTTATTAAAAAAAATAATTACGGCGTATTTTCCAAACGCTATAAACTACATAACATGAGTAAAAAACCTCGTTGAATGAATTGACATCATAGTATTACAACATAGAGGAAACCTCATCAAAACAAGTGCGTTGATATTTTTTCCTGGCTCGCATTCATTCAAGACTGTGTATTATACATAACTCAAATGTGGGTTTTTCAAAAATTAACAATGGATGTATTGTAAAACATATTAATCATGTATTTTTATACAATGCCATAATAATATGAACCGTAATTAATACGTAAACGTAACCGGAAAATCAGCAATTTGAGAAAAATACCACTTATTATATATTATCTACACGAAAAACAAGACATATTAATACAGTTAATAATTATTGTGTATATTTTTGATTTGACTATTGATTCAATATTTTTAACCGACTTCCAAAAAGGAGGAGGTTCTCAATTCGTCGGAATCTTTTTTCTTCCTTATTTTTTTTTTATGTATGTTCACGGGTTACTCGAAGACGGCTGAACCGATTTGGAATTTTTTTTTTGTTTCAAAGGGTATTCTTCCCCGGTGGTCCCATATAAATTTTATCGAAATTGGTCAAGCGGTTTTTAAATAAATGGCTAAATCAAATATGTTTTTATTATTAATAAAAATCTTTCTTCTTATAAATTACCTGCTTATTACGTCTACACTAAAAATGGTGCCAGCCAATACAAATCAAAGCACACCGACTTCGAAAATATCTGATTAAGTATCTATTCTAAATGAAAACCCCTGTTTAGTTATTTTTTACTTTTCAGTGCCTGGAAGTCGGTTTTTTTTTTAAGTTTTTATTTTTTGTCCTAATTTGGTAAACTTTACCCGTATTATATGAAGTATGCACATTGGACTGTCATTGACCGATCACGAGTCGATAGGAACAAAGTCCATTCTAAGCATGGCAGCATAAACTTATGTACATTCTATAGTAGGTACGTTCTAACAAATTAAACTAATATTATTTTTACTAATTCTTGTTAGAATTACAAAGTCATATTAGGAATTTTTCGAAAACTAAAGATTTTGAAGCATTTATACTTAAAAAAAGGAGTTGGTTTTTTGATTTGTTTTTTTTTTTTCACACAATATTATATAGGTATTATGCATAAATTAACTACGTGAGCACAACTGCAAACGCTAGTCTTTTAAATATCTACAGGAAACCTACACAGATTTACCCTGTTACAATACTGAATACACTACAATTAATAAAAGCGACTCCAAAATTATGTAAAGAAATTATGCATTATATAGAACTTAGGAAACTTCTCAAAAGTTTACAGATTACTTTAAATGTTAACAAACCCTCTATATCAACATAGCAACGGAGTCTAGTTGATAAAAACAATAATATTATTGTCAGCATATCGTTGCAATTTGCAATAGCACTGACGCAACTTCTGGATTACCAAAGGCCACGTAGAAGGCCGTCGCGCGGAGGCTCGACATGTTTGCTTTTAATCGACGAACATAATCAAGTTATGTTTAAATCCCTACCTACTATATTATGTTAACGTCATCAAATACAGAAGAAATACAAACAAAAGATCAATTATAATATGTATGTGCGTAAGCGGATTCACAATATTTAGTTCACACTTGCTTATGCGAATGACCTAGCGACCGACTCCAGTGTGTATGAAATAAATAATTATTATACACCATGCAAAGAAATTACTAGAGGTCTTTAGGTGGAATATGAAATATGTATTTGTGTAATACAACTATGCTATTAACAACTAAGCTTCGATAAATATATTATGACGAGCTGTGCCCCACGGTTTCACCCGAATTAAATTTGATTATAAATACATAGGTATATATATGCCTGTTTCATATATACCTTCTACACGATGAGTATTTGACCAAAGTTTCTAAGCTTAGCAATCAAAATTCAAAACATATAAACATCAATTTTACAATAATGCATGGAAGTCTGACAGATACGTGTATGTTGACATTTATGATTACTCCTCCGCTCCGTTGGATAGTAGCATAATAATAAATGGCCTATAGCCTTCCTCAATAAACGGGCTATCTAATGCAAAAATTATTTTTTTTAATCGGATAAGTAGTTCTGGAGAGTAAAGCGTTTAAACAAACTCTGAATCATTATAATATTAGTATACATAACCCTACGTATTTAGTATTTATATAGGGTTGTATGTGTGTGTGTATTCAGTATTTTTTTACGTCCCACTGCTGGGCACGGGCCTCCCTTCAATACGAGGGGGATCAGGCTCTAGTCCACCACACTGGCCTTGTGCGGGTTGGCGGACTTCACACGTCTTTCGAAATCTTAAATCATGTCTCTCAGACATGCAGATTTCCTCACGATGTGTCCTTCAGTAAGGCAAGTGATAATCATGTTAGAAATGATTCGCACATAAAAATATCAGAGGTGCGAGACCCGGGATTTGAACCCGCTTCACTCGGTTTTCCAAACGAGCATGCTACCTACTGGGCTATCACAGCTTTACTGCCTACGTAGGGTTATTGAAAGATATTTCCCCTTTAACATACATATTATTCATGTTGAACCTCGTTGGAATTTCCATTCCAACAGCACTGAATCGCTTTTCATCCCTTGTTAGATTGCTTAGTGCACGTAATGTTCAACTGAGTTACTACCGCTATAATTTATTAAATTAAAATAATTTGTATTTTAAATTCATATCATGTAATCCTTGTAATATATATCTAAATAATAAATATGTATTTTAATATTTTCATTAAAGTGCTTATAGGAAGTCTACCTACCTATGTAATAAAATATATTATTTATACTTAGTTATGTTGATATCTAGTTAGAAAAATATAGATAAAGACAGTTATGTTTTAGTTTTAATTTTTTTTCCTAAGAAAAAATGCTTGAATTATTTATATAAGTTTAGACTATCTTATAATATAATATTGCACAATACCTGTAACTATAACTGTAGATATACATACATACATACGTACATACGTATCTTATGATTCCGTTGCACGTTTCCGATTGCTCACTGCATAGTAGCACCTTAGAAGGTGATGTAGGTACGTCCTTAGCCTACTAACGTTATACTCGTATATTTGCTAACTTTCTAAGCCTGTTATATCTTTATATAAATAAACTTTGATTGCATACTGTCTATGGTGCTATCAACGTTCATCATTTATTTATTTAACTTACTTTCAAAGCTGCCCTATACATTATTGTATAAGTTTTTTCCTGACTAATATCTATTATTTTTATTAACAAAATTTATAACCACAATTAAATGCTCAAAATTTAAGACAATTACATCAAACTAAGAAATCAGATGAGTTCCTATTATACTTACTTATATATATTAAATGAATAATAATTACTTTAATAAAAAAAGATACTGACATGCATACATCAACCGTCAGATAACCTTTAATTATAATTATCTGATTCAGGTTGTAATAAGCCTTCTGTAAGCTACATATGTAATTAAAAATATAAGATTAAGTTTTACTACGATTTAATCCAAGAATACTAATTAAATATTAATCTCTTTTGTCCATTCTAACGATACCTCTTTACCAAATAGGCTACTCACGAGGTTCATCAATGTCAAGTGTACAAGGAAAATTAGGTAACTACTGCATTTATCTATTGATTTGATACCAGTGGAATGCGTCTAACAAAAATTAACAGCAATTTGAACAGAATTTCCGTATATCGGCCTTCACTTGTTTTGCGCAATGGGTTGCTTGCGAAGTCCTCGCCTTACCTTTAACGATGACTATACCACTATACATACACAGTTAAGTGTGTCGATTATGTTTATATGCGTCGTTGAGACAAAATTTATAAAACTCCATTTATATGTCGTGGCAACATAGCTGCTTTGTGTTATATATATCAAGTAACTGTAATTTTTATTGGTTGTTGTTACAAAATTACCAGACTTTCAAAATTAATGTAGCATAGTTATTTCAGATTTCTCAGATTATGTTACCAATCTTTCTAATTGCGTTTCTATAATATCATTTGAGATAGTATAGAAATTACTCATATATCTACTAATTTCGTTTTTATATTTTTAACTTCTTAATAATCTAGATATAATTAATTTGATAATCTTATAATAGATAAAACGCGTTCGTTGTGACGTAAATTTATCATTTACGCGTCTTCTATTTATAATGATCAGCTGTTTGGCAATCAAACTATAATTAAGTCAACATTGCATAAAATCCATGTGGAATAAGATTATTTTAAAAATGCATAAATTATAAATTCAGAGTCAGAATGTACATTAGGGAGAAAGGCCAGCGCAAGGCTAATGACTATCGGAAGAAATATCGTTCCTCACTTCTTGGAACGAAACCCTTTCACCAACTAAAATGGTGAAATGGCGACTCTTCTGACCACCTATATCTTGAAATTCGATAATATCAATTCTACTTAGTTAGTTCTAGTTGGTTATTCTAATAGTTTTTATTTATATTATTATTAACAAAGTAAGAAAATACTTTCTTGCCCATTTCATGCGGACTTTAGTAGGTACAAATGACTCGCTTCGCTCTCTTGAAACCTTATACTACACCTCACGCGACCTTTAGTACTTTATACAACATACAATTATTATATATCACGGAAATAATTTGATACACTGAAATAAAACTGGCATTTGTGATTCTCCGGTCTGGTCTATAAAGTTTGTTTATGCAAAATATCGATCTTTGCTCCGTAGCTACGTCAAAGATGGATACCGTCCTTCACTATTAAAAAAAACCAATGACCACTTTCTTGTTTATATTAAAAGATCTTTTGGGTGGTAGATTCCATGACGTTCAATACTCGTAAAACAATCTAACAATTTAATACTGAATAAAATCTATAAAACATTATTGTTACTATGCTTCTAGTTTCACCTTCATTTTGCGGAGTAGGTTCACATATAAGACACAATCTTACTCGTCTCGATCTTTAATTTCATTTGACATCCTAAGTACAATGCTTGCTGCGTATGTATTAATGCCTTTGCTTGATCTGAATAATTAATAGTACACAATCTAGAATGTAGAGGCGCATAAATTATACTTTTTATTAATCAATTTGCATAAAAACAATAAACAATCAAGGTAGTTATAATAATTACTGTTATTTTATACATTTAATATATAATATGTTAAATAACAACGGCTTAGAACATAGTACAAAGACAAAGTAAAAAATCATATCTCAGTTTTTTTTTAATTCGTTTAAAGGCTTTTATCAGTGACGTAACCTGCGATACGATATTCGTGAATGTTCCATGACAGACTTGCGCTGTGGCCGTCTTGGCATGCGCAACTTGGCTGGATTATATTGCGTATTGGCGTGAACGAACCATCGCGTCGCTTTTATTTTCATGCAACACTAGCGTTTTACCCTCGCTTCGCTCGGGTTTATCCCTAGATACATTTTAACGGTTACTATGGAATAGAAAAACTCTGTGAAAAACAAAAACAAATCTATCACACGGGTACAACATCTTTCTGGTTAAAAAGTAACGTATGTGCTATTCCAGACTGTAATCTATCTTAGTGCCAAATTTCATCCAGATCCGTTTAGCCATAGGATAATGGAATACATAATATTAGGAATAATGTACTATGCTTTGAGAGAGAGAGGGAGAGAGAGAGAGAGAGAGAGAGAGATGCAGGTACAAAAAACAAAAAAAAATATAGATAGTTAAAATTTCAATATTTATTTTGCTCAGGGTTGAAGGTGTAATGTAAGACAGTCTATAATGTTCTATTAACTGGCTCACCCTCGATGATTCTTTAAATTGACATCACTTTTTTATTTAGTTACCGATTGATATAAAACAAATAGTAAATGTTAAGTGAAGCTTACCACGATACATTAGTGAAAACCGCACCCAAATCGGTTAAGCCGTTTCTAAGATTAGCGCGCACAAACGCACAGACAAACCGACAACCAGACAAAAAATTTAAAAATCATTGTTTTGGGTTCTATTGCGTTAATAAAGATCACCAATAATAGTTTTTCTGAAATATCTTCCATGTACAGACAGCGATTAGTTACAATTTTATTATATGTATAGATATACAGGTATGTACATCATGTATATGTATGTATGTATTCAGCCCTTTTTAACGTCCCACTGCTGGGCCCGGGCCTCTCTTCAATACAAGGGGAATCAGGCCATAGTCCACCACGCTGGCCAAGTGCGGGTTGGCGGACTTCACGTGTCTTTCGAAAACTTGTTAGGTTTTCTCAGACATGCAGGTTTCCTCACGATGTTTTCCTTCACCGTAAGGCAAGTGGTAATCATGTTAGAAATGATTCGCACATGAAAATATCAGAGGTGCGAGACCCGGGATTTGAACCCGCTTCACTCGGTTTCCCAAGCGAGCGCGTTACCAATAGGCTACCACTGCCTCTATCATGTACATCATATGCATTTCGTATTTACAAAATCTTCAATCAATGAATGGACTAAATAGTCTGACTTAAAAAAATCATGATATTAACTACATATACATTTATTTATTTTAATAAAATGTGATACATTTGACGATTATGTAGGTAGGTAAAGATATGTACATACTACATTGTAACGACAGAGAAATAAAATATTATCTTGTTGAAGTTTCATTGTAAGTATTTTAATTATATAATTGATTTAAAACTATTTTTAGGCGATGGTTCAATGACCGAATGATAAATTTAGTATTTATAAATACAAATGAGAGCCCTTTCATTTTTACTTTGACTAGCGACAACATGTGCATATATAGTTTAGCGATCGTTACGTCACTATTATGTGTGTTACAAGGTTTTAGAACACATTATTGTCGATAAGATTATGATAAAATATTTTATCTTGATACTTGATAGAGGTTACCTTCATAAATTAAATTCAAACTGTCCTATCTGTCATACGGTCATAATTACAGGCGTTCATCGCTGAAACAGGAATTATTATATATTTTATTGTATTATAAATAAAAAAAATATATCTGAAATTTTATTTTTTTCAAAGGAATTAACAAATTAGGATACTACTCGATTTGTAGCAGGTACTAATTTTTGTAGAGCGATTAAATGCAGAAGAGTAGGATAAATATATGTACGTTGGTACGGTCATTTCTATCGTCGATATCTACTAACTAGGTAAGAGAAAAGAGAAGTTTCTGGAAAAGCCCTTATAAATTATTTTCGCAATAAATTATTATTCTCATTAACTGTGACTCGACAACGAACGTAAGTTGCATTATAAACATAAATATCATAAAAGAACGCAAATAAAACCTGTTATTCTAGTTCCATTCAAATGAGACAATGCGAGAAGATTACTAAAATATGCTAGTACTATTCCGTAACCAAATATTCCGTTATGTATGCAACATAAATCTTAATTATATTCAAATAAAACAAATCATCATTTACAAGGTGGCTTTAATCACCAATAATATCGCACGCGCAACTTAGACAAATACCTCAAATACCTAATTCACTATCAAAAACTATAGTTTTAATGGAATTATTGGCAGTTAACTCTACCAACCAGTCATAGAAGTAATTTCGATTGATAAAGTCAATATTTTTTCAATGTAGATAACCTTATATAATATACAAAAGTTGTTGTTTTTATAAAAAGTGTGTCCTTATACAATAACTTCAAAGTATGTAGAACTATAAACTGGCACGGTTCCAAAACAGTCACCGGGAAAATGTCATCATCTGACGACACGTTTGGCCCATTTCGTAATGACCCTACATGCTGTGCCAGCGGTCGCGGTTCGAGTCCCGCTGGGGGCATTCATTTGTGTGATGAGCACGAATGTTTGTACTCTAGTCATGGGTGTTTATATTTAAAATATGTATGTATTAAATATATACGTAATGTATCAACTTTCTGGTATCCATAACACAAGCCTCGTAGCTTATCATGAAACAAGATGGTGCTGTGAGTTAATGTCCCAACATATTTATTTTATTTTTATTTTTTATAAGTCGTAACTGTTAAGAAGGAAAATATAAAAAGTATATATATATTTTTGAAATAGAAAATCGATAATTTGGTTAACTTAATATTTTATTTCTATTTAAAGTGCTGTACGCAACTGAAAGATGTTTATACTTTATTATATATGTAGTGATAATGAATACCTGATACCTGTGAATGACCTACTATGTGAAAAAATCTCATCGTATCTGTTAAATGTACATAATATAATGAATTTCATAATAAAAATGAAAAACAAAGGAAATATAGGAAATTTCCGTTTGCGATAGTCATGATACTAATATTAATTGATATACAAAGAGCTTGTATCTAATTGTACATTGGTTCTTGGTCTTGAAATATATGTTTGATTCCTATTACATTTTTTACCAATTTCATAAAAGCACCAAGCAATTTTAACTGTTCTATAGTCATAATTGGTATACGTATCTTATGGACACTATAGCATAATTGTACTATATCTATATATTATACGTGAAACAAAAACTTTGTACTCCTTTTTAAGAAAATTGCGCGGACGGAGGAGTATAAAATTTCCCACACTTATAGTTTATATAGAGAAGGAGTGTAGAATGCTAATATATATATTTTTTTTAATTATGCATAAAAAATACATTAAATCAATAAAAAAACATTACACATACTACCATGTATTTGACATACTCACGCATATATAATACTCTTCTTTTTATTGTTAAAGTCTGTGGTCAAATTGAAAATAGGTTAATATTGTAATATACGAAAGACATTAAATATTATGGTTGATTTTCATCCACGCAGCGATCACTTGTCATTGTAAATACTTATTTAAAATGGTTTTGATAAATCGATGAAATCTTGAATTCATCCATGAAAGTTTCGTCTGAAAATTTAGATGAAAGATGAGTAATGAGTAACCTTTCACATATTTATAAATTATTTTAAACAATAATATTTGCTTCGCGTTATCTAAGTGCGTAATTTTTCATAGAATTCGCAATTTTGTTTATATTACTTTACTAATCAATATCAAACCGATTACTGTTGGTAAGCGGGAAACAATATAACAATGGCGTCAGAGATAGCTCGCCCAAAAATTATCTTTTGAAATTCAACAAAGAAAATATTTACTCATTTTAAACAACAGAAAAAACTATCCCTATGGTTATTCAATATAAATAAAGAATAATCTATGTTCTGTTATCTCATTTTAATAACTTTAATATAGTATAACGTTAATATAGTATACTTTTTGCTAAAATATTTACATTGCCATTTGTCACAATATGTATTTCCAAAGCTGTGTATTGATCATACTCGTAGTTTCCATCAACCACTTGAACATTATCGATTTTATTACATTCGTCTACAAATAGACGTAATCGATTTTGTGGAGACTGGATTTTTTGTCTGTCTGTTTAACACGCATCACTTCAGATATAAGTAGTCTGCGTAAATAAATATATGTACATATTTTTAATTAAGCAAAGTTCCATTTCAATGGGCCGAGTAAATTCAGGCCATCAGAAGATAGTAAATAAAAAATTGTGATATATTCATTATTTAAAATAATAAAATGTCTTTTTATTGAAACGTTTTAAAAAAATATTATACTGACTCTACTATTAAACAACGTGGCGATAGTGTTTATAGATATAAAGTCAAGTTCAAGGTTGCGTCTCTTAGCAACCATGCATCAGGCAGATAATAAATTTCAATTGCTGAAGTTATGCAGGATATGTTTTCTGTATATTTTCAATGTACAGTGTAAAAGTAAAGTAAATAATCGACATATAGATATATTATTTATTTTTCTTTTTTACGCCAGGGAATTTCGAATGACCTAATATCGCAAGTCGCGCTAATTAAATTTACTTTTTATGATATTTCCTTTGTTTTTCGTATTCGTCATTCGATTCATGGAGAAGTGAATACAATATTTAAAATAAAATAAATTGCAAATCTCCATCATAAACTAAGGTTAGGCCCTATAATAAGCATTCTCTATCTACTTGTATTTTTTTAGAATTATTGGGTGAGGATGACAACGATGATATTTCATTATTGAAAAAAATATTCCAGGCACTCAGAGTTAAAATAATAGTATAATTTAAAATACCTACCCACATATTTTATGCAATTATAACTATTATTATCTATACATATAATAAAATTGTAATTAATGGTAAGTCGAATCTGTACATTAAATATTTTTTGAAAAATCTTATTGAAATAGACATTACTGTCGACACAGATGCCGAATCTATAGTTTTTAGAATTTTTGTCTATTTGTCTGTATCTCTGTCTGTTACCGCATTACGGAAAATCCACTGGAGGGATTTTGATGAAATTTGGTATGAAGATAGCTGGTTATCCAGGTTAATAATATATAGGATACTTTTTACTGCGGAAAAATATCTCATCTCTGAGAAATCATTACTAAACGTTAAAACGTAAGTAGGGACGAACCTGAGCGGAGCGACGGTGAGACACTAGTTAGATATAAAATTCAATATAAATACCTACTCGTAAATATAAATCAACAGAGAGAATATGTACTTTTCAATTACCCTTTGATCGATTATATATCTACATATATAATCGTTGTTGATAATAATATTTATTAATTTTATCGATTTTAAAGCTGTCCCTAATAAACTTACATCTATTCTACACTGATAAAAATAAGATAACCTTTAACCAACGTAAAAAAATGCGGTATGTATTGTTTTGTTACGAAAGAAAAGATTAATATGATTTATTTCATTTTTATCGGAAATTCTATGCAAAAAATAATAAAGTATTATCAAATCTCAGAGAACCTATAGCAAAAAATAAGGCGAAAGCCTAAGAGGTGTATGATGATATTCTCTCCGTCGCGTTCTGCCCTTAGTATGTGCATTAGACGCATAATATACATAGTAATTATTATGCCGACTTAAAATAATGAAATAATCAGAAATAAATAAGCAGAAATAATCTATACTAATATTATAAAGCTGAAGAGTTTGTTTGTTTGTTTGGTTGAACGCGCTAATCTCAGAAACTACTAATCCGATTTGAAAAATTATTTTTGCATTAGATAGCCCGCTATAGGCTATATATCATCCCGGAAAATGTACGGTTCCCTTGGGATAGATTTCTTTTTGTCTAGGGACGAACCCGAAGCGAAGCGAGGGTGAGTCGCTAGTAAGTTATAAAATATTAAAGACAATTATTAGATATACATAATTTTTTCTATCATTCTGCTTTGATGCTTAAGCCTAAAAGAATCCCTTAATTTATTGTTCTATACGTTCTGTAGGTATATCTTATTCTTTTGGTCTGAGCAAAAGCTTGAAGATAAAAATATGAATCTGTAACATATGGCGCGGATATTAAAACGACCCGGTCGGCCAGTGCCCCGATCGTTCTAGATAATTGCTTTATAACTCAAAAAGGTTCACTCGATTTCAAAATCACTAAAAAATATTTATCCCACCCGTAAAGCGGGAGTCTATTTTAATGTGAAATAGTCATTGAAATCGATATCGCGTAACATAGAATCGAACTGATTATCTCCTTCTTTTGAAGTTGATCAAAATATTAAATAACGTTTGCTTCACGAATTTACGAATGCTAGCTATCAGTAGGTACATATAGAGTATACAGACTTAAATTAATACGGCAAAATTTCCAGAATTATAATTATTCCACGATGAATTGTTGATAAATAATAATAATCCTTTCCGTAGGAAATGTAGCACCAAAACAAGCGAGTTCGTTTGACACGCGTTATCTTAAAGATAAACAAAAATCAGACGCACATCACTATTTTAGGTATATAGCGGTTCAATTTTAATATGAAGTCTGTATTAGTAATCGTTAATAGCGCACGAGTTACGCGCATGCGCCATGTTACATCATCCCACGTGGACTGATATTTCATCATTAAAAAAACCTATTGAGAATAGAGTCTACAACTGATAACGCATTGTGAATCTCTGGGCGGGCTATTTTGATCTAAACACAAAATTTGTTCCATGGCAACAGCAGGTTTCTAACGGAGTATAAGTTTATTCAAATAATGAAGAGTCCAAAGATAATGTAAAAAGAGATAATTGATAACGATATCAGAAGACTGTCCAAATTAACAATTTATCTCTTCAAGTTCAAAGAAAGTTGTTACCTTTTTTTTCTACTTACCTACTAACATTATTGTATTGTGTATTCATTTGATTAATTAATAATGTGCACAGTAGATAGTCTGTTTTTAACGGCACCTCCACAGTTTAGCCTTATATAATAATATTACATATTTACGTTGTCGAAATAAGGTTGTGCTTGTGAATTTTTATTTAGAAATTCGAATGTACAAACATTATTGTTTTAAATGACTAAAACATTGTTTTTTATTACATAGGTCAAGCCTTATAAATAGTTTTTTGTAATGAATAATTGAATGAAGTAAGAATTCCTTACGTACGCTTAATGTAAGTGAGCACTGGAGAGGGTTTTTTATAAGTTAATCCTCTAAGGACTAAGGAGTTATAGAGGTTCAATGTTTGTTCCAAGTTCGTCGTTTCTGAAGTTATAAATATGGAAATTGATATTTATATTGACGATGAACATTCACTGATAGCATGATTTATATTTTTAAATAATCAAATGAGCAGTATTTTATATAATATTAAACAAATTAAATAAATTTGCAGTTTATTTTAACCTTGTAAATGCAAGCCAGTAATGACCATAACCCTGTCAATAACAATTATCGATATCGTAATATACCTCATAACAACACAGTAGGTACTTTTCTTGTGACAGTTTACTATTAATATTATTTCATTCATAAATGTAATATCTACAAACTATTACAAACTAGCGGCTCACCCTCGCTTTGCTCGGGTTCGGGACAAACAAAAACAAATCTATCCCACGGGATCCGTACAATTTTCCGATAAAAAGGAGCCTATTTGTTATTCTGATGTATGAACTATATTATTGTAAAATTTAATTAAAATCCAATCAGTACTTTTTGTGTACTAAGCTGTATAAGCTACTGTAGGTTTTTAACTATCCCTATTTAAAAGTGTCTAATATGTTGACCGGAGATATAAGGTACCACCATGAAAAATTCCATTTAAATCGGTGCAACAATTTCGGAGATTAGCCCGTACAAACAGACAAACCGACAGACAGAGAAACAAAAAAATTCAAAAGAAATCTGGATTGGTTCTATTTCTCTTCTTACCTCCCCCTGGCTCTGTTTTTAGCATTTTTTTCTATGTACAAACATTCGACCTCTACAGTTTTATTATATGTAGAGATATTGCAACTGTGACCTCTTATCGCTGAAAGAGATTGATGTCACAAGGTGGCACTTTCAATGTCATTCATTAATTCGCAGTTTATAGTAATTATTATTATAAACATATGTAATAAATTGTTTTATAAACTTTAATATTTTATTGAGATTTATATAGAGAAATGCATTTATATAGGACTCACAGGTTAAAGCCAGTACCACCCACAAAACTCAACGGAACCTCCCGTGTCTTAATGAGGCATCGCATGATCTCTACGAACTCAATCACAGCGCCCCGACGGCTGGCGTTTTTTTAATGTAGGAAAATGCATTTACGCATACCACCTGTAGATATACAGGTGGTTATGTAGGACTCACCTGCTAGAAAAGCCAGTACTACCCATCTCAATGGGGCGTCGCAGGGTCGCTTACGCACACAACTACAACTCCCCGACGACAAGTCTGCCGAAGCATACCACAACAACCATGGGGTTGTTCCAACAGTCTACTCTGCTATCATAGAAGTACCTTTTTTTAACGTTGGGAAATACATTTACGCGTACCATCAGCATGCATACGGGTGGTTATGTTTGGCTCACCATACACCGCCCGCCGAGGTAGGTCATTCTCAGCATGTTCCTTGACTTCCTGTCCGGCAAAAAAAATATTTGACGACAAGAATTTATTTAATATTTATATTAATTGTCTTCACTCTTCCCATATTAATGTATTGGTGACAACTAATAAGCATGAATAAAAAATAGGTATAATTTAAAAGCCATTTTTGTTTTAAAAGAACTATTGGTTATCCTTTACATTTGACGTGATTCAGGAAGTGGTTTTAATGGCTAACCATTTATTTTTAAAATTCCTACAAGATAATTATCGGCTAAGTTTAGTAATGCAGAAGAGGCCTACATGATATGACGAAGGCGGAACGCTTGTCTTACTAATATTATAAGCGTGAAAGTTTAGATGTTTGGATGTTTGTTACTCAATCACTTCAGAACGGCTGAACGGATCGGGATGAAATTTGGCACAGAGATAAATTATAGTCTGGAATAGCAAATAGGTTGCAATTTTTATCCCGAAAAAATGTTTTTTTTTTTCGCTAATCTAAAATATATTGTGAATGTAGATACATCGCTTTGTTCAGTTTTTCAATGGAATAAAAATGATTTTCAAGGCTCATCCACGTTTATTAATTAAAGATTAAAGGTGGTATACAATTCGTTGAAAAAATATGTGAAAAAAATATTATACATAAGTATATTGTTTAGATCATAATTAATAGTATACTCGTACATGTACATAAGAAATATATACACGTGATAATAACGTGAGCGGAATTTCATAATTAACTGTACATACTACGTAAACATCTCCTTAAGTCGCAATTAAATGAAAGATGATCTTTTAGTCTATCCGTCTATCCGTTAGACTAGATTAATTTCAGGAAAATGGATCTAATGACTCCTAAAGATATATATTTTTTAAATGCAACTATAACTTAGAACTTTTTACCGTGACATCTATGAAGTACTTAATACAGGTGAGTTATCAACTTATCCCCCTTAAATCGGTTTAGTTGTTTGAGAAACAAAGATGAACATTTTTTTTTTGTTTCTACAGACAGACAGATTTTGTAGTCGTTTTAGTTTTTGTGTTATACATTTAACTAAAATATGACGCTTCTATTATTTATAAGTAAGTTTATAAGATATATTTTTATATTTTGATATTAAAATCATATTGGAATCACGTGTTGACTTCGAATCGTACCATACCTAGTTTAGTCCAGATAAAACCACATTTAAATTAATTTTAGATTAATATATTATGTAAACTATCCATGTTGTTAATGATTTGGAATGGTATGATATAATACGTCGTTCGCGTAGAGGGGAGTTCCGCTCATTATATGAAGAATTATAGAAGTATTTAATATATATATATATATATATATATATATATATATATATATGTATATATATATATATATATATATATATATATATATATATATATATATATATATATATATATGAATAAAACTAGCACTTAACTATTTTTTAATATAATTACTTTTGCATATAAGTTACTCAAGTATAACGAGGTTATGTTGAAGACATAATATTTTTTACTTAATAACCGGTTGACTACTACAGCTGTTTGAATCTAATATTTATATATTTTCCATACTACCTCGGCCAATAAGTATAAGCCGTTATGTAAATTTCCATGAATAGACCCGAGCATGCTTTTAATCAGCTGCGATTTATTTATACCTTTTTTTACATAAGTTAAGAAAAAAACAGATAGAGATTGATGCTTCGTCAGTTCCTTGAACTACTCTTAATTTTGATGTCGACATTTAAATTTATAAGCGGTTAAAAGGTTAGTCGCTACTCGCTAGAAATTAACTACGTAATTTTTTCGCTCAAAAGTCAATTGTAACAATATGCATCTCCAAAGCTGTGTATTGATTAGACTTTCCATTATCCACTTGAACATTATCGATTTTATTACGTGCGTGTAGAAATCGATGTAGATTGTAGGTACTTAACCGATTTGTGGAGGTTGGCTTTTTTGTCAGCCTGCCACACGCATCACACCAGACATAAATAGTCTGTATAATCGGACTTTTTATTGAAGTGCAACTTCTTTAGAATCGTTGTGATTTGAAACTCGATGAAACGGAAATGTAACACTAAAAAGAGATAACAAACACATGAATATATAGGACTAAGCCGGCGAGAGAATGAGATAGAATACATTACACAGGAAGTGAAAATAATACTGCATAATATGTTATGTAATATATATTAAATAAAATGTAAAATAATTTCTAAACTTGGTTTTTTTTTTATTAAAACTTTTAAAAATTAATATTTATTATTGTGGGATGAATGTGCATAAATTAAATAAAAACTATTATGGCTAAGTGTTGCCATTGTTATTGTCTGACAAATATGTAATACTATATTCTTACCGTATATGATATTCTATAAATATATGATTGTAATATGCCTAATATATCTTATTTAATTATTGATTTGTTTTAATTTAATTGTGAAGTTTTACTTCAACCGCGCGTAAAGGTTACACGCACCCATTTTTTTTTTTGGGTGTGTATATTTGTTACTACTACACGCTGAAACGGCTAGACGAATTCGGATAAAAAATTTTTCAAACACCTTCTACGAACATTGAACATAAGTACATACAGCTCTAGTTAGACAAAGATAGGGTACTGAAGACAGATCACGGCATTGGCCTGGTAGTTATGTGTCAAAACCTCTTTGTAGATCATTAAACGAGTTACGTGGCATTTTAATTGTAATTCTTAAAGGTGGCGACTGACTTGTACCATTTGCTGGTAATGTACCATTCGAGACGAGCTTGATACAATATAGCGATACACGTTTACACGGCGAACGATCGCTTTGAGTCCTCGGTTCAAGCGTGCTCCATTCTTAATCAAAATGGTGGCCGTAGAGGTTATATGTGCTTCATTAAATTTAATAAGTTATTGTTATTTGAAAAAGAAGAAGAAAACAAGGATATTGGATATCCAATTTGTACCAAAAAAAGAAACGAATATGGTGGTCTTAATTTAATGAATATTCTTAAAAACCAAGGTCCAAGACTTTACTGTACAGTATAGAAATTTTGCGCTCGCGACGACGCGTTCAGCTGTACTGACTCGTAACACACAAAGAGATTCGCGAAAAGATCGACAGTAGAATGGAGCAACGGTGCTCCCATCGAGCGGCTCGGCTCGCTGCACTGACTGTGCTCTGATATGTAATGCTCGAGTTGTAACTTGTAACGCGATACATTACACTTAAATATTACGAGTCAATCGCCACCTTAACATATCATCCCTTTTGAGGCAAGATTTTATATGTCAAGTTCTCACCGTCATCCATTGGGCCGATCAAGCAGACATTCATCGACCAGATCAGAAGGAAATGGACCGCCAGTGTTGTCAACGAGAGGATTAAACTACGTCATTAAAAATTATCACACATAAAACCATTGTGTCATTTGGTATTGATTAGGTATATATTAGTTTAATTAATATTACTGAACACCTTGTCTTATCACCTTTACTGGTGATAGGAGAGCTGGCTCATTTTTCGCCCAAAGAATCAGCATTACCATTCAGCGGGCATGACTTGAACAGTGTACTAAGTGAACATTTGTTTTGTATATATGACTAGCAACTTACCCTCGCTTCGCTCGGGTTCGTTCCTAGGTATGTTTTAATTTTTTGTGCGAAACCCTAATTCTTTTTCTAAAATAAAAGTAGCCTAAGTTACTCCTTATAATATCAGCTATCTACCAGTAAAAGTCCCGTTAAAATTGGTCCAGCAGTTTCGGAGATTAGCTGGAACAAACAGACAGACAGACAAAAATTAAAAAATTGTGTTTTTCTTATAAGTGCCATATATAATTCCATATGCATTTAATATAAAGCTGTTATTTTGAGATTACAAACAGACGCTTCAATTTTATTTATCTGTATAGATTAAGTATATTTGTAATTTTCTTTATTATAAACTAGCGCCTCATCCTCGCTTCGCTTCGGGTTCGCCCTTAGACAAAAACAAATCTAGGCCACGAAAACCGTACATTTTTCCGGGATAAAAAGTTGCCTATTTGTTATTCTGATGAATGAACTATATTATTGTATAGTTTCATTAAAACCCAATCAGTAATTTTTATCTACTAAGCTGTATAAGTTACTATAGTTTTATTTCTATCCCACGGGAATTCTTTAATTTTCCGGGATTTAAAGTATCTAAAATGTTGACCGGGGATATAAGGTACCACCATGCAAAATTCCTTTTAAATCGGTCCAACAGTTTCAGAGATTGCTCATACAAACAGACAAACAGACAGAGAAACTTCTTACATCCCCCTTACTCGGTTTTTAGCATTTTTTTTCTGTGTACAGACATTCGATCTCTACAGTTTAATTATATGTATAGATCTTCCGTAAATGTCGAGTAAATAAGAATTTTATATTCTTTCTACTTTGCATTTCTAAAAAGTGTTTGTACATTTTTAATTTAGACTTATATAAGTTTTTGTCGAAACGGTGTCTTTGAATTTTTATACTAGTTTTATAACGATTATGTTCTAACTTCGGACACTGGGCGAAGGTCGAAATTAGACCATAATCGTTATTGTTTTTTTTTTTGATAACACTACAGCTCGTCAATGGTTACTAAAAAAATATCCTTGACAAACACTGGAAAAAAAGGAAATGAACTGTTTTGTCTTTGCCTCTTTATATATTTATTATTTGCTCAGAAATCAGAATATTACTATACTAATTTAGTTAACACATTTATCATAATTTGCTATTCTTTTATCATACTGTATAAATTTTTTTTTATTGATACATTTTAAATTTGAATATAAAATCATTTTTATATATATTTTTTTCTAAAAGTATTATAGTCGTAAAAGTAAACTTCCGTGGACTTAAGTATCAATTACTTGAATATATTTATTTTTCTAGTTTCCACTGGCCTATAGTAACTACACGTTAGTTTACACTATTACATTAAATGCCTTACCTTAAGGTGCATATCATATTACGCAAATATTAAATATAAACAATTTATTAACAAGCAATAAAACAACGTTATTACATTAAGATCAGAGACTTAAGTCTCTGATTGATTCTAAGCTGATTTGAATGGAATACCACGATATGACTACGTTGTCACTACTACCTTTAAGAGGACTAAATTCAAAAAAAAGTTTTGTTATTCATAATTATTTTCTTAAGTTAATATCTATGTTATAAAAGGGTTGTTCACTTATAACATTAATTTCAAGATTAATTATTACTCTTGAAATAATTATGAAATCGTTTTACTTTATAAGTATAAAATAACAGTAATAGCTAGTTACAATGTTTACAGAATATGTGAAATAACAACATAGTCCCCAACTAGTAATATAAAAAGTTAAATATTAGATAAGTTGCTTTTTAAACAAGAAACGCTCTATATTAGAATACGCTTACAGAACCTTACCATCTCAGATGATTAGACATTTTTTGCAGTGTAGTGAAAAGAGGGGACAGAGAAGAAATAGGAATAATTGACTGGCTCATGGTTAGGAGATAGGAGGAGGAGAATGTTTAAGCCTCCAGAGTTGTCATTTTGAATAGGTATTGCTACTTAAGGACAATTTCTATTAGCATATTAACAGTACCTATGCTCTACTATTCTTTTGGTTTTTGGCTATATTTTAAAAACATTAATAAATATATACAAGCTTCTTGATATTACTTAAAGACAACGCAAGCACTATTATTCAAACCCTAAAATAATAAAAACTGTGGTGCCAAGTGTGGGGTTCCATGTTCCAACTGCTATTTAACTATTCAATATACATTCTATTTTAATGTTTGTTCAAAAAAATTGTTACCTATACCAGAGATGACATAATACTATGTTATTGTTAGTATCATATCGGTAATTAAAATAAATATTACTTAGGTAATTTTCTCCGTTTTAGTAAACAAAAACACTAAGATAATACAAAGCCTTATTAACTTATAAATTTCAACAACAGATTTTTTGTTTTATATTTAATACTGGTGACTCACCCTCGCTCCGCTTGGGTTCTTCTCGTTACTAAACGTTAAAACGTAACTAGTACGTTTTAACGTTTAGTACAGATTCCTCAGAGGTGAGATATTTTCCCACAGTAATAAGTGTTCTATATGTTGACCCGGATAACCAGCTATCATCATACCAAATTTTATCAAAATCTATGCCGTGGTTTTCTCGTGATGCGGTCACAGACAGACAGACAGACAAACAAAAATTATAAAAACTTTTTCCGCCTCTATATCGATATTAATGACTATTTCAGGAAGATTTTCCAAAAAATTTTATGTACAGATTCTACTCAGCTAGAATTTTATTATCTGTATAGATGTCTTCTTTAAAGCTCAGCTTCTATAGAGCTTTGGTTAACTTACACTTTCACTTGCTCTATTGTTTGGAACAATAATTTAAATCTGTTAACATAGTCGTTTTAATAAAGATGATGATTATTATTATAGGTTATATTTAATGTTATCATTTAAAATTGTAAATTTAAATTGTACATGCTGTATTCGCCTCCGCTCGGAAAGAGGTAGTAATTGGTGTACCGTAATATGGTACGATCATGACGTCATGACATCTCACTACCAGGGCTGCTAACTACAATTCTATTCATTCAGAATAATCAATCAAAGTCACCATAATTATTATAATAGTAATTTAAAAAAAAAAAACATATGAATGGCGGATACTTATTTTGTAGCAATCGTTTCTCTTCATTTTACACATATATTATATCTAATATATAATTTCAAAATACATCAATTCTTATTCTAAGCAAAAAAGCTACATTATATTTAATAATAGTTAAAATTAAATAATAATAGTCAAACTTCTTCTGTTTTGATATAGTCGGCAACCCTGATTGACCCCGATACATCGCCGAAAATCATAACGGCTTCTTTGCAAATCATTATCGCGAATACAATTAAATAGGGGCTTCTACGAGTATGGCATTACGTATCAAAAACAAGTTTTGACGTGTGATCGCAAAAAATTAATACATACATCATCCAACATTTTCAAAGTAAGTATTTTTTATTACGAACTTTTATTTAACTTGCAGTGTTTGTTTGTTCGCGTCAAATCTTGCAAGTTGCAACTGAATTTAAAGTAGATATTCTCAACCAATTGAGCTGAAATTTTGCATACACTTTTAGTTTAGATGACAATACATTGTTAGCTGAGTAACGTCATTCTAAATCCAATATGGCAGTCTATATTTTTTTATGCACCCCCATGATTTGGATATCAAATGAAAGGGTTTTCTAAGAAGAATACCAATAAAATAAAAGCTAAGAAATAAAAATTAAATACATAAATAGTAAAAAATCATTTTTAAAAACAAGGCTTTTATTTAAATGCTCTAAAAAGATGAAAATAAACTTTAAATTAAATCAAACCCTTGATGACCTGTATATATAAACAAGAATACAATATGTAATTAATTGATCTTGATATAAGTAATTCTTAGAAAAAAATATATGTTTTTTTTTATAAAATAGGTGAATCTCGCGACAAGCTTTTGTATTAAGTAATAAAATGATACGTTTGATTTAGTCTAAAGTTTATTTTCTTGTTCTTAGAGCATTTAAATAAAAGCATGTTTTTATAAATGTTCTTTTTTTTATTATACTTTTCTTTAGATTAATAACTGTATGTTTTGATCCTTTGGTTTGCTATTTGAAGTTTATGGAGGGCAGTTTACTTCGGTAATAACACGTACGATGGCGAAGACACTTTTGAGAGAGATGGTGAAAATGATTTTTTAACACGCTGTAATTAGCTTCACTTGTAACTAACGATGTAATCAAATCTTTGAAGTCAAATTTAACCAACGTCTAATTGTCGTAGCGAAATAAAACTTTGCATGTACATGTAATTCGGATGACAATAGTATAATTTGGTATCATGGAGCTAATCTAATGACGTAGCCAGGAGATGGATAGGAGATAGAGGTGGATATATAACTCTTCAGTAGCTACTAGTAATCCCCCCGAGCTTGAGATCATATGATTTATTTTGACAAGTCCGATACATTTTAATTCGTCAATAAAAGCATTTTTTTTTTATTATGTGATCTGTGATGTAACGTATCGTGTACAGAATATATACCCCCCAAAACAATAGTAATTACTAATTAACATTTTTGTCTGTTTGTTTGTGTACATGTCTGTTTATGTGTGCGCATTTCACACAAAAATACTGAACCGAATTTTAAAAAAAATTGTAGAGTGAAAACTTATTACTCGGATCAATATTTAGGATACCTTTTAAGCTTTACTATAGGAAAATCTTTCACATTCTCAGGAAAACATCATAACCGATTCTGTTGTGTTGTCTTTAGAAATTTACATGCTGTCTAACTCTGACAAGATCCTTCAAAAAAATGTACTAGAAAATTATAGGTTTTAAAAAGGCCTACAGAAAAATCTGCAATAGCATAAGTCTTTCTTCTAAGGTACACTCGCAATAACTATTCATATTATCTATTGAAAACATACCTAATAACGTATCCGAGCGAAGGGAGGGTGAGTCGCTAGTCTATAATTATTATACAAATTACAATATATATACTTAAATGTTCTTAACCTTGCTCTTCTCATTGACGAGTGTTAAGGTTATATAAAACATATAATTTCCTTTTATAATTCCTATAACCATTGCACAATAGATTATAATGTTTTCTTAAGGTACCTACATTTCCTAGCTCATTTACATAATATATTATTTACACAAAACTAGGTTTTATTTTTATTTATAAAGTTACTTCTACGTTTTTCTATTTACTTGGTCATTGTCTTAAAAGAAAACATGCGCTTTAAATTCGAGCATATAAAGAAGAATAAAAACTAATAAAAATAACCTAAGTAATGCATTTATGGGAAAAAATTGAAATGTACCATTGAAGTTCCTTTCACCATTATCATTCTAGAGTAATATGGTCTCTCAAATTACCGTAAAAATATTTTAACCCGAAAATTACCATTGCTTTTTTTGACTGACTGATAGATGATAGGTTTATATATTTTTATAAGAAATAGAATTCCGGTGATTCTCTGCCTAAAATGCGCGACCGATTTTGTTTTTTTTTTTTTGTTTAAGTACTTATGAGATCACCTGGATCGTACTATTATTATAATTGGACCCGGTAGGTGGTGCAGTGGTCAACATTCAGCCGTCACAGAATTATTTAACTTAATTTTCGATCAAATATCTTTTTATATTTTTTTGGTTTTTTTATATAAAAACACATATCCCCGAAATCTGCCTGCGATAATGTCTCTTTAACTGGTCCGCTAGTTTATTTTCCAGTGTATTTGTATATATAAAGCTTATTACCTACTTGAAAAGATTTACCATTCAGACATAACGTCTTTTTTTAATGTTGGGAAATGCATTTACGCATACCACCTATAGGCATACAGGTGATTATGTGGGACTCACCGGCTAGAAAAGTCAGTACTGCCCGTTAAAACCCAACAAAACCTCCCCCGTCTTAATGGGGCGTCGCAGGATCGCTTACGCACTCAACTACGACGCCCCGACGGCACGTCTGCCGAAGTAGACCACAACAACCATGGGGTTGCTCCACAGTCCACTCTGCTATCAGGGAAGTACCAGGAGTAACCCGCATGGTACACCATTCACCGAAGTGGGCCACCTCCCACCGCCCACCAAGGTGAGCCACCTCCCTGTGGGTTTCTTGGCTTCGCGCCCGGCTGAACTGCCGGACACTACTGAGCCCCCCCCCCCCCCCACACCACCATGACAAGGTGAACGCGTCAGGGGGGAAGACATAATATGTCTGTGCCAACATTATTATGAATAACTTTGTATAATTAAACTAAAACAATACTATAAAATACTTGCTATATGTAATAGGCAATTGGTTGATAACAATATACATAAACATTGGATCACAGGACACGACCGATGGGGAAATTTCCAAAGCCTATCGTAATAATTTAGTAAGTTTCGATCGATGTCACTTGTACAAAGTGCGCTCAACCGACATATGCACGAGTCGATCACGTTCCTCCCTAATTCCGATTACTGATAAAAAATACGGTTACAAAAACCATGTTCTACTATCTCTTATAAATTTTGTTGACTGACTTCAAAATTAATTCGGTTTTTGTGTATAATATGTTAACCTGTTTTTTTGTGTACATGAGTGTTATGTTAATTATAATTAACTGACAATTAATGCCAGAGGAAATGAAATTACGGTAGGTACCTATATCGATTTCCTTTCCAAAATACAGTTTACTCCCTACAACAAATGATTAAAATAATGTAGCTGCTTTTTATTTTATGGATTACTGTATAGTTTATGTAACATGATAGTTATGAATATTTACTGTTACTTAATAAAAATATCAACGTCTAAACATGACACGGTTAAACCCATCCTCGCTCAAGAAAATCAATAGTGTGAAGAATTATAAAACTACAAATGACAAGCCAACTGTGCCTATTTTTCTTCGTAAAAACTAGGGCAGTATGCTAGAGATGTATATTAGAATCGATGATAGCAACTGACAAAACAAATAAAAAGCTATATATCGCGTTATACTTTTTATTCGATATGGCACGAATCGATATATTTACCTATGTATCGATAGTTGTACCTTATTTAGCCCGTTCTAACGTACTACTGCTGGGCACAGGCCTCCCTTTAATACGAGGGCGATCAGGCCATAGTCCACCACGATGGCCAAGTGCAGGTTAGCGGACTACACACTTTTCGAACACTAACTAGGTTCTCTCAACATTGGTACGATAAGCTGTGGGTTGTATTATAAGTTATAACGTGTTTTCCCGTGGGAATCGCCCGCGGTAAAAAGTAGCCTATTTCACTCTCCAGTCCTCCAACTATCTGCATATAAAAATCACGCCAATCCGTAACTCTGTTTCGACGTGTAAAAAAAACAAACTAACAAACATACACAATTATAATATTAGTATTTATACGCGGCCCTAATAACTACGTTTCTTGTAGTTTTATATGAATGAGTATAATATGTTGCTCTGTTTTATATCCTGCTACTAACATTACATTTATTATAATAGTCATTTATTTAAAGTCATTAAAATCCATTCAATGTCTTTAACTTTTAATAATGTGCACCACTTAGACATTACTTATAACTGTAATACATTAAGTTTTAATACAATAACCTTTCTGTGAAGTGTGACTGATACTATACCTGCACATTACGGAGGTCAGGTATTCGATTTCAGTACATATATAAGCAAGATAGAAATATAAGAAGCTGTTTTAAGATTCGATGAATTAATCAGATATCTTTATTTAGTCACACTGGGCAAAGAAATTCGACCAGGTAGAAATAATATGTTTAAAGCAGGCATGTGCTGTAAATAAGGCATACTTTACTTAAAGTAAGTACAATAAGTGTTGTATAGCGTATACCACGTACATATGTACGTATCTACGTTGCTACGAGTTGTGTAGATACGTTGTAAGCCAATTTCTCATTCATATAATCATGTTACTTAATATTATATAATTTTTTATTTGTTATCCATTCTTATACAATGGAAGCCAATCATGAGACATTACCAGGAAAGTAAACAATATTTTTGTAAGTAGTAGCAATGAAAGTTCTTCGAATGCTTTGAATATTATTATTATTTATTCATTTAATTAAAAAAAAACTGACATTCCTGAAAAAAAAAATTCATTTCCTCATAGCACAATTTAATGTTATATACTTGTGTACTAAAATATATAATCGCAGTAATTATCTATTTAGCTAAGGAAGTCTGTGGTTTACTTTAAAAATTACATAGTAATCAGTTAGCATTAAACATTTCTACATTAGTACATATTATATTAAAATTAAAATCAAATAAAAAATAAAAGCTACTATTTATTAAAATGTGTTAATAATGAGTGTTTAAATCTTAAAACATAATATTATCTTTGCTTATCTATACATATAATAAAATTCTGAGTCGAATCTGTACATTAAATATTTTTTTGGAGAACCTTACTGAAATAGTCATTATTCATTCATACAGAGGCTGAATCTATAGTTTTTAGAATTTTTGTCTGTCTCTCTATCTGTCTGGCAACGCATCACGAGAAAACCACTGGATAGATTTTGATGAAATTTGGTAAGATGATAGCTGGTTATCCGGGTCAACCTATAAGATCCTTTTTACTGCCAGAAAATATCTCATCCATGAGAAATCTATACTAAACCTTAAAACGTCACTAGGGACGAACCCGAGCGGAGCGAGGGTGAATCCCTAGTGTAGATATATAAGTTCACGGTGTAATTTAGGTATTTAAAACTTACGAGTATTTGTTTGGTTTGGTAGTTAAGTATGAAATAAATTATTATCAAGTTGATTAATATGCAGCTTTAATCAATGGATTTTTTCAATCAATAACATTTTTAAACTTTATAGTGCTTAAATAATAATAAGCTGATAAATTTAATTAACTTTACCCTTATAATAAAACACTTTTCCTTGGTCATATTATGGGAAGTGCCTGGACGACCGAGCTTCGCTCGGAGTTCTTTTTTGTTATATCCCTGCATACCAAATTTCAGCGAAATTGTTAGAGCCGTTTTCGAGATCGCCGGTATAAATAAATAAATAAATATACAAGAATTGCTCGTTTAAATATATTAGATTTAGTAATGAATGGTCTAAATACGTTTTTAGTAAAACTGTTAGGTAAGTTGTAAAAAAATTATAATCAATAGACGTTATATAACGTTGTGCAACTTTAGCGCAATCGATATCGTAAACGCGGTCTGCACAGTAGGTACTGACAGAGACAAGAGTGAGATGATTATACTTTCAAAAACGTAGCCTAATAGGCTGTTTTTGTATATATTTTGTTTATGAATGATTAAAATGGAGGAGCTCAAGCCACATTTTTCATTCGAATCTATCGTGTGAAATAGAAATAAGTTATATTTTTAGTTTAGATTCTTACTTTACTGTGCCAGTGCAAAATATGATTCTATTGAAATTCATTTAACGTCTCAGAGGTCAGTCTGTAAGATGCCAAATGCATCAAAACAAACCAAATGTTACAGAATTCGAGAGATTTTTGAAGTAAAACTTCTTTACGCACGCTTGACTTGGGGAGTAAACTGGTGAATGCGTTACGAAAAGTGTACGTACGTTTGTTGTCATGGTAACCGTTGTTATTGTCTGACAAATGATATATAATATTATATTCTTTCCTTAAATGATATTCTATAAATATATGATTGTAATATGCCTAATATGCCTTATTTTTAGTATCTCACCTATCCTAATTATTTAAAACATAAATTGAATTTTATAAAGAGTACCGATAACCTACAGAAGTCTCACTTCTTGCGCGTGTACACATTCATACACGCATTCTTTAATTTTTTTAATCAATGGCTCATCTCTACCACTTGACTCTATTAGTAGACTAGCTCGACGATACCACTCCGAGGTTTGATATGTGGAATTCAAAATATCGCACAACTAATCGTGATGAAATTCACATAAAGGTTAGAAGGTCCATTAGATACTTACCATCGCGTCGTATGATGGTCGAAAATTGAAGGTCGACAATTAACACTTTTAGATTTTTATGTATTAAATATGTTTGAAATAATCGAGAAGCATAAAAATTTTGTTTCAATACTAAAAATTAAACACAATAAAACAATATAATAAATTATTATATATGTATGTTGATTCTTGAATGTATAACCCCTAATTATTTTTAAAGTCAATTAAATTAGGAAGATAAAGAATATTGTATTATACAATATTATATGCCCATACCCCTCCAAGCGGAAAAGAGCTCTTAATATTAAAACCGTTAAACAGAACTTACTGAATAAAATAAGCTTTCAGATTTCATAATCCCACCAGTATTATACGTATCTGCAGCCACTGATTAATTTGACAGTTACAAGGTCACAGAAAGACATTCATAAGGAGTACAGAAATAATATGTAGGTACGTTTCTTTTTTTAATGCGTTTACGCTTACCACCTGTACACATAATTGTGTAATCTCATACATGAGAAAAACATAGAGATACTAGATCTATTATATCTATCTACATAAGGTACAATGGCGAGAGGATCTTAATCATTTTTGCCAACAAAACTCTTATAATTTCGTCATATTTGTCTGAGTACTGAGTGTCTCCATACTTATTATGTCACAGTTGTAAATTTTTGGTACTACATAAATCGGTAGTGCATCACTGAAAAGTTATCTTAGAAGCACTAAACAATTATACAGTTAAACTTGCGACCCACCCACGCTCCGCTCGGGTTCGTTCCTAGATACGTTTTAACGATGACTATAGATTTCTCAGAGATAAGATATTCTCCCGTAGTAAAAAGTATACTATAATATGTTAGCCCGGATAACCAGATATAATCATACCAAATTCGTGATGCGTTCCCAGACAGACAAACAGGCAGACAAAAACTCTAAAAACTATAGATTCGGCCTCTGTATCGATCGATAATAATAGCCATTTGAATAAGATTTTCAAAAAATATTTAATGTACAGATTCGACTCAGAATTTTATTATATGTATAGAAGATTATGAAAAAAAATTAGAGGTACAAAGAGGTATGAGTAGCGAGCTATATACGTTTGTAAAATCGTAAACACTGTGTCTCAACTGGGAAATATATTTATGGAAGTTAGACGATTTGAGTCTGTCAAAGTGTCGATGTCGTATTAGATACATTTCATCATTTACAGCAGAATTCTACTGGTGATGCTATCATGCATTATAGCACTCCTAATGTCACCTAATACATGATTTTCTCTGTTTCTCGTATATTTTAGGTAAGTTCCTATGGTAAATTTTTTAACCTAGTAATAAATAAAATATTTAATTTTTAACTAAGATTTATTTCAGTGTGATTTGCATACTTTACCATAAAAATAAAATTTCGATTTCAGTTTTGAGTAACGCGCAGTCATTTAAACATTAAAAGCATTAGACCAGAGCTATCTTTATGTGTGTTACCTATATCATGTATACATATGCTCCAAAGAAACATTTACTTCATACGGGAATCGAACCGCGATTTCTGATGCAGTAATCACTGCAAATTAGACGAGTCCTACATAATATTACCATAATAATGATTTGTTTTCTTGTGTTAATAGAATGTGCTAACAACGAAGCGGCGGAAGACATCGATGTGCAAATTCATCGTATAAAGCATTCAACTGTGCATCTTATCTAAAGTTAAATAAAACCTATAATCGCATGTTTGTTCATGTATCCTGTTACAGTCCATCCTATACAGCACGTACCGACATTTCGCCGGAACTAATAAGGAAGTGAAAATATACGGCTTATGATATACTACATTAAGACGTTGTTATATATTTTTATATTTGTTAATTTAAAGTATTCTTACATAGGCCTATTGGATCAAGATCCGGCTGTAAGATTGGTAAGTTCATAGCGTATTTAATCAAAATCAATTTTTTATATACAATAATAAAAGGGACAATATGTTTTCACCGGGGTACCTATTAAGATGTGCCCGCTAGTATGTTTTATTAAATAAATAATAATTGATTTTTTGGAACAAAATCGATGTACTTGTTATTTAAATGAATTATACTCCACTTCACAGAAATATACGTAGAGAACTTGAAAAGTGATAGCTGCCGTTTTGTTGCGCACTTGGCCGCAACCTCTTCGCAGCCATGTGTAAGCAGTTCATATTTTGTTACATTTATACGTTCATGGCGTATATTAATTATTTATATTTATCAAATTAAAGTTATTTTTTTCTGTGCATGATAAAATACCTTTACCCATGTCAAAGTGGCCGCAAAGGAAAGAAAAGAAGGAAAAAATATAATATTATATGTCATTTGTCAGACAATAACAACTGTTTGTTAACAACGGTTACCATGGCAATTAATTAATTTTCAAAAATGCTTTATATATCAGCTCTTTCGGTCGGGTGTTAATTTTTTTCTTTTTTTTTTTTTGCTTATATTATAAGTAGCTAGTACCTATTCATCAGCTTCTTTACAACGTCCCACTGCACTGCACGGGTCCTACAATTGCGACCACGCTGGACGAACGGTGGTTGGTAGACTTCACATGACTTTGGCTAACTGGTTAGGTTTCTTAGGCATGCAGGTTTCCTCACGATGTTTTTCATTATCGTAATAATAAGTAATTAAGTAGTCAACATGTTGAAAATAATTCGCAATCGATTTTCAAAACGGCTACGTTACCATTGACCTTATTTTAGTAAAATTTAAATATTAATTTTATAAGTAAATACATCAAAATAAAACATTTACATTACTTCCTGTTGACCTAGAATCATGAAATTTGGATGGAGCCAGGTTTCACAAATTAAAAATCTGAAATTTGTTTATTTGTAAACACTAATATTTACTTGGCTAATAAAGTTTTGACGGAACCCTCAGAACAAGAGTTTTATTTTATTTTTACTTTATTTTATTTTTAATACATTTGGGAAACATATAGTACAGTATTACATAGAAATAAATAATTATATATTAAACACAAACCAGTGAAGTTTCCACTTAAAAAAATATTTCGTAAATGAAGCAGTGATAATGAAAAAAAAATGAAGAGAAGATTATTAAGATTCACACTTTTACGGTTAATGTTAATAAAATTAAATTAAGTTTATATAAAGTGTAAGTCAAAATTGTATTTCGGAATTAAGTTCAAAAATATTTTGTAAGTTACATAAATAAGTTAATAATTAAATTACTCTTCTGGAGATAAATACAGTTTTATTTAAAAGATATAGTATGCACGTTTTAGATTTTTATTATAGTGCAAAATAATATTATCTGTACCAGATACCTACATAAATGCAAAATTATAAATATTTTCACGCGATTGAATTTAATTAACATAAATACAAATCTATCTCTCGAATGTTATTACCATTTAATTTTTTTAAGTTATACACATTTTAAAAATGCTTCTATACTAACAAACTATAATAAAACTATATAACTTAGAACTATAATGAAAACATTACAAATAATAATACGGTCTTTGACTTACAGACTGGCTTATTTAAGTGAACGAATAAATTCATGTCAACATTTTAACACAAAAGAAATTAATATTTACATTTTACATAGTATTTGACCGGTCATGTAACCATTTCTAGTTGATTACAAAAGTATGTATGTATATATTCTGATAGCGACCTCTTTCTTTACTTCGTCAATTAATTCTATAATCACGTCTTAGACGGTGGTTACCAATGTCTTGTTTTCTTCATCTAAGCCACAAACCTCATAGGTTAAGTATGATTATTGAAGACGTTCGTTTGACATTGACTTTCATACTGTCTAGTGTCTAGTAAGTTACAATTTTTATTTATTTATTTAGAACTAGCGACTCACTTTCGCTCCGCTCGAGTTCGTCCCTATTTACGTTTTAACGTTTAGTATAGATTTTTCATAGATGAGATATTTTTCCGCAGTAAAATGTGTCCTATATGTTCACCCGGATAACCAGCTACCATCATACCAAATTTCATCAAAATCCCTCCAGTAGTTTTTCCGGGATGCGGTAACAAACAGACAGACAGACAAAAAATCTAAAAACTAAAGATTCGGCTTCTGTATCGATAATAATGTCTATTTCAATAAGATTTTCCAAAAAATATTTAATGTACAGATTCGGCTTAGTTACAATTTTATTATACATATTGTTAGGGTCCTGGTGGACGTTAAAATAAAAAAGTGGACTGTATAATATTTTAATGCTGGTTAACTCTCCGTTTAATACGCGTTTACATATATATAAGAAAGAGGGAAAAAGTAAGGTAATTATTGGTTTCGTCCTGTCGGCCACGGCTCCGAGATGTAAGTGGGCCCTCCGTCACGCAATGGCCGCTCGCCTTGGTTCTCGATGGTGGGGCTGCGCCCGCGGTCCCGGCGGCGTCTACTGTTGCGTATAATGGAGCGCAACATATATAGATTTACAACTAAGACTATAAACGTTTAATATATTTTTTTAGTTTAACTAAAATTCTACTACATACCTACTAGTTTGCGTTAATGTTAAGTTTCACATAGTTACTGTAACCAAAAGTGAAAAGAAAAGAATACTAGAAGTACAGCAATTGTAAAAAAAAACAGCTTGGTTCTACAACAACAAAAGAAACACACACGTGTTCGCACATGAACTAATAGTAGATACAAGATTTACACCATTAATCTCGGTTTTCGCAGAGCTAGATAAACGCCAACTACGTACGTATACAGTGTCTAACATGAGTGATGGATCAAAGATGGCAGGAGGGTCGAAGACCTCAATACCTATCGATTTAACCCCCGCATATGTTCAGAAAACAAATAGTTAAAACTGTTGATTTTAGACTAAACTTCACAAGTACTATTATATAGTAACTTCGGATTTTTAATTTTCATCTTTGATCTTTAAAAAAAAACTTTTATTAAACTATTTTCAAAATTGCATTATTAGGAAAAATGTATTCAAATAAACCAGGTGGTAAAATAAGAATTTAGTAGGTATTTAAATAATTAAAAAATGGTGACCTTAGCTGTGGTACATTAATATACTCTTTATTTTCCTGCTGAATTTTATGGGATAGACCTTGCAACTTATTTTATTTTTTTTGATTATCAAAATCTTAACTTTGATCCCGTGACTCGTTTGTCTAAAGCTTACAATATAATTATCCTTTGTACTTTGCATTAGAAGATGAATAATAAATACTGCTTGGTCATTCGCTTCGCAAACAATGACGACGACTGCAATCTGCGTAGTTAGTTATTCCGTAACCCTAAAGACGCAATAGACAAAAATGCCGGAAGAAATCATACTTTATTTGATGTTTGTCAAGATGTGTATTTTGTAGGCTACGACTAAATATAATCCGTTATATTATACATAAAGCTTTTGTCCTTATGTACAAAAGCCTTTTATCACAACACTTGTTAACGTCAACGTCAGGTATCAGTATAAGAAAACGTGATTTTTTGAAATAACAATAACGAATACCATGACCGCAAATAAGAAAAAAAATACTTAGGATATGTTTATGACTAATATCTTGCTCTTTATATTTGAATAAAATTCGCGTAGAATAAGTAAAACCACGATATGTTGCTAAAACATGACACATATGTATGCACAAAATGTACGTAACAGTGGCTTACGTCCTCAACATTCGCTAATATTTACCTAGGCACAATCAACAAGTTTTGTTGTTTTTTTAATGTATTCTCTTCTATATTAAATTCTTCATGTTTATGTTAAATGGATGTGCAAGCACTATTATGGTTTGAACTAGAAATGAACAGTAATTATTAGCACATAATGAAGTAACTCAAAAAAATTTTTTTATCACTTCGACCTGTAATACCGTATATAATCTAGTGGAATATTACAGAATGTAAAACAAAACGCTTTACAAAATTGAGAGCTTTCATTTTTAAATTAACTTTAATTTAAAACTTTGTTTAATAGCTTCACATACTTTGTATCTGTTATCTTGTTATCTCCTGCTCCTCATTAGTCCTTTAAAAAATTTGCAAGCAAGGTAAATTTACTTTTGTGGCAACAGCAAAAACTTATTACAACTTATTATACGCATAAAATACTTACATTACGCTATAAAAATTATTTGTTAGTAAAATTCTGAGTTGGTTGTATGCACGTGGAAGGAATAAAATAAGAATTAAGTTAGTATAAGTAACTTTAAACAGCTACTTTGTGTGACGGCCGTGTCACTTTAAACCATGACATGTGATAGTTACTAGTTTCAACATATCGTTATACATAAAATATTATTCTAAACACTAATAATGTATAATATTTTTTAATTTCACTCCATTTTAAAGCATATATGAAACTTAGCTGCTTCAAAATAGTTAAAATTCAAAATGTCAAGTACAATTATTCATATTTTACCTTAATATTATAAATGTGAAAGTGTGTTTGTTTGTTTCTCCTTCTTTTACGTCAAAACAGCGTGACGGATTGGCATAATTTTTTGTGTGAAGATTGACGTAGGTTATTTTTCACCGCGGGAGTTTATCTCATTCCCACAGGAAAACAGGTTACTACATAACCTAGGGATCGAAACCCGAGCGAAGCGGAGATGAGTCGCTAGTCCACACTTATTAGTGTATTATAAATATGAAAGTGTGTTTGTTTGTTTGTTTGCCCTTCTTTCAAAACAAAGAGATGAATTGGCGTAATTTTTTGTGTGGAGATAGTTGGTGTGCTGGAGAGTGACTAGGCTACATTTTACCGCGGGAGACTATCTCATTCCCACGAAAAAACACGTTGTAATACAAACCAAAAAATATTTATGATCAGAATTACTTGAAACTTGGTATTAATGCTCTTCAATACAGTTAAATAAATACGCCCTTTAGCGTTTTTTGAAATTCATCCTATAGGGGTAAAATAGGGAATGAAAGTTTGTATGAAATCTACTTTTTTTTTGTGTAGTTTTAGCGCGAGCGAAGCTGCGGATTCTGCTAGTTGTATATAAATGTCAATAATGGCTCTTGGCTGCATCATCAAAATCTCGTAACTTACAATTGGTGTAACATATATAAAACATATTAAATAACAAATATGTTGAAAACTTTTTCACCGTCACTAATTATAATCTATACTAATATCTATACTTAATATTATAAAGCTGAAGAGTTTGTTTGATTGTTTGTTTGTTTGTTTGTTTGGTTGAACGCGCTAATCTCAGGAACTACTGGATGGAATTGAAAAATTCTTTTTGTGTTGGATAGTCCATTTATCGAGAAAGGCTTTAGGCTATATGTCATCCCGAAAAAATGTACGGTTCCCGTGGGATAGAGTTGTTTTTGTCTGGAGACCAACCCGAAGCGAAGCGAGGGTGAGTCGCTAGTAGATAATATACGTTTGTGCCGCTAATGAAAACGGGTGTGTACATACAAATGAAAAAATCATACATTTTTAGGAAACGCAAAAACAAAGCGCATTTAAATATCAACGATTCTCAGTTTAAAACAACAACTTAAATATAAGTGCTACGTTATATGGTTATAGGGGTAAATAAATGTTGTACGAGTATACTAATACTACATAATCATACCTAATGCAATTTTTTGTCAAGTCTAATGTTTATACTTTTAAAGATAATGGCTGATGATGATATATCACATGCTACACAAAGGCAAAAAAAAATAGTTTTAGTCATGGTTAAGTTAAACTATTTTTCATCATCAGTTAAGCGTCATTCTTTTAAGTAAAAGGATACATGCATTTTGAATTATTTGTTTATTTTTGTGTAACTTACCATTACCATTAATATAAAATCTTTCATATAGCGTTTAAATTTATCAAAAGATATTAAAGTCTTATAAAATGTTATGGTGTATGCAATACAAAATTAATCCAGTCTTCTAGAAAAATCAAAATACGTGTTTTTATGTTTCTTTTTATAAAAACAAAAACAAATCTATCCCACGGGAACCTTACATTTTGCGGACTATAATCTATTCCAGACTATAATCCATCTCTGTGTCAAATTTCATCCAGTACCATTCAGCCGTTCTGCCGTGATTGAGTAACAAACATCCATCCAAACTTTCGCATTTATAATATTTATTGGATTTCAAAAGTACCTATGTTATGTTAACTTAAAAATATAATAACAACCATGTTACAAAAACTGAGTGAATCGGTCTTGCATTAGTGGTTTCTTCTACTATTCAAGTTAAAAAGAGTCCCATTTACTTGATAATGATACGTATAATATAAAAAATGCACCTTTTTTCACATGTTTAGAACAATAGCATGTCATTTACTTAGACACACATACATTTTTTTACACTTAATTATAAATAAATTAAAATAATATTTTTGACAGTTAAATATAAATAAATTAATTTAATTAAAAGCCTGAACTTTGTTTTGTTCGCAAAAAAATCTTATTCATACATAATAATTGTGTTTACTAGTTTAAGGATAAAAAAATCACCAAAACAAAATATAAGCATATTATCTTAACGAGCATTCAAACAAATTTATTTGCTACTTGATAGGTTTAAAAATTATTTATATATCTACATCTTATTATATCATATTTTTTTTAACATCTACTCACAACGCAGTGTCATTCATACAAGCTCGAAATAAAAGCTTATTGACCGGTTACCGCCGGCGCTGTGAGGTGTTCGAACAAAATACTCGTATGACATTACGATCTTATTATCTAGACTGTAGAACGAATCCAAATATATCTTTAACTAGTGTTTAACAGAAAATCGATCATAATTCATTAGAATTGAACGTCAAGTCCCTTGCCTATATTTCATAGGTAACCTATCACCTACCTCAATAAATAGACATGATTGACGAATAAAATTTGATGATGAATAATATTTTTTTGAATTGAACCTCTAGTTCCAGAGATAAGCACGTGCAGATAAACAAACAAGCAGACTCTCCAGCTTTATATATTAGTATAAAATTGATCTATCAAACTTCACATTGCGTTTTTGCGCCAACGATGCTAAAACTCATATCCCTCCGGGCCGCGCAATATGCTTAAATTAAAAAGTGTATAAAATTTCTCTTCTTTAATTATAATTTATAAATATTTTGTACTAACGGTGAGCATTTAACATAAGGTCATACTGTCACTAGTAAGGAAAACCAGAGATAGATTGGGGTCCGCTGCTAGACCTCAAGAAAACCGACTAACGACAAGTTAATATTTTGCAATCAGAGTTATAAATTTGAAATTTTATTTAAGTTTCTGATGTTTTATCTCAAAATATATTTAAATATATGTTACATATATTTTTGTGATCGCCCCTTAATAACTTTTATTTTAGTACTCCATTTTATGGGTGTAGAGTTTTGTTTTCAATATTTACAATAAAAAATAATTAATACTTTCTTAGATTTACGCGAATATTTGACATTTAAATAAAACTATCTTTTCGGATTTTTTCGCGGATTTATTTTGATTTTTGGTTCCCGACGTTTCGATTGCCTTACAGCAATCATGGTCACGGGTCCGAAAAAATAATTAGCTACTAAAATCGGTCTTTTTATTTTTAATAGTATCCATATAAGCTATAACACTCACGTTTTCAAAGCAAATCTAAAGACGCATGAATAATTAAAATCGGTTCCTCCATTTATTAATTACGAGGGAACATAGGATCAGACAAGCATACATGTAAAACATATAACCCTCTTTGTTCTATTCCGCAATCGGGTAAAATAAATGTTTTAAATAATCCTTGATGATATATTGTGTTAGTTTAAATACATTGACTCTTAAATACTTTGTATAAATCATCCCAAATGTTGTAAGCGTTTTATTATTTATTTTATATGCAAAAATAATAACATATCCTCTCATTTGTGTTGCCCACTTATGAAGCTTTATGTCAAAAATGCAGCTTCGTGTAGGGTGGTTTTAAACAACCCCTAAAACTTTCTCGCGGGTGTTTAAAATGACGACATCTGTAAAGTTTTGTATGGGAGCTATAGTAACTTATATCGTTGGAATCGTTATGAAATAACCTAACACATTTAAAAAACCACAATAAAAACTGCCTTACAATGTATTAGTAAATAGACCTGGAAGTCAGGGAACCCGATGTTACCCAAAAATCTACCTAAAAACCTTTATAACTTAAAAATAAAACCATTATTTCAAATTTTTGTTTTTTTTATTTCATAAGAACTGTATTATCTCACATTAATAAACAAAAAGAATACACCTCTCCATATATTTTTTTTCACCACACAAGCTTTAGAAAATTTCACCCTTTTTTTTCACCCGCGCGAGTGAAATAAAATAATAAAATCCTTTACTTTTCAATATCGAAAACACTGTAGGTCAAGTGGCTTAGGGTAATAACTTTTTATGTAATACGATCCACATACTTGTTACAGACAGAGTTTCAAGTGTTTGAAGTGTTTAGTTTACAATAAATCAAACTACAAGCCAAGCACTTGAAATTAAAAACAAAAAAAAGGTCTCTCAAATGTTCGCAATAATTGAAAAATTCTTTGCATTTATTTTAAACACTAATTGACCTCCTAAAATATGATTATAATGACAATGTTTTAAGCACAACGATAATATTATACGCTTCCATATTGAAATATTTCTAAAGTAAACAAATAGAATACCCCATCTGTGTAGACATCCTTTAAAATATGGTATTTTTTTATTACAATAATACGAATTATTTTTACATTTGTTTTTAAATTAAATGTTTCGTAAAGATCATAAAAATAATAGACTACGTGTATAATATATTATATATAACGTATATAATACACAATGTTTATAATAAAGTTAACAAAAAATATCGACGAGAATGACGCCATTTTGCCGCGAATAATAGCGGCGATGTTTGTTAAAACCACTATTTCTATACAAAATCTTATTCAATTGTCCTAATCATGTAATTAATATTGATCTTTACTTACTTAGTCATAATGTAAATCCATTTTACGATCACTTTCACTCCACACACAATAGATATTATCACAAAAAGAACACGCGAACAATGCACACGGCTCGCGCGTTTCGACGAAACCGAGGGGCGACTTTGTATAGATTATATCTCAATAATAGTGTATTTTATAAACTTTGTCTTCAGTCTTATGCTATGCTTATTTATTTGAGTATACTGTGTGAAAATTAGAGCGATACAAATAAGATTTGAAAAATGTTATTCACTTACATAGAGGATGCGGAATTTGAATGATAAGCGTGCTTAATATGCACGAACTTTTGACGTTTATTTTGACACACTGCTTCAGAAGCACAGTCTAACACATGAGAGGATATACGCTTTACAGTTTCTTTATGCCAAAAATTATGTCTATATAAATTCTAATAACTCCGTCACGCTCTTATAAAAAACGAGCGACGTGCGTCATAGGGAAAATTACTCGAACTGTCGAAATTGTATTTGATTACTATATTCTTTTCAATATCCTGTTTGCATAAGCTAAGTTGATCAGTCGTTCATAATATGTTATTATGTATTATAACAGTTTTATTTAATAGTGCTTCTTGACCATTTAAAAACAAATTAATGGGGCTTTTCAAGCCGGAATTTTCCATTTTTACGTTTTGTTTGGTTTGAATTAGAACCTTTCCGTTATTTTTTTTTGAGGAAAGGTTATTGCGTCTTACTTGTTAAATTATTGTTGCTTATTTATATTATATTCGAGAGTTTATTTGTTAATTTGTTCTTTTTTCGTGTAAACGACTTAATTTAAATACTATCCTTAATCTTAAAATCTGTATAAAAAAATAAATGGCTAAATGTGTTGCTAAGACCAAAATCGGTAATTAAAATTCACAGAAAAACGTAAAAATCACATTTTTCTTTTTCCTTACTACGACTTTATAATTATGAACGTAACCCTCGAGGACCGCGAGCACACCGGTGTGCTAGATAACAATTGAATTCTCGGAAATTCGCACGGATTTCTTAGAATTTGTCCGGGAGGGATTAAAATTAATATAAACAACTTGAATGCATTTGTAGATTTGACACTTTCTCTTTCTACGATATACAGTTTGACTTTGTTTGTTTGTTCGTTCCTCTTTCACGTCGAAACAGAGTGACGGATTTTGTATACCGATTTAGTACTATTCATTACATTTGTAATCAAAATTATTATTTTTATTTATTTATCTCCTTAAAAATATACAAAAATAGTAACGTAATACCTATACTCATAGTTTTAAAAAGTGCACCATTTGTTTGGATGTATATTTTGAAGTATTCAATTAATTTAATATACTTAATTTTAAAAGTTTTTACAGTGAAAGCTTATTATTTTTTTATTATTTGTTGCTTTCTCCGTCAAGGGCCCAATTTTAATATCTTCTGTATCGTATGTAGTAATGTGTACGTACGTAGTGGCAAGCAAGTACGGCCGCACATCCTTAGGTCATAGGTTCGAGTGCCGAGTCGGGCTAAATTTAGTTATTGAGTCTTTTTGTTAAGAAAGTCCCAGTACAAGCCCGGAGTTGGGAAGCTGGCAGTATTTCACTCCCGGGCCGAGATATACTACATAAAGCCGTCGGTCCTGGTTTTGCCAAATTTCGTGATTCTAGGTCAACGGAAACTACCATATAAGTTTTCAATCCAAAACCTATAGGGTACTTTCGGTTAACCTAGATTTGTCAATTTTGGTTAAAAGCAAGGTCTTACAGCACAAGTAAGGGGAAAATTCTGAAAAATAAAAAAGTTGAAAATTAAGGTAAATGGTACTTACAAGTTTTCGCGAAATTCTAAATTTGCCCATATCTATTTATCGTATTGGCTCAGGACCTTGATTTTTATACACCTAATAGGGACTATAGACCTCAGTATGTGGTATAAATTTCAACTTGCTAGGTTCACCCGTTCCTGAGACACCACCACCACCCGTTCCTGACACACGAACAGACAGACGGACAAGAGAGTGATCTTATAAGGGTTCCTTTTTTACCTTTTGAGGTACGGAACCCTAAAAATAAAAAGATGATTGAAAATTATGGCAAATCATTAATATTTATGTACATATAGTTATGAATACTGAAGAATAGTATTCGTTTCGCAGCACTGTAAAACCTTAATTAATGAATAAAATTTAAAAAGTTCAGAATGAAAATTATTCCTTAAAAAGCCCTCTATAAAAATGGTCTGATATATTTTTTTTGTAAAATGATCAGAAAAAAAGTTATAATGACCAATAGACATTTTTTCCTCAAATTTTCACCAATTTTCACTTATAACTTGGTTATTTTTGGTTCTACGACTAAAAGTTACTTAACCAAAGTTGTAGATAATTTTATTTGCAACCAAAAATGATATAACATAATTTTTGTGAGACCTATAGTTTGTCAGATAAACCATAAAAACCATTTGTACCACTTTTTCCAAGATGGCGGCCGTGGGACAAGGGCGGCAACCCCACAAACTTGGATTTAACTTTACACTAACCCCTCCTTGATATCTAAAAAATAAAATTGCGTCCTCTGACAAGTGCAACCCCAAATGTAACTTTTCAATGGACTATTAATGTAGAAAATTTTGACACCATTTTGGTATTTCTTAACATTAAGAATGGAAATAAAATACTTATATATCGTTACTCTTTGTGTATCAACACAGTGTATTTTTTTACACTATTTGTACTCGTGTAGTACTTTGCTGCGCATGTCGTACACTCGAGGTCCATGTCGCAACGTTAGGGACGTGCGTCGTCCTCATACCAAGGCTGAGCCCCTGTATTCGTTATGTAGAATACAGCGTAAAGAAACTTAATAAATTAATTAAATATTGAATTAAACCATAAGGTTTAATTCAATATATAAATACTTATGGGAAATGTTTAATTTTATTATAATTGGTACGAAAACATTTTAGGTTTTTTCCAAATAAAACTAGTGATCTCATTGAATTTAGCATATTGTTATACGGTTTTAGATAACTATAATTTGAAACGTAGATGGCCTGTGTGAAACACTACATTGGTAAAGGAAATTATGCATATAAAAAAGAAATAGCACTACTATCTACATTATTATGAATGTAACTGGGTGATGAAAAAAAATTAAATGCATATAAGCGTCTTCGGTTTTTTTTTATTGACGTTTAAAATGAGATAAATGTCCCTTATCGACTTTTCTATGGATGGAACCAATAGGAAGTTACAGAGATACTCTTTTAAAGTACTTTTTATTGCGCCAAACTGTAGCTGAGCTTGCGCGCAAAATTTTGAATTTAAGTCTAAAAAAACAGTTGAATCAGTTGTTTACAGTTCACTATTAAAAATTAAATGAACATAGATTTTTTGACCTAAAGTACTAAATTGTTTACTTCAAATCATTGCAATAAACGTACAAAGTTTCTTTACATGGGAAGGTAGATAATTATTATAAAGTAGAAATAAAAAACTACATTCAAAAGGGCATTCAAAAGATATGCTGATCGATAGATGTAGTACGTTAAGTATGAATTATCAAGAATTCGCGTATCTATAATAAAAAAAAATACATTAGTCACTTATATAGATTTCTTTGAAATTCGACAATAATAATTATTGAAAAATGACAAATAGTAATACTGAATCGTTTTGTCTTTACCTATCTAAATAAAAAAAAAACTATTTCCATTTTCTTATTGATAACACTAAACCTAGTCGGTAAACAAAAAAACATAAGCTACTAAACAAAAAAAAATATTGCATATATTTAAAAAAACCATTGACAAACAGAGCAGAAAAAGGTGAGTAGCTGTTTTGTCTTTGCCTATTCATATAATAATAATAAAACTCAAAAAAGTATTTACTAAAATATTTACCGAATTTTAAGCATATAACATTTGTGATGAATATCATTTTTGATTTTTTTTTTTCAGTCAGAAAATAAGACTGCTGATATGTTTGTGAGCATTAGGTGCATTCACACTTTTCTACACTTTAGTTTCACTTCGCATTGAGCTTAATAATCATATCTTGCATCCTGTATAGATTTTAGGATGCTAACAATTTTTTACTTTCAGTTTTTGTATTTTTCTTGTTAATATTGCGGTAGTATTATTTTTATTATATCATTTTATTACGGTAATATTATTTTTAATACAGTAATAAATTATTAATCATTTTTTATATATGATAAAATGGTGTTACTTTACCTAAAATTATACACTAAATTATAAATTATTATACTATTATATCTTTATAATTTATGTAATCATTTAACAAAAAAAATGATTTGCTATTTTAACCTTATAAAGAGTTTGTAATTAAATTTATAATAAAAAAATACAGCGAATAATAATAAGTTTCACTCAGTATTTGTAAAAACATAATTTATACAGAAAAAATTGAAGTGTCTATTTGTAATAATAAAATAACCACTTTTTACTAAATGCATATAGATAGATGTATTCGTGCATATACCAAAACAACATTTTTTACAATTTTTGTCTGTCTGTCTGTCTGTTTGTTCCGGCTAATCTCTGAAATGGCTGGACTGATTTTGACGGGACTTTCACTGACAGATAGCTGATGTAATAAGGAGTAACTTACGTTACTTTTATTTAAAAAATAAAATAGGTCCCACGAAAAAAAATTAAAACCAAATTAATTAATTAATTTTGTTTTGAGAAGCAACCTAGAGGTGAACCCGAGCAAAGCGAGGGTAAGCCGCTAGTTCAAAATATTATTGTTTGTTTTTTTTTTCAAAGTCAGAACATATTAAGTAATTATTTCTTTAGGACCAATCTACGTCACTAAAAGAATATATTAACTTTAATTGACCATTGTTTTAAAACAAATATGTATATACATACATATTGTTATGTTAATGTGTAAAATTTTCAAGCTGAATTTACCTACAATAGAAAATTACTGACGTAAAGCAACATTCGTGGCATTTATTTCATTAACAATACGTGTAAATTTTATATTATGCATAATATTGATTTATTTTATTTTACATTTATTTTATTTATTTATAATTAATTCTTAATTATAATTTTATTAATATTATATTATTTTATTACAGACATATTACGAAAACTTTAACTATTCATTAAAATTCGTTATTAAAAGATAAAAGTTGTTTTTACACTTTTAATATTGTAATTTGAGTGAATATTTTTATATATTTTTTTAAAGTAAAGTAATATAACTACGTATATGGTTTCATCCATTAATAGGTATATGAAGAACAGAGCTGCATTCTGCGATGGATGGTCTCCCCCAGTGTTGTTCAATTAGTAAGTAATCATTCTATTTGTCTTTAGTGTGTCATATTGAACTGATGCTAGTATTATTATATTAAACCTTGTTTATTTCTGTTTTCCTGATGTTTTAATTAATGTCTTTCAAATTTTATTTGCCTGCAGTTTCCCTAGAACCAGTGGCGTAGCTAAGCCAATGCAACCAATGCGGTCGCATGGGGCTCCTGATTCAAGGGGGCCCTAGCGACACCCATTCGATTCATTTTTTCAAGGACGACCCTCATAGTAGTTTAAAATAAAAACCCAAGAAAAAAGTGTCCTAAATTTCCGTATACCTATTGTTTTTACGAGTATCACGAGGAATGTGGTCGTACCTACATATGTTCTATAAAACGATGAATGATGCTCAGCTTTTTTACTAAATTTTACTCTACCCGTTCCTCCATGAGAGTGGTTTGGTTTCTGTCTGTGGCCCACATTCGTTTTCAAAATGAGCAAAGAGAAATAAGGAAACTTCCATTTTTTTGCATTGGGGCCGAAAACGGCTAGAGATAGTAGGTACTCATAGATTAGAGATGTCTAAAGGTCGGTGCGTGATATTAGATAGCCTATATATTAATTATATCTTTCCTCAATATATGTAATAATAGCTATAAATTGCAAAATATATATTTTTAATCTAATTGGCAGCCCGACATATTACTACGTTAAAAAAAAACGCAAAAATAAGCTTTATAGTATTAAAGTGTTTACTATAGATATACTTAACCCAGTTTTCATATTTAATTAAAATAAGGAAAAAGATTTAAAATTCATTCAAGTTTTGAAAAATAAACATCGGTTAAATATGTTATTTAAAATAACTAATATTCGCCGAGTGCTAAATTCGACCATAATCATTATTGAAAATTAAGGGAAAAACATGTATAAATAGAATATACCTTGCTACTTAAAAAAAATGTGTTTTTTTATAACACCAAAGCCTGTCCTACTAATAAAAAAAAGAAAATCGGTTGAAAAACAGAGGAGAAAAAGATAGGCACTGTACAGTTTTGTCTTTACCTATTTATATATAGATAATATGAATTAGAAAGTATATTAAGTTTTTAAGTAAATTTCCTGGTGGTGAACATATGCGGATAACCATTTACAAAGGTACATTACATGATTAAAAGGCAAATGTTAACCTTTTATATGGAGGTATCAGGAAACAATTACGTTTCACTTATCAACACCAGGATACTACTTCGTATGTTAGCTCTCAAAAATTAGCTCTTTCTTTTCCTTATTAAAATATTTATCGGTCGGGTTAGCATATAACGACGAAGAAATCCTAGGCTAAAATTTTATTTCACCATCCTTTACGGTAACTGGGAGTGTAAATTCAAAATCGCGAGAAAATTCGATCTATGGGTTAGCCGTCATCTTAATTATAAGGGGTATCGCTTTTCCTCAATATCTCGGCCATTTTCAACTTTAAGAGAAAAATTATAAGAACTAAAGTTGTTCATTATTTAATTCTCTACATTTTATTTTATACTCATTTTTTCATACGATCGATATTTTTCGAATTAAGGGGGAGGACTTTGAGAAATGGAATTATTGAATAATCTTATTTATAATTGACTTTAGGGCCTAAATGTACACTAATAAAGTTCCCCCCTAAATTCTGGTAAAATAAAATTTTGGCCTTTTTTTTCGGAGTTAAGCCCTTTTTATCTACAATCCGACTGGGCTAAAATTGTAATAATGTCCTAAACTATGGAGTTATCTGTTATTAGTCCATGACTCATGGCTAATTTAGTGATATGGATCAATATCTCGATGAATAATAATCTTTCTCGTCTTCACGGCATGATTCACACCGAGAAATTTGTAGTAAAATAATCTATTTACAAAATGACTCATAAAATGGATAAACACGTTGATAAAATTAATCTATATAATTAAAAATCAATTACTAAATGTATGTAAGCGAATTATTTCAGAACGGCTGCACCTATTTGGTTAATTCTTTTTTTTTTTTGTTGGTTTTGCAAAATGTAATATTACGAGTATTATATTTATAATAAAAATTGTTTTAAGTGAAATTATTGAAAAATCGAAACTAAAAAATCTTAATTGTTATAATAATATGATTCGTACACGAAGAAGGATGTTTACTATCCTTTAAAAGTATTTTTTTCTTTAGGTCTTTAGGTAACTTTAGGTCTCTATAACTTTTGACTCCTTCATTTCCTAAAAAATATTTTTTATATGTATATTTAGACTCCTTATCATCTTACCTATCCAAAAATAACACCCACTCCTCCAGAAGCCATTTTCCATATAATAAACATGTACTATATCAGCAATTGAACGCAGGCGAAGCCGCAGGGTACTGCTAGTCTGTACTATAATAAAGCAGTAACTTGGCAAAATCTGTACATGAAATATTTTTAAAAAACAATGATTGTTTTATGTACACAATTGGAAGATTGACTGGAAAATCAATCATTTCTCAAGGAAGGAATATATATTTTTTTATTTTTTATAATACTTACCTACTTTTCTATACCTATATATGTACATTGTACAATGTACATATATGTATATTGTATTAATTATATTAATTTTTTAATTATATTATAATTTATAATAATAATAAATCTTTGTTTTATCGGTTTATAAAATCTATTTTTGATTGTAATAGAAGAAACCGGTTAAAAAGAAACTATTTCAAGAGATTTTTATTTGTATTAACATATTTTCAATAGTCATTGGAATATGTTTACAATACAATTGAAATATAAACTGAACAAAACTTGAACTTTATGAAAATGATGAAACTAAGATCATCATATAGTAAGCTTTTATTTTATGTTATCGTTATTTTTTATGTTATAATAACAAACAGTACTGATAATATATTAATTTTGTGTGTTTAGTAAGAGTTATTAACATCAATCATTACCTATAATTATAAATTGCTGAAATTTCATTTTCTACTACATATGAACGTAATTACTAATTAATCTATTTACATTTTTTAGTTTCTAATCGCGAAACGTTAAAACTGTTTGCTATGATTGAAAACTAAAACTCGTTAAATAATAATAGGCTTACACTATGATATTAATTATCTATCCCGTGGGAAAGCATTACCGTAATAAAAATATACCTACTACATTGTGTTAGTCTGAGACATAATATGTATGTATAGATGAACGTGTACATATATGTGTTTCAGTATGTAAAAAGTATTGAAAGTTGAAACAGTATTATGAACTTTCTCATTTATAATATCAATAAATTTTTAAAACTGCTTTATACTTAATATACAGATATATCTAAAAGATCTATATAATAGGCAAAGACAATACAGTTCATTTCTTTTTCTTTTTCTTTTTTTTTTTTTTGTTTAGCAGCTAATGACAAGCTTTAGTGTTATCAATAAAAACAATTTGGAAACAGTTTTTATATATATATGTATGGACAGACAGACAAGGATACTGAACTGTTTTGTATTATAAGTACATGTAAAAGAGTAACAAAATCTCACATAAATAACGAACAAATAAAATTATATACAAATTGAATAAAAACATACTTAAATTTTGAACAATAACTATGAATTTCAACCAATAAGCGAACACTAATATGTGACTAGAACCTACATATAAAAATTTACTAGTTTTTAAATTAACACAATTCATTATTTAGTGGAATGTCCGAGACCGTTTTGGACACAATAGCTAGTCCACCACATCCCTATTAGCCGTTACAACGCCGACACCAAATCGTTGAATTGTTGCAGTCGAACTATCTAGAAACGCATCATACGATCGTACGATGTCGTCTGATGTTACATCACTGTGCTAACCTTCCAGTGAACGTTTGGCACTATTTCTTTTAAAATGTAGAGCAATGAACTTGAATTTGTTTTTTATTCTATTGCTAAGCGAACTAATCTACTTTCATTAGATCAATAAACGTTAGATAATAAACCAATATAGACATTAAAATCTTAGTATATTTATTTAATGGCAACTAATAAATAACATACAATTGTTATATTTTGTAATTTTATTTTTTTACTTGTCAATGTGGCAAAAGTACATATAAGACAAACTATTTATATGAAATACAAATATATGTTTATTTACAAAAAATCAACTGCCTAGTACCTATTGTTTCATTATATACCCTTTATTTTTTATCATTATCATTTGACAAGAATATCAACTATATCACTTCTAATGTACCTAATACCTATAATCCACTTGTATATTTCAGATTAATCATGAGTTACATTTAATTGGCTCAACTGTAGTGGACGGCAATGTTTAGTGCTATTCGGATAACCACTCGTGTTATTGTTATCTTTGGAGTTCGCGAAACTGCTATCATGATAACATTTTTAAAACAGAATAACAGACGAAATAATCGTTTATTGTTACAAAAATATAATTCCTCTATCTACATATATATACGAATCGTCTTTTTATCATAATTATTTTTGTTTTCTTACATACTCTGATTAAAAATTACTATTAATAAATTGTATACCTTTCGGTATCGATAATAAGAGTACATTATGTGATAAGAATATTTAATATTTATCATTCTACTAGCGACTTCTTTTTTTTAAGTCTATTTTTTGAAAAAATAAACATTTAAAAATATAATCAATAGTCAACAATAGTGCAAATACATTTTGTGCATCATCTGCAAATACATTTTGCCTACGTGAAATAATTTACCCAGATATAAAATCTGTATATAATAAGTAAAAGTTTATACAGTATACAGTATTTGTATGTAGGTAAAAAGATAGTTATCGTGTGGACCTACCATTAGTTTGGACTGCAGGCTTAACAATTGAGTATAGCGTGAGATCTGCCATTAGGTCATCTTCATAATATGTTTATAAACAGATCCTTATGTTTTTCTACCATTAAACGTTTTTGTTATATTATGCTTGCTTTTTACAATTTTTTAAGACTAACATAAACAAAGACATTTAAGAAAAAAATAAAAACCGACTTCAAAAAAAGCACTAAAAAGCAAAAAAATAACTGATTGGTAGTTTTCATAAAAAAAAGTTAATAAATAAACTTGCCCGAACCTACCTGGCCTGGGCCCGAATGTGCAACCGTACATGATAGCCACTACATAACCAAGGCAGTGAAAAGTTAAAAGACATGTATTATGTATTTTTTATTTATTTATATGGACCGTACCTATAAACATTAAGAAGGCCAAGCAACTTACTTTCATTTTTTTATCGTACTATTTTATTTTAATTTCTTTAGTGCAGACGAAATATTACTGTACTAAGCATTAGCAATATTGACTCAGGTGGATCAAAAGGTACATTTTCCTATCTCGCGCCGCCATATAAATAGATTTATTTTTCTAGTGAAGTGATTGAAAACGAATATAAATACAGGCAGGTAAAGTGATTTGTAGTCAATAATAAATACGAAAAGTCCAAATGTGTAATATACGGAAAACCGCAATATTTTGAAGGGATCATAGGTAGTACAGTACGTAGATGTTCTACCTACTGCAATAATAGTTTTTTTTTAGAAATTAGAAATTTATACTAATATTATAAAGCTGAAGAGTTTGTATGTTTGTTTGTTTGGTTGAACGCGCTTATCTCAGGAACTACTAAGCCGATTTGAAAAATTATTTTTGCATTAGATAGCCCGTTAACTGAGAAAGGCTATAGGCTATATATCATCCCGGAAAAATGTACGGTTCCCGTGGGATAGATTTGTTTTTGCCTAGGGACGAACCCGAAGCCAAGCGAGGATGAGTCGCTAGTATGGCATAAAAACTCGATTATAACATTTTGAAAATGTGATAAGAATGTGATTGTGCTTTTGTGCAAAATATCGTAAATCACCGAAAGATAGCTTTTATGATTTTGCTTTACTTTTAGCTCGACATAAACATCTACACCACCCAGTCAATCGCCTATCGCATGGTTTGTTAAAGTGGGGTCCACGGACCCTATCCGGGGGTCCGTAATATTTGTGCTAGGGGTCCACAGCAGCTCGATTAGTTCTTGACATTAATTAAAAAATTGTGGAGTAAACTAACTTATTGTTTCACCTTTACTCTCGCTGGTTATTGTTGAGCAGCACGAGGCGCGCAAGTACTGTAGTTTAGGTGCAGTCCCCCCGTGTATGTATAGTCCCGTATGTATTTTAAATACTACACAATTATATTTGATAATATTTAAGTGTGAGTAAATTACCAATAAAAGTGATTTTTAAAATATTTTTGTTTTTTCTCCCCTACAATATTCTTTGACAGGGAGTCCGTAGAATTTTATAAATTTTAACAGTGGTCCATGACTGCAATAAGTTTAAAAAACACTGGCCTATCGCAAATAAAAATATGTACAAAGAATGATGAATGGTTTCTACGCAGAATATTTTTGTTTGATGAGAGCTGAACTGCGGATATGTATGTATATATGTAATGTAAATGTAACAAAATATCAGAAAACTTTCTACTTATTCTCTATTAGTATGCAATTAAGCAGACAAACAGACAAAAATTCTAAAAATCGTCTTGAAAATAATAATTTTCCCTTTAGTATAAATGTTATAATAATTGATTTTACTAAGATTTTATTATAAATACCAATTTTCAATCAATGGGACCGAAGAGGAAACTAACATTATCCGTATTTGGGTTTATTTAGACTCATGTACGAACATGTGCAGTTGCACATGATGTTATTACCACTCAACATCTCTGCGGTTATCCTGTTTTATTGCTGTCATAGTTAATTTCATTTTAATACGTGGCTAACATTTTTTACTTATTTAATAGCTTCTATGTGTCACTTTGTATTATTATCCCACTGCAGCGAAGCCCAAAGGAGGGTTATGTGTTTGACCTGTAGGTATATACCTGTATTATGTATGTCTGACCCTATATTCCCTTGTAATTACTAAATGGCTTAATCGATTTTGATTCATATGTCGTTTGAATAGTCTCGATAACGCGAGTGTCATAGGATAAATAGATATATAATTAAAAATCAAAATGACGGGTTTTTTATTTTTGTAAAAAAATTTTGAAGTTATACTTCTTTTCGCACATTTGGAAAAAAATATGAGAGTAAAATTTTTACGATACGCGCGCACACCGACAGCCAAAAAGCGACATGATAAAGTTAGCTGTTAAAGACAAACAGAGAGTTTTGACATACGCGATGAAATCTTTAGCTATTTTTGTTCTGTTACGCCAAAGAAGTAGGTATAAGTTCTTACGTGCGTACATAAGTACACACACACTTTTTTTTTCATTTCTTAGAAGACCTTCTAAGAGATCGAGATCGGGGGCAAATATTTGAAAATAATTAATGTTAAGTTTTGTGTTTGAATTCGATACTTAGTATCTGATTTTAAGCATAACGTGTTAACAGCAGGTCTAACGTTACATGTAATCATGAGGTGTCATAAATCACAATGTGTGCAATATCATAATTTGAAATAAATATAATTAATAATGAAAAATATAATGTACAAATTAATATCTAAATATTTTTATGTGAATAAATATTAAATACATCATTTTACAACGTGTAAAAACTATAATATTTTCCTTCAACGTGACCGCCTAACGATCAATGTAAATACTTTTAAAATAATTATTATCTGTGATCTCATTTTTATAATCATGGCGCAAATATCACAATCTTCTGACTTACTCCTAAAATTATTATTTAAGATATTTTGATTTGCAAGAGAAAAGCACCCTTGTGCGACTTTTATATTAAAACTTAATCCTCATATTTTACCATTTATTTGAACTTTTATAACTAAACTTTGGTTACGAAAACAATTTAATGTTTAAATAACATGTCCATAATTTCTTAAAGTATTAATTATTATTATAAACCATGCTTTTAGCTAAAATTTTCAAGATGAGTCTTCAAAACATTAGAAAATAGTAATTACCTTAGATAAGTTTTTTACAACGAGTATACCTTCGAGTATAATATGAGTATCAGTAAAGACTAGCTACTTATTTTCCAAATGTTCATTATTCTTGAAATATGGCACATACAATAAACACTAACATGTAACACCTGTGACTCGGTTATATCATGATTTACATTGTACCTATATATTTTTTAAAGAGAATCTTAGAAAACTTTCAAAAATCTTCTATATCTAGTTTTATAACTATGATTAAAATTTAAAAATGTCCTGATTTATAACGGCCCTGTAAAAAGCATTAAATAATACATTTCTATTAGGTACTATTAATTTTTAAAGTAATGAATTCATTTTAAACTATTTTCTTAACTTAACTGTCCCCTGTGCGAAAAGTTCAAAGATCTGCAATCTAGAATGTTCAAATTCTTGCATCTAATTAAAGCTACCATATAATTGCAGTACTACAGATTTTATTAACATGAGCCATAATCATAACTAACATTCATGTATTTAATATTTAAAGGCACATACAAATCCGTATCGCTATTGAAAATATAAAATACTAAGTAAAACTTATCGTACTCGTACTTACGAGTAGTTTCACTTTCTTAAACATATTAAATAAACTTACACATAATAAGTACATAGTAAGTCTATTTTTATGATTCTCATAGTTATTTAATCTCTAAAGATAGATAGATTTTAAATACCAATCTCGACGTGCGCCGCGCCGCGTTGAAAAAATAAAAACGATGATTGGAAGTATTACCATAGTTCCGCGGTATTTAAAAAAATTACTACAAAAACTAAGAAAGCAACACTATCTCTGAACAATAAAGGTTTTTCTTGTTATAAAAATAGTCTCACATTATCTGTGTTTATAAAACCAATAAGTTAATTTACACTAATTTGTTTCAATTAGCTATATTCGATAAATGCATGTACGTCATTAACATATTATCTCTAAAACTTACCTATTTACCTTTACACTCAGCTATTAAAGTGTTGTTTATTACCATAAAGTGTCAGAAGTCGATGTTAATGCACGTTAATGATTTATCTTTAATGTACCGTTTTATAAAATTCTCATTTCAACTCTACAATATTTCTAAGAATCAATCATAAAGATAATCTACAATGTAACTATAAAGTACAAGCCATTTTACCCAGCTTTGTCTATATATGTAATAATAACCCTTCATATTTACTACGGAGCAGGTAATTTTAACCCTTTTATGTGATTTTTAATTTATTTCTTATAATATGAAGACTTCACATCGAGACATCATATACCTAATAAGACCTCGAGGTGATTTCAAGACCCAGAGAACGAAATCCCCATATAAAATTCGTAGAATTGTTGTAAATAAAACTGTCTTTTCGGATTTTTTCGCAGATTTATTTTGATTTTTGGTTCCCGACATTTAAAATGCTTTACAACAATCATGGTCACGGGAAAGACTAAATCTAATTTAAAATGTCAAATATTCACGTAAATCTAAAGAAATATTATTTGTAGAATTGGTTCAATATTTCCAGAGATACAAAGAAACAATTTTGTTAAAACCACTTTGTTACTGTAAAAAATGTAAAATATATGTAATCAACTTTCTTCTATTAGGTACATTGGATGAAAACCATGTAACTGGCACTCTTATGTAATTGGTAAATTTATTGATTGATTCATTGTTTTTAAACCCTTACAAATGCGTCAATTGATTCCTTCTTACGTCAACTCTGGGAATTTTCTTATAGTAAACACTAAACACAATTTACCGTCGAACTTCATACATACCTATATGCAAATAAAACACACGACTTGGAAATTATTACAATTTAGTCAACTCGTTAAAAGTAAACGTCATAAAGATTATGAAAATAAATAGTAGTAATTTATAGAAGTACCTAATTCTCATACTCAATATTGACATACATAATTATATATTCATATATTAACGATTATATAGAAATAAATAAAATATATTATCATAGTTTTATAGTATAAGGTTTTAGAATTTTGTTTCATTTTTTAAAGAAAAGTGTATTCAATCCTTTTTAACGTCCCACTGCTGGGCACGGGCCTCCCATCAGTACGAGGGGAATCAGGCCATAGTCCACCACGTTGGCCAAGTGCAGATTGGCGGACTTCACGTCTTTCGAAAACTTGCTAGTTTTTCTCAGACATGCAGGTTTCCTCACGATGTTTTCCTTCGCCGTAAAGCAAGTGGTAATCATGTTAGACATGATTCGCACATGAAAATATCAAAGGTGCGAGACCCGGGATTTGAACTCGCTTCACTCGGTTTCCCAAGCGAGCGCGTTACTAGGCTACCACTGTCTCAAACAAATCAAATAACAAATCCTTTAAACAAATAATAATCTTAATTCCCATCTTTACTTTTAAATACTGTCGTGGGTGTTTAACAAATAGCATGATTACCAAAACGATTTCTTCCCGTTACCTATCGTCTACGCTATCTATTCCCACCTTCCTAATTCTTAGATTAATTTCCTGATACTTCAGGTAAATGAGTGTCTTCAGCAATCAAAAATGTAACCTTTGGAGCCTCTTGTCAACAGTGTCCTTGAGAGGTTAAGTCATCATTACCGAAAGTGTTGTTTTAAACTTCATATCAATGTTTATATAGTTTATTCAAAGATTTAATTTAGTTGATAAATGATAGGTAACTCATAACTTTGTTTTTGGTACATGATTTTTATTTTTTTCTGAAGCTGCTATTATAATAATATTTTTATTATTTTGGTTGATAGCATCAAAACTGAAAAGCTGGAGTTTTCATTGATATTTGGGTGAATATTTCATTTCGTGCATATTTAGACATTTTGAAAAAAAAAAAAAAAAAAATTAGGCCTGATGGTGTTCTTTATCATGTTTTTGTAAAATATATAATTAAAATAAGCTAAATATGACGGAGGGACAGTGATGTGACGTTTAGTATTGAACATATTGGCTTTTGTTTTTTTTTCTCACAAACGGTAATGAGATTTACACGTACGGTAATTGATATCTAACTATGGTAAATAGATTCCCTAAAATGGTGATTAGATATAAAATAAAATGTGTATCATTAAAATACTTCAATCAGCCTTTTATTCATTAACAATATAGGAACTGTGATTTGTAATTAATAACAAAACGTAAACATATTTATTAAAAATAATCAACACAATAATTATAATATAATCAATCATATAAAAGAAGTTAACGTGGTAACATCAAGTCTTCTCAATTTTCATTTTAACAACAAACGATTATCAATGTATAGTTTTCATGTACCAGTACAATATGTGTGAAACATATTATAGTTTAAATATCACATAACAACGTAAAAAAATATAATAGTACGCTAAGACAAATAGAAGATCACTGTAATACAAATCAGCTCGACTTTAGAAACATTTGTCATACTTTCAAAGCAGACCTTCTTCTTCTTAATTAAAAAAACGAAAATACAAAAACAACCTTTGATATATGTAAGTAAAGTAAACTTCTTAAAATCTTATTAATAACATTATTATTATATAAAAGTATACTACTTATTTAACGTTTATAATATTTTAATCACGTCACGTTTACAATTAAATCACTATCATCGTTACGTTTTCAACCAACAATTACTTTTTAAAGTATTGTCTCTTTGGAAAAATGTCTGAGTCGGAGTCGCTATCCGAACTGCTATTGAAGAACCTCTTAAGCAAAGCTTTTGTTGGCCTCTTGATTATAAAGTTATCTTCAAATTTTGCAGTACTACCTATGTACGATTTATCTGATTCTAGACATCTTTGTGATACTTGTGACAGGTTGGTCGGCAGTGCTCCAAAACTATCATCTTCAGAACAATTTTCTACTATCATCCGTAAACCACTGGATCCTGGTATCGATGGATGAGATTCTTTAAGATGGTTTCGTTCAAGCTCTTGTGAAATATTTTGTCGTGTGTTCAACGTATTGCGGTTAGTTCGATCAAAGTCTTCAAAATAATCTGAGAAACTAGTAGCAGCATTTGAAATGTTATAATCTCTTACCATTTCATTTATATCAATATTGGGATGTAAATGAAGTTTATTATCCGGCATAATATCAGATAACCTAGTCACATTAGAATTACTTGTTTGGGGTGAATTTAACAAAATATTGGAATGTATAATCACTTTTGGTATTTTACTATGTCGGGTGTCGATGTTGTCATTTTCTTTGTTTTCATAATTTCGATTTACATATTTTAATTTACCAACAAACTTTGTGTGCGTACAATTTTCATCAATACAAATAAAACAACTTGCTTCTCTAAAAATTAATTCTTCATTTTCTTTACGCCATATAACTTGATGCACATTTAAGGTACCCTTCAATGGTAGCAATTCTAATTTTGGAATAAGCAAATCTTTTTCATATATGTATTTGGTAATCATTTATCACTTCTACTATAATATTCTGCGTATTTTTTGTAACAATCTCAACAAAGGAATCTATGTTATTAATATCTTTACCTTGAGCGACCGCTGCATCAGCTGTACGTTTAAGAGTACCTCCAACACCATCAGCTGCACCTTTCCCATGTCCAGACTCTGAATAATTCCACGTTAACAATTTCAAGCCATTGAGGTACCAGTATAACTGAGTAATTATGAAAAACATGGTTTTGTTTCTATATTGGCTGCTAGGTGAATCAGACAAAAAATGAAGTGTGGTGATCTTATTACTTAAAGTTTGCACATATTCTAGTAACGGAATTAAATGCGCCCATACAGCTGCGGCATCATGCCGTAAATTTTCACTAACAGTACTTAGAGATTTAGCGGTACATTTTCCTTCTTCGACATAATAAATTACTGCTGTATGGAGAGTTAGTTCACCTCTACTTCCACCAAAATGAAATGATTGAACTTCAGAGGCGTACTTGAAGGCGTAATTTTCGCTAAAGTCTACATGGATAATTGCCTCGTGTTCTTTTAAATTATTTTTAAGATTATGTACAGCAGAAAATTGCCACCTACGTAAGCCTTCGTGTTTTAGAAATTCAGATAGGTTTTTTTCTAATTCTTCAATAGCATCTTTTGGAAACAAACTCACTTCAATTTTCTCTATAACCTTCTTCTCTTTCTCGATGCCTTTAGATATATATGTGGTTTTCTTACTCTCCCATTTTCTAATCTTTAATAATTCATCATTATTAAACTCTAAATAATTTAAAATTTTGTTTTGATATTCTTCACACCGTTTGATTAAGCATGCAGTTTGAGGACAACACAGACTTTTAATAACATCATTAGGAGTTTTCTCTAATAAAATTCTTCGTTTATTCAATGCTTGAACCAAAAACTCCATATTTGCATGAGTTTTACATGCACATGTATCTCTTTTATTAACGTGAGGAATAAGGACCCAAAAAGGCCTTTGTTTGCAAAAAAATGAATAACTAACTTTACAATATTGTTGTTCGAAAATTTTGTGAAGATTTTTGAGGGAATCTAATAGATATCTCTTTTGTTTTTGAATCTTGGCTCTTATTATTACTTCTTTTTTCCCCGACGTTACCATTGATACATCATCACGTTCATAGAATTTCTCAATATTCTGTTTGACAACATCATAATGCTGATCAGATTCCACTGATACTTTATTTTTACTTCGGACGCTAAAATGTTTAATCTCAGTCAACATATTACACTGTTTTATTACTGATTTATCACCAAGAACTACGTCAGTAAAATCTTTTTTGCCCTTTTTTGATTGTCCTTTGTAATTAGATTCCAGTGTCTTTTTTATAGCTTCACAAAATAATATTTTCTTCTTAGCTTCTGGTAGTTTCGATTTGTCTTTTAATAGAACCTCATTGATTTTTGAATTAGGACTTAGCATTCGTTTCTTTAATCTTATAATATGTTTTTTATAACATTCAACCTTTTTTTTCAGAGTATTTATTTTATTTTTAAATGCCTTATTATTTTTTAATATTATGTATCTTAATCTTCTAATCTTCTTCTTTAATTCTATCATTGTAGATGTTTCTTGAGATTGAGTTGTCGAGGGTTGTGGATCTGCTTTTATGTGTTGATGCTCTGACCGATTGAATGCTTCTTCAGAATCTGCTTCAGCACCATCTTCCCTAAGTGGATCTTCATTATCACTGCAACTCGGCGTGTTGGCGTTCATTAGTTCGATGCCACGTTGGCGTAAAAGTTTTCTTTGGTAAAATTTATTAAAGTTTTCTCTCCATTTTTTTCTTTGGAGTCTTTTGGCTCTTGGAGTCATATCACCTATTGACAGAATTTTCTTCTGTTCTTTTCGTCTAATATATCTTTGATGTTCTTTCTCTTTTTCTAGAGCGTATAAGACAGGGTTTGATTTAATATGTTCATATCTTTTTCTGCGTGCTATTTTAGCCTTTTCTCTTACTTCTTCTTTGGTTTTTCTGTTCCGGGGCATCGTAGTCTAAAAATAATAAAAATATGATCAAATACACCTTAAAATACAATAAAACAAGCAAACGGACAAAAATGAAAGCTTACTAATTTGGTTTTCTAAGCGTCCCTAATCAATATTAATTATAAGTATAATTATTTTATATACTTTCGTCTAGTTAAAGTTTCATCAAATCTTAATGTTAATATAAACTCATTACCGTTAGTTTCTTCTAATTACCATTCGACTCAAAAACGAACGGTAACCACTGGTAATTAGAAGTTTGGTAATTAGATTATCAATATATTTGGTTAAATATCGTTATTTTAAACAGACATGTATTTATAAAATTTACTGTTTAAAAGATAAACTATTATCGGTTAAATCTAGCTAAGATTAAATAAAAAATAAAAATTACATACTACCTTTTATAACTCCAACGGTATGTAGAAATATTCCGAACCACACCAACTTTTTAACCGGGGAAATTAATTTCACGGTGCCAGTAACGGTCTTTTATACGTGTATTCGGCTCTATGGCAGAGCATCGACTGGTGCCGAATGTTTTGCGCGACGGAAGGTACATGGTGATGGAAAAATAACAAAATATCGACAAAACCACTTCATAGAATGGTAATTATGGGTAAGTGTAAGGACATTTTTTAAAGTAGTAAAAAACAACTTAAATTTGTTCTTTCGCTAATAATAAAAAAACAAAATATAGATAATGTATCCTATTACCATAAAAATATATAAAAAACTTATTCTTCAAGCACAGTTTTATGTAAAAAATTCCGAATTAGTGAAATCTGGTGAAAGGGACATTAGTGGTAATTAGATTTTAAGGCTTTGTTATTATTTTTTAGACATATCTAATAATAATATACATATTTAACGAATTGCGTCTATTAGAATCCCAAGCTTACGATACATAATTAGCGTCAACTTCAAAATCTTCCTACGTTTTATATGTTCTTTATGGTCCGATGTGTGATATGCACGAAATGAAATATTCACCCATTTATATTCATAGCGGGAAGCTATATAAAACCGTTTAATATTAACACTAGACTTGAAAGATGGATATACATTTTTCATCAGACCGAGTGTTAGCAACGCGTAGTTTGATAGAGCTAGCTTATTATTATGCAAGTGTATGTTTTTGTTCTCGAATGTTCAAGTTCTTTCTTTACGCACAGACGCAGCTAAGAATCAATATTATTTTTTATATAAAGATAAATTATCAACTGAATTAAAACCTTATAAAGGTTAACAATATAAAAATAGCTTTTTGAGCATTATAAGTAGGTACGTTTCATTTAATTAAAAAAACACGTTAATCTTAGAGGTACTTATTAATTTATGATCTTTGTTCACTAAACTTAAAAATAATAAATTAAAAGTCGGTTAAGAGTGAGCCAATTAAGGTAATTTGGGTTTAGAGGTTTTTTATTACTGTTATTGTTCATTTTTTCAAACCTTTGACGCTTGTAAGAGCGTTTGATGAATACGTAATTGCTTACGTATGTACGTATTACCATTTTTGTAATTTAAAACAAAAAAATATACTTTATATTTTTTATTATTTGTTAGCAACTATGATTTTATGTAAGTACTTACATAACAGAGGTACGTGTAATCTTATATTAGTTATGTTTTTGCTAATCTATACTATAATATTATAAAGAGGTAAAGTTTGTGAGTTTGTGAGGTTGTAGGGGGTAGTCTCTAGATCTACTGAACTGATTTAGATGAAATTTGGTAAGAAGATAGTTTGAGACCCTAAGAAGGACATTGGATACTTTTTATCCTGGAAATCATCCCTTAAGGGGGTGACAATGGGGAAGAAAGTTTATATGAGGAATCAACCTAGAGACGAGCCCGAGCGAAGCGAGGATGAGCCGCTAGTGCTTTATAAAGTAAAACGTAAAACTCTTCTTGCCAAAAGTCATAACAAGTTATTGAAAATACCTATTTTGTTAAGGAATACATTTTTATATTGTTTTTCATATACGGTAATGATTACCATAATCGATATTTTGCAAAGGTTAAGCTTCTTTCTAAAATAGCACGATGTTTAGGAAATTAAAGGTCGGCCACTTTGTTGCTTTATCATATTAAATTTCCCGATTAGGATTCCGGATATCCGATATCCCTAAATAAAATGTAAATTTTTTTTTTGCTTACTGTCTCAGGTTTGATTATGCTCCAAAAAACAGACATATTTTCGGCATTTTCACAAGTTAAATAAATTACCTTGCCGTGCTAGTATGTTAGTTTGGGTTAAATCTTGAACCATTTGATGTTCTATTGGACTCGGTATACTTGCATATCTGCGGTGAATATGCAATGAGCTAATCTGATGATAGAGTCGGAAGATGGCCATAGGAACTCCTAAACAAACAAGATAAACCCATCGAGTTTGGACTGATTTATTTTGTTTTGGCAAACACCTTGGTGCTGGATGATTTCTAAGGTCTGATGATAGAGCTAGAAGGTTACCATGAGAATTTTGTAATAAAATTTCATCATAAAAACTTTTTAAAAAAAAATAAAAACCGACTTCCAGGCACAGAAAAGTAAAAAATAACCTAACGGGGGTTTTCATTTAGAATAGATACCTAATCAGATATTTTCGAAGTCGGTGTGCCTTAATTTGTATTGGCTGGCACCGACTTCGAAAATATCTGATTAGGTATCTATTCTAAATGAAAACCCCCGTTAGGTTATTTTTTACTTTTCTGTGCCTGGAAGTCGGTTTTTATTTTTTTTTTAAAGTTTTTATTTTTCCATTTTTGGTGTAGACGTAATAAGCAGGTAAATTGTAAGAAAAAAGATTTTTAAAAACATATTCGATTAAGCCATTTATTCAGACCCCTAATGACAGTCACAACCCATCTAGGTGTAAAGTTCCCATCAATACAAATTAATCAAGCCCACACACCAGGTAATTGCTGTAAATCGTTGAGGAGTTTTCTCGACTATCTGTCGGCTCCATTATCAGATCGACTCCAGACCTTCATTAAATAGTAGTGCTTTAAAATACTTAATGAAAAAAATTAACAAGCGCACTAGTCGCCACTACGATTTTTGAAGGTTCCCCTCGATTTCTCTGGGATGCCATCATCAGATCCTGGTCTCCTTATTATAGTACCACTCTTGAAATATCACCTTTCAAACAAAAAAAGAATCATTAAAATCGGTTCACGAATTACGAAGCAATCCGCGAACACACATAAAATTACGTCCACGTAAACAAAAAAATTCATAATTTTTTTTCCATAAAATGAAAACTACTCGGCCAAACTATGTTAAATTTTTATGGGACCACATGGCAACTAAACCGCATCAAACAAAAAAAGAATCACGCAAATCGGATTATAAATCTCAGAGTAATCGATGTACATACATAAAAAAAAATACCAATCGAATTGATAACCTCCTCCTTTTGGAAGTCGGTTAAAAATCAGTTCATTTTCAGACCAAATACAGCTACGACATGGCCGAGCGAGGAATATCGCCTTTCGAGCTCTGCTGGGCTTCCACTATGCATAAACTGCAAGACAGCACAGTAGAGCAAGCCATTATGTATTAGGACTATAAGCTTTTCACCGTTGGGCAAGCCTATATTGCCCTTAGTCGAATAAAATCTTTAGAAGGACTCCTCATTGAAGAATTAGATAGTTCGAAATTAACAGGAAAAATACCTTGCAATAATAAAAAATAAATAAAAATATATTCACCATTATGGATCGTGCCTATATATGTATGTATATAAATAGTTTTATGCAGTATTTCGATTGATCTATTTTATTAATATATTCATCTATATAAATAGCATCAGCAACAACAACCTTTGCATAAAATTATTATCTTACTTTTAGTACAACTGATTTTTTTAATAAAAGCTTGTTTTTAGAAAAGTTGTTTTTTATTCATATTTTTATTATATTTGTTTATGATGAATAATATTCATAAAAATATGAAGGCTATTTATTTTACACGTGTAAAATTCATAGAACACGTTACGAAGAATTAATTCTTAAATAAAATGTCTGCAGATAAATATACGTTGTTAATAAATTTATTTGAATTGCACGTCGCATTTGAATATGTAAACGTTGACCTAGCTTTATTGTTCGTATTGAATTATATGAAAACTAGCCGTACCCATGACTTTTTCTACCGCGACCATCATTGGCAACTTACAAGTATGTATGTGTATCTGTATACAAATTGTAATCAGATCTGTATTGTATTGTATTCAGCCCTTCTAACATCCCACTGCTGGGCACTGGCCTCCCTTCAATATGAGGGGGATCAGGCCATAGTCCACCACGCTGGCATAGTGCGGATTGGCGAACTTCTCAGAGGTGTGAGACCCGGGATTTGAATTTTGAACCTGCTTCACTCGATTTCCCAAGCAAGCTCGTTACTACTGGGCTACTCTGCCTGTATTCAGATCTGTTATAAATAATCTACACCAAAATCATAAATGCGAAAGTAACTCTGTCTGTCTCTCTGTTACTTTTCACGTTTAATCCGCTGAACCGATTTAGATAATATTTGGCATGGAGATAGTTGGAGACCCTGGAAAGGACATAGGATAGTTTTTATCCCAGAAATCATCCCTTAAGGGGGTGAAAAGGGCGATGAAAGTTTCTATGGGGAATCATTTCTCAAGTAAGGGATATATATTTATTTTATTTTTAAAGAAGGTACTTACTTTTCTCTACCTATGTATGTACATATATATAGTTTATTCTATACTAACCGTGAAAACGTACCTAGGGACTAACGCGAACGAAGCAAACGTAAGTCGTTATTTATTTATAAATTAAGTTAAATAATTATAATTATTTAACATGTGGTTAAAGGACGTATTGCTGAACTAATGTACTTGAGTTGATATAAAAACTTTTTAAATATACAAATAAACGAATATATCTATCAAGTTTAATTAATAATAATATTAAATAAATATTTTCTATATAAGACTAAATATGCGAGTTATATTTACCGTAGAGCGAAGTCCGGCATTCATAATTCCTAGAATTAACATAACAAAGCAATTGAGGTGAAAAGGTCCGGATTAGCTTAGAATAGATTAAAGAAAACTAACTTTACCCTCGATCGATTGTAAATTAGTTTGTAAATTTCGGACTACTATTGTAAAGTTTGTATGTGGATGGTTGTTACAGTTTGACAAAACCGGCTGGCTATACAGATTTGGATGAAATTTAGTTCACTGATAAACTATGAAGAACCAGAGTAACTCATGAACTACTGTTAGACAACTAGGGGGGATGACGAAATATTTCACACATAAATAATTTCTACTAATACCTTATTTAATTGAACCTCACTAACAAACACAAGATTTACTATTTATAATCTTTTTACATAATAGTGCATAGCTACGTGTTAATACACGATTATAAAATGCAACGTGACTTTTCCCCAGCTGCTATCTTTATGATTCAAATGTATATAAGATATGATACTAACTGATATCAAAAAATCTAAATGATTATTTATTATTTTGCCTTTTTCAAGGCACAGTCTAATATATGAGTTGATAGAAAAAAAATGACAGCGCCTCTATGTCCATATCCTTAATTATGTACCAACCATATAATTTTAATAGCGAAAAAAGATATAAAATTTTATTGCCACCCCAAATATTTAAAATCATAAAAATAATATAAAATAAAATACTAACAATGATGAGAAAACTAATTAAAATTATATTTTAATATTTTATCAGTATTTCAGTAAAATATATGTTTCTATTTTTAAAGAATAAGAAGAGTTGTATTAAAAATCTTATATGCATAGATAATGAAATGTACCCGTATCAAGCAAACTTCACATTTATGTAAATGTCTTGTTTTTTTTTTTTTGTAATACCTTAATTTATAATTCCTCTTTTACATTTTGGATTCATAATACAACAAAAAGTAAAAACACTTAAATATAATAAATATATAACACAATTTTATTATATTATATTGTTCCTATGAGTATTATAAATATACTTATTTATTATTTACCGACTCCGGAAATCCTAATCGATTATAATTAAAAAATTTATTGTCTCCATTCTCTATCAAAAGATATAAAAAACTTAACTAATAATAGGCTACGAGAAAAAAAATACAATTTGTGAAAAGTACAATTGATATGACCGTGAATTACCTAGTGAATTGGAATGTCACTGAGCATCACCTGACATGCAGTTACATCATTCTATATAACACAATTGCTTAATAAAAGTTTTTATCTTAATTGAAAATGGTTTATCACCTCGAGGACCGCGAGCACACCGGTGTGCTAGATAACAATTGAATTCTCGGAAATTCGCACGGATTTCTTAGAATTTGTCCGGGAGGGATTATATGTTATTTGTAGATTAGGTTGATAATTTATAACGTTTTTTATGTATATTTGCGCATCACACCATTTTGTTATGTTTGTATACATTCATATTCGAGTAAGAAGTTTTCACATTACATATTCAAATTTACATTTGAATACTTTACTTAGTTTTTATATAAGAATGTTTTTAGTAGTTTTAATATGGAACAAAAAATTATTAAGTATATACCTACTATATGTACTTTAGCATAGTTAATGTAATTTTTTTTTGTAGATTAACTTACGAACTTACTTATTGTTCTCAACATACCCTAAAATTTTAGGGTGAACTACAATTTTAAACGGTATCTTTACTGTATTACATATTTATAGCCGAATATTATCTATAAATTTTTCCATAAAATATGCTTAATTATTTGAAATAATGAGATAAATTATACATTCCTTTATAAGGCACTTCCAAGTGCATATCGTTAATGTGAATTAATTGCTATACTTAATTAACGCAACATAGCGTTCTTGTTGTCATTCCACACAATATGCTACTAACTTGTATGGAAACTGGCTTAGGTACTTATTTTATATAACTTATTATATATCATATTATGGACGTTTGATATAAATATGATTTTTAATAATAAAACTCACTCAGGATAGTAATGTTACTGCCGCGGACATGCGTGAGGAACGAAGTGCAATTTTTACATGATGGTCTTAAAACCATCTGTGTCTTTATACTACCTATATGTCTTCCTACAAACATCTTTTCTTTTAGTATCAGGAAATGCATTTACACGTACGACATCCGTCCATGCAGGTGATTATGTGGGACTCACCGGTTAGAAAAGGCAGTACTACCCACTAAAACCCAACAGAACCTCCCCAGTCTTAATGGGGCGTCGCAGGACCGCTTACACACTCAACCACGACATCCCGACACAACGGCAGGCCTGCTGAAGCAGACCATACAGCAAGGTTGATCCCCTAGCCTATTCTGCTATCAAAGAAGTACCTGGAGCAACCCGCATGGCACACCGCCCACCTGGATGGGCCGCCTTCCAGTACGTTACTTGGCTTCGCGCCCGGCTGGATTTCCGGTCGCTAATGAGGTCCCCCCACGACAAAGTGAACTAACGTTGGGGGATTCTACGAACATCTAACCTAACAATATTCTGCGTTCTGTATTGTACTATACACGCAGATTACTATCAGAACGAAAACTGTAACTGATCACAGGCTGCACGTATAAAACGATTGCAAAAAGGCTCAATTAGAGTGACTTTCACCTCTGTATAAACTGCACGAAAAGTCTAATGCCTATTATAATTAAGTTTTTTATATGTTCCTGTTAAAACTTGGGACTAAGAAATCCATTACTTTAAATGTGAAAATTAATATGAAAATAGATCATATAGATACAAAAACATTGATAAAATACGTAACTAATAACTCATAAGTGATTGGATAATAACGACGTTCCTACAACTGATAACTTCTTATATGTATAAAGTACGTCCTGGCTGATTCATCAACGCCCACTCCAAACTTTGACAGAAGTAGTTTCGATAGCCTACTACTTTACTAGCCTTTATTAGGATAAGTGACTGTTAAAAAGGACTTTTAGAAATTCAATCCCGTATGGGTAGAAAAAGTGTGGCAGCAAACTGCAATATGCATATATGAAACAACCTTTTTCGCGCATCAAACTAATATTAACAGCCCAAGGAAACCGAGCATGCCGCAGTATATTTTATATTAAAAGAGTGTTCTATGTAAACTCCTCTCACGCGCTGTTCGCATTATTCAAGAGCAATTAAATCATTCAAATGCAATTCAAGTGTTTCTACGTCATAATCATGTGATATTATACGTTTTATGAATTTTAAATTACGGTTTATGTTTAAGTGTGAAGTTAAAATTCGTTACATCTATCACAGGGGGTGTAACTCAGTGGTAGAGTGTCTGCTTCGCATGCTGAAAGTCCTGGGTTCAAATCCCAGCTCCTCCAACTATACTTTTTTTAATTACATATATTCAAAGTAATGTACTAAATTCAGTATTATAATTTCTTATTTTTCTGTTCTATTACTCAAATTGTATATACATTTTTTTTTTATTAAATAATGAAATTACACTACTTTTTACTTTTTCCTTTGTTTAAGTCAAAATGCCAGTAAAGTAAATCTTAATGATGCTTTTGCAAACTTTTATATTCTACACTTACTAACAATGAACATTAATTAATTCAATTAAATAAAGATTTTTCTAGACATTTCGCTGAGAGCGAACACAATCAATAAAATAACTTGTTTGAAATCAACAGCGCCATCTATGATTTGATTAATTTAAATGGTAGAGTCCTCTAATATCTCTACGTACAACGCCATCTAGTAACAATATGATACACTTTAATGTAGAGCTGAGCTCATAACTTCAACACTTTTTATATTTTTATTTTTATTAAAATAAATATGTAGTTAGAATACAGTAAACGCTTAAAATACGAAGTATAATAAATGTATTAAATATTATACCCTAAAAGTAGAGATAAAAACTATTTATAGATTTTGTTATCCTTTATATTGTCAATGTTTTCATGAATCATTACTAAATTAAAAGTGACTAGCATGGATTTGAATAATTATCTATACATTAAATATTTTTTGGAAAATCTTATGGAAATAGACATTATTATCGATACAGAGGCCGAATCTATAGTTTTTAGAATTTTTGTCTGCCTGTCATAAGAAAACCACTGGACAGATTTTGATGAAAGATATGATGATAGCTGGTTATCCGGTTTACAGCGGGAAAATATCTCAACTCTGAGAAATCTATACTAAACGTTAAAACGGAAGTAGGGACGAATCCGAGCCGAGCGAGGGTGAGTCGCTAGTTTATTTATAATTTTTGCGTTTCTCTCACAGCTTTTAAGTTTCTTTCCGGCTCTTCGTAATAGCTTCCTCGTGGGGCTACAATACTGAAATACTTGCTTGTATAAGTCAATTTGAGTAAAGTATGTTTTGAGTTTTAGTTTAAGTACTAAAGTCCTTAAAAGGCATCTTGGCCAATATTTTTAGAAACACAATTGACTTTAAAGTATACCACTAAAAATACTTATTTTAAGGAAAATAACTGAGAAGAAAGGTGAAATAATGCAAACGCTTTTGCTTTATTTTGTCTTAACAATATATTTAATAAAGAAAATAATAATGACCATATTGAGTGTATTTTCACTTACCATTGAAAGTAATAATCAAATTCGACTTTTGAGTTTTATCACATTGCAATGCAAACGTACAAAAGTAGAGCAAGGCAAGTTGTAGAGACGAACGCTGAAATTTTAACAAGGTGTAGCTTTTTTCTTACTTAACTTTAAAAAAGGATCAGAATTGAAAACATAGAAATAAGAAACAATATAGTAAAACGGCATTTTGGTTTAATATTTTAATGAAAATTCAACTAAACGTATAAATCTTATTTATACTTACAATAAACAAGTACATGGGTTATTTACATACATGGCGAGGACATTGCATACGTCGCACTCGCAAGATTCATCCAAAATTGCACTAACAAAAATATGGGACACCATCGCGAGGGCATCCTTGGCAATCGACTCATGTTTGCTACAATGTAAAGGGTACAAGCAAAGAGAAAGTAATAAATAATGTCTTTACGAATATATAATAAGAAAAAATCAATTTAAAATATAGAAGTTATAATATTTTTATTAAGATCAAAGTATGCAGTGACTTTTAACTATGTTCATTTTTGGACAATCCTCTTTTACCGGTATGTCATGCACATTCCCAGTTCTTTTCGCTTTGGGCATAAATAAAAACGTATTTTTAGCGACATCCGTTGAGTATTTGTTAAAGCCAGTGGTTGAAAATGCAATTACCATAGATAGACATACATTTGTTACCAGTACAAAAAAAAAAAACAAAAATTATGACATTCTGTGTTCTCTGCCTGTACCCTTCATATATTTTAAATAAAATAACAATCAATTATATATTTAATACCCGTGATAACACAATGTCATTATTACGTAAATCTTGTTTCAAATATCTAAGAACAGGTACCAGAATTACCAATTAATTAATTATTATATATGCGTTTGTACACAAAAGTGCTATAACAATAGAGTTACTGAATTAACAGATTATAATAGATTCTTATTATCAAAATCTGTAACAATGGAATACGCAACCCTGAAACAATTACATTACAAATATATTCCTAATATTTGAATAAAGTAAAAAAAATATCACGTCCATCTTGATTCAGACACAATACAAAATACAGAATCATTTATCAAGGTAGTAGCGCGCGGTCTGGAATATTCAAGGTGGGCGGTATATTGATTAAATAAATTAATTTTACATTTTTATATAATTCAACAGCATTGTATGCATTTGTTTAAATGCGTACTTAAGTCAGTAAACTGTACTAATTTGTATAAATTATTTTTTTTTTAATCTGCGAAATTAATGGGCAAAAATATTATATTTTAAAAAGAGTTATATTAAAAAAATCTTAACGAAATCGTCAAATTTTTATTTTGACAATTTAAGAGTTATATCTAGATACTACTTATGTATCAAACATCAGTCGATTGATCATTATATTATAACGAGTAAACATTGTATAAATGCAGTCTTACGCCGTGGCCACGGTTGTTTCGGCTGAGTACACGCAAACTACAAACGATCGTTTATTCCTTATAAAACTGTTCAAAAACGTTTTTTTAATTATTTGATTTTTATCAACGTATGGGTATTTGTTTATTGAATAATTTTATTATTATTCATATATCGTAGTTAGTATAATACTTTTTTAGATTTACGCGAATATTTAACATTTCAAATAAGACTATCTTTTCGTATGTCTTCGCGGATTTATTTTGATTTTTGGTTCCCGACGAAAGATTGTTTTGTTTAAAATATCGTTTAATACATCGATAAATAAATGAACGTTTACCGTTTGTGTATATTCACCCTTTAAGCTTATCCTAGCGAGACCGCTCTATTACTACTCTACTGCTACACAATATGCTAATAAACTTCTAAGCTGAAAAACTGTTGGCTTGCAATAATTGAAGAAATATTCTTTTTGAAGTTATACTTCTTTTGGCACGTTTGGAAAAAAATATGTGAGTAAAATTTTTACGATGCGCGCGCACACCGACAGCCAAAAACGACATGATGAAGTTAGCTGAAAGTGGCATAATGAAGTTAGCTGCATTCCTTTTGCAAACAGAGAGTTGTGACATACGGTATGAAATCTTTAGCTATTTTTGTTCTGTTACGCCAAAGTAGTATAACTTCTTACGTGCGTACATAAGTACATACACACGTTTTTTTTTAATCATTTTCAGGCCCAAAGAAACAGAAGGCAATGAGCCAACAAGGATTAATTTATGTTTATTTTACGTTTAGGACAATAATCAGAACTATAATACGAAATACATAATTGCTGATTTTTGGTTTAATTATTTGACTTTAATCCCGAACTTTATAATGAAATCGATACATTATTTATAAATTATATTAAGAATTGTGTACAATGTACATAATATTCATGATGTGCAATAAAGCTCACATAATAAGCACATTGATTTTGCCATTGATTAAAATTAATTACAGACAGTACCTATAAAAATGATTTTCCTTTAAATATATTATTACAAAAAATATTAGTAAAAAGTGCTTTTGCTGAACTGTTATTTTGTGAGTTCATGAAAAAATAACTATTCCTTAAGTATCTCTAATATATTAATACCATAGATTTTAGTGTTTTTATCAGAAAATAAATTATTATAGATACTGTCTAAGCGGAGTAGAAAGGTCTTAACTACTAATTGCATAAAAAATCAATATATGATTACATTTTTTATCAAAGAATTTATCCTTTAATCATAATACTGTAATGGTGAACTAATATTTACCAAACTCATTCATAACCTGCTTACTTTGCGTTAATATATTGCACATATATTTAAAATAATTTAAGGTTTTATTATTTTATGCAATAAATATTATTTATGTTTAAAATAACAAATAAAACGAGTACTTATGTATTCTTCAATTTTGCAAAAGCCAACAACATTATACAAACTACGAATAAAATGACACTAAGAGTATTTTTAATATTGGCCTCGCCTATACGAAACGATAACAACGCTATTACACTACATATCAACTACTACTAGACTAGACCTCTGGAGGGATTTATCTAGGAAATGTGGAAGAACTATCGGATCTACTTGCGACTGGAACACAAATATTTCGATTGTTAAAAATATAATTAACAAAATTATGCGTGAAATCTCAAAACAGCGGCTAATATGCTATCTAGTCATATATCAGTAAGAACTAAAAAATCTTTATATATAAAATCTGGAGGGCGAGTGTTCGTAACTCTTGTCCTTTTAAACGGCTTAACCGATTTTGATGATTTTTTTATGTACGTATGGGGTCACCTGGATAGTTTTCAATTTTTATCCATAGTTAGGACCGTTTGGTGGCGCTGTTATTGCAATCCACATTTTTAATTTTTCGACCAAACGAGTTTTGTGGCAAGACAACGCCTGCTTATCGTGATCGATAGATAGCTCTAATTTATCACACGATCTTAATTCATTTCCTTCGTACAAATCAATTATGGTATGACAACAAAAAATGTTACAATATAGTTAGACAAAAATATTAAGCATTTTATCTCTAAAAAAAAATACCTATCAAATCAACTTCAACAGTCGCAAGTGTTGACCAAAAAACAGCTACAATGAAGGATATGTAAACAAAACGAGTAAACAAACAATCTACTATAAATGTTTAAAGCGAGTCGAGCCTCGTGCGCTGCACCGCTAGTAAAGCAGACTGCTGCTGCAGACTTTTGCGCAAGCCCTCCAGCGTTTGTAACACCTGGAAATATTAATACCTTCTTAGATTTACGCGAATATTTCATATTTTAGATAAAACTATCTTTTCGGTTTGTTTTCGCAGATTTATTTTCATTTTTAGTTCGCAATGTTTCGAACATCGTACAACAATCATGGATGGATGAATGTCTTTCCTGTGACCATGATTGCTTTGAAGCATTTGAAACGTCGGGAACAAAAACCAACAAAATCCGCGAAAAAATCCGAAAAGATAGTTTTATTTAAAATTAAAATATGTACGTAATAATAAAATATACTAAATAATATTTAAAAATACACCTATATGACACAATTAAATATCAAAAGACATTAGACATTTATCTATTTGGTATTTTAGATGGCATCTGCCTCGTTAACATGTAAATACGAGTTCGACTCCCAGTTCGGGCCAAGTATAGTTACTGGGTTTTTCTGACAAGAAATTCTGAGTGAGAACTGAGAAACAACCCGGAATTGGGAAGTTGCCGGTGTTTTAATCCCGCCATGCAGTGCTTCGAATGTGGAATTTTTGTACCACCATTTAAATAAGATTGACAGGAATAGAGAGTGTGTCTGCGCGCACACTTGCACTATATCTACTACGCAGAAAGCTATCTTATTGAGATTGGCTGCCCTGACCAAAATCGATTGGGAAGATATTATTATTAGCATTTCAAATTGCGATTTGACTTAACAAACCTAATCGCGATACCAAATTGGCTTGGAAATGTTTGTTTTGGTCCGGGATAGTTAGGAATACTATACGTTTATCATAATTATAGTAAACCTCATTATTTTTTTTTTATTCATGTAATACGAAATCTTCTATACTTATAAAGCTGAAGAGTTTGTTTGATTGTTTGTTTGATTGAACGCTCTAATCTCAGAATCTACTGGTTGGAATTAAAAAATTCTTTTTGTGTTGTATAGTCCATTTATCAAGAAAGGCTTTAGGCTATATAACATCACGCTACGACCAATAGGAGCGGAGCATAAATGAAAAATGTTGCAAAAACGGGTAAAAATGATTCCTTTTGAGAGCTTCCGTTGCGTGCGCTGCGTAAACGATTAAAGTTATGTAAAAATCGTGTATGACGGAATTGTTCCCCTTCAAATGTTCAAAAAAAAAAAGTCCGCGACAGCATATGTCTATCTTTTAAGGTTGACTCAATATAAGCCTTTTTATGGTAATCAAATTTGTTCTAAAATAATGCATTACTTCCGAAGGTGTTTTTTTATAAACATGATATTAATCCTTATCCAAATAAATAAATTATTCATCACAAGTATTTAATTTTGAACAAAATTTCCCTTGACATCATTTTTTAAAATGTACATATTTAACTTTACACGGACTATGGGTGAGCGCGCTCTCAGCCCGATGCAAGGCGAGGGCGCTGGCCGCCGCGCCGCCCGGTTGCTCTGCGAGCATAGTCACTATTCCACGCCGACGAAGTCGCGGGCAAAAGCTAGTGGTCAATATAATTGTGCTATTAAATTTAAATGTAATGACTAAAAATAATAAATATTTTTCTTTATATAATAAGTCGATTGTCTCAATGATGAAATTGTGTGACAATATATAGAAATATCTTCACACAATGTCGAAACGCCATTGTGTATAGGCAAAATTAAAGCGCGCTCATTGTAATAAGCATAAGTACTGCTAGACTAGTAGTTATGGTCATAATAATTTCCTTAATTATCAAATCAATTAAGTCTCTTCGCCTCAATCTACATTTTACAAATGAGTTAAGCAATCTTATTACATTTAAAGCACATTTACATAACCTATCTCAATAAGATGGCTATCAAGTATGTAATTGTAATTTCTAAAAAATGAGTTTCACTATTTGTAACGGAAATCAATTTAATCATGAAATGCTTGGAATTTCTCAGTCATTAAAAAATAATAAACTACCGGTCGACATTAAAGATTTTAATTATATTTCAAGTTCCTTTACTGTAATAATTAATTAATAAATACCTACATATTTTTAGAAATAAGTAAGTACAATACGAATTGATTGTCTACAGTCTACACTCTACAATATGAAGAAAATTATCGCCCTGTACCATACCATGTAGGTATGTCTTTTAATTTTATTAACGCATTAATTAGCCATAAAGATAAGAAAATCCTTAACATGGTTTTAAATGCAACTTTTTGAGGTAAAATAATTAAAAGAATATAAATAATGCAGTATATCCACGTAATCCATATATAATATTATATAAATATATATGTATAAATGAGGAACTTTGTGAGGATGGATGCATGGATAGATGTTTGCTACTCTTTCACACCAGAACGGCTGAACGGATCTGGATGAAATTTGGTACGGAGATAGATTATAGTCTGGAATAACACATAGGCTACTTTTTAACCCTGAAAAATGTACGGTTCCCGTGGGATATATATATACCTCATCCCGTGCATACGCTTTCCGCTTGGGGGGTTCCGAGTGCGGGCGGAAGGCGGGGGGCGCGGGGTCGGGGGGCGGCGGCGGGGGGTCGGCGAGGGGCGAGCGCCGCGCGGGCGTGCGCCGCGGCTCGGGGGAGTTGGCGCGGATGAAGTTCGTGAGGTGGGTTCGCTCTGGACTCCGTCGGGGGGGTTCCACCTTCGAACATGGGAATAATGCTTTTTAAAGTTATACTTCTTTTGGTACGTTTGGAAGAAAATATGAGAGTAAAATTATTACGATGCGCACGCACACCGACAGCCAAAAAGCGATATGATGAAGTTAGCTGAAAGCGACATGATGAAGTTAGCTGCATTCCTTTTACAAACAGAGAGTTTTGACATACGAGATGAAATCTTTAGCTATTTTAGTTCTGTCACGTTCGTACATAAGTACACACGTTTGTTTTATCACTGATTGGCTTAAACAGATCTCTTCTAGAGACAGGACAGCCTACAGTGGTGTATGTATTATTTATATGACTTTTTGATAAATATGCAATAAAGAATATTTGACAAACATAGAAAACAGATTATATTATGTTAAAAATACATGAACGGTGCATGATTCTTGAAAATTTTAATAAATCTAGGAATAGAAGAAAAGACTATCTACTTTTTAATAAATTCAAATTTATAATTATCTTGTTTATTTAAAATGTAAAGGAAAATATGCCGTTAAAATATAACTATTATAAGCATTTTCTTACCTCAGTAGCTCTTAACTCCCTAACCCTAGGGTTATGGGGTGGCTCGATGGGAGCTCTGGATACAGTGACTAGGAGTTTCTCAGCTTCACGTATTAGTTCCCGGTACTTCCTCTCAGCCTCTCGATCAGCCTCGAGCAGCGGGTCTCGCTCTCTCACGGGCGGGGCGGAAGGCGCGTGGCATCGCCGACGCATTCGAGGTGGCGTTGCTCCTGAAATATTGAATCAAAAGGATATTTACTTGAAAAAAAGAACATCATATAAAATGTCGACAAATAAAACACTTTGAACAGACTTTTTTTAATATTCTAACTAAATACTTATTATGAAATTTTGGAAGTCCATTTTAACCGTAAGTTTCAAATGTACTAAGTATGTGCGTCAATACAATAATTTCGTAATATCGAGCTAATCTTATAATGGAACTAGATGATGTAAAACTAACGCTGCAGTTAATACACAATAATAATATAGTTAATACAAAATAATACTACAAGTAAAAATAATAAAAGTTTGAGCTCACTTGTTCAATTTTGATGCGGCCCATACATTAAATATGAATAGCAAATGAAGGTTACCTATTATCGTATATATGTACATATATGTATATGAATAAAATTGCATGTCAAAAACTGAAATTTAAAAAGTTAAAGTTTATAGTTACTAGGAAATACTAATGCAACCAATTCTAATGCTTTACCTGCAGATCGCGGTGGTCGTCTCGGGGGTCTCCGTCTCCTGGCTCTTCGTCTACCAGGCGAAGCATTACTATCTGGTTCATCTTCATCCCCTCCGTCCAATCCTGTGTCCCCATCCGAATCCACATCAGCATCAGATAAAATTGCTGTTTCTCTACCTCGAGATTTAATATTACGACATTCTTCGTCACTTGACACTCCACCCCTATAGTATGGAGAACGGTACGGTTCCGGTGACAGATGTGGCGATAAGTGTGGCGAAAAATGTGGAGATAAATGCGGAGACAAACGAGGAGATATATTGGGAGATAAGTGCGGTGATCTGAAATATAACCGGAGTTAATTGGAAAAAATCATTAATTATGCGAGGTAACAGATTAAGCATTTATAAAACTTTATAGAATGAACCATCGGCAGTTAATAAAAAAAGAAAAATGAAAGCCATTTCAACATATATAACAACATATATATTTCAACAGTAATAAGGTTAAACTTAATACGACTTCCTAATACTAAACAATAAGATCCCAAAAAAACCTTATAAAGTATAGTTTAGGTCAAGTTCGTTATTTTATGTCATCGTTGTATTAGGGCGGTTCCTTACAGGGAGCATTCGCCTGTAATGTAACAATTTAAGATTCGATATTGAGCATTACGTTACAGTACTGTCTCACTGACTGACGAGCATTCGCCTGTAACGTAACAATTTAGATTCGATTTTGAGTATTCGCCTGCAGACTGCAGTCAAGTCAGTTGTTTTTACAATATCGGACGAAGTGGTCATATTGAGCGCGGTAATATTGATTCGCTCATGTTATTTATGTAAGAAAAGCAAAAGAAACGAACAAACAGTCAAACAAGTATAGATACGTTACACATTGTATCACGATGTCACAAATTGTATCATTAGGTACATGTTGCGCATTGTAACGCTCAGTTCTTCTCCCTCACTTACGTAATGCTCGAATCTGAACTGTTACATTACAGGCGAATACTCTCTGTGAGGGAGTGCCCTTCAGTTAATCTCAGAAAATATATTTTAGTTTTGAAATCATTATTAAAAAAATAATTCAATATTTTCTTTAATTTATATCGGAAAGAGAATTCAACGATAGTTTGTGACCTACTAACCTATTATCCGGTTTTGATATTATATAAAACATCACTAAATAATAGCGTAAACTAAATGAAAGTAATTTTGTCATATACTTAAAAGACTAGGTACCTATTTTTTTTTATATGAAAGAAGTAACCTATCAGTTAGTAGTAGGCAGTGGTAGCCCAGTGGTAACGCACTCGCTTGGGAAACCGTGACAAGCGGGTTCAAATCCCGGGTCTCGCACCTCTGATATTTTCATGTGCGAATCATTTCTAACATGATTACCACTTGTCTTAACGGTGAAGGAAAACATCGTGAGAAAACCTGCATGTCTGAGAGAACCTAGCAAGTTTTCAAAAGAGATGTGAAGTCCGCTAACCCGCACTTGGCCAGCATGGTGGACTATGGCCTGTTCCCCTTCGTACAAAAGTTAGACCCGTGCCCAATACAATAGAACCTATCAATTATACCAGGATAAAAGCTATCTCCATTCGATCTTCACTCAAATTAGGTGTCCTAACAGCAAGTAAACAAGAAATAAACACAAATACATATTCATATACTCACAAACCTTCATATTTATAGCCATGATAATATGAGCTTTACTACATGAGTATAGCAAACTAAATACTATAATACGACCTACCTAGAACCATATTTCGGATGTGAATCCAAGGAAAATGTGGCGTGATGCAACTGAGGATGCGGCGGACATTGCAGAGACTGTTGGTGGAGAAGATGAGGTCCTCTCTTTCTGACATTAGGCGATGTAGTGCCTAGCCAAGGGTTGGTCCTAATTCGACACCTTGGTCTGGGCGAAGGAGTAGCGCAAACCGTTGGAACTGGCTCTGGCACACATCGTCGAACTGTGGTACTTGAGCGACGCTGAAATATAACAACAATTGATAAAGCAAAACACTTACATATAAATTGTGTTTTTTATGTATCAGGCGCTTTACTGTATAAGTAAGTTACGTTTCTTAAGACTTTCTTTTTTTCATTGAAAAATCATTAACCAATTGGGTTAAACGATACATAAGAGTTATTTGTTTAAGCTAATGAAAATTCAATTAAATTTATCGAGCACAGTCACTACACATGTTCATTTATAATGGAATGGGACCACTCACTATGAATGCTTCGTTGTTCACACATTAATTGGTGTCCCCAATCTTTCATTTATTGGGTCTATATACGCAAGTTTTGGTACAATGGTTCATTTAGTAGTAGAAAAATTCTATAGATTAAAATTTTTAACTATTTCAAATACTTAAAACGATGGCATTCTTTTATAACGCATTTTTGTTGATTTACGAAAAATATTTTTATACATACGTTAATATATATATATATATATATATATATATATATATATATATATACGAGTATATATATATATATATATATATATATATATATATATACGAGTATATATATATATATATATATATATATATATATATATATACAGACAATACATACATATATATGTGTGATTCATTTTCACACCTCTTACTTGAGATATGATTGATTCCCCATACAAACTTTCATCCCCCTTTTCACCACCTTATGTGTCCTATGTCCTTCTCAGGATCTCAAACTATCTTCATATAGCAAATTTCATCTAAATCGGTTCAGTAGTTCTAGAGATTACTTCCTACAAACAAATTCACAAACTTTACCTCTTTATAATATTAGTGTAGATTTGCAAACTCCATACTTTATTATATTATTTGTCGCATAATCACAGAATTTATGTAAATATAATGAAATGAAGTTTTATTTGCTAATTAATAGATACAAATAAATCAGTTAAAAGACAAGTGTTTAGTTAAAATTACTTTAGATATTAAAAAAATATTTTTTATTATTTGAAGTTTACACATGTTTAACGACGCTCAATATAAAATCTACATCAACCTAATCATTAAATATGACAATATTTAGGTATATTAACAATAGTTAAAATGTTAAATCACATGACATTAACCGCAAAATATTGCTACGGAGATTTATAGTAGGTACTTATTCAATATTCATTTGTTTAACCATTATTAAATAAATAAAAATAAGATTTAAATTTAGTAATAAAAAAAATTATTATAAATTTTATTTTACTACTAGCAGAACCCGCGCTCACGCCCGCGTTCAATCTACAAAAAAAACCTCTTTGGCTTTATATAATATAGTTAATACAAAAATACTAAAATCGCGATTAAAAAAAGAGGGATGAGGGTTGAAAAATACTTTACGACCTATTATCATATCTACCAAATATACAAAAAAATCATTAAAATCGGTCGAGCCGTTTCGGAGGAGTGCGACCACAAACGCCGTGACACGAGAACGAGATTTTTATACATTAGATTATATTATAGCCCTTTATGAAGTAAAAGGGCCTTTTAAAAATTGCGCTCGGACTCCCTTTCGGCAGCCGGGCGCGGGTGCGTTATACAAGATAACATATGGGTGTCAGCATCAGTGCTCTCACTTTACGATCACTGCGCACTATGCTCCCCAAGACAAGGAAGTGCTGTGTATGATCGCGATGGCTACTAGTAAACTCGCTAAGGACAAACGATACCGCGATTCAGGAGACTCGCAGCGCCATCTATTAGCCTTTTGCTAAACTAACATTTCAATGGAAACAATTATTAATTTTGTTATTAAAATGGTTTTTACTGTTATAATCATGGTTTTATTTATGTATAAAATGTGAAATTAATAATAAAATACGTATAAAGCAATTCAAATGCAGTAAAAATTGCTTAGTTAAAAATTATTGTATTTAAAACTTTTTAATACATATCTATATTGAAATGATTTGCGTTTAATAAAATAATAGAATGCTGAAATATATTTTCCAAGGGAACCGTACATTTTTTCGGGATAAAAAGTTGTGTTAAAACCTATGTGTTATTCTGATGTATGGGCTATATTATTATAAAGTTTCATTAAAATCCATTCAGTAGTTTTAGCGTGAAAGAGTAACAAACATCCGTACATAATTACATCCAGATATCTACACACCCAGACATCCTCACAAACTTTCACATTTATAATATTAGTAGGATGAATAAACTAAATTTCGAAAGAATTAGTGGAGTAGAAGTATGATTCTGCTTATACTTAACTGGTACGTAATTGGCAATAAATAGGTATCACACCAGAGGTTGCAACCTCACAAAGGATAAACAATAAAGACGGGTATAAATGATCACATTTAAAAAATGTTTCCATAAAAACAAAATCTGAAAAGCGAACTTATTTTTAAACTAATATTCAAAATAAGTTTCAATAAACTTTTCAATAAGCACAAATTTATTAGAATGAAGTCTATAAATAACATTATTTATGTGCATTGTAAAACAAAATACTTTATATGAAGACAAATTACATTACTTGACTGTACGAGCCCCGCACGAGCGTTAATGGACGCTCAACCTTTATATAGCTCAGATAAAACGCTCCCCCATCAATTTGTCCGGTCTAGTTAATTAATAAGGCAAAGCCAGACATGGCGTACCTACGCAATATTATAATTATACGAAATCGATATTTGTGGACCTAGTTCAAAAAGTATCACATACGTAAGCTCTACAATTTTTAAAAGTAAAAATGTTGAACGTCTAAACTACTTGATTGATTTATTGTTTAAATCACAACTACAATTATCCAAGAATGTTTCCATGAGACGGGGTATTTCATCAGGAAAAAAATCCAGGAAAGCTCTTACAAATATTATTTTTGTATAAAATATTTAATGTTTCATTCGAAAAAAATGCGCAATTTTAACTGAAATGCTAAGATGAAATTTTTACCTTTGCGGGTTCATGATAGAGGTGCGTGGTCGGAGGCGTAGGCGGTGGCGGTGGCGACACTAGCGGGGCGGCGAGCGTGGCGGGCGGCGCGCCAGGCGACGTGCCGTCGGTAGAGTATCCCGTACTGTACGCGCTCTCTGGGGAAGACAAGTGAGGGGGCGGAAGAGGCCCGGTCGTCGGGGCTACTGTCTGCCGCGTTTGCTTCTGCTTACGCTTCTTTGCGCGCCCCAACTGCGCCTCCATCCATGACTTGAGCCGCGCGCCCAGCATGCCGCCGCCGGCACCTGCGAACGACGCGAATGACTAACAAAGAATTCCAAACGTATTGTACTTACACAAACTTGTTTTGAAAATGAAAACCTTCACAAAGGATAAAGTATTAGTAACAGATAGCATTTTATTGTAGTATATAGCGTGTTCGCTATTTTGAATATAAAAGAACTCTACTTCTATATTATTTTCCTCGGCTTTGGCTAAATAAAAACTTCAAAAAATTCTTTCTTAAGATACGTGCAAAATATGGCAGAGCAGCAGCCTAAAAGCGCAAAAGGGGAAATTTATTTTCATATTCACACAGAAGAGCGCGTTTATATCCAACAAAGGATTTCAAAAAACTGTTATGTTAAACCCAACAAGAAAGCAGTACAATTGTTTTCCCGCCACCCAACCTCTCCCTGTCATCGAAACCCTCTCTTTGAAGTAAACAAAAGTAGTGACATAAAATGTTTTATCGTCGCTTCGTCATTTCATTGCGCAAAGATGCTTGTCGCTAAGAGGCCACACGATACACTTTCCACAACCCTTACTTAAAGTTTAAATTGAATTGCTATTTCGTTTTTCATTTACCTATGATGTTCAATTTCTTTTGTTTATTGAGAATTTATCATCAAATAGAATATTTGCCAGTAAATATGTAATAATATTTTTCTTTACTTTATACTAAAGAGTTACATATGAATTTCGCCTATTACCAGTATACCTATTACCACAGATTATATACAATTATTTTTAAGCTCAACTAATTAACTTAAAATATACATATTCACCATCTTTGTATTGCGAGACGACCGAGCGGCGGAGTTGAGTACATCAAATATGTGGCGATCAAATTACTGATGTCCCCTAAATAAATATCCCTAGTATAAAAAAGATAAACAAAGATGTGAAGAGTAAGATAATATCCATCAGCTTAATAGAAGTCTGGAGTCTAGCTATAGATAAAAAGCGCATTGTCCCTGCAGTGTCGCGTTACAAGAAAAACCGCCGATCGTAAAAACTCCCGCTTAGCTTCGCATTCTCATTTACAGTCGATGTTAATGAATAGGTGGACGGGTTCATTATTGACATTAACTATACTTTGTTAACTAGATTATTTAATTTTTATTTAATCTTATGTTGTATCTATAGTCTTATATTTAAATAAAATATTAGTATTTACTATTTATCTAATATTATACACATTTAAAATTATTCGCAATGCCTTTAATTCCTGCATGTTAAATAAAATAATTCAATTTCGTTATTATTTTGCCCTCTCGTCCGTTTCGGCCCTGTTCTCGACTTGAAATCGTAAATATGAGGTACGTTTGTGACCCGATCATAATTCCTATTCAAAAAACTTACCTAACTAATTGAATTTTTAGCGTCTGTATTTAATTAAAATAATAATCTACGAGTAAAAGCTTTATTTTTAACAATCAATTTGGAATAATTACGCAATATGTTTTATACCTCTATTATATTGTGTACTCGTATTGCGTGAGGACGCTGTCTTTCTACTCAATTCATACACAGATATCATATACAGTAAGTGTACTATAGGTACTACACTATTCAAGCAGCCTAGCTTTCTTTTGCTACTATTCTCAAAAGAGCATTAAAAATCTTTAATCAGGAGAAATACAAGTATTTGATATTATATTTTATAAAATAATTAATTATAGTTCCATTTTGCATTTTATACCTGACTGCGGTGAAGACCAAAGGGTTATGTGTTTAACCTGTATGTTTGTAAGTATGTATAGTGTCATAGGGTATAAGGATATTTTTAAAAAGCAAACTGGAGGATGTCAAGCACCAAATTGTGTGTCTTGAAAAAATATATTTTTTTAAACCTATTGATCGGGATATCAAAATGAAACTTTTACGAGCCGATCACAAAAATATATGCATACAATTTATATGTTTAAAAATAATTTGGAATAAGAAATTGTTAAATAAAATCCAAACATCTAACTAAAAAGCTGAAAATAAACATTTAAATTATAAAACTAAAATAAAACCGACTGCGTAAAAAGTGAAAATTAAAAAGGTTTTGAAAGAAAAAGTTAACTAAGTAATATAGTTTTACGATAGATATTACTATTTTTTTGTCATATAATTTAGATTCAGCTACGGAAATTTCTTTTTTCATTACCTACTGTCTTTTATTGTTACACAGTTTTCACAATTATCTACATAATTTATATGGACTCATATATTTTTTATAAATTACACTTTTTTTACTTTTTTGCATTTACATATTATATCAAGACCTCAAAAGAAAATGTACTTATGGACTTAAGAGTACGCTTTCAAAGGAAGAACAATGAAGTCGTTGAACAATAACCCCTCTAACTCATTTAACCTTGTCAACATTAAGAATGGTACCTCTTGCTCCTGTTATTCATCAGCTTTGAAGTGAAAATGTATTTTAATATAATACCCATTATAATACATATTTTATAATTTTTTTTGTTAAAATTCTAAGATATTATGTATATAATATATACCTATACTTCCAGCATAGATATTAGATAAGTATAACAATACTGTGACAGAAAAAAGAAAAAAAAAACAAAAATTAAAATTGGAGATGTTTTGGAGACAAAAACGCCGCATGTAAAGTTTTGCTCCCTTCCTATAAAATCGAATAGCTGTTGAGAAGACGAATAGCTCACAAGGGTGCAACTCAAGAGATTTGGCTAATATTCGCAATCCATTACCCGAACTCCTCACTTCATGTGGTTAAGTTTGTGAACGATTTAAAGGAATAGTGAATAATTTTAGACTTATGTTTTTAATAAATATTGTATCAAAGTGGTATCGCATATCTATATATGTATATAAAAATCGATATGTGTATGTATGTTCTCTGTGGACTCCAAAACGGTTGGAGCGATTTTGATAAAATTTTCAGGCAATCTTTAGATTAGGCCAGCGGATAATACTGTGAAGTTTGATAGCGATCGGAAGTTTAAATGTGGATCGAAAACTATTAATTTTACAGTGATTTTACTTTCTATCAACCTTTTTAGTCCAAAAGTACTTAATTATATTTAGAACAGTTAACCGCATCGTCTATTAAACAGCATCCGTAGCTAATATCCTACTGACCACTTAATATATCGGGATAAAAAAACTTTTTAAAAAAAAATAAAAACCGACTTCCAGGCACAGAAAAGTAAAAAATAACCTAACGGGGGTTTTCATTTAGAATAGATACCTAATCAGATATTTTCGAAGTCGGTGTGCTTTAATTTGTATTGGCAGGCACCGACTTCGAAAATATCTGATTAGGTATCTATTCTAAATGAAAACCCCCGTTAGGTTATTTTTTACTTTTCTGTGCCTGGAAGTCGGTTTTTATTTTTTTTTAAAAAGTTTTTATTTTTCCATTTTTGGTGTAGACTTAATAAGCAGGTAAATTGTAAGAAGAAAGATTTTTAAAAACATATTCGATTAAGCCATTTATTCAGACCCCTAATGATAGTCACAACCCATCTAGGTGTAAAGTTCTCATCAATACAAATTAATCAAGCCCAAACACCAGGTAATTGCTGCTAATCGTTGAGGAGTTTCCTCGACTATCTGTCAGCTCCATTTTCAGATCGACTCCAGACCTTCATTAAATAGTAGTGCTTTAAAGTACTTAATGAAAAAAATTAACAAGCGCACTAGTCGCCACTACGATTTTTGAAGGTTCCCCTCGATTTCTCTGGGATGCCATCATCAGATCCTGGTCTCCTTATTATAGTACCACCCTTGAAATATCTCCTTTCAAACAAAAAAAGGATCATTAAAATCGGTTCATGATGACGAAGCAATCCGCGAACACACATAAAATTACGTCCACGTAAACAAAAAAAAATCATAATTTTTTCCATAAAATGAAAACTACTCGGCCAAACTATTTTAAATTTTTATGGGACCACATGGCAACTAAACCGCATCAAACAAAAAAAGAATCACGCAAATCGGATCATAAACCTCAGAGTAATCGATGTACATACATAAAAAAAAAAATACCAATCGAATTGATAACCTCCTCCTTTTGGAAGTCGGTTAAAAATGAGCCTATGTTATTTATTACCTCTATTAAAACAACATTGAACAGTTTTTCATTGCTTAAAAAGGGCAGATCACCATGCATATATTATTATATTATAAAGTGACATTTATTTTTCTTATTATTTTACTTATTTCCGATAAAATATAAAGACAAATTTAAGTTTTAGTTCATTTATAGGGTTGTTAGATAACAGGTTTATTAGACACTGAGTAAGATAATTAATTAATTAATCAATCAATTAATTGATTCACTATTCAGTATTATTAATTAATTCATTCATTCATTATTTTCATTTTAATCGGGCTATACACGCATACAAACTTAAGCTTTAATAATAGATGTCTTAACCACACTTCGGTCGCGGTAGGGCCTTCTTTAGGTTTCTAACAGTAATATATCTGTGTACTAAATTTCCAGTCGTTTTAGCGTGAAAAAGATATACCTACACACATAAAAATTTTCGCTTTTATAATAGTAGTCCAGTACCTAAATCCATTAAACATGGAAATGCGCAGATATTTAAAAAATATAAGAACATTTCATTTTTAATGTTATTATATCAAAATATACTATTCATCGCGTATTTCTGGCTCAAATCTTTGAAAACCGTTTACCCTGATAAGCTCATGTCTTTTAAACCGATCCCAAAATAAACACACTTGTGTCAGCCCATAAAAATCGGCAATAAAATTTTATGTTGGGCTTACGGGACTAGTAATGGTGGATACGATTCAAGAATCGCGCTTAAGGAATAAAATAAAAAAACAAAATAAGTTAAAAACTTAGTTCAAATGATTGCATAGCCTATAATTCGGGACGGAGCTCATTAAAAGTTTGTGAAAAGTAAACCGTTCACAAAACAAAATATATAGCATTCATTCTTTTTCTGAATTGTCATTTCTTTAATTTGACCACGAAATTCGTTAGTTTGATTTTATCGTATTCTGTTTTTCTGCTTACATCTACATAGTATAGGTATTACTATATCCAGTGGTATTTTTATCAGATTTAATTATATCCACCTATAAAACAATAATATTCTTAGATACTTATTAAAACCATAAAAAATTATCCCTGCAAATTTTACTACAAAAATATTACATTTCAGGCAAAAGTCATGTTTTTCTAGAGTGCCGGCGGTCATATGGTCGCTCTGCGTAAACACTTGTAGCCCGTATAAATGTAGGTTAGGTTAGCTTTTTACTACCGCCCGTGGCCTAGACTGATATTACGAACTCTACATACTTTATTTTCCATTTTATAATGAGGAATCCTTCTATAATTTTTTTAGCTAAAATCTAAAAGAAACGCACTAGCACTATCCTCAACAATGCGTAACCCGACGTCCAAGCCTCAAAAATAGTGCCCTTGCAATTCCATATCACTAAGCCTCAAGGACTTTCAATGCTCAAAGCTCAAAGCTCAAAGCCCGATGACTTAAGCCAATAGGCACAACCACATTCTATTGATCTGAATATAATACCTAATTACCTATATATATTTTTTTCATTTTTCGACGAAATACACATTATCTCCTTTGAATACTTTATATTAACAAGAATTCAGTTAAAAAAATTATAACAATGTTTTATTATGAAATTCATTATATTGATATTAGGGACATAAATAAAAACGCGGACGTAGCAAAGTCGTCGTATTAAATCTATGTAATCATAAATCTAATCAAATTTTAGAATTATAATAGTTATATAGACTTTTTTGTTGGTATGTAAGCTTGGAATTTGCTTATTATTAAAAAAACAATTACTTTCCATAATTTAATTTATATAGCTAAATATTATAACTAACTACTTTCTAATGTGCGTTTTCAGCCTTTTCCAACGTCCTGGGCACAAATTCCCATCAAATCCTACTTATCAAATCGAATCAAATCAAAAAATCTTTATTGAAATATTTTTTGATTTGACTCGAATAACAATTTTATATTTTACTAGCGGCTCACCCTCGCTTTGCACGGGTTCGCCTATATATAAATAAAAACCAATCTATCCCACGGGATTCGTATTTTTTCCGGGATAAAATGTAGCCTATTTGTTATTCGAATATATGAACTATATTATTGTAAAGTTTGATTAAAATCCAATTAGTAGTTTATGTGTACTAAGCTGTATAAGTTACTGTAGTTTTTTAACTATCCCACGGGAACTATTTTATTTTCCGAGATAAAAAGCATCTAAAATGTTGACCGGGGATATAAGGTGCCACCATGCAAAATTTCATTTAAATCGGTTCAACAGTTTCGGAGATTAACCCGTACAAACAGAAAAACAGACAGAGAAACAAAAAACTTGAAAAAAATCTGGATTTGTTCTATTTCTCTTCTTCCATCCTCCTGATTCGGTTTTTAGATTTTTTTCTATGTACAGACATTCGACCTGTACAGTTTTATTATATGTACCTATAGATATTTAAATTAAATGTCAGTATGTATCTCAGTCAGTGATTAATCTACCAACGGCTCGAAAGGCAGTTCTGCTGAGAAGAGCCGCCGAGAAACTCAACAATTCAGCTCAGCTCCTTTTAAATATAATATTAAGTAATTTACAGTATTACAATACAATAATTATGTTTTTATCCTACTAAGTTAATACTACTATGAGTATTAACTAATAATAATCCCACACATTCACATCCGCAAAGTATTCCGCTACGGAATAATATACTTTGCTCAATAATACTAATACCTACGAGTAGTCCACTACGCTGATCAAGCGTGAATTGACAAACTTCTCATATCTATCGAAACTTGCTCTCTGGTTCTCTCAGAAATGCAGGTTTCCTCACAATGTTTTCCTTCGTCGTAATATAAGTGGTAATTAGGTTGAAAATGATTCGCACATCATTATATCAGAATCCGATTCACTCTGTTTTATAAGCAAGCGCCTTACGAATAGGCTTAACAATTTGCTAATAAAATTGATAAATTTTGTCACATACAATATCCAATGATTTAACGACCGAAATCTAATAAAGCAATAAAAAGATTTTAAAAACATGCATGAACATGTAATATTATATTTATGTTAAAAAAATATTATGAATTTCTACATACGACAATAAAAATTTCTTATTCTATTACAAAAAAAACCAACTCAAAAATAGAAAACTTACCAAAAATTATCATGGTAGTGACACTTTACACTATATACTAATCCTATCATGGACTTGCTATGTATATACTTTTATTGATCGTTTATCTGAATAAATATCCTTGTAGATTCATTTACAACTTTCAAATTGAATCAGTTCAAACTCAAGACGCTAAAGTTATGAGAGTTCAAAATTAGCTAATATCGACAAGAGGAATTTGACGACAAAGCTGAATTATCTTAATAATTTCCCATCTTGGATAACAGCCAAGCTACCTGCAAGTCCTGACATGTTCAACATTTCAAGCTGGAATATTCGGTAGAAATTTAGACCTTATAAACATTAACTTAAGGAAAAAAGTGAAGTTGCAGCATCTAGGATTTGATGTTAAAGGACACACCCATGTATTATATATTTCAATAAAGCAAGTTTCCAATAAAATTTAACAATTTCATACAATTCTTTTTAGATATGTTATAAGCTTATTAGTTTATTTTTTTCTATTGTTTTGATTAGAATAATATAACTAATTAATGCTTATTAACACAATTAAAGTAAAGAAGTACCTGCGCGACCGTTACTCGGTGCTATTTCGGAAAAGACATAAAAATTGGATTTTATCTGAATAGACACAATGTATGGATAAACTTAAAAATCAAAACCTTATAAAAATACAAAAGATCCAAATCGTTAGAGCCATTTCCGAGATACACTAAATAAGTGTATATGTATCAAAAATTGCTCATTTAATGTTATAATATATTGTCGGTGCTTAACTATTTATTACCTACATATACTTAAATAAAGCGAGTATTAGAAACATTTCGTTATGATCGGCTTATAACAATAACCTCTATCAAAATATAGCGCTGCTAATTAGAACCATTTTGATTCTATCAAATGTACAGACTCTTCAAACAACAGAAAAAGAATCACAAGAATTTTCTTTCTTTTGAGTACTTTAATAATTAGTATTTTCAAGTTATTATTACTCTGCATTTTTACATTTACAAATAAATCTATCGCTGCCGTACGAAATGAAACTAATTGCAAACACTTCTTCCGTTGTCGCAGACATCTTACTATTGTGATGAAAGAAAAAAAAGACTAAAGATTGCGCTCAGCTAGATTTCAAATGAACGTCTTGACAAAAAGACGCAGACTGTAAATTTTATTGAAGTTTTGTCTTTTTAAAAATGTAATTATTAATATTTGAATTTTATTATATTTAAATCTTAAGAACTTTTGCTCTTAACTTTTGACTATTTCTGAACTGCGAATTGTTTATAGAGTCGCGTCTCTTTAAAGGCGATGTGGGATGTGGCCCCGGGCTAATTGCTGACGTTTTCACCACGACCCCGCTTATAATGACCAAGCCGATTTACAAAAAGAAACAAAATGACTGGAAAGATGCCCTGCTTGAGGCAATTGGGTACAAATATCTGAAAAAACTATTATTAAAAAACTATAAAAAAAATATGTTACACTTCATTTATTTCATATAATATGCTGTTAGTATCATATGATATTAAAACCGAAACATAACACTGATAACAATTAAATTTATTTGAATACCACACAATTTCTATAAAAAATGCAACAAACGCAATGCATCTATAAACATTGAAAACCATAAACTTTCTGATATTGTTTACTTGTCACTCATGAATTTCAAACATACTTTACAAAGAGCATTCATCATCTAAATTTAGTACAACCCTTCAGGACGGCTCACTTAGAAATCTCTCACAGGGGCAGTGGGCTATTGAACGAGCCTCTCATTTGTTAGCGCGTCAGGAGCCTGAACGCCAAATATAGATCCACGTGCGGAAATGAAGATTTCCGGAAGAAATTCATGAATTAAATATTTGTTTTTATTTATGCAATTATGCTTTTCTTAAGATAAATGTAGTGATTACTTACAGGGGCGCACGGTACAGTCTAATTGATGGATGCAAGCGGCTTGTATATCGCATGCCGAGCGCGATGGTCGGCGACACGCGGCGGCCGCCGGCTTTGCACTGACGCACGCACGCGCGTTTGTCGCCCGCCCTACAGCTACGACGCCACGCGCTACGGCGCTACGAAGGGCTCTTTAACACCGAGAGCATTATATAATATTATAATTAATATGAAGGATTGTTATACTTTGTGTTTGTATAAAAATATTTTCAAATATTGATTTTTTATTCAAAAGTATAAATGCCAAATATAGCTATGCATTTAAAATGTTACTAATAAGGCATTGTTATTAACTTCATCGCCTCTAGCGAAATAATTAATCGGAGTTTTATCATTTTTAAATATAACAAATATTCATAAAAAATAAAACTGATAGATTCAGTTACAAAACGGTGTAAATTTACAACGAGAACGCCGCTGAGGTCTCGTGGCGACGATTACGTTAATGTCCAAGGGTAGATTTGACAATAAAAATAAACGTTTATCCACGCTGACTCGGCATGAATCTAAAACGATATCGTTAATCTATCGCAGTAATTAATGATGAAGTAATAATTGTTGACTTTACAGTTATTTTTAATTTGACACGCTTTTATTAAAACATAATATAATACAGTCATAATTTAAATGAATGTAATATTGTGGACGTCGCATTATAAAGAAAAGATTCTACGGCGAACGATAATGATAATGAGCTTACTAAACAATGTGACAATATTTTGTTGTTATTCAGCATTTCAAAAATTCGAGTGCTAAAATATGTTTACATAAATGTAATACCTTTATACGAGCTATTCTTGCATATTTATTTATTTATTTATACCGGCGATCTCGGAAACGGCTCTAACGATTTTGTTGAAATTTGGTATGTGGGGGTTTTCGAGGGCGAAAAATCGATCCAAATTAGTCTTATGTCTGGGAAATGGGCGTGGTTTCGAGTTTTATTCCACGCATTATTCCACGCAAAATTTGATCGATAATTTCGCACATTCCGGCATAAGCATTTTGGTCAAACTGCCAAGACGCAAGATTGACAGTCACAGGTGTCCGGTTTGAATCCCGGTTGAATACAAAGTTTTTACTTTTGTTTTTTTTTTTGTATTTATTCAAGTTTTTGTGCTTTGATTTGTATCGGCTGGCATCGACTTCGAAAATATCTGATTAGATACAGATAGTAAATGAAAACTACCAATCAGTTATTTTTTACTTTTTAGTGCTTTTTTTTGAATTAAGTTTTTATTTTTTTCTTAAAAAGTTTTTATTTTTCCCTTTTTAGTGTAGACATAATAGTAGTAGCAAAATATGAAGACTGACAAACTAAAATTCGCTTTTATTAGTAACACTAAAAATTCCGGCTCTAAAATCCAATTCCAACGTATTGGGCTTGTCAAGTCAAACAAAATGAAAACAACTGGGCCAAACTATGTTAAATTTTTATGGGATCAGATGGCAACTATTCCGCATCAAACTAAAGAAGAATCACGTACATCGGATCATAAATCGCAGCATAATTGGTGTACATACATAAAAAAAATACCAATCGAATTGAGAACCTCCTCCTTTTTGAAGTCGGTTAAAAATAGAAAATTATACAAAGGATATAAAATGAAAATCGTGGTCAAGTGGTACTGCTTGACATTATTACGCCAGTCATTAAGAATATAAGTATCCTTTTAGAGGAGGTCGCAGCCTAGTTAAAGGAAAGGTGTGTAGTGCAAAGGAAGGTGACGTCACCATCCTGCTTACTAAATTAAACTACCTCTTTTTCTCTGGTGTCTTTGCTTCGTTGCCTTTAAATATTTTAATCAGATTTAACGATAAATTTTAGTAACTAATTAACGGATCCGAAATAAATGCAATATTTAAATTCAATATAAAGTAACAAAAACAAAACATAGGCTTTTTTATATAAGTTACTTGGGCGACTGAATTTCGCTCGGCGCTTTCTTTTTTTTTGTATTTTTTTAGAAAATATACCTATATAGATAAACTTAAAAAGCTAAATCTTGTCTAAATACAAAATTTGATCCAAATCGTTAGAACCATTTCCGAGATAAACGAAATCTATACATATAATAATATTCTGATTGAAAAATCTTTTTGAAATAGACATTATTATCGATACAGAGGCCGAATTTACAGTTTTTAGAATTTTTGTCTGTCTGTCTGTCTGTCGCAAATCCACTATAGGGATATTGATGTAATTTGGTATGATGATAGCTGGTTATCCGGGTCAACATACCTATTAGGACACTTTTTACTGCGAATAAATATCTCATCTTTGAGAAATCTATGCTAAACGTTAACGGGACGAACCCGAGCGAAGCGAAGGTGAGTCGCTATAGGTACCGGTATCTGTAGACATTTTCAACCGACTCCCAAAAAGGAGGAGGTTCTCAATTCGACCGTATATATTTTATTTTTTTGTGTGTTCGCGGATTACTTCGTCGTTTATGAACCAATTTTGATGATTTTTTTTTGTTGGAAAGGAGATATCCCAAGGGTAGTACCGTGATAAGGAAACCAGGATCTAATAATGGCATCCCAGAGAAATCGAGAGGAACCTTCGAAAATTGTAGTGGCGACTAGTGCGTTTGTTAATTTTTTCATTAAGTATTTTAAAAAACTACTATTCAATGAAGGTCTGGAGTAGATCTGATGATGGTGCCGAAAGACAGTCGAGGGAACTCCTCGACGATTTACAGCAATTACCTGGTGTTTGGGCTTGGTTAATTTGTATTGATGAGAACTTTACACCTAGATGTGTTGTGACTGTCATTAGGGTCTGAATAAATTGCTTAAACGAATATATTTTAAAAATCTTTCTTCTTACAAATTAAAGTGTAGTGGTAGTGCCATGCTTGTTACTTTCGGGTAGCAGCCGAATGGGCCGGCACGCCCCGTATAGTACCACTCTCTCACAGAAGACCGACGTGAAGTGGCAGCTATGCTGTCGCGTTTCGTTCGGTAAGTGATAGTCGGGAGGCCGACTCCCCATGACTCCTCCCTCCCTCCTCCCTTCCTTTCCCTCCCTCCCTTTCCTGAAAGGCCGGCAACGCATCTGCAAGCCCTGCAGTGTTGCAGATGTCCATGGGCGGAGGTGATCACTTCCCATCAGGTGAGCCTCTTGTCCGTTTGCCCCCTTTGTAAAAAAAACCTGCTTATTACGTCTACCCTAAAAAAGGAAAAATAAAAACTTAAAAAAAAAAAACCGACTTCCAGGCGCTGAAAAGTAAAAAAAACTAAACGGGGGTTTTCATTTAGAATAGGTACCTAATCAGATATTTTCGAAGTTGGTGATGGTTGGTGGAACCAAGTTTTTATAATCATTAATGTATACATTTGCAAAATAAATAGTAATTTGCCACATTTCCACTTATGATTTACAATTTAAAATTTTAAAAAAGCGTCACAAATTGTTAGAGCAAGGCAAAATTTAACGAAGACAGGTAAAAATACCTATTGTGTACAGGTACAGTATAAAGGGTAGAGGTAAGGAGAACTCTATGTATAAAAAGTGACCGCTGACAAGCATCAAATTGGGGGCGCCACAGAAAACAACTAGATGGATTTAAAACATAGCGCCAAAAGCCATAAGAATTAAACAAGGAAAGGAAGATTTCCGCTTTGTTCTGGCGCACTTTTCAAAATAGTTCTAACATAGGCAAACACCGATATAGAATATAATTACATATTATTTTCAAGTAATAATAATTCAGCATACTTCACTCCGTTTAAAATTTCTATTTCATATCACTTCTACTTGCTACGCTAGCGCTATGTCGGTGAGTTTCTGAATTACAATTTGCTGCTCACCATTGGACACTTTTTCAACTTGTTTCCGATATAAGACGATTCTTTTTACTTCTACCCTCCATAGCAGGTAGTAAGGTACTATTTTTTTTTAAATGAATCGATTTATCGGATACTTCTTATCACTCCATATTATGTATACACGATACACGTACACGATAAATTAAACTTGCTTTATTAGTTAACTTTCCTAAATATTTTATAGTATAATATTAATCATATTATATTCATATATCCAGTAGTCTCCTTAATCTGTGATATATCCATGGAAGAGAAATTGTGTCCGTGCATAGTCTATCTGAATGTCTAATAACATTCTGCCGCTCACTTTTTTATATTTCTTTGACGAAACTAATAAGAAATAATGATATTACTGCATTATAGTACATGCATAAAGTTAAAATGTATATATAAAAAAAAATTAAGTACTAGCGGCTCACCCTCGCTTCGCTTGGGTTTGTTCTTACTTACGTTTAAATGTTTAACATAGATTTCTCAGAGATGAGATATTTTCTCGCAGTAAAAAGTATCCTATATGTTGAACGGGATAACCAGCTATCATCATACCAAATTTCCTCAAAATCCTTCCAGTGGTTTTTCCGTGATGCGGTAAGACAGATAGACAAAAATTCAAAAAACTATAGATTCGGCTTTTGTATCGATAATAATATCTATTTCAATAAGATTTTCGAAAACATATTTAATGTACAGATTCGGCTTAGTTACAATTTTATTATAATATGTATAGATTTAAAAATACCCTATGAACAAAACTTTGTTTGTCTTTGACTATTGATGTTTTTAATGTAAACAGAAACAAATATATTGTCTATAGTTCGCTGATCATACGTCTATGGATCGGCTGTGATATTGTCAAAAAGTTTTACTTTTTGTAAAAAATAGGGATATTGTTTCAGAAATCTAAAGTTATATACTTTTATACTTATAAAAGAAATATTTTTATTTCATATCTTTTGTGAAGTAATAACGGTTCATAAATTATTGATCATAATTTACTATTATTATTATTCACAGTAAATTGAATCACAATGAAAGTGTATTTGAATAACTAAGAGTAGATGAGGTGTGACAGAATATATAGGTAGTTGCCGATATTTTAAATCTATATTATTGACAGACATGAGCGAAAACGGACCATTTATTTCTAAGCCGGCCCGGGGCTGGCTTCATCCAGACTCAGTATTAGCTAGCGATGGAATAACGTATGCAGTTCGGGTAAGTTCATAGAATATATTTAGTTTAAATATATTCTTATAGAGATATAGTTCATGTAATTATTAGATTATAGAAGGAATATAAGTTGTGTTTTCCTATTTCAGTATATTGGATGCATGGAAGTTCTCACTTCTATGAAGAAACTAGATTTTGAAACAAGATCACAAGTAGCTAAGTAAGTAGAGAAGTATTTAATTAGTTCTTTATTACATATGTAGACAAAACCTTTTATTTTTATTTCATCACTAGAATTTCGTACATTATATATAATATTGTTGGATTAAGTATATTTGCTCTTTTTCTTTTACTAAGAATGTATAAAATACAAACTTAAAACCACCACTCAAACCTCTGTTTGAATAATAATTAAGATATTTCAAAATTACAGGGAATGTATAGCTAGAGTATGTGCTGCTGCAGGTCTACGATCTGCAGACAAAAAGAGAAGAGTTGGCCAAGCAGCCGCTAATGCACTTGCTGCAAGACCTAGAATGTCTCACTCTGGTTCCAATGTAGCACTTACAGTCTCCTCAAGGGCTATTACGTTAGCAGCATTAGAGGGGGGTGAAACAATTGCACGACATGATATGCCACGTGTCTCCTTTGCCTCAGGAGGTGACCAGGTAAATTGTCAGAAAACATACATAATTTCTGAATAAGATACGTAAAGTGTAATGATTTCACCAATTGTTATTTGACTTTGGACTACTATTATATAGAAGAAATCTCTTTACTTATATACAAAACAAAAAAAAATATATTAAAAACTAATCAATTAAAATAAACTAAAAGAATAATTTGACTATTAAACTCTAGTCACACAATCATTTGTTTATCTATACAGAAAAATAAAATTGAAGTGTCTGTTTGTAATGTCAAAATAACAGCTTTTAAAATTTTTGTCTGTCTGTCTGTTTGTTCTGGCTAATCTCTGACTTTCACTGGCAGGTAGTTGATGTTACAAGGAGTAGCTTAGGCTACATTTATTTCAGTAAAAGAAATAGGGTTTTGCTCAAAAAAAATAAAATGTACCTAGGGAAGAACCCGAGCGAAGTGAGGGTGAGTCGCTAGTTTTTAATTTGTTAAATGAAAGATGCAATGATGAAGAAAATAAAGACTTATACCTAAAAAATTTGCAATTAAAACTGTTTGTCCTCAATAGTGCTTATCAAATATTTGATAACATAACAATGACTTACATTCAGAACATACAAATATTGTTTGTATTGCATAACATCATTTTCTAACTGCAAGAATACTTAAATAAACCCTTGTTTATTTAGTATTACAATAATTATTATTCTTTATTTAACGAAAGATAAAATATAAAAGTTATAGTATTTTTGGGAATTAATAACTAACATTTAAAGAAATTTTAACAAAGTCACCTTTGACCACAAAGTATCTGTTTTCTATTTTTATATATTTTGCTATATTTGTTTTGCTTATATACATATAACTTGTGTGTTAATTATCTGCTATTTTTTAAATTATGAGAATATATAAATACAAAAAATAGTATTTATTATTGTATGACATCCATACATTATATCAGACATGAAATATGTAACTTTTACTACCCTTAGTTAGTAGGATGATTTGTTGGGTAAATTCGGCCATTTTGCTTAGAATGGAGGCAAGTTATAAGATAAAGGTAATTGTGATAATATTTAAAAAAAGTATTACTGCTGCTTTGATTTTGTCCACAATTAGTATGAAATTATTTATTTATATTTAATATTTATTTTAATTACAATATAATTAGGGTGTGCCAAAATAAAACAAAAATTCAAAATTATTATAAAGTCCATCCATAAAAGAGGATTTCTCTTATAATTGATAAGAGAATGAATTGATTACCTCCTTTTTTGAATGATCGGTCCAAAATATTTAAAAACACAATTTCTTTTTGACACAATTAAGGGATAAGATATTCATTACCTCTGCCTTTATTGAAATAGATTAAAAATACTTTAAAAACGATTCTTTTTCAGGATTCGTTAGATTTTGTGGCATACGTAGCGAAGTCCGCTCTACCGGCGGAGTGGCGCGCGTGCTACGTGCTGGAGTGCGGCGGCCGCCTCGCGCAGGACGTCATAGCGACCATCGGGCAGGCGTTCGAGTTGCGCTTCAAGGAATTCCTAACGAAACCCACCTCGTGAGTCATTGTATAAATATTTGTTAGTTCTTTTATTAATTGATATATTTTTCCTTGTGTGAATCATTAGATATGTGTCTCATCATATTAATATGATTCCCACAAAAGTTTTTTTTTTGTAGCAAATATTAACCCCAAAATACAGCCACTAATTTAATTTGTAAGGTTTTTAAAAGCCTCGGCTTATTATAAGAAAAATTGAGTTGTATGTCCATATTGACCATACAATTTTGTTGCATCCCTTATAAACAGGTGCACCTAATAAGGTGGTCTAGTGATGAAAGTAATATTCTTGTATACGACTATCTTGAGCATGTTAAAATACTCGTACAGGCAACAAATTGTTTCTATTGATCGTAATTGGGCCTCTAATTGATTCCCTATTGCTCTATCTGTTAAGATATAATGTACCTATTACCTATACAGGGTGGAACAAATCGATGGGACATGGAAGAAAAGTACCTTAAATATTGAAGTTATCAAGATTTACTCAAAGGAAACATTTCTTTATTTTTAAAAATAATAATAACTGCATTTAATTTTTTTTTAAAAAAAGCTTATCTCAACCGGGAATCGAACAAAATAAAAATGAAAAAAAGGACACCGTCACTATTTTATCGAATTAATCGATAGGGTCTATGGTAAGGATAAAATCTCTCGAACAAACATTGCGTCTTAGAATTAAAGAAAACGATGAAAACTTACAAATTATACATATCGACTCTAACATCGTGGAACAAAAGCATAAGACAAGGAAGAAAAGTGTTTTAAACACTGAAAATATCATGTTTCACCCAAAGAAACATTTTTTTTTTTAAGAATATGATAAACTGGATTTAATTTTTTTTTAAAGAGGACCTGAACCGGTAATCGAACCAGCGAAAAATGCAAAAAGGTACACCGTTACTATTTTATCGACGAAAATTGTAGAAAACTGAAGAAAAGTGTTTTCCACTTTCTATGCGTTTGTTCCACAATGTTAATTAGAGTCGACATGTATGTATAAATTGTAAGATTTCATCGTTTTCATCAATTGTAACATACAATTTTCGTTCGAAACATTTCATCCTGTCTATCTACTAATTCGATAAAACAGTGACGGTGTACGTTTTGCATATTTCGTTGGTTCAATTACCGGTTCGGGTCACTTCTTTTAAAAAAAATTTAAATCCAGTTTATCATATTCTTAAAAATAAAATAATGTTTCTTTGGAGTGAAACTTGATATTTTCAGTGTTTAAAACACTTTTCTTCCTTGTCTTATGCTTTTGTTCCACGATGTTAGAGTCGATATGTATAATTTGTAAGTTTTCATCGTTTTCTTTAATTCTAAGACGCAATGTTTGTTCGAGAGATTTTATCCTTACCATAGACCCTATCGATTAATTCGATAAAATAGTGACGATGTCCTTTTTTGCATTTTTATTTTGTTCGATTCCCGGTTGAGGTAAGCTTTTTTTTAAAAAAAATTAAATGCAGTTATTATTATTTTTAAAAATAAAGAAATGTTTCCTTTGAGTAAATCTTGATAACTTCAATATTTAAGGTACTTTTCTTCCATGTCCCATCGATTTGTTCCACCCTGTATATTATTAAGTACTAGCGGCTCACTCTGGCTTCGACAAACAAAAACTAATCTATATCGCGGGAACCGTACATTTTTCCGGAATAAAAAGTAGCCTGTTTGTTATTCTGATGTATGAACTATATTATTGTAAAGTTTCATTAAAATCCAATCAGTAGTTTTTGTGTACGTACGTAAGCTGTATGAGTTACTATAGTTTTTTTAACTATCCCACGGGAACTCTTTAATTTTCCGGAATGAAAGTATCTAAAATGTTGACCGGGGATATAAGGTACCACCGTACAAAATTTAATTTAAATCGGTCTAACAGTTTCGGAGATTAGCCCGTACAAACAGACAAACAGACAGAGAAACAAATTAAAAAAAAAAAGCTGGATTTGTTCTATTTTTCTTCTTACATCCCCCTGACTCGGTTTTTAGCATTTTTTTTCTATGTACAGACATTCGACCTCTACAGTTTTATTATTTATTTATTTATTTATTATTATATGTATAGATATGTATGTAAAGATTTTTCATTCTATCTAGCCTTCTGAAATTTAAGTGACTCATTGTAACCTGATTTGCACCTTTAAATAAATATGACTTCATAATATTGCTAATACAAAAATAAAATTTGATAAGATAATATGTCACCTTCAAATTATATATATATTACATTTTTCTTAAGCGTTCATTGATGACTGATGATTGATTTTATATTATAAGAAACTGGCGTTTTCCCGATTACTAGATCCTTATAAATTATAAACTATATTACTGTAAACAAGTTTCAATAATAGATAAATACCCCTAAAATAGCTTGCCTATCTAAATCCTGACCACGCTATTTTTAAATTAATTAATAATTATTATTTTTTTCACCATTCTGTTAACCGGCCGAATTTTTGTTCTAACCGATAGTAAATAATATAAAAACTATGCCTAGGTAGACAAATTAAAATTTTTACATATCTAAAGTATAATTTTTATTATAAGGATGCAGTTTTTTTTTTATTTGTCTCATAGCTTCGAATTCCGCGTTTTAGGAACACTTGAAAAATTTATCCCTGTACACCTTATTGTGCATATCCTATGCTAATTACCCTTTTATTATAATTAGCGAATATGCACACAAAATAGCCATAAAAAATAATAGATAGCATATCAGAAACATTGTTCTTATCCCAGGTTGAACATAAACGGTATTCGTGGCCTGTGCGGTGCGGGCGGGGGCGAAGTGCCGGAGGACCGCGAGTACTACAACGACATGCCCGACAAGGTCCCGCCCGAGCACTCGCACCGGCACCCGCCGCCGCCGCCCCTCGGCACTCTCGCTCCTATATCGTCGTAAGTATAAGAACAATTTCTATAACTTATGTCGGTTACAGCGGCTAATCTCGCTAATAATCTCGTAATCCGTACAGTCATCTAAAGAAGGCATCTAGACACGGAAAAACGGTGTTAAGCTGGATGGGTATAACTTATTTGCCACTACATTGCTTTAACTTCGAAATTGCTCGTAATAAGGCATTAATATTTAATTACCAACAATTTGCTTTAAAATCAAAGACAATGGCCTACTGTATGGATTTTATATTGTCCTGAGACTATAGTGCATAAGTGTATAGATACAACGTGCACTCTCTATTCCTTTCTCTCTTAAATGTGAGATGGGTGCAAGTGCTCACATTTGATAAAAGGATCAAATGAATCTCTCTAAAAGAATATCTATATACACTAGCGACTCACCCTCGCTCCGCTCGGGTTCGCCCCTAGGGTAGACCACCCTTAGGGGACACTTACAAAATTTCATAAAAATCGGTCAAGTCGTTTCGGAAGAGTATTATTACAAACACTGACACGAAAATTTTATATATTAAATAATATAAGTAATAATCCAATACACAGATGCGAGGAGAGCGTTCGACACTACGTGAACCAGACGCCGCCGCCGCGCACGCCGCCCACCGCGCTGCTGCCCAACCACAACACCGACATATTCGATATGCGTGAGTTTACCATTCATTCTTATCGTACTACTGTTATAAATGTGAAACGTTTTTATATTCGTTACTCTTTCACGCTGAAACTATAATTTATTCAAATAGATTTTTACAAGCAGTTTTGAATCGTCATTTGTTTTTTATTTTTTTTTAAATATAAATTCAGTCAGTACGTAAGTCCATGAGGAATCTATCACCGGTTCGGAAGGCAATTCTGAGAAGAGTCGGCGAGATACGGCGACGGCTGAATCTCATCGACACGCGCGCGTATACTTTAGCGCGCTCTAGATTTAAGTCACGCCCCTTTATTGTAATACTCAATAAGGTGTTAGACGCACAGTAGCATATCTGATAAGATTGTTAATTAAAAATAAAAACACGAAATTTTGTTTGTACTTCATTTTGTACAATTAGTTAAAAACAAAGGAAGAATCGAGCAATTGGAGTTTCATTTAAAAACCTTAAATACAGTCCACCACACAACAGTTGCTCATTATATTTTGTTTGGTATTGCAGAGCCGTTCACGTCGCCGGAGTCGGCGGGGGCCGGCGCGGGCGCGTCGGCGGCGTCGTCGCCGTCGTCGGAGGAGCCGGCGGCGCTGCCGGCCGCGGCGCAGGCGGCGCTGCTGGCGCGCGAGCCCTGGTACCACGGCGCCATCTCGCGCAGCGCGGCCGAGCGGGTACACTATATACACCTGATGTCCTCATCACTAACCAACTGTGCTACTCTAGTGCACTTTCGATACTTTGCCACGACCAGCCGGAGTTAAGGCGCAGTACCAAATGTTTTACGTGTACTGCGAGGCTCGGGTATGAAGCACCGCCAACTTTCCAATTCCAGGCTGCTACTGAGATTTCATTAACACAAAAACTAGGTAATTAAATTTATCTCTCTTAGGTCTCGAACCCGTAAGCGCTAGCGATAGATAGACCATCGAAGCAGTTCAAACGTAATCGTAGCAGTAGCATCATAAATAATAGTAATATTGCCTATACCACACTCTACTAATCCGTACAGTCATCTAACCAAGGCGTCTAGACAGAGCTGTAATTGAGCGAGAGAAACGCAGACGAGGCAGGTGCACCTCATAACTATCAAACATTTAAAATTTTATATTTTGTATAATAAATATATTGTATATAATAAAAGCGTGTTAAGTAGTGTATGTATGTTCTGCCCTTTGACCAGCTGGTGACGGAGGACGGCGAGTTCCTGGTGCGGCAGTCCACGGCGTGCCCCGGCCAGTTCGTGCTGACGGGCGCGCGGCGCGGCGCGCACAAGCACCTGCTGCTGGTCGACCCCAACGGAGTGGTCAGTTCATGTTTTATATTTTAGAATTATACTAGCGACTTGTGTATCTAGGTACGCGGGTTTTTATTCACATTTTATCCATATTTCATGGGTTTTAATTTTTTGCGTGGTTCCCTGATTCTTTTTCCTAAAATAAAAGTAGCCTAAGTTACTCCTTATAACATCGGCTATCTGCCAGTGAAAGTCCCGTCAAAATTGACCCAGTCGTTTCAGAGATTATGTGTAACAAAAAGACAGTCAATTTTTTTCTAAATACCATATAAACTTTCGTAAGCATTTAGTAAAAAGCTATTTTTTTGACATTACAAACAGACACGTCGCTTTTATTTATCTGTATAGATATATAGATTAAATACTACTGGTAATTTTTATTGGGTAACATTAACTAGTGCAGTGAAATTAAATCTGTGCTAGGTTAGTATATTTGTAAGTAGTTGCAAAATCTATAAAATTATAATAATATCTAAATGTATCGTTATATTGATCGTTTCTGAGACCATACACTTATCATTTAACTTAAGTTTAGGGATAAGCAGAGTATGAGTGTGATGAATACCACATTTCTTAAATTTAAAATAAAATTATGTAACTACAATATTGCTCTTGACATAAACACCATACAATTTCCATGTGACATGAAAGTATAAACTACATAAATGAAATGGTGGTAATCTCGGCGTAATATGTTCCTTTTGTTCAGTTCAGAATTATTTGTTGTCAGGTGCGAACGAAAGATCGGGTGTTCGAAAGTGTACCGCACCTCATCAAATACCACTGCAGCAACGAGCTGCCCATCGTCTCCGCCGACTCCGCGCTGCTGCTGCGCCGCCCCGTGCCGCGTTCCTGAGGTTCGATCCCCCGGGACCCCCCACCACCCGGCAAAGACCCACCCGCGCGCACCCCCCGACCCCCTGGTAGAGATCCTTCACACGCATGCACTGCCCGAGCCCCTAGCAGAGATCCCCCACGTCCCCAGCCGCGTCCCTCCCGCCCTACCAACCCAGGACAACCAAAACCGAGATACATATTTACCTAGCGAACCCCCAACTTCGACCCCGGAGTGTTACATTATCGTTCAGCAAAATTATATCGATATATACAATCTTCATCTTCTGGATATATAAAGGTCGTATATTTAAGCTTGTATATAGTATATTTGCTGTTGTTAAAAAGACAAAACCTATATTTATTACGTTTACATACTTTTTTTTATATTACTCGTAGTTACTAAGCAATGGAATTCACAACTGACTACGTTTCGTCTTCCCTACACCGTGTGCCACTTAAATTATTCACTATGAAACATCCGTTAAAAAAGTACTAGATACATGAAATGCAAGAGTTCTCTTAAAACTGTCACCAATTGTGTTCAGGTATTTATTCTAGTTCAAATAAATATACAACAATGTAAATTGAACCTTAAATGCAATAAAGACAAAAAATAAAGTTGTTTTCACAAAAAAAAAATTAAAAGTGCGCTATGTTCAAATGAGCGCTCTTTCGGTGAGGACATTTTTTTATCGCTGATTGTGTATCTGCTACTTGTTAACAAATTAACATTTCATAAAAAAATATTTGATGAAATGAGCATGGATCTATTAATAATATACTAAAAATATAAACCTATATACATATTTTATTAATATCTAAGTACTTTAGTACAAATAAAACTTGGCAGCAATAATATTATAATAGCAATAAATATTCATGCATCGATTATATACTTTACCACATTTATGAGCTTATGAATGAGATGTCACCTAGAGGCAAAATATACTTGAACAAAGTCGTACGAGATGAGATATTTTACCGCAGTAAAAAGTATCCTATAATGCTGACCCGGATAACCAGCTATCACCATACCAAATTTCATCAAAATCCAGCAGTGGTTTTTCTGTGATGCGGTAACAGACAAAAATTCTAAAAACTGTATATTCGGCCTCTGTATCAATAATAATGTCTATTTCAATAAGATTTTATTATATGTATAGATTAAACATATAAAAAATCATTAAAGTAATCATAGAAATTATTAAAAATAATCATTATATATTCCAAAAAATAATAATGATAATTATTTATAGTGTTTGCTATACGTATTTAAGAAATTAAAATCGATTAAAGGATTTTAATGCAAATGGCCTTTACAATCACAATAGGGAATATGCGTGTGATTTAAATAAAGGTGAAATATTTTTTTATAATCTTTATTACTTCTGAATTAAGCCTATATTAATTTTTTGTTAACTCTCTTTAATTAATAAAATAATGAAAAAATGAAAAATAGGTGGAAAATTCAGAGTAGTTGAAACGCAACGCCATAGGTCAGACCGAATGTGACGTCAAAGTCTATTATAATAGAGCGCTGTTGTTTAGTGTTTGCGATTCGTACTAAGAATCTAGACCTACTCATTCGTTGATTGCAATGTTTTCATAGACTATGACGTCACAAAATGGCAAGTGTTTAAAGAAATCCGTATCTGTATGATTTTTTTTTATACTAATTTTTTTTTGAGCTGACTATTTTTTCCAATTATATAACGATGTAAGCTATTGTTTAAAAAAAACACGTATATTCCCTATAACATACACATACCAGAGTATATAAATCCATACAGTCGTTTAATGAAGGCATCTAGACTGGACAATAGTGCGCGCCGTGGGAACAACCGGGTTAGGTGCACCCGACTGTCATACATTATTTTATATGGTAGTTGGGAGACGGCTTTAGGGTTGACGAGTATAACAAGTTTGCCACGAGATGGCGTTTACAGGGCTTTAACTTCGAAACCGTTCGCCATTAAAGTTATTTTTTAACGATCCTTCCGTTTGAAAGAATTTCCATCAAAATCAAAAGCGATCACCTACTGTATTGATTCTTATACTCTGCATACAGTAAACATTAAACTTACGATATGTTTAAGCAAGATTCCGAAGATGACTTTATGCCGCTATTTTCCCACTATACTGTATATATTGTGTAGATACACTTTATGCATTTATATGTTAAAGTTTATAATAAATTAATTGGATTAGCTGTTAGAATACTTACAACTTAAATGTATAGCATTTTCTAATTCTTCATATCTCGTTAACAAGTTGACTAGCATGTAGAATGGATTTGCCCGTTGCAATAGTTATTTCCCAATATTAAACAACCCTATTTAAAAACTCCAATAGGATCTCATTAAAAGCGACAAAAGACACATAGAAACCAATAAATATTGATTGGTTTCTATGTGACTTTTGTCGCTTTAGATGAGGTCCTGTTGGAGTTTTTCAATAGGGAATCTCGTAGTGTAATCATTCAATAATTTTAGTGTTGGTGCAAAAATGATTCGAATGAAATTACATATTATATTTATAGTAATTTCAGGGCCTCTTCAAATTTATACCTAGGAAATTTTCCTTTAGAGGTTTTAAAAGTTTTACATACTGAGCTTTATTTAAAAAGTTTTTTGAACCGAAGTGCCGAAGAACCATCAAAAGCGACAAAAGCCACATAGAAACCAATAAATATTTACTGGTTGGTTTCCCTGTGGCTTTTGTCGCTTTTGATGAGATCCTATTGGAGTTTTTAAATAGAATTATCTCACATTATAATCCTCACATTTGGGGAATCAGAGATGAAAAAAAAGTGTAATGTTTTGATCATCACGACACTTTATTATTTACTAAGAGCACCTCATGTGACGTCATCACGAGTACCAGGAGGTCGTAAGTGTTAAGGTGAAGGCTTGTTCGAAGAATTTCAACATGTGCAATGACCGTTGTTGCTTGATGTTTATGATACCCTAGTACTCGTTATTTTTATGGCCTAATTTGTAAGCCTAGGACATACAGCGAAAGAAATCTCGTTCCTACCGGGTGTTCCACGACACCACTCCATTTTTATTAATACATTATACTTTATTCAATTACTTTTTGTACCGAAAATTAGAAAAATATTAATGAAGCGATCACTTAGAGACTAGAATTTCCTCTCAATTTATGACTTGCAGATGTGCCTTTAGAATGTTCATATCTCAATATATACTATTTGTGTTAAATTCTGTACGTTATATCGTTAAGCCACGTTAGATGAGCTCGAGCATAAACTAGTCAAGTTTATTGAAATTTGAATCTTATTCTAATAATAATACCACGTGTTTTAAAATTATTCTAGGTAAATTTAGTAGAAGCTAGAATTTCAAGTAATAATTAGATGTTAGTACCGTATTTTCATTAGGCTCACAATCAGATGTAACTTTTGGATGAAATGTGCTTTTTATGTATTGTCTATATCTTTTTACTATCTCGTTGGTTTTGTAGCTAGCATGAATGTTGATCTTGTAAGTCTTGGGTTCAAGTCCCAGATAGTTATTGAGCCTAGAAAATCGCATCAAGGGAGTCAGAGTTGGGAAGTCGGCGGTGTTTCACCCCCGTGCCTCGGAGAGCTCGTAAAGCCGTCGGTCCTGCGCCTTAACTCTTACCGCGAGTCTCGAAGTATCGTCTCATCAGGCGCGGATCTAGAGTTACATTTTGGGGGGGGTCAGATGCTGAAATATACATATAATCTATATCTAATATATTTAATTAATATAATACCTTTAAACGAGCAATTCTTGTATATTTATTCATTTATTTATATATACCGGCGATCTCGGAAACGGCTCTAACGATTTCGCTGAAGTTTGGTATGTGGGGGTTTTCGGGGGCGAAAACTCGATCTAGATTAGACGTATGTCTGGGAAAACGTGTGTTTTCATGTGGTTTTCTTTCGCATTATTCCACGCAAAATATGGCCGCTAATTTCGCACCCTCCAGCATAAGCATCGTGGTTAAACGGCCAAGGCGCAAGATTGACAATCACAGGTGTCCGGGTTTAAATCCCAGTCGGATACAAAGTTTTTACTTTTGTTTTTTTTTTTTGTTCTTTCTTTTATATTTATTCAAGTTTTTAGTTTTAAATTATATAGATTATCACCTAAAAATACGATATAACAAAAAAAACTACGAGCGAAGCTCGATCGCCCAGGTACCAAAACAGTAACTTAGCAAAATCGGTACATGAAATATTCTTTAAAAACTATCACTGTAACGTATAGTGTACAGAATATAGAACCCAAAACAAAATTTATGTCTAAGTCTGTTTGTGTGTGCGGTTTCACGTAAAAAGTACTGATACGATTTTAACCAAATTTTATGTAGAGAAAATTTATTATTCGGATCAACATTACGGATGCCTTTTACTACAGGAAAATCTTTATTCCCACGGGAAAACACAATAACGGATTCTATCGAGAAATCTGTTTATTTTTAAGAGAAAAAATAATAATAATTAAAACCTGAAGCTTTGTGACTTTAAAACTTTAGCAGGTATATAAAAACCAAAAACCCGTAAAATGCCCCCACTGTCCAGCTACCCCCTAGAAATGGAGGGATGCAAACAGTTAAAAAATAGTTTTTCTTCCAATTTCCGGCTTACTGTGATATCCTATCGAAAAATGTTTTTTATTCACAATGAAATACATGTACCTAATACCCATTTTTTTTTTTTAAATTGAAACGTTTAGCCGTTTCCGATAAATTTATATTTTATGGTCTCGGGAGGCTTAAAATCACTCCCAACTTTAAGTGGATGTTTAGTTTTAAAAAAAATGTCGTTCAATTTTTAATCATTTTTTTCGTCTTGCACTCTACTTTTTGAAGAAACAAAAATATTGTATTTTCGTCGTGTAAAAACACCCTTAGAAATAAAAATAAAACTGGAAAAATCGATAATTTTCACTTTTTAAACTATATTCTTTTTAATAACCATTGAAAAAACGGTTTTTTTTTTGAAATATCTCGAAAACCTTGAGGTTATTGTAAAAAGTGTCGTCCATATAAGTCGTAGATTTTTACTAGACCTACAACTTTTGTTAAGAATATTTTTCGATAGGATATCATAGCAAGCTAGAAAACAGAAAAAAAACTATTTTTTAACGTTTTGCATCCTCCCATTTCTCGAGGGTAATTGGACACCGGGGGCATTTTACGGATTTTTGTTTCTCATGTACCTGCTAACGTTTTAAAACGTAAAACCAACTTAATTTTTTTAAATTATACTTTTAACTAATGAATAAACAAGATTAGGCTGTGAATGAATTTCATTTTTCAGAAAAAAACAATAAATTTAACTCCAAAATCGATCAAAAATGAATAAAACATCGATAAATTCGAAAAAATAATAACATAAATAGATTCTACCGAAAAAAAATACAAAGAGGGGGGGATACTTTACGTGAATTCCAATTTTAATTAATTCTTGACGATTCGTCAAATTGCAATGTTTGAATGTTTACGGTGACATTGTATAAAATTAATATGCGTCAAATTAAAAACTTAATGATACCATTTTTTTTTGTTTTTTTCCCGAAAAATACACTGGAGTAATCAGTGTATAAAAATTTAGTTAATAAAGTACACTTTTTCAATGATAATTAAAAAAAATGTAGTTTACGAAGTAAAAATTATCGATTTCTCCAATGTTTTCAATTTTTAAGAGTGTTCTTACAGGGTGACCATACAATGTTTTTATTTCTAATAAAAATTAGAGCTTAAGACGAAAAGAATGAGCCCTATCTGAAAATTGTACAAAAAATTTTTTTAAATGTGAACGTCCACTTGAAGTTGGGCGACATTTTCAGCCTCTCGAGACCATAAAACATACTTTTCTCGGAAATGGCTAAATATTTCAATTTCAATTTTTTTTTTGTTTATTATAAATATTTCGAAGATTACATTACCTTAGTTTCATGAAAATCAAAAGATTATTTTAGAAATTAAAAATAAAAAACCAAGAAAAAATAAAAAACCGAGTTTTTTGCAAATATCTCGAAAACTTTGAGGTTATTGTGAAAAGTGTTATCTATAAAAGTTGTAGATTTTTACTAAATCTACAACTTTTGTTGAAAATATTTTTCGATAAAACGTAAGCCGGAAATTGAAAAAAACTATTTTTCAACGCTTTGCGTCCCCCCATTTCTCGGGTGTAGCTGGGCATCGGGGGCATTTTACGAATTTCTATTCCTTATATACCTGCTAACATTTTAAAATTATAAAACTTCAGGTTTTTAATATTTTGTTCACTAACCTCATTTCGATTGGACTAAATCTGTATAATCCGTATTAATATTATAAATATGAAAGTTTGTGAGTATGTATGGATCTTTGTTACTCTTTCACGCCAGAACGGCTGATCGGATTTGGATGAAATTTGGCACAGAGATAGATTATAGTCTAGAATAACACATATGCTACTTTTATCCCGGAAAAATCTGCGGTTCCGGTTAATTTGTTTCGAATTAGGTACTTAAAAAAATAATTTTGCATTAATCCTTCTTTTCTTAAACTTCAAACTTCTTAAAGACGTATTTTTGGCTTTGGGGGGGGTCATGACCCCCATGACCCCCCCCCTGGATCCGCGCTTGCGTCTCATCGGACTGAGAGTGCACTTGTGTCTGCAGATACACTTGTACACTATAATATTTGCTGCGCAATCTCAGTGAGATTGGCCATCGTAATCGAAATCGGTCAGAAAGATATATTACATTACATGCACTTTTTCTTATGGGATTAGACTAGAAATCTTCACGTTTGAGAACACTCCGCTTTCTGCATATGCAATGCTAAACACTGTTTGGTAGCACAATTTGTTTAGTGATGTCTAAATTTATAATATTTGGACAATTTATTTATTTTATTTTGAAAATTTGTTATTTTAATTAGAAATAGATAAAAGATTATCGTAATAAATGAGACGTAATGGAAGTTTTGAAATTTCTAACAATGGTTTTAACAATTGCATCCTAAAATTGTTTATTTTTCTTCACTACGCACTGGCTCTGAGTGAACCAATGTATAGAATTTACTTTCACCAGAATGAGAGTCAAACCTAAATCCTGGGCGTAGTAGGTAGCGTCTGACGCTAATCGTCATATAATATGTTATTTAAGCATTTTTATATTATAAAGACAAATTAAATTTATTAATTGCTTCATTGTAGATATTTACTTGTCTATTATTTTGTTTAGATTGATTCTTATATTGAAAATATTACTATTCCTATTAATGTAAGCGATGGAATTGATATGGCACAAATGCTTAGCACATTACGACATCGAAAAAAAAATGAAATAAAAATAACGACTGAAAAGTTTGGCCTATTTTTATACATTTTATTAATAAATAATCCTATATACGTAATTATAAAATTATATTCCATTTTTATTATTAAATGTATCGCATTTCTATTTTGTATTATACTTGTGTCGCTATATGTTTTCTTATATTAATGGCGAATGTTTTTTAAATATAATTTTATATTGTATTGTATTCACCTGTTGCTTCTTAAAAATAAATTTTCTCTGACCAAAGGAGCTTCCTATAATTAACGACGGTGATTACGCATGGATGTGTTAGTTATACTAGTCTTCGACAAAATGTACGTTAAGTGTGAAGACGCCTTTAGATAATTTAGACAATTATTATATTACGTGCAATGTACTACCAAAATGTATTGAGTGTGAAGAACGAATTTTTATGTAACTTTTTTCGATACGATCTGCATTTGTTTATCCATTTATACTATCTCTGTAGTCTTATATTAGCTCTCTGCTGCATTATGATATTTACATAATAAGTACAGTGTCGCTTATTATTATTATAGTAGAGCACTAAATTAAACTCACTTTTTATAGTCCCGTAGTTTAGAACTATTCTATAAAAAAAATTTTTGGAATTCGATCATACTTCAAGTATGTTGTAGGAAGTATCTTAGTTTGTTTTTCTTTCGTTCGTATAGAAGTAAAATAATAAGTAATTAAAATAATTCAAATAAAATGAATCTAATAAACAATGTACATATTTGAATTTTGAACTATCACACAGAATAAGTGACACGGGAAATAGGTATTATGTAAACATCATATTTAGTTTTTTTTTTTATTGTATAAAGTAGTCAATAACTGTGTTATATTATAATATAATAAGATATATACAACAATAGGTGCTATAAAGCTTACTTAAATATGTTAATGAATGAAAATATAAATAAGTATCATCAGGAAAGTATATTTACTTTTTTAAGACTGTTTGTAAACGTTTTGTACCGAGTAAGAAAGGGAGCATAGTCGAAATTACTGAATTTTATACAAACAAAATTAAGGTTCAGTGACATCAGGCGTTATTTATGCCTATTTTAATGAACACTTGTGTTAATTGTATTCGTATCAAGCAAACTATACATTTTCTTACTTTCCTTGTTGAATTCTAGAATTGCTTACTCTAGCAGGTGTAAATGGAATCAACTTTCAAATACAAAGTAAGGTCTCGAAAAAATTAAGTTAAACTGTAAAACTTGTTGAAAATCGATTCTTATTATAACTGCTGGTACTACTTATTATAACTTGTGGTAAAGAAATTAAATTCGCCTAATATTTTGTGTCATTTCCTGTGCTTTAAGATTATATACATAGTTATATTAAGTTATATTCTTTGGATGTCAATTTGAAGGAATGTTTGAAAATTAACTGATTAAATGATGGTCGAAATAATTTATAAACCTTAATTATTATTCACAATATCGTTAAACATTCTTAAAATTATAGTCTAATGATGTTATTTTTATGAAATAATAATTGTGATTATAGGAATAGGAATAAATGTATAAAGAAAATATTTGTCTTATTATTTTACTGCTAAATAATTTAAAAAATAAATTTTTTAGCACAGATGATATAATAGAATACTAGTATAGATGCCCCAGAAATGCCCAGGATATTTTAATTGGCCTAAATAGTCGATAGATTCATGTTTTAAAACATGTGTTCACTGTGCACCAAAATCTGAAAGAAAATGCAAAACAACTTTCAGAGATGATGATTGATGACTGCTTGAAACTAAATATTTATTCCGGGGACCCGGATTATAAATAATACTAAATAAAAATACAGTCCATATAGACATATATAAGGACCCATTTTGTTTTGCTTGAAAACTTTTTTAATTAGATATAGATTTTCAGGTTTTTTGTTATGAATAGAACTACTATTTTTATTGTGAAAGATTGTGTGTTTTTGTACGCCGAAACTGCTGCACAGATCTGCGCTGCGATACACGATCTCGCCACATATTGTTTGAAGTTTTTTTCTCTCTTAGCGGTGAACCTTCGTAGAGTAAGGATAACAAAATAATATTCTGTATTTTTCATTCCATTTAAAAACGTTATGAAAAATAAAACATACATAATACATAGCACAGTTGAAACAGTATAATAGTACAGAAGCCCCCATCCCATACAAATTGATAGCGCCAATTTGGGCTATTTATGTTTGCGAATAGACAACAGTGAAGACCACAAACCTCATTTCTGATTTTTCAATAATCGAATGTACAATATCTACACAATACACAAATTTACGAAGGCCTTATACCTTTTGTGGATCAACATTATTTTGTCTTTTTTAATATTTTCACATTATTGAAATAATAACAAGTTGATACATAGTGCTTTATTTGATATTTAATAAAACTAATTTTTCTTTGCTCCTGATAAGTTTCATTTGTCGTCATTACATTTTAGAATCCCAAGTTTTTTACCTAGGGATTCTAAAATGTAATGAATTTTATATACCTGGTTTTATGAAATATATTGTCGAAAACCTTATATTATAAAAAGCTTTGATTTTTTTTGTAAAAAGTTAAAACATATAATTTTAACGTTGTACATTAAAACGTTAGATATCTATTTAAAAAGTACAATGATGTCATAGGGAAAGAAATAAAAAACAGCGTCCATATTTTTTAAGTTTAATAAAAATTTAATATTATAGTATAAACAGTAAGGTCGTAAATGGCAGTGATGTTACATTACTTATAATATATCAGTATTCACTATACAAGCCCACCCCGCGGCGGCGCCCGCCGGCGGCACCTCCGCCGCGACGCACAACGTACAATAAACTCCGAGAGAAACCAACGAGCTCGCCAGAAGGCGCCGCCGACTGCCGACCTCTGCCTAACATTTCCTAACTTACTCCGAGCCAAACAATAATTAAGTATATCTAATTTTGTTAATACAACGAAACGATTTCATTTATCAATCATTTATTCGAATAAATAAATTTTACAGTCGGTTCCCAATCGTGGCAGACTAAAAATGCAATTAACTAGTGCGAATAATAAATTCGTCCACTTCCAGACGGCGCGCCTACACGAATATAACGCTCTTTGGGACATAGCAGCACTGTCTCCGGACCCTCCTAAAACGCAGAGCCTCCCCCCGTGCCTCACTTACGAACTACTATTCGCTACGATGATTATACTAGGAATTGAAAAACTAAATCAGTGTGACAAAATAAATAAATATACTTCTATACAAAAATAACACATTTACCAGTGAACCCTCGCTCTCGGGCGCGGCCCGAGCCTGCCTACTGCCTACGCGCCGCGCCGCGCCTCGCCTCGCTACCAGACACTTCGCTAGCGGCGGCTCGTCGTCGCCGCAAAATTGACATCACTTTTTATCATTATCTCTCACACTTACAAAAGTGATCGAGGAGTTTGTAAATTGTAAATTTATCGATTTACAAAATTAGTTTGATTACGAAAATATTCGTTTCGTACTACGTCTTTATACTCACGAGCCGTGTATTAAAAATAGATCGCTATTTTCCTAGTGATCGCTTACATTAATTTTTACAGTTGGTCAAAAACGACATCCACTCGTGTAAATTTACAGAAATCTAGCTTGCGACTAATTATATTAAAACATAAGTACGGGTCGACAACAACATCGACCGAAGACCATCAACACTCACAGACGACTATAAGGCGACTGAAAATCTCGATAAATTAAAATAAGTATTACAATAAACAGAAATTACACCACTCTCACACAAAACAAAACAGGTACATCAACTCCACGCTGGGCGGCGGGGCGCGCGCGCTCAGTCCGGCGTGGTGGCGGCGGGCGCGGGCGTGTGCGGCGGCGCGTGCAGCGGCGGCGCGGGCCGGTGCAGCGTGAAGGCGTCGTACACCTGGCACAGCTCCTCCATGTGGTGCTCCTCGAGGCAGAGGAAGCCCTGCAGCGCGGGGCTGGCGCGGCGCGCGCACGCCAGGCAGTGCACCACGTGGCGGCGCTCGTGCTCGCGCACCAGCAGCGCGTGCCACACCTCGCGCTCGCACGCGCCGCAGTAGTGCGAAGCTTCGCCGCGCGCGCGCCCGTGGAAGCGCACGGGCACGCCGCGCGCGCGCACCGCCTGCAGCGTGCCGGCCGCCGCGCGTAGCGTCTGCAGCAGGCACGTGCGCATGGCGCGGTGCAGCCGCGGGTCCGACACGCGGATGTTGCGCGCCAAGTTCCACGTCAGGTGCACCATCGGCACGATCGACTTGAAGTTCTGCACCTTGTTCCACTCGTAGCGCTCGAGCGCGAGCGAATACTGGCGCGCCGTGAGCGGGCCCACGTTCCACGCGATGTTGTTGCACCAGCCGGTGGCCTGCACCCAGTGCACGCAGCCTGCGTTCACCCACACCAGGTCGCCGGGGCGCTGTGTGAAGCGGTACACGGGCACGCCGTGCGCGCGCAACTCGTCCGGGTCCGGCCACCACGAGCCATGCAGGTACGACAGCCCGTGGCGGTCGCACAGCTCGCGCACGCCGCCCCAGTACGAGTCCGGCACGCCAAACCATTCGCAGTCGCCGGGGCCGATGTTGATGTTGATGGAGCAGAAGTTGTTGTTCTCCTGGTGACCGGGCGTGCGGCTGCCGGGCACCTTCATGTAGAGTTGCACGGTGTTCATGCCGAGGATGACATGACCGACGTGCGAGAGCATGTTGGCGGCGGAGGCGACGCGCGCGAAGGCGGGCAGCTTCTGCAGCTCGGTGAGCTGCGGGCGCCACTTGCGCTCGTCGGAGAGGTCGACGTTGGTGCCGAAGCGCAGCATGCGCGCGGCGCGGCGGCGCTTGGCGGGCCCGCAGGCGGACTCGCGGCCGTCGCTGTCGGACAGCGCGCCGGCGTGCGGCGGCGCGGCGCCGCGCTCGCGCTCCTCGCGCAGCGACTCCTGGAAGGAGCCGGCCTGGTACTGCGCGTACTTGCGCACGGTGGTGTGCGAGCGGTGCGACGCGCACGCCCACACGCGGCGCCGCCCGCTCGGGTCCCAGTTCTCGTCGGCCGACTGCATGAGCTGCGTGCGCACCTCCACGGCGTGGTCGGGCCACGCCTCCACCAGCGTCTTGGTGGAGAAGAGGCCGAGGTCGAGCTTGAGCGCGGCGGTGAGGCCGCGCACCACGGCGATGGGGTGCTTGAGGCAGAAGTCCTGCAGCTGCGGCGAGAAGGCGTCGCGCTTGGACTCCACGTAGACGAAGGGCGCGGGCGGCGCCAGCTGCTCGGCGGAGAGGCGCGGCGGCGGCACGCCGGGCGGCGAGGGCGGCCCGCAGCCGTCGCCCAGCACCGACCAAGACGACGGCGAACCTGCGTTATCTCTGTCACACATAGTTTCAGTCAATATCTTTATAAACATTGAATTGAGGTTTGTTTCATGATCTACTAAATAAAAATTAAACCGATTTCAAAAAAATGGAAGTTGTTTTTTCATTTACTATGAATACCTAATCAAATATTTTCGAAGTCGGTGCCAGCCGATGTCAAGAAAATTTATTTCGATACGTATAAATACATCACAAATTGATGTATAATATTTTAACTATAATTAAAGTTCATACTCGTACCTTGTCATATTTATAACCTATATTATACCTATTAGATATTCATATCTTAAAGCATTGGTGGCTTGCACCGACTTCGAAAATATCTGATTAGGTATCTATAGTAAATAAAAACCCCCGTTCTTTCATTTTTTTACTTTTTAGTGTCTGGAAGGTTTTTCTTTTGAAGTCGGTTTAATTTTTTAAATTGTTTTTTATTTTGTAATTTTTAGTTTTAAAAAAAACTGAAATAGTTTTTGCAAAAGTAATAATAATTTAAAAAGATGTAAAAATTTAGAGATTTTTAATTTTTAGTTCTCGTCGCGGATTTGTATCGTGAGGCCAGTTTGGTATCGGCCATTTTGATTTTATTACCTGCCCACTAAAATTTGACCAAGATTCTGAGATCTTTTCGCTATGACACCATACATGGTAGCTCGTATCAATAAGTCAGGTGGTTACACGTTTAATTGTCCATATCATAAAAACTACTGAACCGATTTCGATGAAATCTTTACGTTTCCCTAAATTAAAATAAACGTAAGCAAGTAAGTAAAATAATGATTACGATCCGATTACTAGTTTCGAAGAAATGCGTGGACAAACATACATGCACACACCTACAAAATTTGGTATATTTGTTTAGAAGCCCTAATAGACTATAAATGTGAATATTTTGGAGTTCCCATTATATTACATACATATGTGTCGAATTGATAACTTCCTTTTCTTTTGAAGTTATTTAAAAGTATACTCACTTGCACGCGTCAAGTATCTGCTTGGAGGTGAGAGCGACGTGAAAGGAGACAGGCTTGAGGGGGTCGGTTTTAAGCGGCTCGAGTTTGACAACGGGCTGGCGGCCGCCGAGCACCACCTCGCTGCTACTGCCATTGTGAGGGCTTTCTGTGAAGCAATATTTGTATGTTACCACTGAATAGAAACGAATCAAAATGACTTAAAACTTATATTACACTTTAATTAAAATGAGATACACACTTTTAATTCTCAATTTCATTTTACAATGTCACTACTAATATTTGACAAAATTAACATTTATTGACAAACATAACAAATGACACTAATTTGAAAAATGTTACATTGTTAAAAAGAGCTAAAAAGTTTAATACATATAGCAATGATTGAATTGAAATGATAAATTAAATTGATTTTCTTAAAATCATTGCAATAGTCTAAGCATAATAAAATAAACGCAGAACTAATGTAGGACTGGCCAAACAAAAATGACGCAGAATCAACCAAGAACAAAATTAAAACCGAAACCGAACTACATATGGCCCAAAACAAATATTTACGATCAAAATCGTGACATCCGCCCAATTATAACAGCTGTTTTATCAATACATACCGTTTAAATAAAAATAAATCGCGGAAATAATTAATTCGCAGTAATTTTATCGCCGCGAAAAAATTGGAAAAGATAGTTTTATTTAAAATGTAAATCTAAGAAAGTATTATTACATACGTTATTATATTTCACTATGTACTGTCTACGGTTCCACTCACATGTATGTATGTATGTACATATGTATTCCCTTATAGCCCTTTTTAACGTCCCACTGCTAGGCACGGGCCTCCCTTCAGTACGAAAACTTGCTAGGTTTTCTCAGACATGCAGGTTTCCTCACGATGTTTTCCTTCACCGTAAGGCAAGTGGTAATCATGTTAGAAATGATTCGCTCATAAAAATATCAAGAGGTGCGAGACCCGGGATTTGAACCCGCTTCACTCAGTTTGCCATGGGAGCGCGTTACCACTGGGCTACCACTGCCTCCACTCACATGTTAACTTCTATTTATTCCATAATCAATAATAATATCTAAGCTGGTTAATATAGGCGCACAGAATCAGTATGTTTATTTTATTTTTAACTTAAAACAAAAAATCCGAATGAAATCCGTCCTGCTCCAGTTTTATGAATGAATAATTTGACCACATCACATCACAATTTTTGATCTGATAAAATATGTCACTTGTGTAATAAATTTAGAAAACTGGCAAATTTAGTGAAACTATTCATGTTAAAGTGTTTTTTGCCGTGTCTAGTTACATATTACAACTTTCTATTTTTAAGTGAAATATTTGGTCAAAACTTCTTTACAATTACAAAACTTAACAAAATGTAATACAAACAAAGTTTTCTTGATGTACTAGATACATTTGGAAAAAATCAAATATGATTAATAAAGTCTGACAAGAAGTTAATTAAAACTAATGAAATAAATAGAACGGACACTTACCTAAGTAGAATTTTTAATAAAAAGGGCACTTAGTTAACCCTTATTTGGAGCTTGAAGTAAATAATATTAATACCAGGCGCGAATTAACCTGCTACGGGTTTGAACGTTTCTTATGCTTCCGTACCTAAAGGATCAGTTCTATTACTTGGCCACTATTAATTATTTACTCTTTTTAAAAAAATCTAATACAATTCAAACTTGGCGTAATTATAGTGATATCTAATAATTATTATAATCAATAGCCAAGTGCGAGTCTCTCTCTCGCGCGATTTCACGTTCAAACTTATTTAATAAGTAAATATTTGCAATAAATACTTTTTGGAGATTCGGACACTCAATTGGACTCTTTTTGTTGGACAGAAGTTAAATTAACTTAAAAAAGAGTTTTAACTATAACATGTGTATTGTATATTAACTTCACATTTAGCAATTACAAGTAATTATAATTAAACTTGTAGTCGGAGCGATTACAACTGGTTTGGGCGTTGAACAGGAAGGACGTATCCTGTCGTGTTTCCGCGAGGCGGTAATTAACTAAGAAAAGGCATTAGTTTAGCACAGAATATAACAATTTATTTTTTCCTTAGAAAGTGTTCATGCAATTGAAAAAAAAAAACTTTTTAAATAATTTAAATATCCCTAACTAACCTTTTTTTCACAATTTACCTAGTTGCAAATTGAAAAAAATTGTCATGGTCTTGATACATAATACGGAAATCCAAAATTCTTTCTGTCAACTTTGTACTCAAAATAACAACTAATGTTTTACCAACGTACTACATTTAAATGATGTTGAGAAACAGAATAAGGTATACTTTTTTATCTAAAGTGATTGGAAATCACAAAATAAAATCCTCCTCTAAACGCACAATACGCGTGTGAAAAATGGGGGTAAAGTTAGATGCAAACTCAATGGCGGCTCGGCTTAATATTAACTGCGTGTGCAGATACGTACAGCGTCTGTGCCCCGTGATACCTAATATTGCGTTCTGTGCATCGGAACGTACGATGTTCAGAGCTGCTATTCACATATGAATATATAGATATCATTACTTCATACTATTTACTATAAACAAATTTTTACGTTCACTATCTCGCGGTACATTTATTTTTTAAGTCGGGGGTTTTTAAATTATTTTATCCTTTTTCAATTACTTTTTAAACGTCGTGGGTGTTTTTAAAATTTTTAATATTGTAATACTTTCTTAGAATTACGCTAATATTTGACATTTTAAATAAAACTATCTTTTCGGATTATTTCGCGGATTTATTTTGATTTTTGGTTCCCGACGTTTCGAATGCTTTACAGCAATCATGGTCACGGGAGAGACTAAGGTGTTAGACATCTCAAAGGCATATATACTTGTTACAGACAGTGCCTACCCACAATTTACAAAAATGATTTTGAAATTTTTTAAAAATGGCACCAGAGTACCTTACAATATTTGTTGATTTTAATTTCTAAACATATTTTAAAAAATTTAATAACTATTGTAATTAAATATTATTTATTTAATTCTAGCTGTTATTATTATAAATATTACAATTTTTTTAAAAACTTTAATAATTAATTATATAATATTATTTAGTGTTGCTATTATTATATGTATAACTACAAAAGAAAATCAAAAATATCAATTATTTATTAAAGCAATATTATTGTTTTATATGTAATTTTAAAAAAAATCTTGCTTTTTATTTTAAACTTTTTAGAGAGCATAGATATTATTTGCGCTTAAATCGTGTACGACGTATGTTTTAAGAATTTTTCTAAAGAATTTTTAATTTTGACATCACTATTTCCTACAGATATCCTTACCTATCGAGTTCTATAGTTTCCTTATTATGTAGTAACTACTATAAAATAAAATATATTAATGCAGCGCCCCCTAGTGAGCTACTATCGTAACACCTATTTAAGAACCCTCACTAATCAACTACAAATCCATTACTGAAAACCGCATCAAAATCGGACTAGTACTTTAGGTTTTGCACAAACAACTGTTTACTGCAGCACCCCCTGGTGAGTTGTCACCGTAACACCTATCTAAGAACATGCGCTAACCAAACCGGAACCCATAACTGAAACTGCATCAAAATCGGACTAGTCGTTTTGGGGAAAAATGGCAACATGGATTTGCATAAACAAACAAACGTCCTCTCGCATATACCGTCTCCGTTCCGTCGTGGGTAACAATGAAAATAGTATAATAGGGGTGCAACTAAATTAACTAGGTTAGCTGTTAATTTATTCCTGTCATTGTTGGCTAATACATTGTAAGGCAGTGGTAGTCCAGGCGACACGCTCGCTTGGGAAACCAAGTAAAGTGGGTTCAAATTCCAGGTCTCGCACCTCTGATAATTTCATGTGCGAATCATTTCCAACATGATTACCACTCGTGTTGCGATGAAGGAAAACATCGTGTAAACCTGCATGTCTTTGAGAACGTAGCAAGTTTTTGAAAGATATATAAAGTATGCCAACCCGCACTTAACCAGCGTGGTGGACTATGGCCTGATGCCCTCGTATGAAGAAAGGCCCTTGCCCAACAATGGGACGTTAAAAAGACCTAAATATGTGGTTTAAAATGAATGAATATGAGAAACCTCCATCAAGTATGCCTTTTTGCCGCTATTTCAAAACTCTCTTCATGTGTCTCTAAGAAAATGTTGACATAATTTCCTAACAATACATTGGGTTCATATATTATTTACAAATACTCACTGCTAACTGGTTCCTTCTTTATATCCGGCTGTGAGTCTGAGAATTTCTTCAACAAGTCTTCTGCGAGCGACTCGGCGCTGTCGCCGCTACTTTCGCTTTTGGCCACCTGTTGGAACGAAAATTATTAATATTTCATAAAACATGTTAATGCTTAAACTTAATTTTTGTTTGGGGAAAAAACCTAAACCTGCCGCCTACCGCCTTATTTAATATGGGGTAATACAAACCGTACGCGCTCTCGCCGCTTGAGAGAGACGGTACTGAGATAGCAGCTGTTGCATCAGCGCCTGAAATAAATTCATGTTAATATGAATATTAAAAAAAACACACCTCTGAAAAGACAGAATTTGAATTTTAACAGAATACACGGCAAAACCTATGTTTAAACTTATGCTAAAGAACATTTTATTATCCATGAACACTTTTAAAACTAGGTTAATATTTTTTATTCTCAAAATACAAATAACATCGAAACCAAAACATCCTTACAATATATTTATTTAATTTGTACATTTCTATAATTATGTATGCATATAATATACTTGTTGCTGAGGTGACAGGTTATGGGAGTTCCTCTGCAAGTACTGCAGCGTTTGGAGCTGGTGATTGGTCAGGGGCACGGGTTCATCTCGCTTGGGTACCACAGCCCCGCCCCCCGAGCCCGCACCCCCTGGGCCCCCAGCGCCCCCTGCACCCCCCGTGCCCCCTGCACCCCCCGTACTCCCCGCGCCAGGGTAGGGCGGAGGCGCGGCTTTGGGCGCGCGGGACGACATCTCCGCTGATATGGGTAGGTTCCACGCCTCCTCAATAGATGGCAGTGGCCGTCGTCTGAAATAAATAAAGACTACATGAAAAAAGAAAATCTTCAATACACATTTTTTTTATATTAATTATTATTACGATAAGTTTTTTTGACGTTTATTTTTAAAATGCATAAAATAGGCCTAATGAAAAGTTAATTCTAAAACATTGGTTTTTACAATTAACATACATAATTATAATATTTTAATATTATACTTATATGTGCGTTCCTCTTTACTAAAAACTTATAATAATAAATTTAATTATTATAATATTCTTAAAAAAGTTGAACTTGAAACTACCAAACTTTCTTTATCAAAAATTTTCTGCATAATAAATATATATACAATAAATAATAAATAGTAAGACTAATTAACAGACTTTAAAATTATATCTCATCAAATTCGAATTATCAATCAAATTTTAAATATGTCTTAAATTGTTTCTAGGAAGTTAAATGACAAAAAACAGAGTTCATTATATTTATAAGACTTACTCATCACACAATTTGCATGGAAATGAAGCAATTAAAAGAAACCGCTACGATAATGTGGTGCTCTTGAGAGCTATGTTTGAGAATCAAACCTGTTTTTAAAACAAGTAACAGATAAGACTCAAATAAGTAAAGAATTTAATAATTACCTGAAAGATAAGTGCTTCAACTATTTTTTATAATTAACTATAAGAAAGCTTTGGTATAATATTATATTATACCTACTAGCGGCTCACCCTCGCTTCGCTCGGGTTCACCTCTAAGAAAACAAAAACAAACCTATCCCAAGGGAACGGTACATTTTTCCGGGATAAAAAGTAGCCTATGTGTTATTCCAGACTATAATCTGTCTCTGTGCTAAATTTCAACCAGATCCGTTATGGCGTGAAAGAGTAACAAACATCCATACATACTCAGAAACTTTCACATTTATAATATTAATACGGATATATAGTTTGAAATTTTAATACTACTACTAATACTACTAGAAGAACAAACCCAGTAGGCAGAATAAATGCACATACAGTTAATTATGCAGGAATTGTATGTACCTACTCATTACAATTTTAAAGCAGTCTTTGTTTATTATAAACGATTGTAGCACTTGACTTTTATGTCATTATAAAAAGGTATAGGCATAATAAAATAATTAATCTCATTTCCGTTCAGTATACTATAAATACAGAACAAGTTCAAAATAAAAAACTTAATAATAAATAAAAATATAAAATATAATAATAATTAACTAAACAAAGATGAATGTAATTAAAGAAAAAATCCATCGATTTTATTAACTGGAACTTCTAGAAATGTGTATCTTAAAACTTAAGAAAAGGACATGGAAAAAAGAACGAAACTTTTCTATATCTAATACTGCGATCCTTTTTAGTTTTTACCATTATGAGCAGTATCAAGATTATGCAGTAGAAGGTAAGCTAACCTAAACGAATTTACGATCCATTTCGTTAACTCGTTTAAGGAGTTAAGGAGTAACAAACAAACAAGCACACAAAATCTTTTGCATTTATAATAGGATTAAGTAGTACCATCCTGAAAATAAATCAAACACCATTGTTAGTCCACTTACTTGCCGGTGACAGAGGGCATGGGCGCGTGCGCGAGGTGCGCGCGGAGGAAGGCGAGGCGCTGACGCAGCGGCGCACTCGCGAGCGTCGCGCGAGCTCCTCCGTTGTTGTAACACGCGAACGCATCACGCGCCATCGCGCAGCTCTCGTACAAACTGCCCAAGTTTGTCCACGCTGCTGAGTGGCCCTTGTCTAATTGCACCGCGCATATGTATGCTTGTAGCGCGTCCATTGGCTGGTTCTGCTGCTGATAGAGCACCCTGTAACAAAACAATAAGTATGATGCACACCATTTACCTACAGATGATACAAATTAAACTTCTTTATTTGAGACATAGTTATGAGCTTACTATATTTTTTAAAAATCCCTCCATGTTTATGGAATCTGAATTTAGATAATCTTATTGTTTAATAAGATTATCTAAATTCAGAATTAAATACTATATTTATAAAAGTAAGTAAATAGTAAATACATACCCAATTGAACACCAAGTGTCAGCATTGCCTTCCGATTTCTCTACGGAGTTTCTATACGCAATGAACGCATCGTGTACTTTTCCCTGTGCGGCAAAACATCTTCCGAGAAGATAAAGTCCCGCGCCGGATTCTGGCTCAGCCACGACAGCTCGCTGAAGGCACCAGATCGCGGCCCGAGCGCGGGCTGCCGGCTCGCCGAGAGACGCACATCGATGGTATAACCATCCTAGGATTAATATTTCATCATATACCTACATTATTTATTGAAAAGACTATACCTAATAACTAATAAGTTAAGCCAACTAGGAGGACCCATTATAGGAAAAAATATACGGATTACGAAACTGCTATATATGTATATCTCATATTATAAAGTATATCAATAAAAAAAATGTTACTAGCAGTAATTTTGTAAGCAGTTTGTATTGTACATAGTACAGACAGTCCTATGTACAATACAAAAATATGATAATTGTCACCTCATGACATTAACACCGAATTGATGTGGTTTGTGAATATTTGTTGTTTTTATGTGGTTATTTTCAAGGCCTTGTATAATATAATACGTCATACGATTATGTATAATATTTTCGATCACAATAGACGAGAAATGGTCGAAGTGATACCTATAGTCGCAACATAGAAATATTTTTAATATTTTGCTCGAATTAATTACATTCAATAAATTTCAAGTATAAACTCACGACAAAGTTCCCTTACCTAGCTGTCGGCAGACATCCGCCTTCAACGTAGACGATAATTGTGGTTCTTTTAGTAGCCGCTCGTACGCATCTCTCGCGGCTTTTCGCAGTCCTCGTGCCTCGAGGAGATGAGCTGCATGGAAGCTGAGCTCTAAGCGTGTGAATGTCGCATCTTGATGTGGAGCTAGTCTCGCTCTTCTGAAGTGGACGGCAGCTGCTCCCCAGTGCCGGCGGGCTTTGAACATGAGGGCCAGACGCAGGTGAGCGTCTGCCGCGCGGGAGAAACCCGGCGAGACGTACAGGGCCATCTGCAGCGCCTTCGTCGCCCTAATGTGGAAAATCATCACCACCGAAAGTCAACATTTGATACCCTTTCGTACCCTTATAATGTATCTACATATTAAAAGGGAATAAATGGAATAAACCTTTTGTATTTTAACAAAGTCAAAATAATGTAAAATTCATGAAATAATAAATGTATATAATATACAACCTAAGAATTTTATTTAAAAAAAGAATCATAAAGTAAAACAATAACAATAAAAGCTGTTATTTTTATTTTCAAAGTACTGTTTTCAGATTATACGACGAGGGCATTGTCGTTTATACTTTATTTGACCGTTCTTGAAGGTCGGTAGACACATTAGGGACGTAAGATAAAACAACGATCGTATAACTAATAGAAAGTACAATGACAGCTCGTAAATAAGGTGCATTAACTAAAATAATAGGTTTCGAGAACTTTGTCAAAACTAAACATTGAGCCTTGAAGTGAACGCTTTCAAACATTTTTTATTATGGTCTTAACCACAAAGAATTCTAAACTTCAGTTTCTTTTGCAGATCGCGTTACAGCTTATGAACACTATAGGTATGATGAATTCTATAGTAACAATAAAATTTATTGAACTTTCAAAATCGACATTGTCGGATCAATCGCATTGCTAGTAACATGATCACGAATTCATCATTCTTAGTAAGAGTCATGATGACTGCTCTCGGAATGCGTACCAAAGTTTGTTAAGCGTAACATCCGTAAGTTTATTGAGCAGCGCATCACCGGAGCGGAACGTCACCGATGCGCCCGCGGGGTCGATGACCGTCTGAGGTTCGTTCGTGCAATCGATCGGACGATGCAACGCAACGTCTAGACAGCGATCGCAACCCAAATCGGACGCGTATAACGCCTTTATTTAGATGACCTCCGCCGACATTTGCGAGCCGAAACAAAGGAGCGAGACAGGTGGCGTCCGGTGTTCACTTTGATGCCGAACACTAAAATTAAATGTCGATTACGCACACAAGCGAGTGTAATGGCGGACAGAGGAAAGCTTTCACCCACTGCGTCGCCCGCAGTGATGGTCGACATACATAATACATACACTCGACATTCACATTCATTATTCTTCAGAGTGAGCCATCATTTTTGTTGGCTGTCACGCAACATTTAATAATCAACTTTATTTTCCGTTCATACCTATGTAAAATACTTATACAACATACATATATTCAACGAAAACATGCATTTACATCAATTAAATGTAAGAATTTTGTCAGAATACTTTTTTAATTTTCAGCTCTTTAATAAAATACTAGACGTACTTCGTAAAGTACTGGGTACGTGGTTACGTAGGTAATAAGATTTCAAGCCTTTTTTATTTAAATTTAATAAGCCACTTAGTTTACGACATAATTATATAAAAATGAGTATAGTCAATATTTTAAGGCACCTCAAATAGCTATTCAAACCACAAAAGACTAATGAGTGCTTAAGAATATACTAATATTATTATGATTACATTTTTGGTCAAACTCATACTTACTTTAAAATTGAAATATTTATAAAATATATGATTTAGAAGTTTGATCAATATAGAACACCATTTATTTATGAATACAAAGCAATAAAAAATACACAAAACAACCCGGGACCATTATAATCCGACTACCTGCTCGGCACTGTTATCAATACGAACAGGTAAGAGAATCGGAGAATTTTTATTCTAACATATTTATTCATGCAAAAAATATCGTAAAGCTTGGTGCATAGCTATTTCAATGAGTTCTAAACATAAACGTAAAAAATAACAGCATCTAAACAATGAATGAACATCTGGTCTATAGGTACGTATAATAAAAGTATACAATGTAATTGAATATCATAAACAAAATTCAGAAGTTTAGCGAGTATACCCACATTAAAACTAGAAAGGCGGAAAATATATAATGAAATATGGAATGCGGCAATTCAGTTTCTATCGCAGGCAATTGGTGTGGATATGTGAGGAACGAAGGTGCGGAGCGGGGCGGCGCGGGGAGGAGGAAGGGCAACGCCATGAGGCAGTTCGGGCTGACCTAGTTTTAAGCACTCGCGGCAGCTCAAGGACGGATCGACCGCTATTTATAGAGTTCAATCGCTATTCGTCATAGTATCGCACGGCGCATTCACTTTACATAACAGAAGTAAGTCAGCTGTCGCTAGGTGCGCCCCATGTGCCGCAGCACGTGATCCCGCTGCCCGGCTACATTATGAACACTCGAGACTTTCCCACGGCAACGTCGTCGCCCGTAATATTGCAAAGGGGAATGAGAGTGACTTAACTGTTATAATAACCCACTTCCCCATTAACACGAATGAATAAAGCCTAAGATTGGCCAGGTTACGACAAAATCACAGGTCAATGTCTTCGGGTACAACTAAATACCTCTCTTGTCTTCTTTTACTACTACTATTTATAACTTTTGGAAATATTTTAAGTAGGTGTATCTATATATACATAATAGATTGTATGTCTAATGGTCGTGACGAAGTGCATCGTGATGCAATCATACGATACATTAAACGTCTACCTACAATTCACCTACCTACATTGCATCACGGCCTTGGTTCCACGGCAACAGAATGCAGCTGCATTTATACAAAGAAATATTTACGCTGCCATATTATAACATATACGTCGTACGTGTCGATTCAACATTTGATTGGATTCCTAAGTATTTCTTATTTACTAACTCTATAAAACCAAAAATAATATTTAAAAATTAAATATCTAGCTTGACATTTCGATCTCCACTTTCCGTCGATTAGCTATTATTATCGACAACGCTTAGTAGCTCCACGCTTTTGTTATTCTATGTACACATTACGCCACCATCGGTCATTGAGTACACGACAAACCTTTACTACACATATTCACATATTTTCCAACAACACATGGACAATGCTATCGAATTTGGAGTTTATTTAGCTAACGCGTATTGCACATATTGATAATGAACGGGCGAGGGCTCATTTATCGCTGCCGTCATACCAGTTGACCCACTTCCACTCATTCGATAACTACCACTAATACACCTACTCGCCGCTGCTGAATATTGCGTCTATTTCTCTATATAAATCGGCTATTTCTATCATCATGACGACAGTACTACTTACGAGCAGAATATAGTCTATGACGACGACCAGTATGTAAAGTTTTAGAATATTACTTTCTAATTACCTATATGCAATACTAGCGAGTAGCGGTTCACCCTCGCTTCGCTCGAGTTCGTCCTTAGATACGTTTTAACGGTTAGTATGGAATAGATGGACTATATATTATATTACTGCTCCGCTCCCTTGAGTAGTAGCATGATTATAAATAGCCTATAGCCTTCCTCAATAAACGGATTGTCTAATGCAAAAAGAATTTTTCAAATCGGATTAGTAGTTCCTGAGATTAGCGCGTTCAAACAAACAAACAAACAAACTCTGCCTCTTTATATTAGTATTCTCAATTTTTAATGAACCAAGAGTAAAAATACGGATAGAAAACAATTCTGTATTAAAAAAATAAAAATATTTTTACTTAGTCTTTTGCAAATAAGTATCTATTAAAAAACGGTCAATATTCTTTCACAGGCATTCATGTGCCGATACGATTATAATTGAATTCAGTGACAGGCAAGCAACAAAGTAATAAAATATTAGAAATAAGCCGTTTATCCGGTTTAAAGTCATCGACAACTGCAGCCAAGCACGTAGAGGCCATAGTTACGGTACTTTAGACCTGTTGTAAAATAGCTATAAATATATTATTATCATCCATAGAATTAAGAATTATGTTTCACGTATTTCTGAAAAAAAAACACCAATATTGAAATACTATCTATATAATAATAAACCAACTACTAAAAAGGAAGAGACTCAATTCGAATCGTGTGTAATTGAGAAGTAACTACGTAATCACCCTGGATGCAAGTTTATTAAATAATAAAAACCACATGTTAACATGAAGGTTATCGTACATCTGAAGTTTAAAAAATAATCACTTTCTTATTGTAGACATTTTACTCAGAAAATAAAATAACATATCGATACACGCCAACATCGGGACTTATTAATCGTTTTGATCTAATTATAATTTTGTATTTCGATCAAAACGATTAGAGAGAACTGTTGTAAAACAATAAAACTAGTGTCCGACCGAAACTGGTTTTTCAGCCGAAACCGAAACCGAAACCGAACTTTCGGCCTTGCTCTCTGTTTCGGCCGAAACCGAAACCGAAACCGAAACTTATTTAAAATTACGATTATTTACTGAAATTTACTATTTTTTAACATTTAATTGCATATATGTATATATACACAGTTAAATAGTGTTAACAAAAAAAAAAACAATCATTAAAGTCGTAACAAATATATTTTTATAGTTAAATTTATTACTTTAGATTTCATTATTGCATATGTTTTCGGCATTAATGATGTTCTAAAATATTTTTTCGACTTCATTCGGTACTTGTGAACTACAAGGGGATCGGCAAAGTTGAGTCGACGAAATGCTTTGCCTTCCACCAATGCATAGGGCAGCATATCCACAATTAGAAGATCCATTATTGCTTTATTTATCCTTTTTGAAATTTCATGATCATCAGGCCATTGTAAAAATTGAGATTTAGTGGTACAACTTGAATCGTCGACTGCACAAGATTTGGTTGATCTGAACTAAATAATTCTGTAATTTTTGTATCGGTCCGCCGTACTTTAGTTTCTTTTTTCAATTCAACAATTTCTGACTATCTTTTTAACAATTGTCTGTACTCCTCGTCATGATTTTTTGATTAATGTAGCTTTATTCCGTGCAATGTTTATTTTTTAGGTTCTTGGCTTCCTAATGAATATAACCTGTTACAAAGTTTGCAAATAGCTTTAGATGAATCGCTAATGCTTTACTCAAAAAACTACCCAATCGGATTTTTTCTTTTGTGACATTTTATTTTATCTGAAATAATAATTATAATTAATTAGAGTAATAAATAATATCACATAGGTAATGTTAACATTATTATTAAGAATTAGTTGTCAATAGGCACAAAGCATTCAGTCTTAATTAGGGAAATTTTATTGGGGCAAACAAATTCAAATTTAATTTTAAATATAAAAAAAACGCGCGGTAAACGGGAAAGAACGAGGCGAGATGATTGACTAGGTAATTCTCGCGAGCTACCTATATCTTCCTATTCCTTCATAGTTAAATAAAATTAAGGAAATAAAGGTCACACACAATACAATCCTAGCATTTACTTAATCGTTTGGATGAGAAGTAATGTTAAAATAAGGATATAACACGTGATTCACTAACAGTAACATATATTAAATATGCATACAAATCCAAGTTAAACTAAATCCAATATAACCACTTTTATTTGCCGTTTAAAAATAAAACTCGACAAAAAATGTGCAAAAATAATGAGTTTAGATAATGAGAATGAAACGAAGTACTAATAAAAACAAAATAAATACTTACCAAATTTTAATTACAATCAATCGCAAAACATAACCTCAATTCACGATTAAATAGACGGCGACGAATTGAGCCGGGGCCGCGCCGGCGAGCAGGCACGAGTTAGCTGCGAAGTTTACCGAACGACGCACGAAAATTCACGAACATTTGAGTTTCGGCGGGGCCGAAAGTTTCGGCTATATTGTGGCCGAAACCGAAACTAAAGCCGAAACTAGAGTTTTTGGCCGAAACTGGCCGAAACCGAAACCGAAACCGAAATTTCGGTCGGTCACTAAATAAAACATATTATATGTATTCATACAAGACACAAGGCATAAATACTCGAGGCCGTGTAATGAGGAAGTAATTTGCTCATCGCTACTGCATTTTGTACTGTTATAAATATACATACATACACAAGACATAATATCAAATGTATTTTATTCACACAAGTAAGTATTCTTTCTTTCTTTCTTGCTGTTTAACAGTAACCAGATAATAAGCAAATGTCAGTAATCTATGACGTCAATAAAGAGTATGGATTAAATGTGTTCTTCCATTATTTTAAGTAATATGTAAATTATTATCACAAATTTTATAATAAATCCCGAAGAATATAAGAATAAAATGAATTTATAAGTAATAAACTTTAATTTAAAAGCTTCTAAATGTTAACCAGAACACGCATAGGATTATGCAAAATGAACTTCCCCTTCTATTACAAAAAAGCTGTACATTATGTGCTATTATTACATTACAAACGTCGGAGTGCCCTTGAGAAGTTCCCCAACAATTCACAACACACAAGTGTCGTAACAAGTCCAATACTTATTTTATTCAGTAAAATTAAAACTCTGCCCCATCCCTAATATTGCAATTTAGAAGGGTTCAACCCTTTATGAGAAATTTTAAAGCCATCAACGTCATAGATTTTATGTCTGACAATGTCTATACTAGCGTATACGTGTATACAAAACTTAGCTTCCAAACATACTGGGCATTTAGAAGGGCTATGGGAGGCAGAGAAGTAGATGTTTAACAATGACGTAACGCTATGTCGCAAGTTTCCAACATAGAATGGAGCCCTTCCACTGCGCCGTTTTTGCGGTCACCGTCCGCTTTCTAATACCTATTGTAGATTATGGAAACGACATCAGTACAGTTCTACATCCGTGAGAAATCCCATGGTCGTACTCACTAAAAGAATGTGGATTACGTTGAATCCGTTACATGCTATGACTCTATACCCTGTTTTTTAATCTCAGAGACTAAATTGACACATGCAAATGTCAAACTTACAAATAATGTTGCCAGCTCTTTTGGTGCAGTGTTGTACCTACGATACCGATTTGTTGAATCGTAACTTTTTATTTTTATTGGACGATTCGTTTCAAAGTTTTATATTCAAAAGCGTATAACTAAAATTAAAATCATTAATTTTAAATCATTAAATATCATATTTATTTATTAAAATATCATATTTATTAATTTATATATTTTATTTATTAATTTTAAATCATTAAGTATCATAAAAATTAACATTATTAAATTGAAATTTACATTATCAATTTTATATTCTTACGTTTTAAATAAGTAGCTACACATTATTTAATGATAACTTATTATAAAATAAACGATACTTGATTTTATTAACATTAATTTTCGATAGTGGTACATCACTATTTAAGAATTGCAAAAAACTGACAACCCACAAAATGTCAATTTTGTCTCTGAGATTAAAAAACAGGGTATAGTGACTCATTGGCCATTGCAAATAGTTACGCATGCAGGAAAACAAGAATATGTGACGTGACTCATTAATAATAGTAAGATTGATATGAATTCCCCAATCCTTTGGGAAAAGCCTTTATACAGGTAAATACATAAGTATACACATTAGTTTATAATTTACTAGCGACTCACCCTCGCTCCGCTTGGGTTCGTCCCTAGTTACGTTTTAACGTTTAGCTCAGAGATGAGATATTTTCCAGCAGTAAAAAGTATCCTATATGTTGGTTGACCCGAATAACCAGCTATCATCATACTAAATTTCATCAAAATCTGTCCTGTGGTTTACTCGTGATGCGGTAACAGACAGACAGGCCGACAAAGAATCTTAAAACGGTAGATTCGGCGTCTGTATCGATAATAATGAGTATTTCAATAAGATTTTGCAAAAAATATTTAATGTACAGATTCGACCGAGTTAGAATTTTATTATATGTATAGATATCATCGTTTACAAAGGTAGAATGCGTGATTCTATTAATAATGTGTTATGCTATCATTTTATTTACTATTTTATTAGAATGAAATTATCACCAATGAAAATGTTACATAAAAAATTTAAATAACGCGCGTTAAATTCTAAGTCGTTCATGTAATTTTTTTTTGCAATTCAATTACTTTTTACATATAGTTTTTTTTAATATATGTAATTAATTAATGTCTTAAATTAAAAAAGTGTCGTTAACTACATTAATTTTTCTCTATGTTCTAGTCCAGTTTAACAATAAAAAAAATAAGTTAAAGCATTAGTGAACGCGGCCTTGCGCTGTGACGTCGAGTCGGTGACGCATGTGACGTGTAGCTTTTTTCGCGGAAATTCCTCGGCGGCCATCGCTCGCCGATAGCTAATGCCCACCTAACGTTTTTGCTTCTCGTGATATCTCAACATTGTCAACTATGATATAATATTTAGATTTGTCGCACATGAAGTTGATAAAATATGTATAAGTATTTGTGATTTTACAAATTATTCTAATCTTGTTTCCTTTTTATTTTCTTGCTAATATTTTATCATCTATATAATACAGCAAGATCCCAGAGCCAAGTCATATTAGCAAAGCTGACATTGTAGACATTAATAATATAACATGCGTTCTTCAATGTATGGGAACTTACTAACTTGAAAGCAAAGCCATTTTACAGGTAGCTGACTATGACCTGACTAAAAGACCATACAAATTACAAGTCATATGTATTTATATGCGTTAAAGTAAATTTGGCAATTTTTTCCTTACCGCGTTGTACAGAATATTGTCAAAAAGTAAAAACCAATATTCATCATTGCCATATCATTTTCATAGATTTTAAATTCATCGTGAGATGGATGCTTTTAAGTTTAGTTGAAAAAATTAGCACTACACTAACGTGAGCTATGTAAATATTTCATTACACAAGGTTTTAGTTATAAATAGCTTGTTGGTACTGAGAATCTAGAATTCGAGAAGATATTTTCTCTATTGTTACCTAGATCAAAGAAAGGGTCGAAATTCAAGTTATTTACTTATGTTTGTTTTGCAATATTGCTTAACTATTCATATCAAAATTTAAAAAAGGAAGATATGTTATGAGAATTGTTTACCTGCATCATAACCACTAACTAAAATCATCTCTGTCAAAAAAAAAGCAGCAAAAGACTACCGACAGAAGTGAAAACTTAAAACTATATAAACAAACAATTGTTATTTTTGGATATTCAAATCAATTGTTTGATCTTACATTAAAATCTGTAAACGGAAAAGGTTTACATTTATATGGTTTTGAAATATATCGGCACTTTGAGTGTTAACGTTAACACCTTATGTGTCCATATCGATGACGACTTACATGAATTTACTCCAACACTTTAATCCAAACCTGCCTATAGAAGTTTTCACTTCAAAAAAACCGTAAAATCATATATCAAAGCTTGTAGAAATGCCTCAATTGCATACCAAGTAATAACAAGTGACAATTATAAAAAACGGTACATAAATAAAAATATTTTAATATAACGTGGCATTGAGATATGAATTGCTTAATTATAAACAAAGCCCGGCCCATCTTCATCGCATGTAAACAAGAGCTTTTATAGATAACATAAAAACTAGGACAGCTGCTTGACACAGTTCACGTTTTAGGTACGTAATGACGGCCCTATTCGTCATGTAGGCGGTTGACGCAATACAAAAACCAAGGGCACTAATAAAATCTTGGTATTATTTCTGCATGAATCTTTGGTAGCCTCAAACAAATAGGTACATATGTCGCTTATATCAATAAATATTGAAGAAGAAAACTATCAATAAAACATATTTACTAACTACATCCTTCTATTGGAGTTCATATAAAAAATAAAATTAAAACAAAAAAGTATAATATAAGATCGAGGAAACAATGATTTAAACGCTTAGAGGGTCATTGACAGAGAAGAGACGTTTGCATCGAGTGCAGCGAGCGAGTTCCGGTGCACTAACGCAGGTATAAATAGTGATCCGTTAGTGTCGACGACCGGAGGCCATCATCGCGACACGATCCTGTTTTGTATTTTAAATGGTCTGACCTATTTCCATTTCAAAACATAATGACTTAGGAATTGCGTAAGTGCGGCAGCATAGCACAGAAAACTCGCCCTCCTACACAGGGGGAAGGACCTCGCGTCGGGACGCAGTGCCCCTAAAGCGGGATAAAGGGCTAAGATGGTATGGGGAAGGAGTAAGCATAGCTAATAACGCGTACCCCCCAGCCGACAATTCGATAGAGGTAGAGCGTTGCGCGCGCTGCCCTTTACTGTCACGATCCTGTAGATGAAGGGCCCGTGCGTACGTGACGCGGCGCACGCTGTGAGGGGGACAGGGGGAAAGTGGTACGCCCCGCCCGCGCATCTTGCTTAACTTAGATGCACTCTTTGGCTAGGGTCGAGGACCGCGGCTAATGCGCAGTTCGAAGCAGTCTACGATACTTTACACTTATTTACATAGAAGACACCTTGAACCGACGTATCTAAATGCTTAAATAGTTGAAGAATCCGGTTAGGCCCGCTATTCTGTTACCATGCGCAAGTAATGGAACCGTTCCCACAAACTCACATGATATTAAAACAACGTCGTGATGTAATCTACAAACGGTCTCTTAGAATTTCATTTGAAAGAGATGGATTTTTTAAATATTTTACTCTAAATAAATAAACACGTGTACTTATTGAAATAAGTATTTTTCTTTAATAAAGCAGTAACTTAGCGAAATCTGTACATGAAATATTTTTTAAAAACAATGACTGTAACGTATTATATACACAGTATAGAGCCCAAAACAATAGTTATTTAAATTTTTGTCTATTTGTATGTTTGTGTGTGCGCGTTTCACGCAAAAAGTAATGAACAGATTTCAACGAAATTTGGTGACGTAATAACTTCTGACGCGGGTCAACATTTAGGATACCTTTTACATTAGAAAAATCTTTCTTTCCCACGGGAAAACACAATAACTTGTTTTATTGAGTCCTCAGAAACCTTCCGCTGGCTTATTAAGACATATTTACGAGTGCATATATCAAAACAATGTAGTAAAAAATTGAAGGTCTTGAATAGGCCTACGCAAAAATCAGAGTATACGTCTATCTCTTAAGGTACACTCACAATACCTATTCTTATTTATCTATACCTATAATAAAACTATCTTTGTCAAATCGATATGCGCGTTTCACGCAAAAAGTACCGAACCGATTTTAACTAAATTTTGTGTAGTGATAACTTATTACTCAGGTTAACATTTAGGATAAATTTACTACAGGAAACTTTTTCATTCCCATGGGAAAACACAATAACTGGTTTTATCGAGCCGTCCTTAGAAATGTATATGGCTAACGTTGGCTCAACCTTAAGAGATACATCAAAACAATGTACTAGAAAATTGTAGATCTTAAAAATGTCTACACAAATGTCCGCAATAGTATATGACTATCTCCTAGGGTATGTACATTAGCAATAACTATTTTTATTATATATTAAAGGCAATGTCGCGACTCACTGATTGACTTATCAACGTTAAACCCAAGCCGATGATGATAAACCAGCACCACAAAAAAAGCCAGTTATATATTTCCATACTAATATTAAATGCGAAAGTACGTCTGTCTGTCTGTCCGTCACCATTTCACGCTTAATCCGCTGAACCGATTTAGATAAAATTTGGTATGGAAATAATTTGAGATCCTGGGAAGGACGTAGGATAGTTTTCATCCCGGAAAACATATCATATATAGGGAGGTGGAAAAGGGTGTGGAAGATTGAACGGGGAATCAATAATTTCTCAAGTAAGGGATATATAATATTTTTTTCATTTTTTTACTAGCAGAACCCGCGGCTACGGCCGCGTTCAATCTACAAAAAATAAACTTTTTGGCTTTATGTTATACAACAACTCGCCCTCGCTTTGCTCGGGTTTGTCACTATGTATTTATATAATATTGTTCATACAAAAATACTAAAACCACGATTAAAAGAATAAAGGTATGGTGTATGGTGAAACAATCATTTCTCAAGTAAGAGATATAAAACTCATCATCATCTATACCATACTAATCATTAAAACGTACCTAGGAACGAAGCCTAGCGAAGCCAGGGTGAGTCGCTAGTGTGATTAAGTTAGTAGAGCTAAAAAAATATTTTTAAAAGGTAAATGGTGCAAGGTCAGTGCCATTGCATCTGTAAGTTAATTGCACACCCACATAAAACGAACACGGCACGCGTCGAGGGCGGCTTAAATAACCGGTCTTCATAAAACAGGCCGTTTGCGAAAACAACACAAAAACATCTTTTCAGCTCTTTGACACCAGTTAGTTTCTGCGTGGAACTAAATAAATGAATTTAAAAGCTCTGGTTTATGTAAACTGTAATTATGGTACAATATATGCATACATAATATATCTTTTGTCTAAAATTTAAAATTTCATACAAAAGAGTATCATGTGAAATAATCTTAGTAGACTTTAGGAATTAATATGCATCTAAGTAGCCGCTACTCGTACATACCTAATACCTGTACGTTTATCAAATCCTCACACATGTAATACAATAATGTTGTTACTATGAGCGATATCTTGTGATATCAAATAGGTATTTTACAATTTATGACAATCTATTTTGCTACTAATACAATATATTGTACTGTAAAAATTGTCTCGCTTTAGTTCCCAATATACATACACATATGTATGTACTATGTACATTATATAATATACTAGCGCCTCACCCTCTCTTCGCTCGGGTTCGCCTCTAGAAAAACAAAAACGAACCTATGCCACGGGAACCGTACATTTTCTGGGACAAAAAGTAGCTTATGTGTTATTCTGCTGTATGAGCTATTTATTGTAAACTTTCATTAAAATCCATTCAGTAGTTTTTGCGCGATAGAATAACAAACATCCATACATCTATACATCCATACATCCTCACAAACTTTCGCATTTATAGTATTAGTAGAATATAGGATTATATTAAAGTGTCCTGTGTCGAGATTCCAACTTCATTTAAGTTTTAGGTTTTTACCGATCATTGTGAAGTGCCCACCTTATGTTTCGAGTTGAACCAGCACTTATTAATTTGTATAAAGAAGATGTCTATTTAATATAAGCTAGAAACTCAGCAAGAAGCAGCTGATGCGGTGACAGGTGTGGTGGCAGCCGGCATACACCTGCCTGCCGCCTGGCACGTGCTCACCGCAAGCTGCATACTCTACCTTAACATCAATTACTAACGCACAATTCATACAACGACTTATATCATCATAGCAAGCAGCTGACTTGCAAATGCTAAACCAGTTACGCAATACTAAAGGACGTCCCGTTCCTGACGCAAACAACGTAAATAAAGAACAATCACTAGAAGAAACGCGTGGACAGACGACATACCCTGAATTGTAATTATTGTTCAATATACTCAAGTGACTATAATTCTTCGAAAAATGAGCATACCTATACGATTTGTATTGGTAGCGATTCACTGAAACATGTAAATCCTTTGTTGCTATGAATTAATGAATAATAATATATCTTGAAAAATAAGTTTATTTTTCTACTTTTATGATGAACTGAATGAATAATTCGCATTTAAAATATTGATCTGAGCCTATATTATCAGTATTTATGTCGAGTTTTTTTGCGAAGAATGGAAAATGGTTTTATATTCTACGATTGTTTCATGGTAACTTAAATAAATACCGTTATCGAAAAAGTATAGCTAGAGTACTGGTCAAACCGGTTATTCATTGCCTACCATAGTTTACGATTCGCTACAATAAGCTGATCCGGAGATAAAACATGTGATACGAAAGATACGCACGTTATGTAATGGATACAATTTATACGCGTAACGCAATCCCGAGGTCAAGTTTTTCATACTGTCTTTAATATATTATAATCAATTTAAAATGATTTAAAACATGTTTCAGCCATCATTTCTTACTTAATGTAAGAATTACTGTGGACTATGTAAGAATTGTTTCTCAGGGATTTATTACCCTAATAATCGTAGAAAATAAAGGTTTAATCTAATTAAAAATTGTTTCACGCTATTGGTAGGTTTTCCAAGATATACAAATCAATAATTATAATTTTTATTGTGCTTGAATAGCTCATTAAATTTCCGAGCATGTCGTCGCGCTAGCACTACCGGTCCAGCAACCAATAATATGCAGACAAAAGTGCGCGAAACTACTGACTATACATGACTCACCTGAACATACGTAACAATTATTATGACACCACTCTTAACTCTACTCGAACTCATATATGACGTTTTTTGAAATATGACTTGTCAGTAGGTACTATGGTATACAACTGTTTTTATATTCATTGATACTACCTATTATTGATCGCACTGATATTAGATATGCGATAGATTTTGAGTAAATGGGTTTGTTTGTTTGTAAATTATTCACGCTATAACGGCTCATCGGATTTTAATAAGATTCAGAAAATAAGAACCCGAGCGGAGCCGCGGGCGAAATCTAATGTTACTTATTATAAAGACAATATATTGAAATATGTTATTTTCTGTAAATGTTTGAGGATTCATTTGAATTAAAAGATATTCTTAAACACCGTTAAATAAATTAAGACACTACGTATAACAATATAATATACCTACCCAACGATGTGTGTTGCTTTAACAATGAAGCACGAAGCGGATGCAATAACGTTGCACCGTCAGTGACTAGAATAGGGAGAGGTGTAGTTCGGCATCGCGTGCAGCAGTGTTGCGAGTTGCAACTAACGGCTACACTCTACCGACCTACATTTTATGCGACGCGGGCGAGTTCATTATTTACTAGATGCGATCACACACGCATCGCTCACCCTCGAAAATTGCCATCCCCTTTGCGCTCTCGCGACTATCATTTTTGCAACTGGATCCGAAATTAGGGATTCGCTTGACTACCTGCGAAAATACTACAAAAAATACACCAACCATGCACACAAACAAAAACATGACCTCCCGTCGGGACCAGCTCCGGAGCCGTCGACGTAGGTGTCTACATTTCGGTAACAAAACAAAATAGAATAAATCGCGTGCGAATGCGATGTAGGGATACGGGCGGCAGGTAGAGAGAAAGAGAAAAGCGGCACGAGGGCCGACGTAAACAAACCACGATCGGGAGTTTCGACCGTACTCACCATTTCGGGGATCCTCGGATCCAGGGCGGATTTTTTTGGCCGCAGCGGCCTACGTAGTGAAGAGCGGGGAGGTCGTCGCAAAAATCAGCACAAGCACAATCACTCAGGGTGGTCGAAGGCACGCACTCGATAAATAAAAACACGACTACGACTCGTCCCGTCCTACACTACGTTCGCGGCCCGCGCCAGTGCAGTTTACGTCACCGCATCCCGCTCCCGACTGGCTGTACGCGACGCGAGCGAACGACGACCTCGCGCTGCAGCGTGCACCGCCCCGCGCCGCGCGCCCCCCGCGCCCTGCAGAGCCCCCCGTGCGGGCCCTACCGCTCACGTGCCCCGCGCTCGTCCTACGGCCCGCGTCCGGTGAATCACGAACACACTATCGAGTATCGTGCCGCGGCCGATATCTACACGACATCCTTTCTGTGAGATCCTTTTTTATGTTCCCCGAAATGTGTTTGAAGAACTAACAATAAGCCATCCGGTCTATTTTATTGAAGAAAGCTGCTTTATTTATAAAATTATTCGTTGTTTAAAGTAAATAATTTAGATATTTATATTTTGGTAATAAACTTTAGGTATGAGGTAAAATTTCTAAATATAATATATAATCTTCAATTATTTTTCTATCTACAAAATATGTAGGTAGTCAATTAAAGATCGAAAATTTTAACTTAGTAACTCATTATTAGCTAAAATTATTAATTTACATTTAGATCAGAGTCCCGAAAGCAGACGTACAATTAACAATGTACCTACATACCTATCGTGTGAAGGACTAATAATAATGTTCGAATAACTACGAGACAACACGCAAAAAAAAGTAATTATATGTAGGTTGAGGTCAGAGAACTATTCAGGGGTTTCAAAATTAGTAAATATTAAAGTTAATAAGACATACAAGATAGAAAGAATAACAAAAAAAAAAAACAAATTGTCAACACATTAACAAAAGTGGTGTTTTTTTATTGATTGGTTTATGATATTTTTTTATATTTAACAAAATTCAAACAATGTGTAACTAGGATTTTTTTATATTGGATTTTTTTTAGGATTTGTTATTTCTGTAAAAGATATAAGTCGGCATGGATTTCAAATTAAACATAACTATTAAAATTAAAATAAAAAAAAAAAACACAAAAATACAATAAGAAAAACGACCCCTTAAAAAGTAAAAAAATATCCATTTAATGGCAACCAAATAAACCAAAGTGTTCATTACCCTCTTAATGGAATAACTTTATATTTTCTATTTTTATATTTAACTAAATCCAAACAGCGTGTAAATAGGATATTTTTTATTTTAATCTATCAATCGAGCATCAGTTTCGTCATGATCAAAGTACATAACTTATGCCTGCCATTCCTTTTTAAACGTCCGTCTTAGGGTGTAATCTTCAGATGACTGCCACAAAAGTCGACTTATAGTAGGTATTAGGTAATGTCCTATCTCTCACAGATAACGTAATACTAAACAAAACAATAACTTTTTATACTAACTACTAGTACGCATGTCCCATCTCATAAAAAAAATAGAAAACGCTAATTCGGATTATTTTTGTTTGCTTGAATAGACGATAGATGGCGTAGATCCACAATCTTCCGAATTATTTTATTGTATAATATATATATATATATATATAATGTGTACTAAAATTAATCCTACATTTAATTAAACAAATTTAAGTTACTTTAACTGTTTTTAACAGTAGTTATTATCTTTTAAATATTAACAGTGCCATCTAGTATATAGTATTCCCACTAAATACGCACTTCAAATCATTTATCCTTCTTCTTCCAACCCTTATCTAACGGCTAATTTTTCAATAATAATTATTAGTAGGTAAAGTTACGCAAATTAGATTTGGGAGCGTACTATTTCATTTTCCTTTACTTAGCCTTTTTTTTTAAACCTTAAAAACCTTTTTAGAGTGTATTTTTTCTTTTGTTAATTTACAAAAGTTTTAATAACAAAATCGATACATAATGCGATATTTAGACATTTATTTGAGCTATTTTTTTCTTGGTCCCTGATGAGACCCCATAATATTATGTACGTGTATGTATGTACTATGTACATATATTTCTAGAGTTAGCAGGCAGAGCAGTAATTTTATTATTATCACAGTTAACAGAGCAATTAATCCATAAGGACAGAAATTGGGAAGTGGGTGCGTTAGTTTAAGAGTCCAAACCCTTAACAGAAAATCATCGTAAACAACAAACAAAAAAAAAGTATTCTGAAAATATTTATATAGGTATATATATATATATATATATATATATATATATATATATATATATATATTATAACATTTTACGAAGAAATCTGTACAAGTTTATAATATGTAATTATAATCAAAAGGAGAAACGAAAAAGGGAAGGGAAGTGATTCTAAATATTTTATATACGAATGTTAACCAATTTTAATTATAACCAATCTTGTAACAATTTAAAAGTCGAAAGTCGTGTCGTGACTTATTTTCTTTTCGTAGAACTATTATAGTTTTCATAAATAGTCCTCATTTCATAATCAGTTGGACCAAAATCCATGCTTAAAAAGCATTTTCATTTGACAAAATAAATTAAACGCAGATGATAATTAAGATAAAAGTTATAAAAAGTTTATTGAACTTGAAATTTAACATATTAGTTACCAGTAGTCTCAATATGTATGGTAATTTTAGTTTTAATCTTAAACATTTACATAATAGAATAAAATTAAACGTAAATAATATAAACGATAATAAACTTTTAATGCGAATAAAAAATATTAAACAAAAAATGTTAATTATTTTATTATTAGTAATAATTTTTATTTATTTTTTTGAAGAGTAGCTTCCATCTAAAAATGAAAAAGCCAAATTGCAAAAGAATAACTAAAGGCTTCGCTATTAAAAGAAGTAAGATCTAACTAGATAACAAGTTCTTTCGAAGTTCTCTTAATCAAAAACTTTCTAAGTCACCTGAAAGTAGCTTAAAATTTTAATGATGAAAATAGTGATATCAACATTTTCAGACATTATCTAGTGAATGGTTATTTTTATTGAGGAATTTGGTAATAAGTAATGATACTTATGGCAGTTTTTGCAAATTGCCAATGCGTAGACCAAATAATTTTTAAGTCATGGAGGGGTCGAAAGTGTCTCACTACATCGTAGATCTCTACATCTATACATATAATAAAATAGTAGAGGTCGAATGTCTGTACAAAGAAAAAAAATGCTTTAAACCAAGTCAGGGGGATGTAAGAAGAGAAATCGAACAAATCCGGATTTTTTTCAATTTTTTTGTTTCTCTGTCTGTTTGTCTGTTTGTACGGGCAAATCTCCGATACTGTTGTACCGATTTAAATGAAATTATGCATGGTGGTACCTTATATTCCTGGTCGACATTTTTGATCCCATTTTAGAGACTTTTTATCCCGGAAAATTAAAGAGTTCCCATGGGATGGTTAAAAAACTATAGTAACTTAAGAGCTTAGTACAAAAACTAAAACGTAACTAGGGACGAATCCGAGCGGTGCGACGGTGAGTCCTTAGTCCAATATATATGATATTGCTGCAATACAAATAATAGTATGCTAAACTACATCCATGTTTGATACTGAACTAAAACTTGGTTACACCATTGATCTTTTCTTGATCGCCCAAGTGCTTTTGAGCTCTTAATATATTTAACAAGTAACATAATGCAGACTGTAAAATATTGGGCATAACTACTATTCATACACTAGGTAGTAGCAACAACTATACCAAGTGAGTCTCGAGGCAAGAATGACCAATTCATCCAGCTGCATATGATACACATCCACATTGTTATTAAATCTATAAAGGGTATTTTTTTAATATGTTGCAGGTATCGGATTTCGATAAAACATAACAGTTAATCTACACACTAAGTGCTATTTTTCAGAATATTTTATTTAAACTGAATTATATTATCTAATAATTGCAATGATGTAATGGAGATTTAAGACATGAAAACTGCAGCAAGTGTGTGTAATACAACCTTAGAAAAGTAAGTAAATAAAATTTTATGAGTGCCTCTAAGGGTTCTCATGCTAAAGTATTATATCCGTAGGCATGGGCGTACCGAGGTAGGGGCAGGGGGGGGCAGCTGCCCCCCCCTGGATTTAGTGTAATATTCACCGGTGAACCGAAACAAAAATATTTTATTATTATTTTATTTATTTATTTAGTACCTCATCTAGATCATGTTAATCACATACCAAATGATATAATATTTATGCTCTAACAATATTTGTCGTTAGAGAATGCACTATCACTACATAGTATAAAACAAAGTCGCTTCCCGCTGTCTGTCTGTCACTTTGTATGCTTAGATCTTTAAAACTACGCAAGGATTTTGATGCGGTTTTTTAATAGATAGAGTGATTCAAGAGGAAGGTTTATATGTATAATACATGCATAATATAGTAGAGAAAGACTGATAATTTTAGAGGTTTCTAATGTGATATCGTAAATAAACACATTTTTTTGCGCTTACATTGCAAACGTTGGCTGAACCCTACGAGATAGATCAAAATAATGTACTACAGTATTGTACACATTAAAAAGGTCTACAAAAAAGTTCGCGATGGCATATGTCTATCTCTTAATAGTCCAAGCGAAATGCAATTATTTTTAAGAAAAAATAAAATATTGAAAACCTGAAGTTTTATGATTTCAAAATGTTGGCAGGTATATAAGGAATAGAAATTCATAAAATGCCCCCGATGCCCAGCCACCCCCGAGAAATGGGGGGACGCAAAGCGTTGAAAAATAGTTTTTTTCAATTTCCGGCTTACTGTGATGTTCTATCGAAAAATGTTTTCTACAAAATTTGTAGGTCTAGTAAAAATCTACAACTTTTCTTTATAACACTTTTTACAAAAACCTCAAAGTTTTCGAGATATTTGCAAAAAACTCAGTTTTTAATTTTTTCTTGGTTTTTTATTTTTAATTTCTAGAATAATCTTTTAATTCTCATGAAACTAAGGTAATGTAATTTACAATATATATATATATATATATATATATATATATATATAAAATAAATAAAAAAAAATTGAAATTGAAATGTTCAGCCATTTCCGAGAAAAGTATGTTTTATGGTCTCGAGAGGCCGAAAATCATCCCCAACTTCAAGTGGACGTTTACATTTAAAAAATTTTTTGTACAATTTTCAGATAGGGCTCATTCTTTTCGTCTTGAACTCTACTTTATGAAAAAATAAAAACATTGTATGGTCGCCCTGTAAGAACACTCTTAAAAATTGAAAACATTGGAGAAATCGATAATTTTTACTTTGTAAACTACATTTTTTTTAATTATCATTGGAAAAGTGAACTTTATTACCCAATTTTTTATAAACTGATTATACCAGTGTATTTGTCGGGAAAAACGAAAGAAATGGTATTCTTAAGTTTTTAATTTGACGCTTATTATTTATACAATATCGCCGTAAACATTCCAAATAAATAAAAGAAATAATAAAAATTGGAATTCACGTAAAATATACCTTATTCTTTTGTATTTTTTCCTGTAGAATCTATTTATGTTATTTTTTTTTTGAATTTATCGATGTTTTATTAATTTTTGATCGATTTTGTAGTTGAATTTATTGATTTTTTCTAAAAAATTAGATTTTAAGGTAATTACAGAAAGAAATGAAATTCATTTGTAATCTATACTTGTTTATTCATTAGTTAAAAGTATAATTAAAAAAAAATTAAGTTGATATTTACAAAATTTTGTCATCGTTTTGTTAAAAAAATCATAAAAAATGTAAAAAATGAAAAAAATAATTAAAAACAAAAAAGTACATTAAAGGGTAATTTTTAAAAGATTTAAATTTTTAAAATTACTCCTTAATGTACTGTGCATCCATCAAACGCTTAGATATTGATGATAAAAAAGAAAAGGATGAATTTTTATTGAAAGTCGAATATCTCAGGAAAAAATCGACGTAAAGAGTTTAGTAAAAACTTTTTTTTATGATTTTTTAACAAAACTATGACAAAATTTTGTAAATATCAACTTAATTTTTTTAAATTACACTTTTATCTAATGAATAAACAAGATTAGATTACAAATGAATTTCATTTCTTTCTGTAATTACCTTAAAATCTAATTTTTTAGAAAAAATCAATTTTAACTACAAAAGCGATCAAAAATTAATAAAACATCGATAAATTCAAAAAAGTAATAACATAAATAGATTCTACTGGAAAAAATACAAAAGAAAGAGGTGTACTTTACGTGAATTCCAATTTTTATTATTTCTTCACGACTCGTCAACTTGCAAAGTTGGAATGTTTACGACGATATTGTATAAATAATAAGCGTCAAATTAAAAACTTAAGAATACCATTTCTTTCGTTTTTTCCCGACAAATACACTGGTTTAATCAGTTTATAAAAAGTTGGTTAATAAAGTACACTTTTCCAATGATAATTAAAAAAAATGTAGTTTACAAAGTAAAAATTATCGATTTCTCCAATGTTTTCAATTTTTAAGAGTGTTCTTACAGAGCGACCATACAATGTTTTTATTTTTTCATAAAGTAGAGTTCAAGACGAAAAGAATGAGCCCTATCTGAAAATTGTACAAAAAATTTTTAAATGTAAACGTCCACTTGAAGTTGGGGGTGATTTTCGGCCTCTCGAGACCATAAAACATACTTTTCTCGGAAATGGCTGAACATTTCAATTTCAATTTTTTTTAATTTATTTTATATATATATATATATATATATATATATATATATATATATGTATATATATTGTAAATTACATTACCTTAGTTTCATGAGAATTAAAAGATTATTCTAGAAATTAAAAATAAAAAACCAAGCAAAAATTAAAAACCGAGTTTTTTGCAAATATCTCGAAAACTTTGAGGTTTTTGTAAAATGTGTTATAAATAAAAGTTGTAGATTTTTACTAGACCTACAACTTTTGTAGAAAACATTTTTCGATAGAACATCACAGTAAGCCGGAAATTGAAAAAAACTATTTTTCAACGCTTTGCGTCCCCCCATTTCTCGGGGGTAGCTGGGCATCGGGGGCATTTTATGAATTTCTATTCCTTATATACCTGCCAACATTTTAAAATCATAAAACTTCAGGTTTCAATATTTTGTTCCCAAACTGCATTTTGCTTGGACTATAAGGATAACATACTATTTCCATTTTAATACTTTAAAAAATTGGCAATTATAATGCGGTAATGTATTGGACGTCGCTCGATATTTCGACCCCTAAGATCCCGATACTCTTATAGATGTTAAGAGGAGTGTTCTGGAACTTTGGCGCTATAGAGAATGGGGTTTTTTTAGTGGAGAACGCACAAACTTGTGTCTTTTTAGGGGTTAAACTGGACGAGATTTCGTGGGCCCCAATCGGAGAGCTGCTCTAGAGAAGTCGCAATTTCGGACACAAGTTCTCCTCAACCTTAGCTCGAGAGATGCTTGCTCGGCCAGTACAACAGGCATCGACTGTACTGTCATCTGCATAGCAATGAGTGTTGCCAGTTAGCAACATATCGTTGATATGCAGAATAAACAGTGTAGGCGATAGTAGGTACTGAACCTCGGGGTACGCCAGCGTTAATCTGCACAGTGTCGGAGCATATACCGTCAATTACGACTTTTATGCTACGTCCAGAAAGAAAACTAGCAACCCAAGAAAGCATTTGTTTGACATATTGTTATTGTTTTGAAAGAGCCAAACGTAGATTACGAAAAGTATTAATTCAATGTCCATAATATCTATCAATTATAATATCATACACTACTTTAAAAAATCTGGTTGATCTTTGGTGCATTCTGTTGAATAATAACAAGAAGCGTCCGTTAAATAGGAAGGGACATACGAAATTTTTTTTGTGAGTATTTTCTATGATTAATTGTAATTTGTAATATTTTTTTGTAAACGAAATCAATGTTGTTCGTACCTAAACCTAGGTGTAGCCTTTCTTTCTTTCTTACACCTGGCTGCGAAGAGGTTGCGGTCAAGTGCCTAATCTTTCGTGTAGTGTTTTTGTGTAATATGTACAGTAAAACAAGCGCGGGGGCCGGTTTAATAAATTTCTGATTTGCCCCCCCCTAGGCCAAAAGCTGGGTACGCCCATGTCCGTAGGTGTGCCAATAGACAATTTGTGTCAAATTACATTCGGAATTGAAGAAGAGGCGTGAGTAACTTCGTTCTTGACGGGAGTCCCCCGACCGCTTAAATATTTTTTAAATATATTGCAGGTATCCGATTTCGATGAAACTTATAACAGTTAACCTAAACACAAAGTGCTATTTTTCGGAATTTTTTGAAAATGGTCACTCTGTAAGAACTTACTAAGTAATAATAGCCAAGAAAATAATATTTCTATTTTAAAAAATGTTTATCATTAGAAAAGAATCAGAAATTTTGGAATCACATTCCTAGCGCCATTAGTTTTAGAGAACAAAAAGTTTTAAAAAATTGCCGTTATCAGGTCATTTTACAAGGTCACTCAATGACAGTAGAAATAGGCAGTCATGAATAGTAATGTAAATGAATAACGTACTTAACAATATGATATTCATTACATTTAGCGTTGGGGGCACATTCTCAATACTTAACTTGCCGCTACTTAGATTCGATCGGAACATGACTCTTGCTGATAGTGTGAATGCACTCATTGTTTCTTGTAAAACAATACTTTACCAGATCGATATCGGACCGAGAACGAACCGCGATCGGCACTATAGTGTGGAGCGGCCCTAAAAGTCACTTTCCGGTCGAATCACACTCCAGCAATGTTTCTTATATAAAAAAACTTTATCAGACCGATATCGGCCCAAGAACGGACTGTGATCGGCACTATAGCGTGGATTTGCCCAAGTGTACACTATCAATAAGAATCAAGTTCCGGTACAGTCACACTCCAGCAAAGTTTTTTATATAAAACTACTTTACCACACTGATATTGGACCGACCCTAATAGGCCTTAAATGAGAGCGACACTAAAAAATAGAGGAAAAAAAATAGTCATACCCCCAAAATGGCAACATACAAAGAAGCAGGCAATGCAAAAGTGGGAAGGACAATCTACCAAAAAGATACTATTGTTAGCGATTTTTTTTGAAGTTTTATTTTAATTTTTTCTTTTGGATGCTTTACAGCAACCATGGTCATGGAAGAGACTAAGGTGTTAAATGTTACAATTGCCTTATTTCTATAAAGAGAAATTCATTCCTTTTTTGAGATATATTAAAAAATTGTGTATGATTTTTTATGTTTAACTTAAAACTTCTTCAAAGTTGATTAGTTGCTGTAAAACATCAGATATTAAAAAATCAAAATAAAACAGATAAATCTGTAAAAAGGCAAGGAGCTCCATTCGAAGGCCTATGCCCAAGACAAACTAGCTGACAATGCCAACTGCTTTAAAATGTCTACTTTTGATTAATGTTGACAACACCTATGGCTCAGTTTGTAGTAATCCTACTTGCTTTGGGAGCAGTCATGGGTGTTTATATATTTATAATATGTATGTATTAAAAGTCATTATTATTTATATGTAGTATATCAACTATCTCATATCCATAATACAAGCCTCGTAAATTACCATGGAACTGGATTGTGTTGTGTGTTAATGTCTTAACATATTTATTTATTTATTGGCATAACTAATTAATTTATAATAAAATTGCACAAAAAAGTTTATATTTTAATTATATATTTGAATACAATGAAAAATATGGTGCATGTATTCAGGGTATATGTATACAAGCTATTAGCTAGCTAGCCTAGAGTATAAGCCATTTTTGGAAAAAGTTATCATACTTTGATTCCCAAACCACTTTACAAATCCTTCTTTAGTCATATCTAGCTCTAATCTTTTTTTATATGTATATTTTATTAATATGTAAAGTTAATGAAACACTTACCAATCAAAAGCATTATAGTGATAATAGCAAAGGCCCAGTCCATAGAGAAAAAGTGGATCTTTCCAATTATCCTGCTCCAAAGCATAAAATTTCTGATAGGCTGACATTGCTGAAATTAAAATGATGTTCATAAAGAAAAAGTAATTATCTATATTAATAAAATCAATTTTATCTATTCATTTTTCTTGTAAATTGTATCAAAAAAAGTTGTCTATAAATTACCTTTCGCATAATCTTCAAGTAGTAAATGGAAATGTCCTAACTTGCAGTATGTCTTGGGATCTATACAAATGTCTCTTCTAGCACCAGGGGAGCAAGCCCTCTCTTCTTCCTAACAAGTTAATAAGATTGAATTATTAATTGAAGAATTATTTTCTTAATAATAACTATATAAATTTTTAATTATTAGAAATTAAAAATCATAAGATAGAAGATCATAGTTTTATACATTAAATAAGTCCTACTTTTTCTAAACCCATTATTATAATTGTATTGTATTGTAATAGAACTAATAAATAAACTAACCTTAACTTGCACCAACATGCCCTCCAGATATTTGACTGCTTTGAGAACCAGTGCACGAGTTCTTCCATGTTCAGTACCACGAAGTTTTAAAAATCCAAACTGACGGCTGTAAAGCATAAGTAAGTTAATTAAAGTAATTTGCTTTAAAATATAAAATTTAAATTGTAAAAAAATAGATAATTAATATATATCATAATATAAGTAATACTTGATGTAGTACTTGATAAAACTTATGCCGATGTTATAACATTATTCCAGTTAATTTGATTTGATTTTAATGATATTTTGTGATGTAAAATAACATAATATTAATTTGTTTAATAAACATACCTGTCAAGTTCTGACAACACTTGTAACTCTTGCGAGGTTAGATGCAACTCCTCCTTTTCATCCATTTTTGTTATTATACTTAATTTACATAAAGAAAACTATAGGAAGTTTATACACAGAAGTAATAATTATAACTATATTAACATTATTCATTCACCCACATATCAATAATTTCTTCAATTAGTTTTTCATATTATGTCACAGATTAAGGAGACCAGTTGTCAAGTAAAATTTTCTATCTTGACAACAGAATAAAAATATTATTTTAAGAGGTATTATTAATTATATTCCATGCTTTTTACCACAGATTACTTCTTTTTATTTTTTTAATTTTCAAACATTATGTCGCAACATTTCAGTGAGTATAACCATAAATAAGGAACCTTTACGGAAGTATTTTATAGTGTAGCACAATATTTGACTTATAAAACGTTTCTCCAATTTTGTTTTTAAAGTAGGGTGTCTACACAACGTATATCACTAGATTGTTCTAAGTTTTACTTGTAATCTCATTTTAAATACATAACACCCAAATATAATCCCTGTTTTATAAAGAACTGTCTGAAACGTGGAGATGGGGGGAGCTCAGTAGCTTTCGGCGGTCCAGCCGGGCGCGAAGCTAAGAAAAATACTGGGAGGCGGCCCACCTCGGTGGACAGTGTGCCTTGTGGGATGATGCTCTTAGTACTTCTCTGATAGCAGAGAACCGTTGGAGCAACCCCATGGCTGTTGTAGTCTGCTTCGGTAGACCTATCATCGGGGCATCGTCTTTATGGTCGTGGGAGACTTTGTTGGGTTTAAGTGGGTAGTCCTGGCTTTTCTAGCCGGTAAGTCCCACATATCCAGTAAAAAGTGAATTACATTATCTGCTTAGTGCAATTTTGTAATGGAGATTTAAGAAATGGAAACTGCAGCAAGTATGTGTATTGTGTAATACAAATTTAGAAAATTCTGATGTAAGAATTTACTTTTTCCATACTTTTAATGTTATTTAAGTGTTCATTATTTACTATTTATTTAGATTTAAGTTATGCGTGCCTCTAAGGGTTCCCATAATTTTTGAAGTAAAACTTCTTTTGGCGTGACTGAGGGGTAAGTCATTAGTCAATACATTGAAAAAGTCGTCAATAAATTGAGTATCGCGGAACTGAAAGTCAAATTTATTATTAATAATTAAAAAAAAGTGTATTTATATTTTTACTATAATTCTTATTTATAAAAATATATATTTCTTATTAATAATTTTATAATATTCATTACTAATAAAAATGAATATTTCATGTTTATTACTAATAACTTTATAAAAATTATTATATTTATATTTTGATTTGTTTTCAAGACACACGGTAGCGTGTCCAGCCAAGTACAAGCCAGAGGAACTGGCGACGCAGCAACGTATGTTATTTTACACGAACTATTTGGAGCCACTTATGACCTTTTAATAATTCCAAAACTATTTAACATAAATGTATGAAATTTGGTTCATTTATTAAATCCCCTTAGATAAACTAGAACCCTTAATTTTATAAATACAGCCCAAACGGTTATTAAGATATTAACGTCTAAAAATCGGCATTTTTATCACTGACTGACTGACATATAGTAGTAAAACCTGACCCATTTCCAGATGACCTAGAAAGTTGAAATTTGGTGTCCACATGGATAATTGTGAGTATACAAAGGAAAAAAACCTAAAAACAGTGAATCTTTATGATATGAAATATTTCTCAATTACCTAATTTTTATTAATACCTTGCGCCTTCCAAAACATAATAGGAATAGGTTAACACGTAGCGCTTTTCAAAATATAATAGCAATAGCTATAGTAGTAATAGCAAAAACTTTTTCTTTCGCAGGAGAGTAGGTTCCTTAATGAAAGATTTTTTTTAAATTAGTAGATAAGCATAGGTTAGTTAGGTCGTAAATTCTACCAAACTGTCCGTCATCAACGTCACCAGTATTATAAATTTCTGTCAAACGAAGATGAATATACATTAGTGTTACATTTGAAATCATAAAAACTTCATCAATAATTAAAATAACACATCATTTAGGTCACTTCTTAAAAATTTTAGTACTTAGTCTGATAAGCAAGAGTACTTGGGACAATTTCAGTGTTCTACTGGCAGCTGCAGAAGCCCGTGTATTCTTAGACCGTTTACATTAAAAGCGGCAGTAGATACCAATAGACAGCCACTGTCATTTATTCTTTCGCTTCTTAACCTAACTTTTAATAGATTTTAACTTTAACAATTCAATAACTTTTTCCTTTGCCACCTGTTCCACTAGGAAATAGTCGCAAATTCTAAAAAAAAAGATTGATTTCACAGGTTTTGAATTATGAATAATAATAATTTCTTTACAAAATGTAATGATATCCCATCAAAAACAAATGTAAAAATGGGAGCCAAGTGCAATATTAAGAATATACGTGGTTGTCGACTTCGCTGACGAAAAAATTGAGATCTAAATGGGTGCCAGGTTCTGAAGATAATCCTAAAATTTATTCATAAGAACATACACCATTCTAAAATAATTTTAAAACACAATTTCTTGTTTTATTTTTTCTGCTACAACAATGTTTGCTATTTAAAAATAGAACTCCTTAAATTTGAACAGTCCAATTATTTGTACAGAGTAGATAGATAACTTATTATTAATAATTAATTAAATATTAATAATTAATTAAATAATTTAAATCTTATGTATTCGTATACATTTTCGCTTTAACTACGAAACCAATTGATAAATTCGATATATTTAACAATTAAAATATTAAACCGCTACATTTGTTTTGTACTATTTACAGAGACCTTAATTTAGAACTTATATGTATTATTTAGGCTGCCTGATCAGCACAATGAGTGTTACCGTATTTATTCCCAGGAGGATCGTCTTACTTCCAAGTATTCATAAAAAGCCATATCTATACATGTATGTATGTACTCAGCCCTTTTTAATGTCCCACTGCTGGGCACGGGCCTCCCTTCAATACGAGGAGATTCAGGCCATAGTCCTCCACGCTGGCCAAGTGCGGATTGGCGGACTTCACGTCTTTCGAAAACTTGCTAGGTTTTCTCAGACATGCAGGTTTCCTCACGATATTTTTCTTCACCGTAAGGCAAGTGGTAATCATGTTAGAAATAATTCGCACATGAAAATATCAAAGATGCGAGACCCAGGATTTGAACTCGCTTCACTCGGTTTCCCAAGCGAGCACGTTACCACTGGGCTACCACTGCCTTCTTTTAAATTTTAAATTAATTATTAATTTTAAATTCATAATTATTTAGCGATAATTTGTAATTTTATTTGTCAATATTAAATGATAAACCGATTTATTCGATAAGTTTACTCATGGATGACAACTAGTTTAACATCAATAGTTCCGCCATTATCTGTCAAAAATTGTCATAAAGAGCACAGACCAGGAAAAAAATAGAGAATGGGGGGCTCACCAAATTTCGCCCCCCAGGATTTTTTTATTTCTAATTTTTTATTTTTTATTTTTACATATCATCTGTTCGTCGTTTATTCTTCAATGTTCGCCAATAATTTTTTGTTCGTAAATTGTTTATTTGTAAATAAATAAACAAAAATGTACGCTCAAAATAGCCCCTCAAACGAAATTTATAATCTTTCCTGTTAATAGGTGTATTTAAACATTCATTAATGTTTATTATTTTATAAAATACCTTTGTTCTATCGTTAAAGTGCCTATTTTTTGTTTAATTATTAGCATTGTTCATTTAGCTCAATTATAAATAACTTTTTAAAAATTATGGATAACTTTTGGTCCTACTAATTCTCTTTTGTGAGACAAAATAGATAATATTACTGATCACTAAAGGAAATTATTTCAAAATATATACATGTTTCAAGTAGTGCTATAAACAAGTAAAGAGAAGAAGAAATAAACTTTTTTTGACGTTTGACTTATGTCTTTAGCACAGCCATATTGGATTTTTTACATTTCCGTTTTTATTTGTCATCCATGATTTCCGTATTCAAGCAGTGTAAAGTGTTGTGGTATTGTAACTTCATTGGACTGTTCTCCGGTTAATATATCTACCTGCTGGAAATTATAATCAAAACTATAATACGTTGTAAAATAACTATATAATTATTTAATTGAAATTTAAACGTGTTAGTACGTTCGTTTTAAGTGTTGAGAAATTAATAAATTAAAAAATGAGCTACAGAGATTCCGTAAGTTAATTATTTTAACTTTATTTATAATCATACTTATCGCACATTAAAGTATTATTGTGTTTTAATGTTTTCTGTTTTAAAATATACTATACACAAGACTTAAAAATAGATTTTACCTTTTGCCTCAGCCTATTTTTGCATCATAATAGTCATACTTCAAGGTCACCAGTGTGGTCCATTTAGAGGAAGCATATCGTTTTTCTGAGACGTAATATAATATGACTGTGTATTGTCTTTCCGATGTGGTTTCGTTTACGTTTTTAAATACTTAAATCGAATTATAAACATTACAATATTTATAATCAAACTATTCTTTTACTTCAAACAAAGATTAAGAATTTTTTTTCTGAGGTAAACAAATGGATATTTGATATCTTGTAATTAGAAGATCAGTGCAAATATAAGAATCTATTAATAGTAATTTGTCTTGATATTATAATATTTTAACTGAAATATATTTGTGTTAACAAATAAGTAAATAGTAATATTATTTATCTCGTTCTAGTAATTTTTAATTATTGCCATATACACGATCATAAATATATATTTAGTACATATATATTTTATTTTTTATCATTGTGATATAATATGCTTTTTCATCTAAACTAATGTTTGTTATTGGCAGTATTCACTGTTTCCAAGATATCATTCATACTGTGCAGCTAAAGAACAACGAGTAGGCTCCTACCTTAGGACATTAATGGTATTTATCTTTACAAATAAAAACCCCTCCAGCTCCTTTGTAAAGCTGTACAGGATTTTAAGCACATAAAAATTTCAATGACTAATTTACATTTTACAGTAATAAATTGTAAATTTAATTATCATTGAAATTATTTACAAATGTGTGTTGAAGTTTTGCTTGTAATCATTGCTTATTAATAATATCATAAACTATGGCTTTAAGTTACTTTGAATTTCATCTTTTATTTAGTTTTATAGAAGTCAATAATGCCCTATTAAACTTGCACTGTTAAATTCCACTAATATTTAGTTCTATATTATTTTAAATACAATTTTTTTCTTGCAAATAAGAAATATTTGCATAATGTACTGTTATCAATAACTTCTAAATTGTTATTTAGACTAACTATTCCAAATTGACATGTTATATTTATTGGGCATGCAAACAATGATAAACATTATGATAAAATAATTTAGTTCTATTTAACATGCACAGCAATTTAATAACACTTGAGTGATTTTACTAACAAAAATGGGTCAGATTTTGTGTAGTTGTGTTAAACCCAAATATAATGTGCAGAGCTATGGATCTCCACAGTCTTCAGTGTTAAGTTCGCTGTCTTCCTTTCGATCCCGACCGTACACAAGTGTGGGGCTGACATACAGTCCTACACCAGATGTAAATGAAGTTTATCCAGGACTGTTTGTTGGAGATGCGTAAGTTAAAATTTTTTGTCATCAATTTAGTATATAATGCTTAACATGCTAAAATACATTGGTAGATATTTTAATATTGTTTTCATGAAATAGTTCCAACTGTTACAAAGTGATAGAATATCTAGATTCTTCAAATATAAAAAAATATCTAGTTTATTATTAATTTCTTTTGATTACTATGAGAGAAATAAATAACGAAATAAGTCAAATTATTGTAAATATTTTTTCATTAAACTGAATATTATACAATAGGGTTGCTGCTAAAGATAAAGCATTTCTTCGTCGCATGGGTATCAACTACGTACTAAACACTGCAGAGGGAAAACGTTACACGCAAGTTGATACCGACCATCTCTATTACCGGGATTGCCCCGGGATCCGATACAGGGGCTTTCAGTTGATGGATCTTCCTACCACAGATATATCTAAGTACTTCCACATTGCTGCTAACTTCATTGACGAAGGGATATCTAGAGGAGGTATGTGTCTTTATTTTGTCAATATTGTACATTAATTGTTTTCAATAAATATATCAAAATTTAATATAAAGAATAAATAAATACAAAGAAAGAAGAAACATTTGAAATTAACGAAATGAAAATTTACTTTATTCAATTAGACTAGTACAAGCACATTTGACCTATCAATTTGAATAAGTAGAATTGTAGTCGGCTTGTGACTATATCTATTTATATAAAACAAAGTCGTGTTAGTTACATTATTTATACCTAGAACGGCTGGACCAATTTTTTTGATATATGATTTTTTGGATTTCTCTTATTGTTAGTCCGGAATAGGATAATAAGTATTAATTAAAACATCAGAAAAAAAACTAAATATTAAAAAACGCTGGCAAATAACTATTTTAAATATCTATGTAAAACATACCTAGCGATGAATCCGAGCGAAGTGATGTTGAGCCGCTAGTATTATAATATATAATATTATTTCAAAAAAAGATCTTCCATCCCAAAACTAATATGTATATGATACAATATAGATAATACTAGATTTATGGACAACTTTGTTTATTGCAAATACTTAAATGTAAATACTAAACGTGATTAAGTTACATAGGTAATGGAAAATATGTTACAAAAGGTCAAAATAAATTAATAAGTATAATTAATGAGGTTGCTGGGATCACAGTGGCATAATTATATTTATTATTATTTAAAAGCCATTCATACCTATATATAGGCAAGACACATAGATTACGATTTTCTTAAGAGAAAATGAAAATAACAGATTTAAATAAAAAGATCGGCACAATAAAATTAAAACAAATCTTCTTTAACCTAGAAGTGGTTGAATGTAATTCAAGAAGCTTCAGTACTGTAGTAGTAATGGATTAAATTGGATTCTAAACTAGGTCACTGTTACAGGTCGCGTCCTCGTGCACTGTATGATGGGTGTTTCAAGGTCGGCGACGTGCGCCATTGCCTTCCTTATGATCAAGCGTGGAATGACTTTGACGGAGGCTCTTGCCCTTGTACGCTCCAGGCGCGATATCCACCCTAACGATGGATTTATCCGCCAACTGCAAGAGCTGGACAGGGAACTCCGCCTCTCCAGGGTCCGCTGACATCAACCCCCCCTCTCTCCCCTCTACAGCTTGTCCTTCGAAATCGGCAACTCGCGTCTACGAGTGCGAAGCCTCGATCGAGCTTACACAAGTCGCTATTAATCAACAATAACCTCCTGTTACAACGATTTCGATACAAACTAAACGAAGCATTTTAAAATTTTATAGACTATTTTAAACCTATATCTTGAATTGTATATTGGGCTTATTATTTGTTACAAAGTTATAATGACGGTCAGTCTAAATATTCTTCCAGTATATTAAAGTAATATTTTTCAAACAAATAGTGGTAAATTGTTGTGGATTGTTAATCTCGTGTGCCATTGTGTTTATTTTCTATGGATAGTTAAAACTATTGTTATTTTTATAATGTTACCTTTAAAGCTAGAATTAAAACACTAATCAGTGTCCATTTTAACTTAAGGTGTTAACTTCCAGTGAACAAATTATATAAGTTTGACTATAGTACAACTCTAGCCTTATAGTTGTGAGATAACTTTATTGAAAATAATACAATATAATTATTTATGAAAAAGATGTTTATGACTAAAGTTAAATGGGAAAAAATAAATTTAAACATATCAATAAAACCAACGAACACAATAAATAATTAGAGCACAGAAAATATTAAATAACCAAAGAATTAACCAGATCTGTTAAAGAATTGTTATAGACCATAATTTTTCCCACCAATAATTTTAGTTTAAACTTCTTTAAGACTGGCAATAATGACACTTCAGTGACAGTATAAAGTACAAAAATAAAAAAAAACCTGATTGCGTAGAAAGCGAGCTATATAGATCAGAACAAGTTGACAAAAAAAAACATAATATAAAACATGTATGTCTGTCTCCGATTGCATAATACTATGTTTCTTTGTTGACTTCGTTTGATCTTTTTAGTTCGCTTTATACGCAGTCGAGTTTTTTTAGTTTTGTGAAAAAAAAATTATTAACAGCTCTTTAGTTCTAGCCAGATAGACGTTTCTAATTTTATTTAAAAATTTCTTATTCTAAATCACTTTTAAACATATAATTTGCAAATATTTTTGTAAAGGCCTCTTACAAACCTGTATTTTGATATCCCAGTAGATTGATTCGGACGAAAAAAGACACACAAATTGGCGCCCAAGATCCGCCATTTTTATTTTCAATGGTATATAAATACCTTATGACACTCGCGTTATCATGACTAACTACGTATGAATCATCAAAATCGGTTAAGCCATTAGTAATTACGAGGGAACATAGGGTTGGACATACAAACATACATACAGGTCAAACACAACTCTCCTTTGGGCTTCTCCATGCTCGGGTAAATAAGGCTGTCAACTCACTAAAAAGAAATTATGAATACAATTAAAATTGCTTTTATGCCCTCTAGTTTTCAATTGTATTGGTTGAACATTTAAACATTGGAGAAATGATATCTGAGAGAGTCGACCGCCCTAATGTCTGCCCTTTGAGCATATAGTCACTAGAGTTCTTATCATGTCAACATCAAAATGGTCTTGAGTTTTTTGGCTGCCGACTTACGATTTTTGGCTGCACACTATTATGTGTAACATTTTAAATTCTAAATCTGATAGTTTCATCATCATTAATGAATAGAAATACTTTTACTTATATAATGTAAATAAATAATCATGTCATTGGGCAACTTGACATGTTAAATTATGTCAATGGCCAATGCCAGTTAGCACAGCATACATTTGTTTGACCTATATTTACAGTTACTTTTTATTTTAGTGAGTTAGTCCCTCGTAATGAGCATTAGTCATAATGAAGTGCACATTAGGTTGGGTCCAACGTTGACTAGCAATGAGGCTTTTCATTGTACATTATAAATAAGTTATTTATGATTGCAATAATTCCAAATAGATTTTAGAACCTATTTTTTTTTTATATTCATCTTATTGCAAGAGTATATTGATTCAACTATTAAAGATTATAATTTTTGAAAAGTATAGACTGTATAAAATATATTTTTAATAAAATTTAATTATCTAATTTAATATGAAATTAATTTATATAGGTTTGTGGATTGAGCTAGTCTAAAATATGTATAAAATGTAATCATCAAGTGCAATATTGTTAAGTAACAAGTACCAAAGGTGGCAAATGTGATATTGAAAATGGAATGTGTATCTGATAGGAGTTATTCTGTCTTTATTTTTTGATATATATTTTTAATGATATGAAGATTCTTTCTATAAAATAGTTGTCATAGCTTGTTATTTAAAATCAATGTGTTGCCTTATATAGCAAAACTAGGAGTTAGAGATGATATTATGAAAAATATTTTATTTTATTAAAGCAGAATCATATTTATTTTAAGGTAATTTGTTTGTAACTGTGATAAATATTTTATTGTAGATGGTCTTTTAAATACAAGAGGATGAGATGAGTCCAAGATTGTTGTTACTGTTGCCACAATATATATTAGATAAAACAACTTATATTGTAGTATTCATATAATGATCATAAATACATTATCTAGCTATAGGTTCATAGTGTGTTAAAATGTAAATCTATTATATTACTATTTATTGAAAATAAACTTATTTATATTTACTTTCCTTTATTTTCTGTTTACAACCTCTCCTAGCTTCATTTTCAATTAATAATAATTTCATATTATTTAAAACTGAATAAAGCTTAGAATGATTTTTTGTTTTTTTTTTCAATGATTGCAATTAATAAAAGTAAAATTTGCAAAAAGCAACATTTTTCTCAACACTGGGTGCTGTTTAGTTAAATAAGATTACCTCAGTTCATAAGATAATTGGATTATGGATAATAATAATATATTGTTGTATCCTAATCCTAGAAATAGGATTAGAATAAAAATCATTAAACCTGACTACTTTTGTTGTAAAGTTATCGGTTTTCTTGAAGAGTGTAGAATTATTTGAATCCTTGGCATACTCCTATATATGTTGTTGGCTACGAACAATGTAAGTTCTCCGATATTTAATGTAGGAGATGTCACATATAATGAATTAAAAATGTACTTTTTTATCAACTTAATGTAGGTATGTGTGGGAATTAAGTGTTTAGACTAAAAACATACAAAGCAAGAATAATTATATGACTAATTTATTCTCTTATACTACGAACATATAAACAGATATTTATTTTATAGGTAAGGTCGGTTCATTTCGTTTTGTTTAGCTTTCTTATCTCTTGCTCTGGGGAACCAGCGGTGAGTTGTAGTCAAAGTTATAGATGCTAACTGCTGCCTTGCCATTTCAGGTTTCATATCTTTAAAAACTCTTTTTACTTCATTATAATCGCTCATTCTCAGTACACCTTCATCTTTTTGTGTCGCCTCTGGTAACGGTTTTGAGAATTCATATGGGAATTCTTGTTCTTGATGTAAGGCAACAATAGTAGATCCATCATCAGTAATTACTATTTTATTATAACATCTTACGAGAATATTTTTCTGTTTTTTTGAGAATGTTCGCAATAAATACGACATAATTAAAATTGAAGTATTGTATCTTTACAAAAAAACGTTTATTTTAACCTATAAAATAGGTTGTCAAAAACAAAACTTCATTATGTCAAAAAGATATAGATTATAAAATACCTACGGAAAAAATACCTATAGACAAGAAATAAATACTGAAATGACTTCGATTCTTCTCTCCAATTGTTGCGTAGTCTGCCAATAATCTGCATATTTCGCTCTTTTTAACGTCCTACGCTAGGCACGGGCCTCTTTAACCCTTTCAAATTAGATTCCAACCCTAGAACAGTGGTCTGTCACAGTCTTTAGAGTGACATATATTTCTCGGTAGGAATATCTTTATGTATTATCTGTTGCAAAAGTCAAAGTATCTTGTCAGTTGTCAACACAGAATATTTCACAGATTAAGGAGACTACGAATATTTATTGATTTATACTCCCAACTGGCACGCATTAAAGCCATTAAATAAAGAACTGAACTGAACTGATTAATACTCCTAACGGATGTCAACAATGTTTTAATTTTCAATTTACTTAATTTCATTTTAAGCACTAAAATTTATATTTAAATAGTTCAGCTCAAAAAAGTAATATATTTTTTTTTAAAGTGACTACCTTTTAAGATGGATTTTCCTGCTACACCATCAAATGCATCTGATAGTAATGATTACGCAGGTGCGACACCTTTGCAATTTGATGCAGCGCAAGATAGTAATACAAAAAGGCGAAGGTAGATTTTACTAGATTATTATTATATTTAAATACATAGAAATACAATACAGAATAAAAATATTTCAATATTTTCAGTTCTTCAAGGTCTATAAAGAGAAGACGCTTTGACGATGAATTAGTAGAGTATAGCTTAGGCTTACCAGGAGCATCATTAGGCAAAAATGAAAAGAGAATGCGAACGCAATCTTACACGAGCCATTTGTCAGAATTTCCAATCCAGGCTGCTGCGCCTGTTACACCAGTAGTACCACAGCCTGAACGACGTAGAGCGTCTAGTAAGATATCAGGAGGCGGAAGTGGTGGACGTAAAGCCAGACGCAAAGGTCAACTGAGTCAGTTATCAACTAAAGACTTGGGTAGATGGAAGCCAACTGATGACCTTGCCTTAATTTTGGGAGTTCAACAGGTGACATTCTAATATTAGATATATAATAAATCTTTTTCATGAATTAGACTTAAAACTATTTTCTTCTTTCTTTGTAAAATGAATACTATATTAAAATCATTATATGTAATAGATTAAGAGATTTTTGATGTCATTTATAAATCATTTCAGACAAATGACTTGCGCATGGTTCACAGAGGAGTGAAGTTTTCTTGCCGCTTTACAGTAGCCGAACTTCAATCTAGATGGTATGCCCTGCTATATAATGCAGAGGTGTCGAGAGTTGCTATTGCCGCAATGCGAAATTTGCATCCAGATTTAGTGGCTGCAGTGCAACAGCAAGCATTGTATTCAACTGCAGAGGAAGATTTATTGGGTACTTTACCTAGTGTGAGTAAAAGAAGTTACTTATACTCCTATGCCTTTCCGTTACTAATTACTACTATTTTTTTTTCTTCTTTATTTGTATGAATGCACTAGTTTCTGGAACCACCAGATTACTTATATTTGAAAAAAAAAAATGTTGCCATTTTGTAGCATAACATATGAGAAAGTTACTATTGAAGAAGGCTCAATAGAGAGCCATAGCTTAGCAAAGCTAGGGGCAAAAGCCAGTATATACAATCTTGAAAATTTTAAAGGGTGTCTGCTGGCTTGTTCTTATTTGCAAAAATAAATTATTGTTTGTCAAACAATATTCATATATTAAAAAAAATACTAAAGGAAATGTGGTTAGGCCTTGAAGGAAGCTAGGGCCAGTTGGATAAGTCCATGGTATAATATTATTTGTGTCATATTTATCAGACAAAATAAAGAAATGATTGTTTTTAATAAATAAATAGATATGTTGGGACATAAACACACAGCGCCATCTAGTTCCATGTTAAGCTATAAGGTTTGTGCAGTGGATACCAAATAGTTGACACACTACACATATAACTTATACATACATGTTATAAATATAAACACCCATGACTGGAGTATAAACATTCATGCTCATCACACAAGTGACAAATGAATACCCCCAGTGGGACTCAAACCCGCGACTGCTGGCTCATGAAGTAGGTTCACTACAATAAAATGAAATGTATATAAAGAAATATAGTATAGTTTATCTTACTTTACAGAATTCTCATCCAGCAATAGAGAAGTTTCAAGAGTTGTTGGAACAGAATCCGCATGTGTTTTACCCAACCCGCACAGCCAAATCATTAATGGCTCACTGGCAACTGCTGAAACAATATCAACTATTACCAGATCAAACTGTTCAACCATTGCCTAAAGGTATATTGTACATAATAAATTGTTATTTAAAATAAGCAAACTAAAGTGTCTATACATTGTCTTATACTGATCTATTTTAATTAAGAATACCATGTTCTTTTGTGTAGTATATTCATTTAATTAACACAATTTATGTAATAATTTTGACCAATGCCATATTCCTTATGTTAAATTTTCAAATTAATTAAATAATATCCAAATGTAAAATTTTAAGGTAAAAGTGATAATGTCATGACATTCTCTGATGCTGAAGAAACTATGAATGATTCAGAACTACCTGACTACAAAGAAGATGGCATTGAAAGGGAAATGCAGTTGGCTGACAGGTAACAAAATTTTCCCTTTTTATAATATTTATATATTTTTTTTTTATACAACGACGGTGGCAATCTAGCATATGGCCCGCCTGATGGTAAGCGGTTACTGTAGCCTATGGACGCCTGTAACACCAAGGGCATCACATGCGCGTTGCCGACCCTATAAAAACCTATTTACTCCCCTTTTGAAGGACCCCATACTGTAGCCCTCTGGGAAAACCTCGGCAGGGAGTTCGTTCCACAGCGGGATGGTCCTTGGGAGGAAGTTCCTCTGAAACCGAACTGTACGGGACCATTTGGGATTCAGTGTGTTCGCCATCGACAGGGACTATGAACTCTCTGTCGATGGCGAGCGGTGCGATGATAAAAAGTGGCCGTGGGCATCATTTCAAACAATTCTTCGGATCACAACCCATTATACAAGCGATAGAGCACACAAAGGGACGCAAAATCTCTCCTTAGACTTAGGGGCTACTAGTGACTAACCCTGACTCCGCTCCGGTTCGTCCCTAGTTATAGTATAGATTTCTCAGAGATGAAATATTTTCTTGCAGTAAAAACTATGAAAGTCATGAAAATCTATTTTTCAGTGGTTTTCTCGTGATGCGTTCCCAGACAGACAGAGACCAACATTTTAAAATCTATAGATTCGGCCTCTGTATTAGTACTGATTTTTCAAAAAATATTTTATGTACGAAAATATTTAATGTTAGATTCGACTCAGTTAAAATTTGATTATATCATGTATAGATAGATATAGATAATATTAGTATAAATGTCAAATATTCACGTAAGTATAAGAAAGCTTCGGGAAGTACTTAAAGATTCAGCATTAAATAGCAATTTTTTGGTCTTTGAAATTAGCAAACTGCTGTTCTAATATGAAAATTGACATTGTTACGAAATATATTAGTGCCTCATGCAAAGAAAGGTATGTGATACTTTGTCACATGAAGGAGTGACAACCTACAAACATCATAGTGCATTTTTATGAATGAAGTAATAATGTAAATAAAGGAAATATGTACACATAATATGCGGATGAAGCCGCAGGCTTAATCTTCTTTATTACAAAATGCCTGTGTTTATCCGTGGTTCTTTATTTCGGCATTGTTTTGAATGGTTTATTTTGAATATATAGAGAACAACTATGTAAACACAGGTGTTAGGTGAAGGACGATTTTTGTAATTATATTACGATTCATTGTTGTTTTACCTAATAATATTATACTTTAACTTTCGTCCTCAATTAATTTGTGTACATATATCGCATTTAAAGGGGTTCAAATTTTTTTGTATGGAAGCTGACATTAACATTTTATGGTTGACGCGGCCACTTTAATTTTGTTTTAAAGTATCGGCGCGCACGGATGACGTTGATATGAATGGATAGATTACACTTAAACAAATAATACTCTTGGAGCGTTATGATTCCTAGATAATTAAGTAAACATCGTTTATATGAGAAATACGGAAACTTTTTTTTTAATACACATAATAAAGTGTTATTAGTTCATTTTTTAAGATTTTCTTTATTTTCATCTGGCGATATTTACCTTCGAATATCTCGGAAACGTGACACTTTAGGGCATTATATTGCTCTTAATTTTATATTTGTCTAAGTATATTGTACTTTATATCTATAAATACATGTTTCACATTGCCCCGCAAGTTGACATAAAAATAAAAATGACGGAATGTTGTATTGCCACAAAGGCCCTACTCCTTTTATATGAGGTATTGTACTTTAATGTATAGAGTGGACAAGAAGGACATCCGGCTGCTGGAGAACTCCCTGGCGCGCTGGCAGGTACTGGTGCAGTCGGTGGTGGGCGGCGGCGTGGAGCTGGACCGCAACACGCTGGCCGTGCTGCGCGGCCGCCACGTGCGGTATCTCATGCGCTCCAGGGAGGTGAGTACCACGACTTATTTGCACTATGTGTGTCACACTCTACTATTGTTAAAGTGGTAATAGACATCCTATTAATATTATAAGTGCGAAACTTTGTGAAGATTTATGGATGTCTGGATGCATAGATGTATAGATGTACCTATGGATATTTATTACTCTTTCACTCAAAAAGTACTGAATGGATTGTAATGAAACTTTACAATAATATAGCTAATACATTAGAATAACTGATAGGCTACTTTTTATCCCGGAAGAATGTAAGGTTCCCGTGGGATAGATTTGTTTTTGTTGTTGATAGATTTGTTTTGTCGAAGCGAGGGTAAGCCGCTAGTTTTAAATAAAAAAAAATTTTCGCAGATTTATTTTGATTTTTGACGTTTCGAATGCTTTACAGCAATCATGGTCACGGAATGGGACGGGTTCTGTAACAACTATATAATAACGTTGAGACGTCTAAAACCTTAGTCTAAATCTACGGGAAATCTAAAAAGATAGTTTTATTTCAAATGTCAAATATTCGAGTAAATCTAAGAAAGTATTATGGTAATAGACAGTTTAGTAATCCATGGAGTCGTATAACGAAGGCAAGATAAGACAAGGTAATCGTGTGTTGAGAGGAGGGTGAGGCACTTCCGTTAAAAATGAAGGCGAACGTTTGTGTTCAGCCCTTTTAACGTCCCACTGTTGGGCACAGGCCTTCCTTCAATACTTAAGGGATCAGGCCATAGTCCACCACGCTGGCCAAGTGTAGGTTGGCGGACTGCACATGACTTTCGAAAACTTGTAAAATTCTCTGACACATGCAGGTTTCCTCACCTCCTCCTCCTCTTCAGTATATAAAAGTATGAAAATATCAGAGATGCGAAACTCGAGATTTGAACCTGCTTTACTCGGTTTCGGCGATCTCGGAAACGGCTCTAACGATTTCACTGTAATTTGGTTTATGGGCGTTTTCGGGGGCGAAAAATCGATCTAGATTAGTCTTATGTCTGGGAAAACGCGTGTTTTCGAGTTTTCATGTGGTTTTCTTTCGCGTTATTCCACGTAAAATATGGTCGCTAATTTCGCACGCTCGGGCGTAAGCATCGTGGTCAAGCGGCCAAGGCGCAAGATTGACAATCACAGGTGTCCGGGTCCGAATCCCGGTCGGATACAAAGTTTTTACTATTGTTTTTTTTTTTTGTATTTATTCAAGTTTTTAGTTTTTTTTTAAGCCAAATTAAAAAGAAAATTGTACTTTTGGCCAAAAATTCCGAGCGAAGCTCAAGTACTTGGCTTTTGTACAAACAAATTTCTAAATCCGATAGCTTTCAGGCCCTTTCTGGGGTACCACAGGGATCAAATTTGGGGCCTCTCTTTTTTATTATATTTATTAATGACATAGCAAGAGTATTTAACAATTGTCACGTGTATATGTTTGCTGATGACATCAAAATAGCTAAAGTAATAAGGCAAAAGTCTGATATAAATGATCTTCAAGCTAACCTTGATAGACTCGTTGAATGGTGTAACCTGAATGGCATGTCACTCAACCCCAACAAATGTAGTTTTATTAAATTTACAAGGAAAAAACACCCAATTATGAGTTCATATAATATTATGAACACAATATTAAAAAATACTGACCAGATTCGGGATTTGGGAGTTATTTTTGATAGCCAACTTAGGTTTGATAAACATATAAACTCAATAGTAACTGCTGCATTTAAATCACTCGGTTTTGTACTAAGACAGTCCAGAGACTTTAAAAAAGCTTCAACTGTTATACATTTATATAACAGCATGGTCAGGAGCAAATTGGAGTACTGTTGTCAGGTTTGGTCTCCTACTTCTAAAACATGTATTACTAGGATTGAACGAGTTCAAAAGAAATTGATTAAACACCTGATATTCCGCTTCAAAACTACAGGACTTTCTGAATCATATGAGAACAAACTTACTTTATTCAAAATGAAGCCATTAGTTACACGTAGATCTATTCTTGAACTTAAGCTCTTATATAATATCGTTAATGGTAAAATCGATGATGAGAGGCTGTTAGAGAGGCTCAACATTAATGTTCCTAGAAGACCACCTCGCTACCCATGTCCATTATTCACAACTTATAGATATAGAACGAAATTAGATAGTAATGCTCCATTATCGCGTATTACACGTTCATACAATAACTGCGTAAAGCGCAAAGCATCTTTGGACATTGGTTGTGACGGGTTCTTACAATTTACAAAAAAATGTGAAAAGTGTTTTTTATAGGTTTTAGTCTTTTTTTTTTAAGTAAATGTTAAGTTAATTTAATTGTTGTTATCCTGTTTTTTTTTAAATTGTATTCATTTTTTTTTTGTGTTTTTATTTGTACTTTTAGGCGTTATAAAACACTGTTTTTTGGCGAATGATGTGTTCTCCTATAATTGGTAATACATAAAAATATAAATTAGATTTAAGTATATTGTAAATGTTAAATTATGTATACTGTTGGAGATCCGTATAAATAAATAAATAAATAAATAAACAGTTTAAAGGGGTTTCAATATTTTTCTATGAAACCTGAAATTAACTATCCGCTTTTTTTAAATAGCGATCCGATAAATCCCTAAAATTCCTTTTCTTTCCCTTCCAAAACTAAGTCGAAGCCAGGGTTCTTTACAAGTTGACGTCTTTGTGGGCCACCAAAGATGCCTTCCTCGACTTTCGCATTACTTAATCTAAGAATTTTTCTCTCCAGTATTTAAAATTTCTTTTCTCGGTTCGTGCTTTTGACAAAATTCTTCATTAAACCCAGCTTGGTATTGTTAATTTTAATGTGATTATATTTTGATTACTTGACTATTAGTGGATTATGTGGAGGTGATAAATAAAAGATGCAAAACTCGTTATGTCAAGAATCATAGAGGGATATTATATAATTTACATTTCACAGATAACAATAATATTTTAATTGTGTGCCACAGAATATAAACTTAGTCGTGTAAACCTATAGTATGTTAATATATTATTATCAATACTTGTTAAGTACGGCAGAAAATTTAAATACAGCCAACGGATATGTAGGCAGGTATCCACGAGCGGCTTGGCAATAACATTTTTCTCACTAGAGTTAAGATTTATAGCAAGCCAATCTGTTTGAATATAAAATTTATATATACTTTGGAAAACATTAAAAATGGTGGTGATGGAAAGATTGTAACTTTTCAATTATTATTGGAGGCATGAAATCGATAAAATTATTTTAAGATTGGTTCGAAATTACTAATGATAAAAAATATTGTTTTACTTTAAAACTTCATTACTTTGAAAACAGTATCAGTTCTTATTTATCTTGTTTGTTAATTTTTCATATAATTAATAAGTATTTAAAACGTATTTAACTCTTGATTTCATCAATAAAATAATATTATCCAGTTGCTAATGAATTGCGTAATTTCAACATTTTGTGATATAATGTTTCTATTCCTTCCTTTTTTGAAGTCCGTCGGCATTCTTTGATGTAGAAAGTCAGATCATACATTTACAGAGTTGTCTTTAAACAAACAATCAAACAAATTCTATCTTAATATATAATTCTTCCTTTTTATAAATATGCACCAAGATGTGTGAATTTCTCGTCCAGACTCAACAAAATTACGGCGGCTTGAAAAACGGCGGTCTTATTTCTTTGTCTACGTTAGGTAATTGTACTAGTATACTATGTCTTGATACTAGTTGCATTGACTTTATGCAATAAATTGTGCGTATTTTATAGATTTAAAATTCTATTACAACAATTTTTTCCGTACATTTTGTCTTAGAAATGTAGAAGGTAGTCATTTTGTCGGGATTTATTTTTGTATATTACTTGATATCTTTGTCAATTGTGGATAAAAACGGACTTTGATAATAACTTTTTACCTGACTGTAGCGAAGCCCAAATAAGAGTTATGTGTTTGACCTGTATGATTGTATTGATGTCCGATCCTATGTTCATAGTTACGTTACATATTACATTTACTATACGGCTCAATCGATTTTGATGATTCATACATCATTCATCTTGATAACGCGAGTGTCGAAGTTGTTTTTTTATAATATGCATATACCCTAGTACATGCATATTAAAAAAAATATATATCTTTTTCTTATAAACCTATCAAGTGGGATATTAAAATGAAGGCTTATAAGATCACAAAAATATTTACAACTTATACGTGTAAAAGTAATTTTGAACAAGGCATTGATAAATAAAACTCCAAATGTCTATCTCGCTAAAACTATAGGTAAAGCTGTAAATAAATATTTAACTTATAAAAATAAAATGCTCGACTGCGTAAAAAGCAAACTAAAAACTAAAAAAAAACCGAATTCAAAAAAACTCAAAAAGTAAAAAATACCTAACTGATTGGTAGTTTATCATTTATTTACTATAGATACCTAATCAAATATTTTCTAATCTTTTTAACTACCAATAAGTTATTTTTTACTTTTTAGTGTTTTTCTAAGCTGGTTTTAATTATATATTTTTTTTAAGTTTTTATTTTTCCTTTTTTAGTGTAGACTGTAGACATAGTAGTAGTAATTAGCAAAGTAAGAAGAAAGTATTTTAATAAAATATTCGCTTAAGCCGTTTAAGTTAGTTTAATGCCAATTTTTACTGACAAATTAAAATTCGCTTATATTCGTAGCACTAAAAATTCTGGCTCTAAAATCCAATTCGAACGTATAAGGCTTCTTAAATAAAATAAGCCCATACTCAAAGTATCTACTATTAGCCGTTAAAGAGTTCCACCTATTTACTTTCTGGCTTTACCATCAGATCAGGTCGACGATACCAAACCACTGCACTATCAACGGAAATAGAAACACTTGCAAAGTTTCAAGTCAATATGACAATTAGAAGGATTTTTCCACCCTTATGGCTGGTACATTTTTTTTTCAAATTTAAATGGGACCAATTCGGAAATATACACTTTTAAACATAACAAAAACTCTGTGTAAAAAGAGAATAAAAAAAAAACCAATAGACATTTCCTAATTTTATATTTCATAATAAATACATACTTAATACTAAACCCTGACATAAACTGTCATGCATATTATACATACATACATATATCATTGGGTTCGTTACTTTAATAACTCTCGTTGGTCGATTTGTTTTCCAACAGCCAATATAGTGATTAATAACTGGGGCAGTATCTTTTGTTTTTGTGTCATTGTCACTATGTTGTGTGCGCGCGTAGTTATGGCGACTGTAAACTTTGAACATATGTGACACATTTCTATATCCATGTGTTATCTAATATCTTTACATCTGAACACTTCAATAACTTACCCAATACTTAAAATATTTTGTAACCTATTGACTTTTTCCAATATGCTTATTGTACTTTGTCTATATTTAACTTATTAATTGCTGTATGTGTCACTTCGTGAAATAAAAGTATCGAATACCAATAAATATTTTCTACTTTCTAGCAAAATAATGTACCTTTTTCATTTCTACAACATAATATTTAATATTCTGAAGTACGACTTTCAAGAAATTATTTATATTTTTTTTTGCTTATTTAAATAAAATTGCAGTGCGTTAGTAAAAGAAATATTACCATATAGAACGTCTGTTTTCACTTTTCCAACCGGTTGCAGTGATGAAACACTAGATTGTAAACGCGCAATGGCGAAAATCAATTTTATCGGGGATCGATATGGAATAGTTCACATGTGTGTCACGGTCTGACAGTCCATCAAGGACATGGGTGACATTAATTATATTTATGTATTTTATTTTGATTGCTTTTTAAACTGATGTTAGTTCCATGTTAAAATTTCCTAATGTATTAGCATAGTTTTGACTAATTCACAATAACCTTCAGTATATGAATAATGAAGAAAAACTTAATTCAAAAATTCATTATAACTTCTCTATTTTAAATGAGCTTGTTCTACCTGATCTATTTTTGCACTTATACTTATTTTGGGACTTTTGGAAAAAATCATGAGAGTAACATTTTTACGTTGCGTGCACACACCGATAGCCAAAAAGCGACGTAATGAAGTTAGATGAAAGCGACATGATGAAGTTAGCTGATAACTGTTTGTTGCCATGGTAACCGTTATTATTGTTTGACAAATGATATATAATATTATATTGTTTCCTTAAATGATATTCTATAATAAATATATTGTATTGTGATGTGATTGTAATATGCCTACTATGCTTTATTTAATTATTTTTATGAATTTATCATTCCTTTTACAATCAGAGAGTTGTGACATACGGGATTAAATCTTTAGCTATTTTTGTTCTGTTACGCCAAAGAAGTATAACTTCTTATGTGCGTACATAAGCACTCACACACGTTTTTTTTATTCTACCCGCACAAGGTATATTTTTACTTATGTTTTCTTTAGTCATTAACTTGAAAATCACATTTTTTTTTATAAATAAGTATGACAAGAACAGAAATAATGAGAGCTAATATATAATAAAAACTGTTTTGTGAAAATGATAATAACTGTAGTGTTTACTGTATTTATTAACTCAATTTTCTTTAAATATGAAAAATATATGTGTTTTCTTAATACAAAATGTTGTAAATGCAAGAAATATTTTTACGAGTAATCGAGGTCCATATATTTCTTAACCTCATTTAAGCGAAAATAATTATATATGAAATCATATATGCACATTTTTTTTATATTATTTATGATGATATATCTCATAGATTGATAGTACTGACAATAACTATAATAAAATTATAGTTTCTCGACTTTTATTAAAACCAATATACGTATACCTATAACTAGATAAATAGAAAACCTATAAATAGAAAAAGAAAAATAAGGGACACATGAGTATTTTTCGGGTTGATATAATTTTTTTAAAGCGTTCTTAAACGGCTAACTCTTTGGTGCAGAATTACTTCAAATGTTAAACATGATATGAGTTCGTCTTGCATAAATTTTGAAATGGGTAGACTTAAATATTTTTTAGTAACCACTTGAATTTACCCTATTTTAAGTTATTCATAGTGTGAAATCTTTTATTTGATCAGTTAAACATTTGTTAAGTTAGAGCGTGAATAAAAATTTTGAGAGCGCTATGCCGAGAACTTGTGAACGAGATATATGGACGTAAAAATCGCAACTAAAGCCATAACATTGATCTAAGAGGACCATTTACAGCGCATATAGCATTGCAGTTAGGTTTTTCGAGGACAACTATTCAAATGCTTGGAATCGATTTCAAGAGACTGGAAGTGTAACCAGACGACGGGGATATGGCCAAACCCGAGCAACCACCTCACAGGAAAATCGCTACATGCGCTTGACTACGCAAAGGGAGCGATCCAAAACCATTTCCAGAAGACGCGTAGTGCGGTTTCCATTGACAAGTGTACATCGTGCAAGTCCATTATCATTCGTAAGGCAGCGTCTAGACTGGGATATAAGTAATTGAAGCACAGTATTGTTCACAGATGAAACAAAGTTACATTTTTTAGTGACGATCATCGCGTTAGAGTATGGAGACGACAAAAGCGAGCGATTAGTATCGGATGCTTGTATTCACAAAAGTGACAGATTTGGGGTCCTATTGTAATGGTATAGTGAGGAAACTCTCTATCTAGTAGAACTGAGCTCGCAATACTCGACGAAGGCACGACAATAGATCAGTGATACGTTGAGGAGTACATTAGTCCCCATGTGCTGCCATTGCACAAAGAATTGGTGCCAGGTTTAAGTTGATAAACGACAATACCCGCGTTCATGTATCTAGAGCCACTAAAGAAGCCCCAATCGACGTTGGTATGCACGTCTTGCCATGGCCTGCAAATAATCCGGACCTTAACCCAATTGGACACATGTGGAATTTGTTAAAAAGAAGAAGTTTATTTACTAAAATTACTTTTGTAACAAAAGTCGTAAGATGTTATTACTTTTTTCCAATAAATATTTTAAGTTTAATATTTTTGCATAAAAAAATATCAACTAGTTTAATTTAATTATGTATCTACCACTAAACCTAATACATATAACATAATACTGAAAAAACATGGCGGCTCTTATTTTGTTTTAACTAGTATATATACTTCTAAGAACTTGGACAGTGGACACATAGTAAATTCATACTTTATGAAGATTGACCAGTGTAATCATGTAATTTGTTGACGTAACTAACATTTCTACATAACTAACATACGAGTATGTATTATAAGTTCTGCTATTAGATTAATTTTCGACTATTAAGTAAAGAATAAAATAAGAAATAACAAAGTTAAACATTGAACATTTCGAAACTTAATCTATAACAAAAAAGAAGGGAGGGAGGAGGGATTCTAATTGAATTCACAAAAGTCTTTGTATACAAACTTGTAATCTTTATAGCATTTTTTATCTATTTTTCAGGACTAACTATTTCAGTATTCGTTGTATCTTTAAAATGTAATAATTTCTTCCTGACTGATTTCGGCCACGGCGTGGCGGCCAATCTCACTAAGACTAGCCAGATGCGCAGGAGATATTGTAGTGCACAAGTGCATTGTTAATTCTTTTTATTCTTAAAATTCGATGAGTCGATACTTCGACACGGCCGCGCCGGTGAGAAAAAAGGCTCGGCTTTACATGCTCGCCGAGACACGGGGGTGTAACACCGATAACTTTCTAACTCAGGGCTGCTTCTGAGAATATCTTAACAGAAAATTTCAGTAATTAAACTTGGCTCGACCCGGCACTCAAACCTATGACCTCAGCATCTGCAGCCGTACATGCTAGCCACTAGACTACCGAGGCTCTAAAATATATGTATCTATTGTGAGTAAGATTTTGATTAAAAAGTTTCATAATGTTACATCTAAGAAGGGTAATATTTCAAATAACTGGAGCACCTATCAAATTACAGGTTTTGAAAAAAAGGGAACTTTTTTTTATGTTCCTCTAATTTTGTCGGTGTGTGTATGTAATGTTGCGTGAAATGAACATAATCTAGTTAACAACTAACAAGTGCCTTTTAGGTCAACTTTTTTCAGTAGTATCGGAAAAATATGAATGAGGTGTCATTTGATTCGGAATGGCATGTAGATGATTTTTGAAAAAAATCAAGTTCCGCTTGCACAAATTGCAAAAGTTATAAACAATTGACTAAAAATAAAAAGGAGGTTTAGTTTTTCGCAAATATCTCAAAAACTAATTGAGATTTATCAAATTTAAAAAAAAATCAAAAAGAGGTTTCCTAAAAAAAGTCTCAACTCCCGGAACTGCAGGACCAATATTTATAGTTTTCTCACAGGGATGAAAATAGGCCTAAAAGGGGTGCACTGGCTTGTGCAAACTGCGCCTACTTCGAACACTTTATCAATAAAAATTATTTTAACATATTAAATATAAAATTTAAGAAATGAAAAAAATCAGGGACTTACTGGATAGGTAAATGAACAATAATCCGATGGAAAAAAAATATCACAATTTTTTAAATTACTTATGCAATAGTGAATTTTTAAATTACTTATGCAATAGTGAGTTAATAATTATTTTCTACTTGAACATGAACATTGCAAGTGTTTGCACCCGTTTTAGGCCGTATTTGTACTCCCTTGCAGTTGTCCTCAGGTATTAAAATACTTCTGCCTTCGAAAATACAGTATCGATTTTTTCTGTTTTTTTTTCATTTTTATGCTTCTCCTAACTATATAATAGAAGTATTAGACTTAAAGGCAGAAACGATGTTATATTTTTTTTTTACATTTTTTCAACAATACAGATTAATTACTAATATAACATCGTCATAGTGGCAGAAGTAATGTTTTTTATCTCTTATAATATAATTTCAGTAATTATTCTAATCTGCCTGCCGATGAAGTAATTTATTTTTTTATATACCATAATAATTAGAAAAAAAATTAATTACTCTACAACACAGCTGGAAAAACTTCTGCCACTAGCGTTAATATTTTTTACAATTTATTAAGACTATCGACAGAAGCGATAATATCGTTTAAAACACTTACTTTTATTAACATTTTTTGCAAGCTCCTATTTGATATTGCAGCAATTAATGAATGGCAGAAATAGTTTAAAATAATTATTTTACTTATAATAAGAGTATATAGTACTCTAATATTATCAACCTCTGTCAGACGATGAAATCAGATAAAAATTATTGCCACCAGCTCCCTAGCTAAAAGAAATAACAAGAGACATTAGAAAATTAAATTATTTATTTGTATTATAAACTAGTTGAACCCGCTGTTTCGCCTAAGTTGAAATTTCCAACAAAGAAACAAACTTTTCGGCTTTATATAGTACCTAATAATTTTATTTTTTAACGCAAATATGTGCGATCGTCTTCGACTTTGCCGGGCTACTTTTTTACATACGGCACCGAAAAATAAATAAAATAATGATTTTTTAAAATAAATTTTTTATCTTAAATATTATTAACTAAATCCTTTTTTCCTAATTATTTTCCATAATCAACATCAACTCTATTAAATAAATCTTTAATTAGAGTTTACGAGTATTTATATCGAGTCATGGTTAAGCCATACTAGGAACGTTGTCAATATATCAGCTCGATAGATGCATTGATTTGGCCTGGACGATATTAATAATTACAATAAATCAGTCAAAGCAAATTGCTTTCATTTCTGATACTATACATTTTTTAATCAGTAATTAGTTTCCTTATCATATTGTCATTTAAACAATATAAATTATGTTTTTTCATGTATTATTATAATCTTTAACTCATATCAAATTATGATTTTGATTCAAATCGACATCTGTCAAATTAATCAGCGGCGTAAATTCGTCTTATTTAATTATTATTAATTAAGATCAATAAAAACTATTATTTTAATTGTATTTTTATTGGGTTAATGACCTTTACTTTATATTTTGTTAACGGCATGGACATACTATTGTGTTTTTTGTTATATTTAAAAAAAATGAAATATCTACACGGTCACACTATGATGCCGGCACGAGTCGCAGTGCCAGCTACCGGTCAGTCTCACAATCAGTTTAGGTGAGCGCGGTTTATTCATTCCCATCGCCAAGTAAAATATTACTGAAAAAATGTCGAACCTTCTCTCTCTAAGTAATCTTGTATATTAATTCAAACTTGATCGATAATAATCGACTTTGGAACAATATTTATTACTACTTTTAAGAACAATTTAAAAAAAATAATTGTAAGGAAAAAAAAAACAAATAACTGCAGGTTGTAAAAATATGTAGCTGTATGCACAATAACTATACTGGGGCTTGGTTAGGCCATGAATTCGTTTTCGTCACCAGAATAATAGCTGATCGGTGCAATGTTTTGTTCCTCGACACATGTTTGCTGGCGTGTTTACACAACATTCTCAAACACGATCATTGTTTAGGTTGTAGCTGCAAAATATTGCATGCCAAATGTATGTACTAATTACAAAACTAAGATGGAACTTTGTCTATGTCCGGTGAATCATTTAGTTATCTCGGTTTGGTCTATCTGTTTGTGTATACTTATGTATTATATGTATTTAAATAATTTATACCATGCATAATTTAAAGGTTTTAGTTTCATGGTCTTAGTGAACTTATCAAGTTTTAAATTTATTAGTATAGTTAGTAAAATATTTATTGTCGAATACTTTTGAACATATCAGGTTGCTGAGGAGGACGCACGTAGGTTTTTTTTTTAATTTGAATTATAAAGATCGTCGTATTATTACTGTAATTACTATAATATATGCAGCGTGCATATAATTTTTTTTACTTGATTTAATGGTAATTAAGGTAAACTTATTCACTAATTACTTAATTACTGAATTAGGAAGTTTATAATATATGTATAAGTTATTATTTGTTGATGAATAAATTTATTATAACTAGGCATTATATGAAAATATTTGTTAAGGTTGCTATATAATAGTTTATTTTTCATTGGAATTTACAGTAGAAATATTTATACAAGCTAATTACGCATTAATTTAACGAAATTTCAGTATAAACACCTAAAGTTGGTGAGTACTTTTTCTCTTTTGAAACATATGGAGGTACAATTTTCTTTTGATTTTCAACTCTATTTATTACGTTTTCTATGGTTATTTTTGCACGAACACATGTTTCATCTAATTGAAATTGTCGAAATAGTATCATAAAAATTTTATGACTTTGATAAAGAAATACTGCATTGCAACAGCAGGCTGGCTATTGGCTTTGTGATGTTAAAGATAAAAGATGATTTTGCATTTACTTTTTGTATGAATCGATTTTTCATTAAGTTTTTTACTGAGTAATTATATACTTATTAAGAGGAAAGCAAATAAAATCTTGATATTTATACGTAGAATAGGAATATAAATGCTTAAAATCTTCATCAAAACTTTAGTATATTTTTTTATAAACTACATAATTTAGGATAACTTCTGCTAATTACCCTCAAGTGAGACTTAGACTTATTATACTAAAATTCATTATTATTTCTTTATTGCATCTTTTTAGATAAAATACAATTTATATATATTTATATATATATACATATATATATATATATATATATATATATATATATATATATATATATATATATAAAATAAACTTTATTTAGAATTTAGATTTTTTTATCTACAGATTACAGAATATTCATATAACTTGTAAATGTATCTTATGTTAAATTGTTATTGATTAATATCATCTCTTAAATAATAATATCCTCAAGTAACATTAATGTGATCCCTGCACAGGCTGAAGGACGAATAAAATATTATATGTGTATTGTGTACATAGTACATAAATAATACATACAA